>OZ012741.1:722743336-723946829 GCA_963859935.3 Lathyrus sativus
AAGAAAACCAAAACAGCAGCAAATCTCAAGAAAAAAAACCGCACCTCACAACTGCGGAAAATACCTGCATAATTCGTATGATATCCCAAACGCAGCAAACATCACCATTATCTTTTCAATTAACCCAAAGCAAAACAAAAGATGCATAGAATTCAAAGAAAAAATATAAACTACAAAGTATTACCAGCTCCATCATCAACTGTAACAGAGATGAGTCCAAAGAGGTATGCCTAATCAACAAAGATATCCTGCTCAAGGAACATGGCATCTGAATCAGAAGTTTGGCAATAATCCCTCCTTGGCATCCAGTAAGCTACCGTATTACACAGACCAAACTCATGATCCCTTTTTTTTCACCCACACTTGTTGCATCTCCACACTAGAAGGTTAATCCATATGCCAAGAGCAACACACCTGCAGAAACAAGTAGATACGGTTCGTTACGGCTATGAATAAAACAACACCGTTATTGATAGCCTTCGGAAGCATTGAGCTGTACCTAGCAAGTTGAATCAAAACCGGAATAGCATCAGATTTAACTACAAGTATTAATACCGACACAAGCAAAATGTCGACAGTATGGAAAGCCAGTTTTATCAAACAAGTAACATAGAGATTCTCATATCTGAACTTACTCCAGCTATTGAATGTTGTTGGAACCTTCATCATCAGATAAGTAGAAAACACGCGGTTGTAACAATATTTGGCAACACTGAACAAGATGGTGGGAAGTTTGTCAGACTTGGAGCTGATGCAAGTAATATTGGATGTATTGCTGTACAACTTTTTTCTGGAACTTCACCTTTGAAAATTCAATGGAGGGTGGTTTACGGGCATGTGGATAAGCAAGGTCCGTTGGAACCTACAGAATCCAAGTCTTTTCCAAGTTTCGGTGATTCCAAACACAATATTTTGTGTTCTGAGCCGAAACAGCTATATGCTGCTATAACACGTACAAGACCGAGATTGTGGAGATGCGAGGAAACAGAGGAGTATTGCAGACCTGTGTTTGATTTTTGGAAAAGGAATGTCTGGTACAATTCAAAGAATTGGATGATACATTTGCTCAGGCGATGAAAGTGGCAAGCATATCCACTGCCTCAACTCTGTTACCTTATGACCAAATGAAAAACAGTGTGAGGCTCCTGTAACAGGGAAACAAGAGAATATGTTAGCCATTCAGAGTTTCAAGCGTCAGCAGGAGACCAAAGCCATAGTTCTTTCAAGAATGAAGTAGAAGTTTCTCGTCAACTTGTTACGGCACTGAGATATTCAAAAGATGATTTGAAGTTGGTCACTCAGGCGCAATTTCGAGCACAAGATCAAGTCCGCTTTCTTTCACATGACACCAAACAACATACTCCATCCTCGCATATACTTCAGCAGCAGCTATGCTTGAAGCCCAGTATTTTTGTCGAGATCGCTTATCCTTGTTGTTCGAGTGGTGCGTTCCTCGGTCGATGATGCCGAACCAGTATTTTTGTTGTTAGAGTGGTGAATCATGATGTTCCTAGTGTTGGCAGTCATCCTACCTTTGGCATTGGAACTGATATAAGGACTATTTTCACTGCATCGAGTGCTTCACATATGAGTTGGAATCAGGTGCAACATTGAAGACATGAAGGAAACCAAAATGAAGATGTTGTGCTGGTTCGGCATAACGGTATACCACCTGTAACTTGCGTATAATGTTGTGCTGGGTTGTTCTGGTACCGGGACGACACCACCGACAAGTGTTATACCTGTAACGCAAGTACATATACAGAGTCAGAACAAAGTTTTCATTACTTCACCGGGTCTGCAATCTAAATGTGTAAATTCACCTCTGCTCCATCTTTGAGTCACGTTACCGCTAACACGAACCATCAACTAGGAGTTACTGCTGACTTTTCAGTATTGTGTCCTAGCGACAATGTTACTTTCAGCAACGTCATTTATCGACGCTCAATCCTGCGCTCTGCATGAGTTTACTCCCATCACTATATTTGCACCACAGATCATGACATTACAGTCACGCCAGAAAGAAAATCAGACTTACTATCGTTGGCTTCTTCGCCTTTCAAACAACAAGCCCTCAACTCTCAATCCAGACCTGTAGTAAAAAAAACAAAGTCACATCAGAGTTGTTCCTGCTTTTGTGTGATACGTATAGTAGGAACAAGTAGGAATTAATAAAGCCATATTCATTACCACTTATTTCTCTGCATAGCCAAAACATACCACCACGTTAGGTGAAATCAACCTACATTCCCAATCCCTTCTGGATTGTGATTTCTAGATAGCCTTGCTTAAAGCTGAAAGCGAAATCATGTTGAATTAGGTTTGAAAAAAACACATAATATGAATTTGTGGAAAGAAGAAAAATAGGTTGCGGCGAATCGAAGCATGAGTTACGAGGATGAAGAAAAAAGGTTGAAATTGAAGCGAAATTCTTCTCGGTTTAGCAATTTTCAACGCGATCTTATGGCTGGCGCGTTGATGGGTGGTGCGGTTCATACACTTGTGGCCCCAATTGAGAGGGCTAAATTGTTGTTGCAGACACAGGAAAGTAACTTGGCTATTGTTGCTAGTGGTCGGAGAAAATTCAAAGGCATGTTTGATTGTATACTTCGTACCGTTAAAGAAGAAGGTGTTGTTTCTTTGTGGCGTGCAGGTTGTACATCACTTATCTTGGTATACCCCCTTGATATCGCACACACCCGCCTTGCTGCTAACGTCGGGAGGACGGAAGTGCGCCAATTCCGAGGCATTTACCATTTTTTAGCCACAATATTCCAAAAAGACGGGGTTCGGGGAATTTACAGGGGCCTTCCTGCATCAATACATGGTATGGTGGTTCACAGAGGTCTTTACTTCGGAGGGTTTGATACCATAAAAGAGAAGTTGTCTGAAGAATCTAAACCCGAGTTGGTGCTGTGGAAACGCTGGATGGTAGCTCAAGCAGTTACAACTTCGGTCGGTTTGATATCATATCCGCTAGACACGGTTCGTAGGAGGATGATGATGCAGTCTGGCATGGAACGTCCGGTGTACACTAGCACACTCGACTGCTGGATGAAAATCTATCGAACTGAGGGATTGGTTTCATTTTACCGTGGCACGGTTTCGAATGTGTTTAGGAGCACTGCTGCTGCTACTTCTACTTCAACACAAAACACATCAAATATGCTCTCAGTGCCTCAGTCTAACAACCCAAACGCATAGAGAATGCAAAGATACTAGTTGCAAACACTGCAATGGACACAGACAAGGTGAAGATTTACGGAGCCCGTGTTCGTGTTGATTCTATGGCTAAAGTTGCTGAGATTGAAGGAGCTGAGAAAGAGAAAATGAAAGAAAAGGTGAACAAGATAATAGCTCATGGCATCAACTGTTTTGTTAACAGACAGTTGATATACAATTTTCCAGAGGAGCTCTTTGCTGATGCTGGAATATTGGCTATTGAGCATGCTGATTTTGATGGTATTGAACGTCTGGCTCGGTTACTGGTGGTGATATTGCTTCAACCTTTGACAACCCTGATTCTGTTAAGCTTGGGCAGTGTGACCTCATTGAAGAGATTATGATTGGTGAGGATAAATTGAATAAGTTTTTTGGTGTTGCAATGAGGCAGGCAGGCACAATAGTTCTGAGAGGGGCCAGCCACCATGTTCTTGATGAAGCTGAGAGGTCATTGCATTTCGCCTGTTAAACCAAATTCAGACAAGGCAACTGAGAGGGAACATGTAAGAAGCAGGTTGAACTTTGATTCCTCTGATATGCCTCAAAGGTTGGATTCTGACAAATCATTGCCTAATGAAATTTCTACGACAGAGTCAGACAATGAAGTTCAATTATATGATATTGATTTCCCTAACTTTGACGCCCTTACCATGGACTTTTCATTTGCTGAAATGTTAAACGATCTAGATTTTTCTTGTGAGGGTCTTGATTTTTCATGTGAGCCAAAACCAAGTCATTCAAAACCTGTGTGTTATGATAAGAAAAGGAGAGCAAAATCAGATTAGTGGGGACCACTATTTTCAAATACCACAAAATGACGAAAAAAACACAAAATCAGAATGTAGCAGTAGGTACAACATAATTTCACTGATATGGCAAGGCATTGTGAGCATCTACGAAAGAAATTACAGGGCTTGCAAAAAATGGGGATACCAGCAAAATTCAACCCTAGGCAAACCCTAATTTGGGCATTTAAATAGACCCACCCTTCATTCATAAGAGGGAGAGGAGAAACGAAAAAACCTAGCCAAACTCTGTTAAACTCATTATTCAAAAGCTAAAAGAAATTTGAAGGGTGGTTGAGGTTCAATATCAGAACCTGAGTTTGCTCTGAGCCGACTCATTTTTTCTACAAATTTCAAAACAGAATCATTCAAAGGAAGGAAACTAGTTCGGTGAACATCAAGGGAGAAGAAGAAGCTTTTACCTTTTCTTTGCAGCTCAGAACTTGACGGCCTTGTTTTCAGGTATCCTTTCCCTCAACTTCTAAAATCAGTGAATGTGATGCATTTGAGGGTATGGGTTCGTAATGAGGTTAGGTTTTTATCTTTGATTTCATTAGCTGATGTTTGTTCCATGTAACGACTTGGCTGCGGTTCGCGTTTGAGATGTTAGGGGGTTGGGTTTTGTGGGATTTAAGACTGTGATGTGTTAGTTTGTTTTCGAAGCGAGTTTTGAGGGGGGTTTGCGGTTCAACTTGCTGCTTCATTTTGATGTCTTCTTCCTTTGATGGGAGATGAAGGGAAGGCATGTATGGCGTGAGGAAGAAACTCGGTTGAGTTTTCAGAGAGAGAGAAAAAAATAGGGGGGTCACGCGTTGCAAAGTAATACGCTGTGAGGTTATACCTAATCACCATCATTAAATGCTGAATACATGCCTATAAACTTGGTTTTCTATGGTAGAAATTATTATTGACTATTAATAACATTATTAATATATTATTAGTAATATTATTAGTTTTATTTTTTTTTCATAAATTATGATGATGATTAATATTTGTAATATGACTTATTTTAATTCTTTTTTTAGGATTTTAATAATATTGTTTTTTTTAAGTTCAAAATATTTTTAAATTTAGATTAGAGTAAGCGAGAATTTCTTTTTGAATTTATATGAAAGTGGTGGATCCTTAGAGTCTAGCACTCCTTGGATCCTTAGGTGACCACTCTCGAGGTGCACACCTCGAGTTGTGGTCGCTTCGTCTTTCATCCCTAAAATGCCTAACCTCGTTTAAACATTTCAAAATTCGCAAACCCTAATTCAAGCGGTATGCTCACCCTATTCTAATCTACACACTAATATTTTCAAAATATTTTCATAATTAAATTACGAAAGTGTCGAGTTCTTGGAGCCGCGCATTCTTTGAATTCGAGAATAATTGCTATCGAGGTGTACACTTTGAATAGTATATCATTCGAACTTTCGTTCCTAAAATACATCCTCTAATTATTTGGATAAATATTCACTATCCAACAAACATATTTCATAATTAATGGAATTAAAAAGATGTTGTCGGAATCTAGCATTCCAACGATACCCCGACTAATTGGTTACAAGGCTGACGTCTTGCTTATCGAATAGCTGTCATTCCTCCTAACTTTTCAAACCATCTAATCTTGTTCCTCACCTTCATACGGTCGAGTCTAAACCCTAGTATGTTTCTAAACCGTATATCAAATTCAAATTATTTTCTTAACTAAATTACGAAAGAATGGAGTTCTTGGAGTCTCGCACTCCTTGAATTCTTGAGTAACCACTCTTAGGGTGTACGCTTTAGGTTGTGGATTACTCGACCTTTCGTTTATAAAATACATGCCCTAACTACTTTGACAAATACCACCATTGTCCATTTAAATACATTTTCATAATTAATTAAATGAAAAAGGTGTTATTGGGATCTAGCATTTCAATAATATCCCGATTAATTGATTGCGAGGCTGACGTCTCGTTTATCGAGTAGTCGTCATTCTCCCTTAAAATATTCAACCCAACTTTCTTCTCTCGCCCCCGTGCGATTGAAACCTTCTCAAACACATTTCGTAGAATCTTTTCGAATGAAAAAGGTGTCATTGGAATCCAGCATTCCAGTAATTTCCCGATTAATTGATTGCGAGGCTGACGGCTCGTTTATCGAATAGTCGTCATTCTCCATCAAATTACCTAACCAAACTCCTCTTTCGCGCCCCCGTGCGATCGAAACCTTAAACCTATTCAAATATATTCTCTAACTAAAACATCCAATACGATAAACCAAATTCCTCGCCCTCGTGCGATTTCCAATCCAAACACCTTTTCCTAAAGAACATTGTTTAGTCCCTTTTTCCGCGCATAACAAACTAGTGCTTCAGCCTCCCCTAGCGAGCAGACAAGCCAATGTTTAGCAGTTAGAATGCGACCTAAACACTCGTTTCGTTTACCAAACCCACAAACCGTAGTTAGCCGAACTATGGCTGCTCTGATTCTTCATTCTCTTTCGAATGTAAGATACGTAAGCACAAGATTGCGATGATCTTGGCGAGCACAATCCCCCTTTTTTATCCGTAGTCCCACGAACTACGAATGCTCTGATTTTCCACTTCTTATAAGTGAAGATACGTAGGCCCAAGGGCCCCAATCCTTGGCGAGCACCCTATCCTATAACCATCCATTCCCCCTATTGGAGAAACCTTAGAAGAAAACAAACAAGCGTAGTTAACTTTACTCTCGAATCGATCAAGAGGTTCCCGTTGAGTACAACAGACGTAGAGGGTGCTAATACCTTCCCTCTGCGTAATCGACTCCCGAACCTAGAATATTGGTTGCGATGACCATGTTCTTATCTCTTTAAAGGTTTTATCGATATTTTCCTATTCCATCCTTGGAATGAATAAAGTTCGGTGGCGACTCTGTTTCGAACAGTATTTTCCGCGGCCATCGCGAGGATCGTATTTTTCGAGGTACGACACATCTCTCAGCTCAAGTTGCCAAATCAATAATTTATTTTCACGTTGCAAAGATTGCATCTCCCTCTATCAAATGCAAGAAGAATCACCTCATAAAATCTCCTACATTGTGAGAACCATGGCTGCAAAAATTGAATTTCAAAGATGGATTTTCACTCCAAGTCAGATTTGAATTTGATTGAAATGGCTTCTAATCACCAAATTAACGCATGAATTTCACTTAAACATGTTTAACCAACTTACTAAAGTGATTAGCACCTTGAAACGTATGATTTGAGTGAGTTTTGTCAGATTGCAAGTCACACTTTGCTCATGCTGCAGGTGTGCATGATTTCCATCCAAATTGCCTCATTCACCCTCCATTTTGATTCAGAAAGTTTCTCCTATAAGTAGGGAGTGATTTCCACCCATTTCTACAAGATTTTGATAGCCAAAACCACTATGTTAAGATCCCATTTTAACTCTTAAGCTTGAACTTCAAATTTCCATTTTCCAGACCTTAATCACTCAAATTCTCCACTCAGTTAGCTTCACCAACATTCAGTGAAGCTAACCAGATCAAGAAATTGAAGAATCGTGGCCTGAATCAAGCTAGGGAACTCCATTTTCAGAGCTTCAAGGTTGAGCTTCAACGAGTATAATTCTCAACCATTTTGATTCAAATTTGTTGCTAAGATATAGTCTTTGACATGTTGTTGTTGTTTGTATAGTTAGTTTTTAGTTATAGTTGAGTTTTGTTGTTGAATTTTCAAATTCGTGTTTGAACCGTGTTCTGTTTTTTTTCAAATCGAGTGAGTTGTGGTTTAAAGAAATTTGGCGCGATGATATGGTTGAGATCGTCTTGAAAAGACGCGTCAAATGAAACCATTATGAGCTCCAATTATTATGGTTTGAGAGATGCACGATTTACTGCAAATCTCTGGTTATTTCAACTGGTTGGAGGTTGAAGATGATGATCTCACCGTCCATCATGCCACTTGTTCTAATCTGGTGCTTTTGACTTTAAATGGATCTGTGTGTAAGTCGATTGTCTTCATGATCGCCATCAACCTTATAGCCTTCTCTTGGGGTTTGTACAACGACGCTTGTAACACACTTCACACACATGTTTGCTTGTATGAATGGTTTACATAAAATTAAAATCAACTCTCTTCAAAGAAACAAACAAACTTGATCCAACGTCAAGTATTTTTCAAAACAAATGCCATTAACCACCAACTTCTTTCAAGCATACTTGATCCACATATCAAGTTCCTAACTTGTAACTCGAGCGCTTTTGCCTCGCCATTGACCTTACCTTATACCACTATGACCTCTTTCCATTAGTTCAACCTTATTCGTTTCGTACGCAAATTTAAACCTCGATCCACATCGAGCACTTTATCAAAGTAAACTTAACATACTTAACTATACTCAAATACAATTTCAATAAAAAGATGAAAAGGGAGTTGGAATGGAGTCTTCGATTCCTCTTCTCGATTGTTTGGGCCCGAGGAGCCTTTCTTAAGTTCAAACAATTGTCTTCTCTAAAAAACTTTACAACGCTACTCTACATCAAACTATTTTTATAATAAACAAAATCAAAACCTATTTTCCTAATACTTAGATGAAAAAGAGAGAGAGTCAAGTCTTTGACTTACTCTCCCGATTACTTAGGCCCAAGGAGCCTTTCTTAAGCCTCGAGTAATCGTCATTTATAAACTACTCTAACTATGTCAAAACCCTTTCATAATTAAGTTTGAAAAAGAGAGATTTGAATCTTCGATTCACTTTCCCGATCACTTGGGCCCGAGGATCCTTTCTTAAGCTTGGAGTGATCGTCATCCAATCAAAATACAAACACATTAATCCAACTTTTTGCCGCTGTGCGATTAAAACTTCTTCCTAAAAGAACATTGTTTAGTTCCTTCTTCCATGCATATAAACTAGTGCTTCAGACTCCTCTTAGCAAGCAGACAAGTCAACATTTAGCAGTTAATGTTAGAACACAGATTGGTTCTTAATTATATCTCTATGTTTTGATGATAACTCTTATGAAATTTTGTATTAAAGAATTATATACTCTAAAATTTGTTCAAGTAATTTGTGCTGCAGATATTAAAGTGAATACTATTCTGGAAGCAAATTAGATCTGAACATGAAAATATGCAAGGCTCTGAAGCGTCAGAAGGATCTCTTAGACGATTCTGAGCGCTGTCTACAGAAGGATCTGAAGCAGAAGCTACAGAAGAATCTGAAGCAGAAGCCAGAAGCATCTGAAGCATTGAAGACTTTTGTATGAAGAGTTTCAAGCTTAGTTTATTTTTCAGAAGACTCTGATAAGTACTACGCTGCCAGTACTGAGAATCTGATTCCAAACTCTGCTCTGAATTATTACACGCTGAAAGCACACTTACTGCATTGCTCTGATTCAGCAAACTCTGATGAACATCAGAAGACTCTGACCACTCAAGACTCTGATGATATTTGCTGAAACTTGTTGAAGAAGAATTCAAAGTTATGTCCGTTGGTTTGGCCAAACGACTCTTTCCTCATTTATGCTAGACACAAGAACACAGACAAAAAGGATTTATCTGTGCATTCTACTTCTAGGAAAGGTCATGTGATGTGAAGACAAAAAGACGCCCTTTTCAGTACACAACCTTCAACGTGAAAACTACTTGGACCTCTGTGCCTATAAAAGCAAGACTTCATCACTCTTCTTCAGTTGACGAAATCTTTGAAAGAAATTCATTACAAGCTCTCATACAATCTATACTCATTGCTGAATTTATTTCATTGTTCTTAAACTTAAGTGTAAAATCACAGTTGTGATATAGCTTAATTAGAAGCATTTAAACACTTGTTTTATTCTTACATTTGATTGTAAAAGATCCTTAAGAAGATCCAGTTGGGATTAGTAGTTTTTAAGAAGACTAAGAACAATTGCTCTTAGTGCTTGCTATTGTAATCAGTTTGATTAATAGTGGATTAAGTCCTTGTTGAGAAAGGCAAATCACTCTTGATAGGGTGGACTGGAGTAGTTGAGTTCAACGAACCAGAATAAAAATCCTTGAGTTTTTATTGCCATAAGTTTTTCTATATACTTATTCAACCCCTCTTCTAAGTATTTTCTCACCTTCAGTTGGCATTATAGCTCTGGTTCTGTGTGTGCTACAACTTCACCGTGACAGAAAAGATCCAGTGAGAAAACTTTGATATTTATTTGGTTGTTATTATGGCTGAAACTTCAACATCTAACAGTAACAACATATATGAAGAAAGGGAAAGAATCAGCACAAAACCCCCTATGTTTGATGGAGAGAAATTTTATTATTGGAAGGACAGGATAGAAAGTTTCTTCCTTGGTTATGATGTTGATTTATGGGACTTGGTCATTAATGGGTATGTTCATCCCACTGACGAGGATGGCAAGAAAGTTGATAGAAAATCAATGACTGAAGCTCAAAAAAAGGAGTTCATAAATCATCACAAAGATAGAACAATCTTGTTAAATGCAATATCTCATACTGAGTATGAGAAGATCACAAACAGAGAAACTGAATTTGACTTGTTTGAGTCTTTGAAGATGACACATGAAGGAAACCTTCAAGTTAAAGAGACCAAGGCTCTGGCGCTAATACAGAAGTATGAAGCATTCAAAATGGAAGAATCTGAGTCTATAGAAACTATGTTCTCTAGATTCCAGATCCTCACAACTGGTCTAAAAGTTCTGGACAAAGGCTACTCAACAGCTGATCATGTGAAGAAGATCATCAGAAGCTTGCCTATCAGATGGAGACCCATGGTCACTGCTCTGAAGCTTGCTAAGGATTTGAACAAGATCACTTTGGAGGAGCTAATCAGCTCACTAAGGAGCCATGAAATTGAACTAGAGGAAGATGAGCCTCAAAAGAAAGGTAAGTCAATTGCCTTAAAATCTAACAAATCTGTGAAAGCTTTGCAGGTGTTAGAAGAGAGTTCTGAAGAGTCTTCTTCAAAAGAAGAAGATGAACTGTCCTTGCTGTCCAGAAGAATCAACAGACTCTGGAAGCACAAACAGAGGAAGTTCAAGAACTTCAAGAAGTCAGATCAGCGCAAGGAGTCCTCTGGACCAAAAAGATCTGGAAAGAAGGAAGTTGTTTATTTTGAATGCAAACAACCTGGCCATTACAAAAATGAATGTCCAAAGCTTCAGAAAGAAAAGCCCAAAAGAAAGCCTGAGCATAAGAAGAAGGTTCTAATGGAAACATGGGATGATTCAGATGAATCTGGATCCTCATCAGAATCTGAAGATGAATGCGCCAACATGGCTCTGATGGCAGGCGTGGAAGATCAGAATGAAGGATCATCTGGATCTGAGTCTGATTCTGAATCTGACTCAGAAGAGGTACTTTCTGATCTCACTAGGGAAGAGCTTATTAAAGTCTTATAAGAAGTCCTGAAAAATTATAATCAGATTAAGCTCAAATGCAAGAAGCTTAAATGCAATCTTGAATCTGAGAATAATCTGTTAAAATCAGAAGTTGCTGAGCTAAAAGAAAATAATTTAAAAATGAAAACTAATTTTGAAAAAGCTCAACAAGACTCTGATTCTGAAACTAAGTCTAAATGCAAAAACATTTTAGAAGAATATGACTTCAGCTTTCAGAAATTTCTTGCTAAAAGCATAGATAGAAGCAAGATGGCTTTAATGATCTATGGAGTTAGCAGAAACAACAGGAAAGGAATTGGATATGAATCTTCCTCTGGAAAGGATTTAAATCCAATGCCTGTTGATAAACTTATTATTAAGAAAACTCCCTTATACTCTCATTTCAAGTTTGGTCATCTGAATGATATCAAACACACACGTTCTGATCAGAACGTTCCTGTGTTTAAGCCAAAAGTCAGTCAGAACAAAACTGTTGTAAAAAGACAGAAGTTCAGACCAACTTTCAAGGCAACTAACCCAAAAGGACCCAAAAAGACCTGGGTACCTAAGGATAAGATAATCCCTGTTGCAGATGTATTTAGCAGAAAATTCAAGACGCTAGTCATGGTACCTGGACTCTGGCTGCTCACGTAACATGATGGGAGAAAGGTTTATGTTCCAAAGCCTGGAGCTTAAATCTGGAGGAGAAGTGAAGTTTGGAGGGAATCAGAAGGGCAAAATTATTGGCTCTGGTACTATTGGCAATGGTAACCTTCCCTCTATATCTAATGTTTTACTTGTAGAAGGATTAAAGCATAATCTATTGCCCATAAGTCAATTAAGTGACAATGGTTATGACATAATCTTTAATCAACAATGTTGTAAAGATGTTAGTCAGAAGGATGGTTCAATCCTATTTAATGGAAAGAGGAAGAACAACATTTACAAAATCAATCTTTCTGAACTTAAGGTTCAAAATGTTAAATGCCTTTTGTCTGTTAATGATGAGCAATGGGTCTGGCACAGAAGATTGGGACATATTAATATGAGACATATATCTCAGATTAATAAACTCAATCTGGTCAGAGGACTTCCTAAGTTGAAGTTCAACTCAGATGCTCTTTGTGAAGCATGTCAAAAAGGAAAATTTTCAAAATCTTCTTTTAAATCTAAAAATGTTGTTTCAACCTCAAAACCATTGGAATTACTTCACATTGATCTGTTTGGACCAGTGAAAACTGCATCCATCAGAGGCAAGAAGTATGGATTAGTCATTCTTGATGACTACAGCATATGGACATGGGTAAAGTTCCTAAAACACAAGGATGAGTCACATTCTGTGTTCTTTGACTTCTGCAAACAAGTCCAGAATGAAAAAGATTTTAAAATTATTAAAGTCAGAAGTGATCATGGTGGTGAATTTGAAAACAAATATTTTAAAAAATATTTTAATGAAAATGGCATTGCTGATGATTTCTCCTGCCCTAGAACTCCACAACAGAATGGATTTGTAGAGAGGAAAAATAGAACTCTGCAAGAAATGGCCAGAACCATGATCAACGAGACTAATCTGGCAAAGCATTTTTAGGCAGAAGCAATAAACACAACTTGTTATATTCAGAACAGAGTGTCTGTAAGACCTCTTCTGGAAAAGACTCCCTATGAATTGTGGAGGAACAGAAAACCCAACATTTCCTATTTTCATCCTTTTGGATGTATTTGTTATATGTTGAACACTAAAGAGAATCTTAACAAGTTTGATTCTAAAGCACAGAAGTGTTTCATGCTTGGCTATTCTGAACGCTCTAAAGGCTACAGAGTATACAATACTGAAACACAGATTGTGGAGGAATCTATACATGTTAGATTTGATGATAAGCTTGGCATTGAAAAGCCAAAGCAGTTTGAAAGTTCTGTAGATAGAGAAGTAATTCTCACAGTCTCTGAAGGCTCAGAGGCTGACAAAGCTCAAGTGAAGGAACCAGAAGCAACGCCAGATGCAATTCCTTTAGCTTCTCAAATGAACAACTTGAACATTTCTGAAGAGTCAAATGTTAGAGGATCATCTTCCAGAATCAATGCCTCTCACCCAGAGGATGTGATCATTGGAAAGAAGGATGACCCCATAAGAACAAGATCCTTCCTCAGATCATCTGAAGCATCATTATTTGGATTGGTGTCAGTTATTGAACCAACTTCTGTGGATGAAGCTCTGCAAGACAATGACTGGATAATTGCCATGCAAGAAGAGCTCAATCAGTTCACAAAAAATGATGTTTGGGATTTGGTTCCAAGACCAAAGGGATTCAACATAATTGGAACTAAATGGGTCTTCAGAAACAAGTTGAATGAAAAGGGAGAAGTTGAAAGAAACAAAGCAAGACTTGTTGCTCAAGGTTATAGCCAGCAAGAAGGAATTGATTATACAGAGACTTATGCTCCTGTAGCCAGGTTAGAGTCTATTCGTTTACTCATTTCTTTTGTTGCAAAAAACAACATCACTTTATATCAGATGGATGTTAAGAGTGCCTTTCTAAATGGAATTATAGAAGAAGAAGTTTATGTTCACCAACCTCTTGGTTTTGAAAGTGAAAAATTTCCAGAACATGTTTTTAAACTAAAGAAATCTCTTTATGGTTTAAAACAAGCTCCTAGAGCTTGGTATGAGAGATTGAGCAATTTTCTTCTGGAGAAAAATTTTATCAGAGGCAAAGTGGACACAACACTCTTTTGTAAAACAATTAAGAAAGATCTGTTAATTTGTCAAATATATGTGGATGATATTGTTGCACCCTAATTTTTGACCATGAGATCCCACTTCCTTGTGCATTTTCTCATATACTATCTTTATTTTATTTTATTTTGTATGTGCGTTTACTATGGCTAACCAGCTCGCGCAGGTGTTTAAGGTTCAAAGAGATCCTCGTATGGTTCACCAAATATTGAGCCAAGTTTTATCGAAGTTTACAACAAAGCCCACAAGCTGATTTAAACTCAATGGCTTTCATCCGACTCTGAAAATTAGAGGCAGTCCAAATCGATGTGTAAAAAGTTGGGTTTTATTCTACCATGAAGAATTCATCATATTCAAGCCCATAATTAAATTCATACTATTAAGTTATCGCATATTTTTGAAAATAAAGACTCAGGCTACGCGGGGTAGAATTTTACAAAACCGAGCTCATGGTGAACTTTCGACTTGCACAAAAATACACTTCATGGCATTGTCTTGCTTGATCCTAATTTTATCTCAATTACATTCATCTGGAAGTGGGATTTTGAAGAGGACACGCAACCCGAAGGCTTTATTGAAAACCATACTATTGGACCTTTAGAGGATTTCGTTTGATTCAATTGTGTTTGGTTAAGCTTCAGCGGTCAATCACCAGAATGTATTGAAATAAGTCTCAGTTGAATTCAATCCGCCAGGTTTAAGCCTAGAAGATTCGAGTTCCCCAAGTTTATTTCCAAGCCACACAAGGAGCACAAGGTGTAAGTTGCATTAATAAATTCCCACAAAGAATAACATGATTCACAATAACACGTTCGTTATCCTCTGAACCATGGAATATGTGAAAAAGTGTTTTGCCTTGATTCATTAAAAGAAATACAAAATCAAAACATAAAGGCAAGACATTGGTTTTTTTTTGCTTTTGTCAGCATGTACTATCGTTTGATAAAGTCACACGAGCTCCTGTCCCTTTCACTTTACAATAAGTGCACCTGTGACATTAACTTTCCAAAAGGGGCTTTATAAGCATGGATTTGAAGAAGGAAACCGTCATTAATATTACGTAGCCGCGGATTTGAGATATGTTGACTTTCCCTTCCTCTTGCTATAAGTTGTCGTAGCTTTCCCAATTGGTGTCACCATCCACTTAAAGGCACGTTACCATCTTGTTTAAAACAAAAACAAGAACAAAATCCTCGTCAGATGAAACCATTTATTTCCAAATCAGATTCAGCAGAGAGAACCAAATATTTATGGAGAACCTAACAAATTCGGCAAGTCATAACCTCCACCAGCACATAGAATTTATAACTGAAACTAAATATGTACATGTTTTCTGAGTAACAACTTCCATACATGACATGGAATTTCAAACATATTCAAGAGCATAATACAAATCCACCATCAAGTTTCCTCAGCATAGCATAAAACTTTTTGATCTGAAACACAAGCTAAACCTTGAATCAATCTCATTATTTCAGCAGTATCATCAAGATAGTACCTAGCCTTACTCGGTTTCCGACAAACCGTGCAAGCAAATACTTCCGCTTTTGGTGCTATTGGACCATTCATCGAACTCGTGATTACCTCGAACATGTCTTCGTCCGATCTGTCGTCTCCTATACATAAAACAAAATCAAGAGATATTCCCTTTTCTTCCATCGATGCAAGTAGACGTTTCGCCACTATTCCCTTGCTCACACCCTGCGCGAATGAAGTTCTTCAGCCAAACAAGTCTTGTAAGTTGTTTTTATAAGTTCTCGCAAATATCAGTTAGAATGTTGTACATACCTGTGGTTTAACCTCGACATAATGCTGGCCACTTTTCACGGTCACCGGCTCATTTGCCAGCAAGCTTTCGAGATGATCTAGAAGTTCTTTTGCTTGGTGTAACACGGTGGGAGAACTGACTTTAAACAATGTTGCGGATAGCAAGAGTCGCCACCGACTTTTATTTTATCCATAAGGAAAGGTTATAAAAGAACAGGAAAGACCTTAGAGAATATTTTGGGTCCGGGGGGTAGGTTATGAAAAGGGAAGGTGTTAGCACCCTTTTCATCCATGGTTATCCATGGGCTCTTAGGTACTTAAGCTCACTTTTGAATTGTTTTGAAAGTGTAGTGTGTGAATAGAAAATTTTCAGAATAGTTAATAAATAATCCATGTAAGGATGTGTTAAGAACTATTCTGAAAATTTTCTATTCACACACTACACTTTCAAAACAATTCAAAAGTGAGCTTAAGTACCTAAGAGCCCATGGATAACCATGGATGAAAAGGGTGCTAACACCTTCCCTTTTCATAACCTACCCCCCGGACCCAAAATATTCTCTAAGGTCTTTCCTGTTCTTTTATAACCTTTCCTTATGGATAAAATAAAAGTCGGTGGCGACTCTTGCTATCCGCAACATTGTTTAAAGTCAGTTCTCCCACCGTGTTACAGAACTGGCGACTCTGCTGGGGATCTATTTAAGAGGGGTACCCTTAGGAATTAAGATCACTTTAAATTGTTTGCCTTGTTTGCTTTATTATTATATTGTTGGGGTGCTCTTATGTGTGAAAGGTCCTAACCCGGATCTAGTGTACCTTAGGTAAATGGCAATAGACCAAGGAAACTGTACGACGTATATCGATACGGTTGATCTGGTGGCCATAGTTAGTGCGACTTCTTGGTTGGTGCTTATATTCCTTAAGTCAAGTTGAGGATAATATTGAGGCTGCCATATGTTGTCAATGCACTAACTGACTTTTAGAACCCTAGTTAACTCATCTTGGCCTTTAGAAAGTAGTGAGGTAACCGGCTTTGGTGCAGACTGAAGTTGGTTGACACTCGATACTACGCTCATTGAGATCTTAAACTTGGAGGGTTTTGGTTGGCAAGTAAGTTGCCTTCTGAACAACCACCCTTGTGAAGGATCAATGATATTGAGATCCCTTAGAACCTGGTTACTTTTGTAGGACAGGATGAACCATCTAACTTCAGGGGAGGGTACTTGCCTTTGAACCTCATGCAAGCCTTTAAACCTAAGGCTATGGTGTGACTTGTTTGTGTGTGCCACATGTTTGTGATTGAGCATGACATCATGACATCATCATGCATCATAAGCATATCATTTTCCCTAACCATTTCAAGGACCAAAGGATTTATCTTTGTTCTTTGTTGCAGGTCATGGCTTCTGCTCGTAGAAACACCATCAGGATCAACTTTGTAGGGATACCTGCTAAGCTCAAGGAGTTGGTTTCCCTAGTGCCTGATCATTCCCAGTTCAACAAGAGACATGGTCACTTATTGGATCTAGTTACTTCAGGGTTCAGTGAAGACATGATGAGTGTGCTGTTTCAGTTCTTTGACCCTAAGCACCATTGCTTTACATTTCCTGATTATCAGCTGGTTCCAACCATGGAGGAGTTCTCTAAACTTCTGGGTATACCTATTCTTGATCAGAAGCCATTCACAGGCTTAGAGAAGGAGCTTAAACCAGAAGTTATTGCTGCAGCTCTACATCTGAAGAAGTCTGACATTGTTCTAGAGACGATAAGTGGAGTTAAAGGTATTCTTGCCAAGGTATTAGTGGATAAAGCTCAAATGTTCTTGAAGGCTATGAGCTACGATGCTTTTGAGGGGATCTTAGCCTTATTGATTTATGGCTTAGTGTTGTTCCCTAATCCTGATCAGTTCATAGACGTTCATGCCATCAACATATTCCTGAGTCACAATCCAGTGCCTACCTTACTTGGAGACATCCTACATTCTCTTCACACCCGTACTACAAGGGCAAGAGGAACTTTGATGTGCTGCATACCTTTACTTTCTAGGTGGTTTATTTCTCACCTTCCTCGCTCAGTAATGAAGAATGAGCAAGGGTTCAGATGGTCCAAGAGGATCATGTCACTTTCTCACTCAGACATCCATTGGTGCTCCAGATCTATGGAGAATGTCACCATCATTGACCGTTGTGGGGAGTTTCCTAATGTGCCACTTCTAGGCATAAGAGGAGGCATCACCTACAACCCATCTCTAGCTTTACGACAGTTTGGTTACGCCCGGAGCGATGGTCCACATGACATGTTGATTCAGGGCATTGTGTTTGATTACGACAACGATCTTCAAGGTTACCGTGAGAGAGTCATCCGAGCTTGGGGAAAGGTAAACAGGATTGACAGCAAGACACTGGAGCCTAAGTACACTATTCCTATGGAGGCTTATCTCAGATGGGTATGATCTCGTGCTCAGACACTCATGATGCCATATCCTGCCGTCCTACCAGTTACCATGGAACCTGTTGCTGAAGGAGACACAGCTTATACCATCCTTCACCCAGACATGCCTACTGATATGGAAGACTTGCAGAGATCATGGATCCAACTGAAAGAGCAAAGGGATACTTTCGAGGCTCATTACAAAGCAAGCCAAGCAAGGATCCTAGAGCTAACAAAGCTACTTCATGAGGAACGAAACCTCAACTCATACCTCAACACAAAGAGGAAACGTCCATGGGAGACTTAAAACCCCATCTTTTGTACTTATTTCGTTTTCATTTTTTGTAAAGCCTAAAAGGCAAAACAAGTTATTACTAATAAAAAGTTACTTTCTTGTTTGTTTAAGCAAATTTAAATCCTGCGGTCCTTGAAAACATTGCATATGCATTCCCATATCATTGCATCACAGGTTTATAATTGTGCACAGGTTTCTCATCTCCTCGCTGTTTATTTCAGCAATGGCTCTTGAACAATCAGTTAAGGATCTCCAGGCACAGAATGCACAGTTCCAAGAGCTGATCCTGAACCTATCCAAGGGGCAGGATGAATTGAAGACACTGCTGGCCAAGAAGACTAAGAAGGCTAGAAGGTCTGCTGGGTTGCTCAACATGGGAAGAAGGTTCAAAGGTCCTGCCAAGACCAAGGAACAGGCTGAAGACTATGAATCTGAAGAATCTGAGCAGGAGAGAGGCAGTCTCCACAACACTATGGGGGACTCTGATTCTGAGGCTAACTACTACCATGAGCCTAACGAAGACAAATTCAAGATGCTGGTGGATAGAATGGATGCTATGGAATTACAGAAATCATCTGGGCTGGATTTTGAGGATTTGAGCTTGATATCTGGGGTGGTCATACCCATTGGGTTCAAAGTTCCTACATTTGTTGTCTATGATGGGGTCTCTTGTCCCAAATTGCATCTGAGGTCTTATGTCAGAAGAATGCAACCCCACACTGCTGATAAAAAGTTGTGGATCCATTTCTTTCAAGAGAGTTTATCTGGAGCTCAGCTAGAGTGGTATTATCAGTTGGAGAGTGTCAACATCAGAGATTGGAATGACCTTGCTGAAGCTTTCTACAAGCAGTATCAATACAATGCTGACTTAGCCCCCACTCGCATGCAGCTTCAAAGCATGTCTATGGGTGCCAAAGAAAGCTTTAAGGAGTATGCCCAGAAGTGGAGAGACTTAGCTGGAAGAGTTCAACCCCCTTTGACTGACAGGGAGTTGGTTGATATGTTCATGTGTACGCTGAATGGTCCGTTTTACAGTCATCTCATTGGAAGCTCATCATCTGGCTTCACTGAGTTGATCATGACAGGAGAGCGAGTAGAGAATGGTATCAAGAGTGGTAAGATCCAAGTGGGCACTTCTTCATCAAGTGCTGCAAAGAAGCCTCCCACTGGGAAGAGAGAATCTAATGCTGTGTATGGTCAGCCTGATCGTAACAGAAGGCATCAGTCTGTTAGTGCAGTTCATATTTCAAATCCAACTCCTGCAACAACAGAGCAGCCTCAAGGCAACCAACAGAGGGCTAGAAGACAGTTCACGAAGATCAACATGTCAATGGCTCAGGCATTGCAACACTTGTTGAAAGCTGAACTTATTACCCTGAGGGAGGCCCCTCAGAATCCCAATGTTACCTCTCCCAAGTACAATCCCAATGCACGATGTGCATATCATTCAAACTGTCCAGGACATGATACTAATAACTGCTGGGTCTTGAAGAACAAAATTCAGGATATGATTGATGCTGGAGAAATTGAGTTTGATCCACCAGGTACTCCAAATGTGATTACAGCTCCAATGCCAAATTACGAGAAGACTGTCAACGCCATTGATGAAGATATTGATGAAGATCTGCATGTCTATTCAGTTATGGAGTTGAGCACACCATTGTCTGTTATCAAAAAGAGGTTAGTACAAGCTGGGATCTTTCCAGGTTGTCATGAAGATTGTCTATATTGTACCTATAAGCCGGATAGTTGCTTCATTTTGAGAGATGGGATTCAAAGTCTCATGGATAAATATACTATAGTGTTTGAAAGAAGACCAGCATCTGTAGAAAGTATGGTGGATCATCTGACTCAGGGTAAGAAGATTGAAGAGGTTGACATGGTTGACAAAGTACCACTAAGAATCACTTCAAAGGGTCCCATTAAAATCACTCATCAGGGCCCAATCAAGATTACTGCTGAAGGTCCTGTGAAAGTTGTTGCTGAAGCCAGAGTAGCTCCTCTGATCATTACCACTCCTGGTCCTATTCCTTATACATCTGACAAAGCTGTGCCTTGGCACTATGGGTCTGATGTTTACATCCATGGTGTCAAGCAGGAGCCTTTACCTGATATGCCTGTTGACATTGATAATATTGCTGGATCTAGCAAGATCACTCGTAGTGGAAGAGTCTTCTCTCCTCCAGTTGCTTCTAAGAGTGCAGTTACTCCTGCTGTTACTTCCACCACTGATGCTCGGGGCAAGGGTCCTGTTATTGAGCCTGTATCTACTGATGTGCCAGCTGCTGATGACCTCTCTAAGCAGATGGAAGAAGTATTGAAAATCATTCGCAAGAGTGATTATGATATTGTTGATCAGCTGGGGCATACTCCCTCAAAGATTTCTATGCTCTCCCTGTTATTATGTTCTGAGGCTCATGCCAAGTCATTGATCAAGTTTCTAAAGATGGCTCATGTACCCAGTGCAATTTCTGTGGACCAGTTTGAGAATTGTGTTGCTCACCTGACCTATGACAACGGGTTAGGATTTTCTGATGCTGACTTGACCCCTGCCAAGAGGGATCATAACAGGGCCTTGCATATTTCAATTGAATGCAGGGGCACTACCCTGTCTCATGTGCTGATAGACAATGGTTCCTCTCTGAATGTGTTGCCTAAGGAAGTCCTGAACAAGCTGAGTCCTGAAGATACGGTATTGAAGCCCAGTAATATTGTGGTAAAGGCTTTTGATGGTTCTAGAAGAGTAGTGCATGGGGAAATTGATCTTCCAATCAAGGTTGGCTCTCAGGTGTTTACTGCTACATTCTATGTGATGGATATTCGTCCTTCGTACTCATGTCTGCTTGGTCGTCCCTGGATCCATGGGGCAGGTGCTGTGACCTCCACATTACATCAAAAGTTGAGATATCCGGTGAATGGAAAAGTTGTTACTGTCTTTGGAGAGGAAGAATACTTTGTCAGCCATGTAAACACTTTCAAGTATCTGGAAGTAGAAGGTGAATACATTGAAACTCCATGTCAGTCATTTGAAGTGGTTCCCTGGGCTGTTAAGGATTGTGTGACTCCTCCTGCTGTGAAGAAGGTTCCTGTGGTCATCAGAAACCCTCCAACAATGGCAATGGCCTCCCTCAATGATGCAAAAGCTGTGGTGGAAGAAGGTGGTTGTACTATTTGGGGTCAGCTTCCTGATATGCCATACAAGTCTGACAAGTTTGGTTTGGGTTTCACCGCAGAGTCCCAGAAGGCTGTTCGTCGTGCTCGTGCTGTTCGTATCACCAATCAAGGGGTTATCAATGTTGTGGGAGATCAAGATAAAGACTACAACTTGGAGGCATGGATTTTTCCTACTGTGGGTGCTGGACTCAATAATTGGACAGCTGAAGATGTTATCCCTATCTCCTTTAGTCAGGAGTAAATACTATTACTGTGTTATATTTTTAAATTTATAATTTCTGGAACAATTAAAACTTTCAAGCCATATGCCTTACCCGAGGCACAATGGTGTGCTTGTTACGGGTTGTCATTTCATTTGCATACTGCATTCAATAAAATCAGTGGACGTTTCGTTTTCATAAATATTGTGTTCCTTGTCTTTCTTCTTCTTCTATTTTTGCTTTATCAGCTATGTGTTCTTACACACACCCACGTCACTAAAATGCAGATCCTCATCCACTCTGGATCCAGTTGATAACAGTTCTACTATTGCCAATTACAATTTCGAGAATCCGATCTATCAAACTGAAGACGGAAACGAGGACGATTGTGAAATACCTGTAGAGCTTGCTAGGTTGTTACAACAAGAAGAGAAAGCTATACAGCCACATGAAGAGCCAGTCGAAGTTGTGAATCTGGGAACTGAAGAAAACAGAAAAGAGGTCAAGATAGGGGCTGATTTAGAGGACAGTGTCAAGAGCAGGTTGATTCAGATGCTACGTGACTATGTGGAGATCTTTGCTTGGTCTTATGAAGATATGCCAGGGTTGGATACAGACATTGTGGTTCACCGTTTGCCAGTGAAAGAAGATTGTCGTCCAAAGAAGCAGAAGGTTCGTCGTATGCGTCCTGAAATGTCAGAAAAGATCAAAGCAGAGGTAATGAAACAGTTCAATGCAGGGTTCTTGGCCGTAACTTCTTATCCTCAGTGGGTTGCAAATGTGGTACCGGTTCCTAAGAAAGATAGTAAGGTACGTATGTGTGTAGACTACAGAGATCTGAACAAGGCTAGCCCTAAAGATGACTTTCCACTTCCTCATATTGATATTCTGGTAGACAACACTGCTCAGCATAAGGTATTCTCTTTTATGGATGGTTTCTCTGGTTACAATCAAATCAAGATGGCACCTGAAGATATGGAGAAGACTACATTTGTGACACAGTGGGGCACCTTTTGCTATAAGGTAATGCCATTTGGTTTGAAGAATGCAGGGGCAACATATCAGCGTGCTATGGTGGCTTTGTTTCATGATATGATTCATCATGAGATAGAGGTATATGTAGATGATATGATAGCCAGGTCTCAGAATGAAGAACAACATCTTGATCATCTGCACAAGTTGTTTGAGAGGTTGAAGAAATACAGGTTGAGATTAAATCCAAACAAGTGTACTTTTGGAGTTAGATCTGGAAAGCTCCTGGGTTTCATTGTCAGTGGAAAAGGTATTGAAGTGGATCCTGCAAAAGTGAAAGCTATACGAGAGATGCCAGCTCCCCGTACTGAGAAGGAGGTTAGAGGTTTCTTGGGACGATTGAACTACATTGCAAAATTTATTTCCCAATTAACTACCATCTGTGAGCCAATCTTCAAGTTGTTGAAGAAAGATCAGGTGATGGAATGGAATGATGAATGCCAGACTGCCTTTGATGAAATCAAGAGATATTTGCTAGAACCCCCAATTTTAATGCCACCAGTTGATGGAAGACCCTTGATTATGTATTTCACAGTATTAGACAACTCAATGGGGTGTGTATTGGGGCAACATGACGAGTCTGGTCGAAAAGAGCAGGCAATATACTACCTTAGCAAAAAGTTTACCGACTGTGAAACAAGATACTCACTGCTCGAGAAAACTTGCTGCGCTTTGGCATGGGCTGCTCGCCGACTAAGACAGTATATGTTGACCCATACTACCTTGTTGATTTCGAAGATGCAGTTCAAGATTAAGCATCACAACTCTTCTCCGTATCGTCCAAAGATGAATGGGGCAGTTGAAGCTGCTAATAAGAACATTAAGAAGATTGTACAGAAGATGACTGTTACTTACAAGGATTGGCACGAGATGTTACCATTTGCTCTGCATGGTTATCGTACTACAATACGTACTTCAACAGGGGCAACCCCATTCTCCTTAGTCTATGGTATGGAAGCAGTTCTGCCTATTGAAGTTCAGATCCCCTCCTTGAGAATTATGAAGGATGCAGGCTTGGATGAAGATGAGTGGATTCAGACTCGACTTGACCAGATAAATTTGATTGATGAGAAAAGGTTAGCAGCAGTTTGTCATGGCCAGATGTACCAGAAACGGATGATCAAAGCTTTTAACAAGAAGGTTAAGCCAAAGGTATATCAGGCTGGTGACTTGGTAATCAAGCGTATCATATTACCACAGGGTGATCCTAGGGGCAAGTGGACTCCAACATATGAGGGACCATTTGTAGTCAAGACAGTGTTCTCAGGAGGTGCCATGATACTGACTACAATGGATGGTGAAGACTTCCCACAACCTGTAAACGCAGACATAGTTAAAAAATACTACGCATAAAAAGAGACCCGCTAGGTTGACAGGCCTAGGCAAAAATAAGGGCATCCCGGCAAACCAAAAGGGTTTGGGCAAAAATTAGGGATATATATATAAAAAGATGTACAACCGGCAAGTCGAAAACCTGAAAAGGCGGCTTGGGCAAAAAAGGGTATCCCGGTGGATTGAAAACCTGAAAGGGCAATCCAGGCAAAAGTTAGGGATTAAAGCGTATGACTATGTCTCGTTTGGATCACTCATGAAACTGCAACCAGTTGTACTACTTACTCAAGCTCAAACAGATAAAGCTCAATCCAATCGTTTCCGTCTCAACAGCAAGAAGATGAGATACTTGAGTGGCAATAGTAGAATTGAAACTCAATAGGATTATTTCCCACATAGCTGATTCTTTTTGTAAAACTTCATGACAAAATTCTCTTACTAGGGTTTATGTCTCCTTGTACAAACTTACCCGTGTATGGGTCACTTTTGATATAAATAAACTCCATCTTTTGAATCCAGATTTACTTTTACCCTATTTACATAAGCGAAACGTCCATTGGTTGTGTTTGAATGTATGTATGCCTTTTAATATGATTGATGTTTACCAGAAATGCATGAAAATGCAGTAATAGTATTTACTAAGGACGAACGAGGGAAGGATTTCAACGAAGCTTCGCCGGTTCATCTTTACAAGACAGTTACAAACCATCAGTAGGACTAATCCATTTTCACAAAGTCTAATCTCCCCTGGAATTTATGTCCATCTCTTTATCCTCATACGGATATACGGGAAATTACTTTCCAATAAGGGCACGATGAACGAAGACGGGATGTTATACTTATCCTACTATCAAACGAAAACGAAGGTTATTTATACCTTGTTATCCCCAACAACGGGAGGTTATCTATACCTTGTTATCCCCAACAACGGGAGGTTATCTATACCTTGTTATCCCCAGCAGACGGAGGGTTATATATTCTTCAACAACGAATCGGGATTTATTTTCCTTGGCCAGCAGTTGTTATACAAGGATATCCAGACACTTCCAGCAGTGTCATATCATACATACATCATTTACATCATACCATAACATATATGTCTATAGTACATTACCAAAGTGCATCATGTCATACATGCATACATAAAGCATAAACTAATGTTGTTATACAGAATGCTACCTTGTTTTCAGGTTAATTATCCAACAAACAATCTTATGATCTTTGGGACTGCTTTATTGTAACCTCAGGATTACTTTATCCTCCTGATGAGATTCTTATTACTTTGGGACTGCTTTATTGTAACCTCAGGGTTATTTTATCCTCCTGATAGCCTCTCATGACTTCAAGACTGCTTTAGAGCTACTGATTGCTCTATCCTCCTGAAATCATCCTATTACTTCAAGACTGCTTTAGAGCTATTCATTGCTCTATCCTCATGAGGTCATATTACTACTTCAAGACTGCTTTAGAGCTATTCATTGCTCTATCCTCCTGAAGCCATCTAATTATTTCAAGACTGCTTTAGAGTTATCCATTGCTCTATCCTCCTGAAATTACATTATTATTTCAAGACTGCTTTAGAGCTATCCGTTGCTCTATCCTCCTGAAATCATTACTTCAAGACTGCTTTAGAGCTATTCATTGCTCTATCCTCATGAGGTCATATTACTACTTCAAGACTGCTTTAGAGCTATTCATTGCTCTATCCTCCTGAAGCCATCTAATTATTTCAAGACTGCTTTAGAGTTATCCATTGCTCTATCCTCCTGAAATTACATTATTATTTCAAGACTGCTTTAGAGCTATCCATTGCTCTATCCTCCTGAAATCATTACTTCAAGACTGCTTTAGAGCTATTGATTGCTCTATCCTCCTGAAGACATATCACATTATTATTTCAAGACTGCTTTAGGGTTGTTGATTGCTCTATCCTACTGAAGCCATTCTATTACTTCAAGACTGCTTTAGAGCTATTGATTGCTCTATCCTCCTGAAGCCATTATTACTTCAAGACTGCTTTAGAGCTATTGATTGCTCTATCCTCCTGAGGTCAGATTTATCACTTCAAGACTGCTTTAGGGTTATCATTATTGATTGCTCTATCCTCATGAAGACATGCTGTTACATCAGTATTACTCCAGACTCCTGACAGTTCTCATTATACTACTGAAGAACTTTCCCCTAGTGGCATCTTTAAGCCCACTCAATCATGTTCAACCAACCATCAATATCACTCCATGCACTGGTGAGTGCAAATTTTTGGGCTTTTGTGTTCAATCCCCTTCAACCTTCCAGGTTACGACTGGCAAATATACCAATCTAACCCCTCAGGTTTCAGAAAATTGAACAGGGGCAGCTGTTGCACCCCAAAATTTGCCCTCACAATACAAGACTTTGTGTTCCAAGAAGGTTCACAAGGTTCACAAAATTCACAATTGGTCAGAAGAGTTGACAATTCCCTCAGACAATGCACCTCCTAAGCAGTGCATCCAAAACTAGGGTTTTGACTTTAATCAGGCTAAATGGACTTCCAAGACTTCAAGTGAGCTTCATAACATCTTATATGTGTATAAGAACCCCCATGTCAAGTTTCAAGACTTTTCTCAAAAGTTTGCTCAGTCAGATGATCAGATAAGTCAAAAGCAGTCAATGCAGTTAAAAGGTCAAACTGAGGTCAACTGTGGTCAAACCAAAGTCAAACTTCATGATTTTTTTTTTTTTTTTGCCAACATCAAAGAGAGGTTGGGTGAGAAATATTATCATAATAACTGTAATACCCCAAATTTTGCCCTAAGATTTGTCGTCGCATTTCATTGCATTTAATCAATTACTAACAAATTTGTGTAGTCGTTTGACTTTTTGCAGGTAAATATCATATGGCATGCATTTTTTTTCTAAAAAGTAAAAATGGCACAATTGGCAGGAGGACATGTGTAAGGAGTTATGAGTGTGAGAGGTTGAGAGTTCGAATCTCACCTTTGTCATTTTTTTTGTTTTTTATTATTTTTACTCTAAATTTTTCTATCTTTCATTAAAAAAATAACAAAAATAGTTTTTTATTATTATTTAATTATTATTTTCGTATTTTAATTAAATCATTTTTTAAAATATTATTTTTTTCACTTTTTTCTAAATTATTCATAAAAATATCCAAAAAATTAATATTTTTTATTTTATGATTTTTTGGATATTTTTATGAATAATTTAGAAAAAAGTGAAAAAAATAATATTTTAAAAAATGATTTAATTAAAATACGAAAATAATAATTAAATAATAATAAAAAACTATTTTTGTTATTTTTTTAATGAAAGATAGAAAAATTTAGAGTAAAAATAATAAAAAACAAAAAAAATGACAAAGGTGAGATTCGAACTCTCAACCTCTCACACTCATAACTCCTTACACATGTCCTCCTGCCAATTGTGCCATTTTTACTTTTTAGAAAAAAAATGCATGCCATATGATATTTACCTGCAAAAAGTCAAACGACTACACAAATTTGTTAGTAATTGATTAAATGCAATGAAATGCGACGACAAATCTTAGGGCAAAATTTGGGGTATTACAGTTATTATGATAATATTTCTCACCCAACCTCTCTTTGATGTTGGCAAAAAAAAAAAAATCATGAAGTTTGACTTTGGTTTGACCACAGTTGACCTCAGTTTGACCTTTTAACTGCATTGACTGCTTTTGACTTATCTGATCATCTGACTGAGCAAACTTTTGAGAAAAGTCTTGAAACTTGACATGGGGGTTCTTATACACATATAAGATGTTATGAAGCTCACTTGAAGTCTTGGAAGTCCATTTAGCCTGATTAAAGTCAAAACCCTAGTTTTGGATGCACTGCTTAGGAGGTGCATTGTCTGAGGGAATTGTCAACTCTTCTGACCAATTGTGAATTTTGTGAACCTTGTGAACCTTCTTGGAACACAAAGTCTTGTATTGTGAGGGCAAATTTTGGGGTGCAACACTTGGCATGATCCAAAATCTGGATCTGCATCCTCATACCACCAAACAAGTGCAGTCTCTTTACCTTCAATGGTGGATCCGTCAGTTGTTTCGGTGTAAAGTTTCATCACAGGCTCGGCGATTTGTTTCCAACTACAATCGGTTGCAGGAACACAGGTTTCCCATTCATCATCTCGCTTCATTCTGAAACACACACATTATAGAAAAATCAATTTCGGCGCAGATCCTGAAAAGGTTAGGAGCATTGGTTAGAAAGAATCTTACCTCATAAAGTAACCATGCTCAGCCGCGATTCCTATATTCTCACAAGGAGAAAACCATTCCGAGAGTATCGATCGGCTTCTCGCACTAACGAGAAACACCATGTTGTTCTTATCTCGACACAAGCTATTAAGAATTTCAATGATTTTATCTGTTGGACTCTTATCAATGGAAACCTGAGGCATTAGTGTACCATCGTAGTCGAGAAGGATCGCCCTATTTGCCGTCCATTTGTAAGCTAAAACTATGTGATCCATTGAGAGCTTCCTAGAGTTCGGATCGAGTGCTACGACTTTAAAACTTAATCCAAATCCAATTCCCCACCACCTTCACTGTACATGATCGCTACAAGCCCTTTCCAAATCCTGTAAGAAGCTACGGGCCTAATACCCAACATCATGAGTACTAACATATCTATAATGCTTTTCGTGTCAAAGCTATTTTTCTGAATCAGCCATTCCTAACGCAGAATCCATTGCATCGGCCACAGCATCGATGTTCCACGGGTTCACTCTGATTGCCCCGCTTAAAGACGGCGAACAACCAATGAACTCGGACACAACTAACATGCTCTTTTTCTTATGGGAGGAACCTATCTTCAAAACTTTATCCAAAGTTTCATTTCCTTGATGACCGACTATATATTCGTACGGTATGAGATTCATCCCATCCCTTACCGCAATGACTAAACAACACTCGGCAATAACATGATAAGCAACTCTCTCGTAAAACTTCAACGGCTCGTCAATCAAAATAACAGGATCGTACCCTAGTTTCCTGAACATCTCGTTGATCCTTTTCAGCGTTGCCTTTGCCTCGCATTTCTTGCACGTCTTTCCCTCGCCCCCTAGCAGGATTCACTATCTGAACTAACACCACTTTTCCTCGATACTCTGGATGCTGAATGAGAAGCTGCTCCATTGCCAAAAGGTTCAAAGTTATTCCCTTAAATAGATCCATATCATTTACACCAAGTAACATTGTTCTTCCTGGATCCGAAAACTGTCTAATCAACTTGCAAACTTTATCCTTGGTTTCTTGCAGCCTTAAAACCGATTGAATCTGACCCATATGTATACCAACCGGAAGAATCTTGATACTTTCAGTCCTACCATAATACTCAATACCGATATACCCCCGTTTGGATTCGTAGGTAAGACCTAGCATTCGACTACAACACGAATCAAAAGCACAAAACAAAATGCCACGAGAATATACTTGACAATAGCAGATTATACTGGGAAGGGAACAAAGCTTGAACTGGATATTCACCATCATACCTCGGAGTTTCCATAGCTTCGTTTTAGTCTTTGCAAGCGCCAAAATTATTCGCCATCTACCAATCCAAGCTCCATGGAATCACATGAAAAGGAAGAACCGATTAAGTCAGCTTAAGTGCGAGAGTGAAATGTCGCTTTACCCTGCAAACTCAATAAAGTTATGGCCAATTCTTACATAATCATGAAAATAGCCAAGGGTGACACAACAATTTATACCGTTTAAAGACTGAAACATGCTTAAGGAAACAAACTTGAAGAAGCCGGTGAATTATCAGCATCTAAGAATGAAGAGCCTAGGACAATGAATTCAACAAGCAACCCAAAGTGCCATACAGAAGTCAAATGAAGTCAAAAGTAACCAGTTATCTGAGCCCCTGCATATCTCACCCACCTTATCATTGAATAGCTCTTTGAGATCACCTCAAGATGTCTCCGAGACGGCCAATGTAGCGGAAGTCTCAGCTTCAAAAGCTCATGTGAGACCAACTCTCAGAATCCACTATGGACCGCTTATTTCCTCCCTGGCCCAACAACTCATTTACTTTCCACACCTGCCAAATCATAATTTCCAAATTAGTAAATCAATTGAAGAATATTCCCAAGAAGATTCAAAAATATCCAATCCAAATCCAAACGTTGAACCTGGACATATGAGCTTTAACAAATTGACGGTATCAAAGATTTGAATATCAATTAACAGCTCATTACTACAATTGACGAAAAGAGAAAGTTTTCAAATTGATTAACCCCAAAACGGAAAATCATCAATCAGCATTCAAATTGGTTTAATCAGACTTTAAACACACAAATTTCAAAAGGGTTATATAAAGGGGAAGCACCAAAACGAAGAAGGCCAAGGCGAAAGAACGGAGTTCGAGTAAAAGAGGACTTATCTCAATTTGCGAAACACCACCGACCACTGCTAAAACATCATCTCGCTGCAGATTTGACGGGTACAGTCGCCATCGTTGCCGCCGCGAGGTCACCCCCAAACACCTTCGCAAGCCGCCACACACATCAATGTCTCCAGAAAACGTCACCGCGAATCCACCGCCGGCGAAGCCATAGTCGTCATTAGCGCACCGCATTTGCAATCTGGGCACTTCCTTGATCATGGGTAACGAATCCTTGAGCGGCATTTTCATTTTGTGATTTAATTTTTGCCTTGTGTTTTTTTCTTTGCTAGGTTTTATGGACAATAGAAGAAGGCGAGAAAGACGATGCAGGTAGGAGAAAGAGAGGGCAAACAGCGGAATGAAAAAGGGTTCGGGGGGAAATTAGGGTTTTGCTTTGTTTTTTTATTTTTTATTTTTTATTTATTTTGTTATTTTATTTGTAATATGATTAAAATCACACACACCACTAAACACACATAATCCCTAATCACTCCTCTAACCTACCGTCAACCCACTAGTTAATCCCTCTATTAACCTAACTAATAATCAAATAAATAACAACCCATTAATTAACCCTTTAACCTGCTATTTAATTAGTTTTTTTATTTAAAGTGAATCAACCTTTTATAATTAACTAAAACAACTTTAATCAACCCTTTTCATTTTAAAATTAAAATTTCTATTAACCTTTAAGTATAGTTGTCCCTTAATTAATTTAATAATTTTAAATAGACTTTTTTTTTACAAATAAAACAAAACTGGTAACCTTTCATAATTACTTAAATCAAATTTTTCTCTATTTTATTAATTTCTTAAATAATGTTCATTCAAACTCTTTTTTTTAATAAGAGCAACTTTAACGCAGGGTTGTTAAACCAAAATTCCTTATAATTTACGTTAGTAATAAGGAATTTGCATTATAGTAGAGCTGACATGGCATACAAATGAACTAAAATTTAGTTCCCATTATCTATATAGTTAACGTTAACTATTCTTGTGAAACCTATTATAATATTATTTAATATTAATAAAATATCCCAAATATTTCATTTTAAATAGTAACGGTCATATTACCATTTTTTACCTTCTATAAATTCTATAGAAACTTTAATTTTTTTTACATACAGTTTTACTTCTAAATTTTTTTCTTTCAATTTTCAATCTTATTTATTTATCAATTGGATGACAACCAATCAAATCCTTATTATAATTATATTCATATGAAAATGTAATTTTTTTTATTATTATTGTTGTGAATTTTGTATCATTTTTAATTTTATAATAAAATATATTTAATATTATTTTTAAGTTTTTAAGGTAAATTTTTTAAAAAAATATATATGCATTTTAAATAAAATAATTAAATTAATGGTAACTTGAATAAAAAATATAAAATGTGGGATCAAGTCTTGGTTTCTTATAGACAACCACCATTAAAGTAAAAACTACTCAAATCAACTATAAATTTTTTAAATCCTACAAATCACTTTGGGTCCACAAAAAGTATCTTAATTTACCCATTTAGTTTACTCTCACTAAAGATGCTCTAACATAGAAGTGTAATAATAACCTTTTAATTTAAAATCAACCTCTAGTTTTATACTCCTTTTTGATAATAATAACTTTTATAATAATAAAAAAAACCTTCCTTTCATAAATAACTTAGACCTTCAATAATAATAACCAACTTTTACAATTCATATAATAATAATACAAACAACTTTTATAAATCATTTCATATTTAAGTTTTAGATAAAATAAAAGCACTTATTATAAAAGCACTTTCTCGAAAAAAATCAATCTAACTCTCTTTTAAATCAATAGGAACGAATCAATCCCCTAAAATAAATCAATCTAATATAACTTCCTAAAATCAATTCAACTTTTCTTAAAAAATCAACCCACAGCGTAAAATATAATCTAACCGTGCACACTCACATTCACGACACACTCACCCTCACACACTTCAGCGCTTTCATGCGTATGTGTATGGCTTTATCATTTCCGCAATTTATTTTACAGTAATTTACATTATCGTAATTTATTTCATCGCATTGCATCCGTCCAAAGGAAGAATCTGCGCATGATCCCAATAATCGTGCGTATGCATTCATTTGCATCATTATCCCCAAGATCCTTGATCCCATTCAAGTCGATCTTCTTAAGATAGATCCTACCCCATAGGAAGGACCTTCATCTTACAACATAGAAACAAACCCAATTCAAACAAAACAATACAAATCAAACAATACAAACATTCAACAACTCAACATTCAAAATTCAAACACATTAGAGAAAGATGTCAATCATCTTAAGTGAGATAGAACCTCCACTCCACAACAATACAATCAAGCCGTAGGGACTTTGCCTTAAGAGAGATAAAGGTGTACCTCGTTGATCCCTATCCGAGTACGTAAGTCCTTTTCTTAAGACGATGCAAAGACTATTTTCCTACAACCTGTGGCGGTTATATCTCCCCTAAAATGATAACGCATCTCGTCTCCTAAAACCAATCAAAACAACTACCCTAAACCCGTAGGAACTTTGACCACAGTCAAAGAACTCCTCTAACCCTTTAGGGGAACTACAAATACTCTGATTCCACTCCCGTAAGGATATGCAGGCATAAGATGTGACATCTTATCGAGTATACTTAGAAATAAACCCCTAGGTCTCTTAAACCTTAAGCAGATAAACATTAGCAATAAACAAACATAAAACAAGAGGTTCCTGTAGAGTACTACAGAAACTTAGGATGCTAGTACCTTCCCTAAGTTTAACCAACCCCCGAACCTAAACTCTCTAAACCTTGCATTTGCATTGCATCGTGGGAATTTCGATCTTTATCCCTTCCTTTGGACAAATCAAAGTTCGGTTGCAAAATGAATTAAAGATTCAAACTAATCAATAGTTTGGTATCCAAATTTCACCGCGACAGATATTATATTTGGATCTACCAATGTTATGCTGGGAAAGGAGTTTGCTCAATGTATGCAGGCTGAATTTGAGATGAGCATGATGGGAGAATTGAGATTCTTTTTGGGAATTCAAGTCAACCAAACTCCAGATTGCACTTATATTCATCAGACTAAATATGTTAAAGAGCTTCTGAAGAAGTTTAACATGACTGATATTAAGATGGCAAAGACTCCCATGCATCCAACAAGTACTCTTGGTAAGGAAGAGGTAAGTAAGAAAGTAGATCAAAAACTCTACAGAGGTATGATAGGATCTCTTCTCTACTTAACTGCTTCTAGACCTGATATTTTATTCAGTGTATGCTTGTGTGCAAGATTCCAATCAGATACTAGAGAATCACACTTAACAGATGTTAAGAGGATTCTAAGGTATCTGAAAGGTACTTCTAATGTGGGTTTGTGTTACAGAAAATCTGATAATTTCAAATTAGTTGAATTTTGTGATGCTGATTACGCTGGAGACAGAGTTGAAAGAAAAAGTACTTCTGGAAGTTGTCAATTTCTGGGAAGAAATTTAATCTCCTGGTACAGCAAGAAGCAACCTACAATTGCATTATCAACTACAGAGGCAGAATATATTGCTGCTGCTGGATGTAGCACGCAGATGCTCTGGATGAAAAGTCAGCTAGAAGACTATCAGATCTTTGAGAGTAACATTTCTATTTTCTGTGATAATACTTCTGCTATATGTTTGTCTAAAAACTCTATTTTACACTCTAAGGCAAAACATATAGAAATTAAACATCATTTCATCAGAGACTATGTTCAGAAGGGTATCATAAACTTAGCCTTTGTTGATACAAATCATCAGTGGGCAGATATTTTCACAAAACCCCTTGCTGAAGATAGGTTCAAGTTTATTCTGAAAAATATTGGTATGGATTTTTGTCCAGAATGATATTTATCAAAAGCAAACTTCTCAGATGCAAAATGCTTAAAACTCTGAAGTATTTCATTTGTCTATTATTTGATTTCTTGAATTATTATTATTATTTGTGTGTATCTGAACTAACCAATCTTAGAGGATCTGAACGTTGGCTAACAATTCATTTCTCAAGAGAATTCAGAAGCACATGCAAGCAAACACGTGTCACTCTGAATCTGAAAAGATGGCGTGCACATTACTGAAGAGACATTTGAGGTATTGTTTGAATAGTGAGAATCTTGATTTTCCCCCCAAATTGTCAGAATCAATTAATGCTTTGAAATGATTTTTATTCTTTTCATTAAATGCTATTAATTGCTAAGTGGAACGTGCTGAATGTGTCTTTTTGATTGCCCTAATTTCTTTCTCTATAAATACCACAAATCACACCATTTCACAAACATTATATGCATTTTTGTTTGCTATTTGCTCTTTATCAAAACCCTAAACCTTCATCCAAATCTTCTTCATCTTCAATAATGGCAACATCATCCTCTACATCAGCTCAGTTTCAATCATCTATGGTTGCAGTTGCATCATCAAACATGGGTGTTACTCCCTTTAAGGAACCTAAGAGAACACTGTTAACCCCTATGGACAAGCTTGAAGTTCTTTGTGAATCCATGGTGGAATTTGACTCTCTAGCTGACAATGGATTTGAATTGCGTTCTATTATTGATGCACAAGGTTGTGTTAAGTATTTTGATAGGTTGATTGGTCCAGTGTATCCACACTTGGTGAAGGAATTTTGGATCCATGCTTCTGTTTACCCAAAATTCATCCTCTCTTCTGTTCTGGGAAAAGAGATCGTAATCACTGAAGATCTCATCAGAAAACTCATAGGGTATGAGGAAACTGATGGAGTTTGTCATCTGCCAGCTAGGCGTGTTGACATGGAGGAAGTTTATGAGGAAGTTATTGCATCTGGACAGGCTTCTAACAAATTTAAGTATCTGAAACCTGACTACAAAATCTGGGCAAAGATTTTTCTGGGATGCATCAATCACAGAAAATCCACAAATTCTCCAGATTATGTGAACAATGAACAACTCTACTTCATGTACTGCCTAAGTCAGAGTACAAAAGTAGATCTTCCATACATTCTCTTTATGCATCTGTGGAATCATATCAATGCATCCAGAGAATCCATCAAGGACAAGGGACAGAAGATCAGGACGTGGATTCCTTTTGGAAGATTGATCTCATACATTCTGACAGAGAATGGTCTGGTAGCTGCTCTTTATGAAGCTGGAGTTAAAGAAGAGCTTGAGACAATAGTTGGTAAACCTTTAAATGGAAAGAGTCTTCAGAGGCTAAAAATTGTGGATGAACTCACAGCTGCTCCTAAGAAGCTGAATGCTTCTGAAGTTAGTCAGAGAAGGATTCTAGTTCAAGACTTTCCAATCTTTGGTGCTGAAGAACCAAGGGATATCATTCTTAGATATATTGAAGCGTGCAAAGCAGATGGAACACCTTTTCCTGCAGATATTTTGATTCGTGCTAGAGAACCTATGCCAGATGTTTATGAAGAGAACATGAGGAAAAGAAAACAATTAGAGGCAGATGAAGCTGCTGCTCAGAAGAAACAAAGAGTTGCTGAAAAACCACAGAAGCAGATCAAGAGAAAAGCTTCTGGAGAAGTTCCCTCTGTTCCTACCAAGCGCATCAAGACAAAAGGTACTAAACCATCTTTACCTTCTATTTCTAAAATTGTTGTAAATGTATCAACAATTAGTTCTATGCCTGAACCTCCTCCCATTCAAAATCAAACTATTCCTGCTCCATCTCAAACCTCTGAACCACCAAAAAATTTTGAATCACAAATTTCATCTGATCCTGTTTCCACAACACCACCTAAATCATCTGACATTCCTTCATCAGAACCACAAACAAAACCAACAGAACAACCTACAACACAACAGCAACCTAAAATTCAACAACCAGTTGCATCTGAACCCATACAATCTGGCACAGTTGCATCTGAAACTGTTGCATCTGAACAAGCTGCACCTGAACCAGTTGCATATGAACTAGTTGTATCTGAACCACCATCATCCAAACCTTCTGATCCTCAACCAGAACCATCCAATCCTATTGAATCAAACATTCCTGACTCTGAGATTTTGGATATTCAACCTCTCAAGACTATGTTTGTTGTATCCTCTACATCTTGTACCCCAACCACCTCATCTGATTCATCTGAATCTGATATCCATCCAGATATTATCTCACCCCCTTCCCTCAGAGTATTTGAATCTAACCAACCAGATCTACCCATTTCATCTGATGTATTCATTCCTGAACCAACACTAACACTTATACAAAAACCATCAGCTTTTGTTCCTTATTTTGATAATCCAAGAGCTGTCATCCCATCCATTCGCAGAATCAAACCGTTTTTTCGCATTATGCCTGCTCAGAAGAAACCAGCATATCCTAGCCCTCTAATCATCATTCCAGAATTTACCATTCCACCTCCATCCCAACCCAAGCCTTTCACTTTGGAAACCCTTCTCAAACCAAAAACTAGGCTAAATGTTGATAATTTATTTGCAAATTTTATGAAAGAAATAAAGATGCATTTAGGCTCTGTACAGAAGAGATGCTTGTCAACCATGGATGCAAATGAATCTGATGCTATCTGGAATATCTTCATTACCAGATTCAATATTGTAGCCTCAAATCTGAAGAATGTATGTTCTGATGATGCGAAGCTCAGATTTGCTGAGACTGCCAGAAGCATGATATGGAATATAAAAAGATCTGCACCTTTGCTTCTTGAAGACATTCCTTCATCTTCTGGAGTATCTGCTACAGAAGCTTTTGCAGACTCTGCTTCTGAAGAAAACCATTTGGCTCTGACAATTGTGGAAAATCCCTCTGGATCTGTTGCTCCTGACTCTGCATCCTCAATGGAAATTGACTCTGCTTCTATTCCTGCACAAGAATCTGCTCCTTCTACCTCTACTGAGATCAAGAAAGAGAATCCAGATTTGGAAGATAAGATTGTAGTTTTGGAAGCTGGACAGTCTGAGATCAAGTCATGGATGGCCAAGCAAGACCAAAAATCTGAGAATATGGCTCAATGGATGTCTAAGCAAGATCAGAAGAATGACAACATGGCACAATGGATGACAAAGCAAGAAGAATCCTCATCTGAGATCACTCATCTTCTGAAGATGATTCTTTCCAGGCAAACCTAGTTTATGTTTTTCTGTTTCTGATGTTTGTGCACATGTACTTGAATTTATCTGATGATGTGTCTGTTTTTGTATCTGAATGAATGACTCTGTTGTTTTCTCTACATGAATGAATCTTTTCTCTATTTCCTTTTATTTGTCTTTAAAAGTTTTACTTTTTGATTATGACAAAAAAGGGGGAGAAAATGGATCTGACTGTTCAAATAAACTCTACCTAAATTAAACTCAGACATATCTAATTCTAACTAATGTGAACTCTTAGTGTTTTAGACCATTTGAAAAATCTGAAAAATTCTTTAAAAGTAACTCTGAGATCCCCAGATCAAGTTTTAACCTATCAGGCTCTGATTCTGAAATGCGCATCCAAAAGTCAAGATATAATTTTTGGAACAATCTGGCTCTGATTTTGTAAATAATGCTCATACAAAAAGGGAAGTTTCTATTCCTTCTAAGTATTCAATTCAGGGGGAGATTCATTATCTCAGGGGGAGTTATAATTATATTTTTATTGAACAAAATTTCTTATGTTTTTGTCATCATCAAAAAGGGGGAGATTGTTAGAACACAGATTGGTTCTTAATTATATCTCTATGTTTTGATGATAACTCTTATGAAATTTTGTATTAAAGAATTATATACTCTAAAATTTGTTCAAGTAATTTGTGCTGCAGATATTAAAGTGAATACTATTCTAGAAGCAAATTAAATATGAACATGAAAATATGCAAGACTTTGAAGCGTCAGAAGCATCTCTTAAAAGATTCTGAGCGCTGTCTACAGAAGGATCTGAAGCAGAAGCTACAGAAGAATCCGAAGCAGAAGCCAGAAGCATCTGAAGCATTGAAGACTTTTGTATGAAGAGTTTCAAGCTTAGTTTATTTTTCAGAAGACTCTGATAAGTACTACACTGCCAGTACTGAGAATCTGATTCCAAACTCTGCTCTGAATTATTACACGATGAAAGCACACTTGCTGCATTGCTCTGATTCAGCAAACTCTGATGAACATCAGAAGACTCTGACCACTCAAGACTCTGATGATATTTGCTGAAACTTGTTGAAGAAGAATTCAAAGTTATGTCCGTTGGTTTGGCCAAACGAATCTTTCCTCATTTATGCTAGACACAAGAACACAGACAAAAAGGATTTATTTGTGCATTCTACTTCTAGGAAAGGTCATGTGATATGAAGACAAAAAGGCTCAGCCCTTTTCAGTACACAGCCTTCAACGTGAAAACTACTTGGACCTCTGTGCCTATAAAAGCAAGACATCATCACTCTTCTTCAGTTGACGAAATCTTTGAAAGAAATTCATTACAAGCTCTCATACAATCTATACTCATTGCTGAATTTATTTCATTGTTCTTAAACTTAAGTGTAAAATCACAATTGTGATATAGCTTAATTATAAGCATTTAAACACTTGTTTTATTCTTACATTTGATTGTAAAAGATCCTTAAGAAGATCCAGTTGGGATCAGTAGTTCTTAAGAAGACTAAGAACATTTGCTCTTAGTGCTTGCTATTGTAATCAGTTTGATTAATAGTGGATTAAGTCCTTGTTGAGAAAGGAAAATCACTCTTGATAGGGTGGACTGGAGTAGTTGAGTTCAACGAACCAGGATAAAAATCCTTGAGTTTTTATTGCCATAAGTTTTTCTATATACTTATTCAATCCCCCTTCTAAGTATTTTCTCACCTTCAGTTAAAATGTGACTTAAACACTCGTTCATACACAAACATTTACCCGTAGTCTCACGAACTATGATGCTCTGACTTTCCCATTGCACGAGGGAGTACGTAGACACAAGGGCCCCAATCCTTGGCAAGCACCCTAATAAAAATCTCTCATTTCCCCTTAGAAGCGAATCCATTATAAGATAAACAAACATAGCTAACTTCTCTCACGAGTCGAATCAAGAGGTTCTCGTTGAGTACAACAGATGTAAAGGGTATTAATACCTTCCCTCTTGCGTAATCGACTCCCGAACCTAGAATTTGGTTGCGATGACCATGTTCTTATCTCTTTAAAGGTTTTATCGATATTTTCTTATTCCTTCCTTGGAATGAATAAAGTTCGGTGGCGACTCTGTTCGAACCTTTTTCCGCGTCCATCGCGAGGATCGTATTTTTCGAGGTACGACACAACCTCTCTAATCGAGTCCAATAGCGAATTGAATGAGCAGGCAAGGTGGTGAACCATGTAAAAGCATTCTTCGTTAGAGAACTAGGAAAATATCTCATCCTTAGATTCTCATTATTGGTTATTCTGCCTTAGTGAAGTATCGAGCAATTTGCTTGACGGTAGACTTATCAGTGTCGCCAGCGAACTTCGTAAATTTGGGGACCTTCCAACCCCTTAGAAGTTAAGTTTGCAACATGTACTATAAAAGGAGAGATGTGAAATTTGGCCTTTGCAAGGCCATGTTTACCCCCATTTTGTATCATTATCCTTTCAAAAATGGTTACAAGGTTATTTTCGTCTAACAGATTCCCCTGTTGAACTTGATGGACAACTTGATCAGCGTCCTCGTTTTGATTAATGATCATGGCATTTTTCCTCTCTAGGAAAAACTTGTTCGAACAACTGGGGGACAACTTGTTGTCCCTGGTTCATAGTGTTTTCCTCAAACTCGCCCCTTCATTTTGCACCTATCCAATGACTTGGGGTTGAACAATAGGTCGAACCTGCACTAGGAGAGCGCCCAAAAAATCAGCAATTCTTGACATTTGAGTTGCCAACTACTCGTAACTCTGATTCGTGTTTTAGATCAATTGGTTGAATATTGTACATATCTGTTGTGTTAGAGTATTTACCATATCATGGTTACTCTCATCCATCTATTTCCGCATTGTCATGACAGAATTCGTCGTCAAAGTAGGCATCATGTGGGAACCAAATCCCATTCCCATCTGGGGTGGCATAGTTCAACCAAGGTTGCTTATGGCTGAGCCAGACACCATTATTGGCGAATATCCATTTGCATCCTTATCAACAAACATCGATGGATTATTATGTAAAGTTTCCATCATTGTTGTTGGCATTCCATAAGGTTGCTCACGCTCTGGCATGGACATTGTGAAATTCGTGGCAAAAGGCCTGAAGTCTGACGCTGCAATAGGTCTAAGAGTCACTGGGTGACTCTGGGGTGTTGGGGACAAAACTATCCCTTCTAGTAGAGTTATTGGTGCAAGTGTCGTATACAGTATCACCGTAGTACTAGCAGTCGAAGGAATGGGCTCAGTCACTATTGCAGAAATTGTACTCGTTCCAACACTATTAAAGGGTTATTTTCCATTGTTATTCATGGGAATCGCCATCCTCCTAACATATCTCCTAACAGATCACTTAACTTCTCTTTTTGTTATTTTACAACATCTTAATCTTAGGCACACTCGCACTCACAAAATGTGAAGTTAATGGAATGGAGAACCATAATTTTCAAAAATGCAAAGTAAAAACACACTCAAAAAGATTATATTGGGTGTGCCAATTTGTTTACTATGAAATTTGGTAAACAAAATAAGTTTCTATTAACACTTAACGGATCAAAATCGAAAATCTTATTGAACATATTGTGTCTATTTATGCATTTGAACAACATTTTATTGTCGAAATCGAAGGGTAATGCTTTAAAGAAGGTTTCAATACTACTTTGAAACAAAACTTGGAAATATAGGTTTTTAGAACAGACTGAAATCGAAATGCATCACGAAGTAAAAGTATGAATTGTAAAGTGAAATCGAAAAGTAACTTAATGAAGAAGAAGTACTTGAAAGTAAAAAGACTTAAAATTTATAAAAGGTGGAACGCATACGTACACTTTCTTCACTCATTTCTCAAATGCACAGATACTGAGTTTACAAAGATATGAGTACAATTGCGAACCCTTTACAAAATGAACATGAGTCCCTTTATATACTATTTTAAAATAACTACCTAAGAACGGTCGAATAGCCCTATCACGGCCGTTTCAGTCTCATGCAACAGTTTCTTCCGACGAACCTCCACGTGTCTTCGAGTAACCGTATATGTTAAACCAGTTCTCGCTCTTTTAATATCATTCAAATATCTTAACTACTTTTACTAGTCATCAAGAAATGACTTTCTACGTCGAAGTCCTCTGGGTTAATCATGCTACGACAACACACTCTATAGTACTTTCCAAATGCAGTATCCAAATCAACATTGTTCCCATTGTAATGATGAACTCCAACCTTAATCAACATAGCATAGTACTAAATTTTACTAAATCTCTAAACTCTTCAACATCCTTCGACCTACCGCTTCTTTGACCGACATCACTATAGGTGACCTCCAACCTTAAGTTAGCTTGGTCTCCCTTCGACTCTATTTTACCTTGACTTCCCACATAACATATTTATTGTTGTTCTATTAATATTTGTCACTTATAATTAAGTAAAAAAATTCATAGTACCAATAGACATTTTATATTTTCACGTGATGCCCAAATAATATAAACATTAAAAAATTTCCTTAACTTAGAGTTACCTTTTTGTTGCTACCAAAAGATTTGAGTAAGTGGAAGAGGGAATTTGGTACTCTTTCTATGCTTCACATCCATTTCGCTTAGAGAAGAAATAGTATGAAAGTGAAACCCTATATATATAATTTGGGGAGTGAATGTTATGAGACCAAATGGAAATGACAAAAAAAATAAATTAAAAGGCCAAAGGGAAATTTAAAATTAAGTTAACCGACTAAAACACTAATTTAGTCTAAACAAAATATTTTTAATTTAACAAAAAGTATAGCATTATACAATATAAAATTAAGTATTCCATCTTTGAATTATTTACTAAAAACCAATAAATATTCAGAGGAATGACTTAATTCAGCAGCAAAAAAATATATGCATGGAGCATATTTACAAATTTTAAGAGTGGTGCCTGTGTTACTTTGGAACTGTTTAGCTACATGATACTTCAAAATTTTCAACGTGCTCAAAAGGAACAACTTGGCTATTCGTCGGCGACATCAGATGGCAGCTTATATGTGCGGATGACACGAATCTGAAGCAAAAACAAAGAACAAAAGTGGAAGTCAGAAAACTATCAAGTAATGCTTTGTGGCTATGATAGGCAAAATCATCATGCTATTACACATAAAACATATAGATTTGCCAATATCATCTTTTGCCCCAAAGATTAATAAGTTTGATAAGTTTGAGAGGCAAATCTGAAGAGATACGGAGAGGGGTGAGTATATTAAAAGAGCATAGGTGCGCAATCACCATATAAGCAAAACACAGAGCAAAGCAAATAAATCACCAAATAAGCAAAACACAGAGCAAAGCAAATCAAGTCGGGCATACAAGTTAGAATATTGCCTGAGCTAAAGCATAAATTGTTCGCAAGATTCTAGCATAATCTGTTCCAAGCATTTGAATAACCAGATCAGCCAGAAATGTTCCCCAAAGCCTGTTCCAAATGACAAAAAACCAATCAGAAATAACGTTTAAAATACCTCAAACACTAATAAAACATGAGTGTGGGGAGGGAATAGATAAGCAGCTGATAAATCTTAATGGTACATTCTACTGAAAAAAGAAATGGCGAATGGAGTTCCCTGACAACTCAACAGAAAGGTGTCTATCCATCGGCATTTTCTACCTTTCAGTCGACTCCTCCCACCTTTGCTAACTTTCTTTCTCACTACCAAATTATTCTATTTCATGCAAAGTATTTATTTTAATCATAAATCTCTCTCCCAAATAAACTTAAGTCACAAAAGTCACCAAATGTGGAAGGTAGAGAATCCATTGATGTCTACCGACAGCTAGGATAAACTGAAATTAAAAATTGAAAAAAAAAAAAAAAAAAAACAAACAAACTCCATTCGAAACAGAGAAATAAAAGCAAGGGACCATGTGGTACACATAAAAAATGGTTTGCCAGATGCACAACACATAAAACATTAGATCTACAACTTTATAAATTACTAGTCCAGACTAAATATGTGCATCGGAGGTACGATGATCTCTCCAACTTCCTCCTCCCACCCCGCCATCCAACCTCTGCATTTTTTTGGTGGCCTCTTTCCATAATCACTTACTCGGTCAGAAACACTACGGATTAGCAAACACTAAACCTAAAATGAAAATTCAAGTTTGCAAGCGACAACCCTGTCAGATAGAACTCTGAAATCCACACCGGAAAGAGAAACGAAACTCTTGAATTTTATTATGATCAAATATAACCTTGACGGTCACACCCAATACATAAGAAATCCTAATGGACTTTTAATCTAAAATAGAAATAAAACAGAAAAAGAAACACTAATGGACTTTTAGTTCAAAACGAAACTAAAATAGAAAATTGCAGAAATTATTTAAATGTTGTTTTTGGTCTTCTTACATCAGTCTCCTTCACCTTCGAAGAACTCGACCCCGAGTTCTCTTCTTGATAAAGAGTCTCATCTGCAATAACAACAACACGATTGTTTCTGCCTCGGGGAACCCTAACATGTTCTCATCCCCTATCTCTTCGCTGATTCTCGTTGTTGTTGTTGGCGCTGTTCACCTGATTTGCTAAAGTTGCCATATGTTCGGTCAAAACAGTTAGAGTCATGGCAAAATTTGCGATAATTCTCTCAAGATCTGCTTTGGTCACCAGTTGATCTCCCATATATGATCAAGCTACGAAAAGAAACAAGAGAAACCTACTCTGATGCCATTTGACGCAGTCGAAAACACTACGGATTAACAAGCACTAGACCTAGAATGAAAATACATGTTTGCAAGCGACAACCGTGTCAGATAGAACTCTGGAATCCACCAAAAAGAGAAAAGGAACTCTTGAATTTTATTATGATCAAAGATAACCTCGACAGCCACACCTAAAGGTGTTTAAACACATAAGAAGAAACCCTAATAAGCTTTTAATTCAAAACAGAAAAAAAAAAAAACTCTATAGTCCAAAACAAAAATAAAATAGAAAAATGCAGAAATTATTAAAATGTTGTTTTCGGCTTCCTACATCAATCACACATATTGCCGCTACATCCCGCACATGACTCTTGGCCACCCCTCCCCTTTCCAAACACTGCTTCCATAGTCATTGAAGAGATAGCAGGTTATAATCCATATTATATATACACCCTAAAGGTTCTAGGGTTCTAATTCTGTTCTCACACCACAATCATGGCATTTATTGTTGACTCAGTGCTTAGAAGTGTAAATATGCTTAAGCATACACACATCATTAATGGGCTTGTCATTAATGTGGGTCTATCATATGCATTACTCATGAGAAGAGTGAGATAGAGAAGTTGTCCTAGGTAAAGAATTGAAGTTCCAGAGGTAGTTTTCTTGGGGGATTTTGGGTAAGGGAATTTGGTTTGCTTCATGGGCAATATGGTAAAAAGGACCTATGATGTAGAGAAAACCTTGCACAAATCTCAGATATAGAGCCTATCACAACGAATCATTAAGAACGAGAACAGATCTATTCATATAATCAACAAACAAATCTAATAAATTCTTCTAAATAAAATACGAACAAACACTGAAGCTGAGGTTGTTATTAATATGATAATATCTAAATGTGTCTGGTGATTTTTATCAGTGAAATGACTAAAAACTATAAAGTTAAACCACAACAGAAAATGTAGAAGTTAATGATTTTCCCTTAAACATGAATTATTATAAGACAAATCATTGTATCTATGCAGCTAATTCAAACTAATGAGAAAATACTTTCATAGTTGTTGATTAATTTTATGATTTAATTTGTTGCTTATTTAATTAAAGTTAAGTGTACACAGATACCAAACTGCTAGAAATTAAAATCATTAAAACAAAGGTGTAGAACATACACAGGTCCAAGTAATGTGAGCACGCTTCTAAAACCCAGATATCTTGATGCAGCACCAAGAAAACCCTAGAACAAAAATCAAACTTCAGATGATAAAAATGTATAAAACCAACACAAACTGGAACACGAACTTATTTTTGAAAAAAAATAAAACACAATACACGAGTAAGAGACAAAGAAAATAACTATTTTTTAAAATATCAACATAACGTAAATTATTTTTGAAAACAATATTAATATTATGTTGATATATACATTTTTTTCCTTTCATAGTAGAACTAAACTATATAATAATATTATGTCCAAGAGGTGTCTGCTCAGTGCTAAGAGCTTGACTTTGTACCCTTAAGGGAGAAAGAATAAATCCCACCCGGAACGGCTGTAAAATGAGCATTAGTGCCACGGTGATTAGTATAAATTTCCCCTTCCCCAATTTAAAAAAAAAAAAACAGTAATAGTATTATGATTAAGCAGATTCAGAAATATCAAAATAAATAGGCTGAACCAAGTATTTACCTATAGAATAATTTAAATGCTAAGAGTGAATTCGTACTCCTACATCTTACTACAAGGTTCTACGATGACAAAGAGTCGAAATTTAAAAACTCATAATATGTTTTGTCTTCAAATAGTGAATTTTATCTATGAATCTGGAAATACATTTTGTGCATTCATGCCTATGAAAAACATTTATTTATGAAACAATTGACAAGAAAAGAAGTAAATGAAATGATGATGTAAGGCACCTGTTTTGCTGCAAGCAAAGCAGTTCTGGACTCTAAATTGATCAAAGCTAAGTGTCCACCCTAGAAATCATTTAGAGCAAAATACATGTATAAGTTATTGTTGACGCTACCAAAACAGGTACTGGTACCAATGCATACCTTCTTCAATAACTCTTTCTTAACCTGGTAATTAGCAGCTTCTCCAATCATTTTTCCAGATAATTTCCCCGCCAACTGTAATTCATCTTCTAGTCGTGAAGAAGTGCAAAAAAAAGGCAAAATGGTTTGTTTTGGAGAATAAATAAAACAGAAATATATTGTTTTACCAACTGATAGATCTTTGCCAATGTAAGTAGACCACCTCCCTGAGTTTACAATAGAAAACATCACCTAAAGTTTAGAATAGAAAAGATAGTGAAGCGTAAGGGGAATAATTAAAAAGAACGTTGAAAAGAAGTGAAGCGTAAGGGGAATAATTAAAAAGAACCTTGAAAAGAAGCGATTGAAAGTCTTGTGTTCCAACTTTTGAGTGCATTTTCCATTGATCGAGTCCAAGCTGTAGAGTTCCCTGAGCATGAGAGTTGGTGGGTAGATCTAATAAGGCTGTATGGCTAGAAGAATATGGAGGCATTAGTTGATTATAACTAGTTAGAGAAGTATAGAAAAAAGGTTGATTACTTACTTAGAGTTGTAGTGTAGAAGAAAAAAGGTTGATTACTTACTTAGAGTTGTAGTGTAGAAGAAAAAAGGTTGATTACTTACTTAGAGTTGTAGTGTAAAAGGTGGAGGAATATTTCAAGTTCAAGGTCGTGAGTTGAGAGTTTGGTTGAACAAGGAATATTGAATTTATTAGTTAGGTGAAGCAAGACATTTCTGTAAGTCGGTCTCCAACCTCTTAGTGTTGAGCGTGCATCCGCGGCTAAGTAGAAAAAGCGGGACTCGAGTGTGGCTATAAATTGTTGGCGTAGTTGAATGTCTTGTTCAATCAAGGATGGATCCAGTTGGTGGAGGGTAGTCCTTGTGATGGATTTGAGCAAAGGACTCAAGTAGCTGAGTTATGAGAAAAGATTCAAATTCAATCAGTGATGATGATCGAAAAGATTCAATTTCGAAAAGATTGAAATTCGAAAAGATTCAACAACAGAAAACACCCACCTTGGGCCGAAAAGGATAGTCTGAATTTCACATAACTCTGACTCCGTCGCAAGTTCAAGCGCCGACCGTAGCTCGGGATCGAAGTCATAAGAAGAATGAACAGTTTCCCCTTTTTGACAAAACACCTTCACACTCCGACGGCGATTGCGCATCCGCAATTGAGTTGTAGGAGGAGGAGTGTAGAGTTTCCATTTCCAACAAGAGCAAAAGCATGATGGCATCAAGATCACTCCACTTGCGGCGTTTACACACCACATCTTCTCCTTTTACAATATCAAATTATACTATTGCTATTACCATGCCAATTCATTCAATGACTCTCAAAATTAATTCTAACGAAACTGAATTTGACTAAAAGTAGGTTCAAGTTTAATTGATTTTTTATTTAAGAACATCAATATAGATTCTTATCAACTAATTCTATCAAAATTCATTTTATAGGTTAAATTTCTAAAATGGATTTTCATACGTGTATTTACTCTTAGATTTTATGTCTATTTTATATTAATATTTTATTTTATAGTTAAATTTTATTGTTTATAGATTAGTAAACAATTAAATTAAAATGAATATCTTCATATCTCTTTTTTTCAACTCATATTGTTACTAACTCTCAAAGTGAATCTTTTAGTTTTAGAATTATTGACAACATTATTATTATCACAAAAAAATAGAATTATTCTGAATTAGAATTATAAATGATCAATGAGACGGCTAGGTGATGGTTACCATGATAAAATTGAGTAGGGATGAGAATAGATAGGGTTTAGGTAGGATAGTATCCGTCCTCAAACGTATAGTTTAAAAAAATTCTCGTACTCGAACTCATGATCACGTGGGCACAAACATTTGCACATGTACTCATACTCTATGGCCAGTTAAGTGCTCATACTCATACTCGTTTAACGGCATTTCTAATAAAAAAAGTTATCGAGCAAGTATAATTTATCATGAATTTTTAATTTTTAACCGTATTCAAAAATATTCAAAGATTTTATTGTTGAGTTCAGAAATAAACACACTTATATTAAAATGCGTACAAGTTTAATAGTGATGTATTTAATACAATTGATAAACATACATGTATATGTATATAGTAATAAAAATAAAAATATGTACATAAATATATATAGTGCGGATATGGGGCGAAGTGGGTACTAAGGTACTCACGTCCATACCCAATTTATTTAATGGGGTAATTGCTCGTGTTCGTACCTATACTTATTTTGCGGATTTTTACCATATCCATTGTGGGTAATTTTTACGGACATGCACTGGGGATGAGTTAACTTGTCATCCCTAGAATTGAGTTTCTAATGTAGTGGAGATGGAGTTGACCTACAAGGTTAACACTCAAACATTGAAGACAGTAAAAGAATAATGGGTAATGTGCAAGTGATGGTTTGAATCATACATTTTTCTTCATCTCCAATTTCGTATGAGAGTTGGTTGGGGCATTTTAGATCTGGATCAGATGTGGGATTCCCGTTATTGGGTCTTTGGCTGACTCAAAGTTGTTGTTCCTAAGACTTTTTGTAGTGTGGCATCGATAAGTCTTTTAGAGAACTGTGTTGGGTTCTCTACACCGAGGTCATTGCTTGGAGAAGCGGGAGAGACTTAGTAGGCATCATGGATACCCTAAGGAACAAGTGCGTTAAGTGTGAGTATTTCTATTAAGGCATTTCGTGGGATTTCTTTGACACGCATTGGATACTTAAGTGTCATTATGTTCCCAAGGCGAAATCTAATTGTTGCTTTTTTACCTCGTTGTTTTCTTTCATCTTGAGCCTTTGATTAATTTGCTTTGCTTCTCTATATAAAGGTCACATGGGATTTCAAAACTCTTTTCTATCTTTACACAAACTGCAACTTCTTTATCCTTCCTTACTCTTTTCAAAACTATTTTCACTCTTTACACTTTAACTTTCTTGTTTAAACTTGGTAACACCCATTTCATCAATATTTATCATTCCTTGGGTTATATATTTCCTAGTCAAACGCGTCTTCTGAGTTATCTTCTTTAACTGTTATATCCATTTTCAACTCTCTCAAGTACCATATTTATCTTTCCTCTTTACAGTTCATTGTTCTAGCTATGGGTCACATAGAAAATGTACCTACAAATGTAATAAATATACAAATAATGAATATTCATCTTCCACTATTAGGAAAGTGAACCCATGAAAGCCAATTGTTGACCCTTTAGAATTTGACCAACCCATTACGAATCTCACCATGCTTAGCGAGATCTATAGTTCTAGATGGGGTTCCCGTTAAAGATGGTAATGAACTCTCTAGTTTTCATTATATTGGAGGTATAGATGATTCCTCTAAAGGAGGTAAATGGATGGATAATGATAGGTTCATGTTAGGGGTTTGGATGTTTGTTCCCCTCTCCAATACAATCCCTTGTAGATTTGGGACATGTTGAGGTTGTCTGAAATAAACAATTGACTTGTTATTTTATTAAATATTTTAAGGCTGTGAATGGTAAGGATCCTAGTGACAAGGAGGTTAGAAATCATATTATCTTTCAAAGCCATTCCCGAATTCATGACCAACATTATCTTTTTCATGACAAATAGGAAGATATGTTTAGGAAGGAATAACAGGGTTTGGTGCTGCCTGAAGATGGCATTCATTACCACTGGGTGGGTGAGGAATCATTGGGACTGGCTTTTTATTTCATCAGTATCACCCATCTAGAGGGTGTTCATCACATATGCTGAGTCTTTCTATAATTGGTCAGTTTCCTATGATGAGATCTCCGTGAGAATCTCCAGCTCAGACGATGGGTGCTCGATTCCATTCTACAAATGATTATTTTCAATACTGAAGTTCAAACTACCTTTCAATGTCTTTTAGGCAGGGGTGTTGAAGCATCTCTGAATAGTTGTATCTCAGTTGCACCCAATAGTCTGGGCATTCCTCAAAGTATTTTAGTACTTGTGCAAGTTCTAAGAAAAAGAACATTCTCTGAATTTGTTCTTCAATATCTTCACTATAAATCAGACCTTTGCTGACAAGAATAAGGGATATAGGTTTCTCTCGCTTTTTCAGCCAGTAAAAAATTTGACGTGTACCTTAAAACTTGGAATAAATTCAAGGACCTTTATTTTTTTGTGACTCCTCTGACCCCGTAAGCTCATTTTGTCTTTTGTAAGGCCCTAATAGATAAGGTTTCGTTGCCCATGCCTTCAAGATCTGAGTCACTAAAGTGTAAGGAGAGAATTTTCAAATACTAGGTATGGAACCATTTTAATCAGGGATCAATGACCTATGTTTACTCATTTAACTCGTTGACACGGTCGAATGTGGTTGTTGGCACAGCTTTGACCGATAACAAGACTTTTCTTGAGAGGCTGGTGAATGTGAATGAACATTGGCGATCCTCCTCTCAGAGGTAGAGTAAGAACTTGAATGGCCGACCTCCCTCTACTGCTCGGGAAAAAAAACAAAAAGAGAACTAAGCAAGGAAAAATCCCACGGAGAGCTTGTGTAATACCCCAAATTTTACCCTTTCTTTTTTATTTTTATTTTAAATTCTTATTAACTTAATAAATTAACCTTTTTTTAGATCTTATTTTTTTAACTAATAATAATTTAATTAACCTTTTTTATAACTTTACTAATGTTTGTTTATTAACTTTTTTTTATTTAGTTTATTTATTTAAATCATTTTAAGCTCTTCTTACTAACTTTTAGGATTTAGATTAAAATTTAACTTTTTTTTTCTTTTCTTTAAAGAGTAAATTTTTTATAACCTTTTTAAATTAATTTCTAACACTTTTTTTTTTTAATCAAATTCTAATACTTTTTTTTTAAATAAAAATCTAATACTTTTTTTTAAATAAAAATCTAATACTTTTTTTTAAAATTAAATCTTTTTTTCTAACTTTTTAAAATTAAATCTTTTTTCTAACCTTTTAAAGCTAAATCCTTTTTTTAAAGTTAAATATTTTTTTCTAACTTTTTTTAAAACTAAATCTTTTTTTTCTAACTTTTTTAAAAGTTAAATATTTTTTTTTTTTTCTAACTTTTTTTAAAAATTAAATCTTTTTTCTAACTTTTATAAAGTTAAATCTTTTTTTTCTAACTTCTTTTTAAAATTAAATCTTTTTCTAACTTTTATAAAGTTAAATCTTTTTTTCTAACTTTTTTAAAAAAATTAAATCTTTTTTCTAACTTTTATAAAATTAAATCTTTTTTTTTTCTCTAATTTCTTTTTAAAATTAAATCTTTTTTTTTTCTAACTATTTTAAAAATTAAATCTCACCTTTGTCACTTTTTTTGTTCTTTATTATTTTTACTCTAAATTTTTCTATCTTTCATTAAAAAATAACAAAAATAGTTTTTTATTATTATTTAATTATTATTTTCGTATTTTAATTAAATCATTTTTTAAAATATTATTTTTTTCACTTTTTTCTAAATTATTCATAAAAATATCCAAAAAAAATCATAAAATAAAATATATTGAAAAAAATTTTGTTCTTTTTATAATATTTTTGATTTTAGGAATCAATAGGATTATTAGTTTTATTTTTAGTTTATTTTAATTATTTTAATTTTATTTTTTCTCTTAACTAATTATTTAGTTTGGGCTTTAAAATGGGCTTTAGGGACATTATTGACAATTTGGTGTTAACCCTAATTTGTTCCCTATATATACATGTGTTGCCTTGTTGGAAAAGAAGGAGGGAATGAAAAAAAAACCTAAGAGGGGTCAGAAGGTTTTCTTCAGAAAATAGGAGAGAGAGAGGGAGAAACAAAGGAGATCCCCAGAGAAGAAAGGCGGTCGTTCCCACAACTCGTTCGAAGGATTGGAGCTCTCCAGTGTTCCCTTATTCAAACCTTTTTCACATTTACCGAAGCAAACCTCCGCTTCGTAGGTTAAATTACTAAACCTTTTGCCTTTTCATGTTTATGTGCATATTTTGCCATGTTAATGTGTTTAGGTCCGTTAAATTACTAAATCCTTTGCATTTTTCATATTTATTTGCATCCTTGCCATGTTAACCTTCATTGTTGTTTAGATCCGTAGATTTTGATCTGTATGAACCATGATTGTGTCGTATAGGATTGTTTGCATGTCCATTAATTGTCTGTTTGCATTTGCAATTCTATTGTTATTTTTTTTTTATCAAAACCTTTTTCAAAATCAAAACCTTTTTTATTAAAACTAAAACATTTTTTCCCAAAAAAAAACCTTTTTTGTTCCCGTAAATATTTTTTCCCAAAAAAAAACCTTTTTTTGTTCCCGTAAACATTTTTTTCCCAAAAAAAACCTTTTTTTGTTCCCGTAAACATTTTTTTCCAAAAAAAGCCTTTTTTTTGTTCCCGTAAACATTTTTTTCCAAAAAAACCTTTTTGTTCCCAAAAACATTTTTTTTTATATATAATTTAAACTTAACATTTTTTTTATAATTTAAACTTAAATTTTTTTTAACTAAGTAATTCCATTTTAAAATTAAAACCTTTTTATATATATAATTAAAATATTAAAAAAATTAAAACATTTTTTTACATAATTAAAATATTAAAAAATTAAAACCTTTTCGTAAGGAACTCCTTATGTTTGCCGTGTCATTTTGTGTACCTTTTATTTTCTTTATTCCTGCATTTCATTTGCATGCTTGAGGTTGAGATGTGCTTGTGGTGGCCACAGCCCCACACTATTTTCCTCCCTCACTTCATTCTAAGTGTCATTACATATTTTCATATTCTTCATGTTTTCAGAAATGTTTCTTTGTTTCTTTATACCCTCTGCCTTTATTACTTTTCTTATTTTTGTACCTTAATTATTCCTCCATATAATGATTTGTCATATTTTCACATTTTTTTTACAGTTTTATCCTTCCGAAGGATTAGGTCCAGCCTTTTGGCCGCCGAGTCAATAGCCTTACCCCTTTAATGGATCAAACCCTGTTTAGCCTAGGTGTCCCGCCGTGGGCAAAATTGCTTTTATCCTAGTGTTATGCCAAAAGAGCCGCCGTGCTCATTTTAGGGTTTCCCGCCGCGGAATCCCTAACCTAATTTAACCCTAACTACAACTTAACAATTCAACGTAGAGATTTGGAGTTTCTACACTCCGCGTAAGCGTGTCCTTAAGACATGTTTATTCCCCTTGAGACCTTGACCACAGTCAAGAAGTTTCTAACCTCCCTTTTGAGGGGAACTACGATTACTCTGATTCCACTCCCGTAAGGATACGTAGGCACAAGATGCGATGTCTTGCCGAGTAAACTTAGAATTAACCCCTTAGGTCTCTTTTCTCACTTTTAATCCTTTGTACGTATACCTTAAGCAAATAAATAAAGCAAATAGTAAACATTTGAACAAAAGGTTCCTGTAGAGTACTACAGAAGTTTAGGGTGCTAATACCTTCCCTAAATTTAACCAACCCCCGAACCCTAGATCTTTCCCCGCATTGTGTTTACGATGCAAAATAGGTTTTCCCTTTTTGACCTTTTCCTTCGGATAAATCAAAGAGCGGTTGTGAATCGAATTGCGATTCAAACTAATTAATAGTTTGTGATCCTATTTCCACCGCAACAGAAAATGGCGACTTCACTGGGGACTTCCTAACTTTTGAGGGTTATCCCTAACCTGTTCATATTTATTACTATCTGTGTTATTATTCATTTGCATGTATATATTTGCGCTTTGATTGTGGGACTGTTCCTTGTGCTGTGAGATAGGTCCTAACCCGGATCTAGTGTACCTTAGGTAAATGGCAATAGACCAAGGAAACTGTACGACGTATATCGATACGGTTGATCTGGTGGCCATGGTTAGCGCGACTTCTTGGTTGGTGCTTATATTCCTTAAGTCAAGTTGAGGATAATATTGAGGCTGCCATATGTTGTCAATGCACTAACTGACTTTTAGAACCCTAATTAACTCATCTTAGCCTTTAGAAAGTAGTGAGGTAACCGGCTTTGGTGCAGACTGAAGTTGGTTGACACTCGATACTACGCTCATTGAGATCTTAAACTTGGAGGGTTTTGGTTGGCAAGTAAGTTGCCTTCTGAACAACCACCCTTGTGAAGGATCAATGATATTGAGATCCCTTAGAACCCGGTTACTTTTGTAGGACAGGATGAACCATCTAACTTCAGGGGAGGGTATTTGCCTTTGAACCTCATGCAAGCCTTTAACCTAGGACTTTGTGTGTTTTCATGCATTGCATCCATAAAGCATCTCATTGCATTGTATTTCATGGAGCTCAAACATCATTTATGGATATCGCGGGATACCATAAATAAAAAAAAAATATAAAATGAAAAAACAAGGAAAAGATTTCCTTGGTACCCCACGGCATTAGTAAATGTTTTGAATTCCATGAAATCTTCATTTACATTCACATTTTAGCATCATACTTTTGCATTACATGTGTCTCCCGATTTCTCACACTCGGTTCTCTCACCTTCCAGTTTCGTCACCCTGAGTTCTCGGCACCAATACAACACCAGAGCTCAAACTCGGAAAAGAATGGAGGATCAGGCAAAAGAGATTGATCGCCTTAGCAATGAACTTGAAGACCTTCGAGGGGGTATGGGGCGAATGATGGAATTGTTACATGTCATGAATGCTAAGATGGATACCCAGCCCACTGTTGTTTCTGAGATTACCGGCGTTACTGTGGACCCTCCACCAAGTGTGACCGTAGCAGGGGACCCACCTTATGGTCTTGCTCCCGGTTTTGTGCCTCCTCAAGCCACTGTTCCGATTAATCAACCTGTTCATCAAGCCATGCCCTTGTTTTCTGAAGTTTCTAGGGGGGCTCCTATCTTTGCACCACCTGTTGTACACACTCGTGCGCAACCGTACTTCAATGAGACAGCTTTTGATAATCTTGATGAGAATGTTGAGGGTTATGAGAAACATGATAAGCTTCGTGAGGAAGTAAACACTATCGTCCAGAGATTGAAAAAGGTAGAGGGTGATCAAATTTTTGGGACTGCTGCAAGGGATGTTTGTTTGGTTTCAGGTTTGGTTATTCCCCCAAAGTTCAAAACTCCGAACTTCGATCGTTATGAAGGTGCCACCTGTCCTAAGAGTCATCTGATCATGTATTATCGCAAAATGGCTGCCCATGTTGAGAATGATAAACTGATGATTCATTGCTTCCAAGATAGTTTGAAGGGTGCTTCCTCCAAGTGGTATTTAACTTTAGACCAGTCTCGCATTAAGAGTTTCCAGGATTTATCTGACGCTTTCATCAAACACTACAAGTACAATATGGATCTGGCTCCTGACAGAAGACAGTTGCTGAGTATGTCACAAAAGAATTCTGAGTCATTCAAAGAGTATGCTCAAAGGTGGAGAGAGACTGCTTCGCAGGTAGAACCTCCTTTGACCGAGAAAGAGTTAGCTGATTGGTTTGTCGACACAGTCCGTCCAGAATTTTACGAGAGAATGGTGGGTAATGTGACTTCAAATTTCTCCGACATCGTTGCTGTGGGTGTCAAGATTGAATTGGGTATGAAGAGTGGTAAAATGACAAATAATCATGGCGCTTCTAAGGATCAGCCGAAGAAACCTCCTTATAGCTCCCAGAAAAAGAAGGAGAGTGAGACTAATGCTATATCCTCTGGTAAACCAAGGGAACGCTTTTATCGGCATCTGCAAGGTTATGCTCAACCTCAAGGGTACCCGGTCCAATATGCTCAACAACCCTATGTGGCAGCTATTACACCTTCTTTCAATCAACAGGTTCCCATGTATCAACCTATGCAACAACCTCCTGTTTAGCCGCCTCCTGTCAACTACCTACAGGCACCCAATACTCCTGCTCCTCAACAGCCAAAGAGTCCGGCTCCTCGCCAGAATATGCCAAACAGAAGAACGTATAAACCTTGTCCGCCGATCCCGATGACTTTTACCGAGTTGTGTCCCTCTTTGGTCAAGCAAGGTCTCATCACTACTCGGGCTTTGGGTCCGCCTCCTAATCCTCCACCTAATCCATTACCTGCAAGTTACAACGCTACCGCTCATTGTTTATTTCATGAGGGTGCGCCCGGCCATGATCTAGAGAATTGCTATGCTCTTAAGAAAGTTGTCAGAAATTTGCTAGAAACGAAGAAGTTGTCTTTTGGCGATGCTCAACTGAAGATCGAGACTCCTTTCGGGGTTCCTCACTCGTCAAGTGCAAATTCTGCAAAGCATGCTACGCCTATCAGCCGAATCCAGTCATTATTCAAAGGCCTAGCCCGCTTCATTTCAGTAACCCTCAAGGTGATATGACCGGGATCAACAAAGGATCTGGGAAATTTATTTTGAAGCAACGACTGAAAACTGTTGAAGATGTGACCAGCGTAACTGGGGTAAGCCATGACGACTCACAGTGATCATGAACCAGACGTCCTTTCCATTGAGGCTCCGCCAAAGGAAACTGTTACTCTTGAATGCAAGATTTCATAAACATTTAGAAGGATTTTTCCGACAGTTCATTTGTTTATTTATATGCTTTTCTCTTTGATTAAGCATATTTAGCATGCACGAACTTGTTTATCTTTGATGCAACACATATGTTTGTCTTGAATAAATCCATTCGCTTCACTCATTCAAAAACGTTTTCATAAATTATAATGCCAACTTTACCCGATCTCTTGTTCTGATGGAGAATTGGGGGGAGGATGACGAACCCAAAACGTCAGATTTCTTGTCGTATGCTTTCGATTGAAACCCGCTGATGATGTAAGGCATTGTTTCAAATCCCAAACACTGGAGATATAAGGATGTTAATCCCTAGTCAACCCTTTGAGCCTTGAAGTAGGAGTTTTTCTTTCTTTTTAAGAACCTTCATCCTAACCTGGGGCAGGGTAGGTTTCAGTTAAACCGATCGAGCGCTTAGATCCTCAAAAAGGAAGAGCAAACCTTCGAGAATTTATCCTTAGCATCTTAAGAAGTCCAATACAATGACTATCCTTCGGTTACCTAAGGAGTGGGGCAGTCACGAGCCTTTCAAAAGATTTACACGACTTGTGCATAAAGGAATATTCAAAAAAATAAGAGCCCGCTAAGTCAAAAACCTATGAAGGAGACTTAGGCAAAACTGGGGCATCCCGTTGGACTCCAAAGTCAGATCAAAAGACGTTGTCCAGGCAAAAGTTAGGGAATAAAAGCAAAACAAGAGGGTACAATAAATAGTCCCTAGTAAAGAACAAGATCGTGTAATAGGTGAGCGACTGCCATGTCCAAAGCCTTGATAAGTTCTCGACCATAGCAAATCCGCTTGAGATATGAGCGTTCGTATCCGGTTAACTGAATTAGGATTGGAGAACATCACGAAGAATGGGTGGGTACAAATATAACTTTGAGCCTTTATCCTTTTGTTTCTTAAACCGTGAACTGAGCCACGATACAACCTTTAAAAGACCTAACTGAAGTAGGACTTCGGTTGAAAGCATACTTGACAAGATCACGTTTCCTGACTCCTACGAGCTATGCTCAGAAAAAATTCATGATGGCATTATAATTAAAACTTATATCCTGACTAGTGATTTCGGTCACAAGTTGTTGCGATATCTTTTTTTCAAAACAAAAATTCAAGACAAATATATGTGTACATTGACAAGCTCAGGATAGGCATTTCAGGCATGACGACTTTGCTTGATATCTTAGAGATTTACATATGGACATAACCCGTGGAACTTGATGATCCTGCTAAACAGGGGCAGGCAGTTTCCCAGTTCGCTTACCAACGCGAGTCTGACATTCTTAAAGAGCTATTTCCCAAAGATTTCGTCGTAACACGATTAATTTGTGTCAGTTACGTCGAGACCTGACGAATCTCTCAAAGAGTTTGAGAACAATGGGGCAACCGGACTCGGTGTTCTCTATAAAATCCTCTTGAGATGACCCTACCTCGCAACGCAAGTATCCTGGGGCACCATGTTTTTAAAGGAAACAAATGGCGACTACTATAAGGTCCTTCAAGATTAAAACCATGTGGTTCCACAACTTTCTTCATGCACCCGATGGATTTTACTCACGGCGGCCTTCGTTCCCCAGTAAATCTCAGTGTTGCAACAGGCTCCCAAGCTACTGCCTCATCACAGTCCCCAGAGAGACTATAAGCTGACAACTTTTTCTTGGGTAACTCGAAAGTGTCCCTCAGGTTTTCTTCTCCCCATAAGAAGGCGTGATACTGTGCACCCAAGCAGATTACTTTCTCCCTCAGAGAATTCAAAACTTTAAAACCAGATTTGGTTCTACCATTGATCTTTCTTACCCATGATTGACGCATTGGTTGCAGAGAACGCAGGGTATTTCCGTCGAGATGTTTATTTCATCTCTCGTCCCGTCTCTAGTCTGTTTTGTCAGCATACGCAAGGGCATAAGCATCACATGCCTATTTCATTACATATTTCATTACATATTCATCACATATTCATTACATATTCATTACATATTCATTACATATTCATTACATATTCATTACATATTCATTACATATTCATTACATACTCAACATACTCATTTCATAACATCTTGCATAGTTACATACATAGATATTAACATACATTCACATTAACATATGCATCAACATATGCGTTAGCATTCACAGGTTCATTGTGTCTCTCCATCATTTGGTTGTTACCGCCGAGTAACTGGGTTCGTCCATTCTCTCCAAATAGATTGTCAGCCCTAAGCATAAAATACATATGTGTTTCCAGTTTCCCCACGGAGCTCGATCCTCGTGGATGACGGTTACTTCAGCTATCTTTCCTCGCCAGGATAAGATATCTACCCTTCGAGTTCATTCCCTCGATGGAGTCTTGATTACCAGTCTTCTTTCTAGCTCGATCCTAGATTGAATCTCAGTCTTGTCGGTCGTCAAGCCCAACCGGACGTGCATTTATTTTGCACCATCTAAGATTTTCACCATACCATGACAGATACGCGACTATCTCGCTTGAGAAGTTTATCACCGTACCCGGACGTGCATTTATTTTGCACTATCTTTCAAGAAAATCAACTACAATCCTTTACAGATACACGCCAGTTCACGCCTGGAAAATCTATCAGTAAAACACTTTACAATCCTACATGTTACAACCCTTTACACTTTACATCTTACAGCATCAACACACGACATTTCTCACCTAAGAAGTCGATCATATCCTCGTTATGACTCGCAGCAAATGGCCATCTCCATGGAGCAGTTGGGCTTCCATTTACCTGCCGTCTTGAGGTACGAACCAATTCGTATTCAGGAGAGCACGATCTTGAGTTACGAGAAGGTTTGAGCGAAATCATATTCAGAAGAGCACGATTCTGAAGTTATGAAGAAGTTCGTTTATCCTTTAGTAAAAGAAGGAGCCGAATCATATTCAGGAGAGCACGATTCTGAGTTATGAGGAAGTTCGATTATCCAGTTTCATATTCAGGAGAGCACGATTCTGAAGTATGGAAAAATTCATTTACAACCAAATCATATTCAGGAGAGCACGATTCTGAAATATGAAGAAATTCAGTCATCCAGTTTCATATTCAGGAGAGCACGATTCTGAAATATGAAGAAATTCAGTCATCCAGTTTCATATTCAGGAGAGCACGATTCTGAAATATGAGTATCTTCAGTCATCCAGTTTCATATTCAGGAGAGCACGATTCTGAAATATGAGTAATTCAGTCATCCAGTTTCATATTCAGGAGAGCACGATTCTGAAATATGAAGAAATTCAGTCATCCAGTTTCATATTCAGGAGAGCACGATTCTGAAATATGAGTATATTCAGTCATCCAGTTTCATATTCAGGAGAGCACGATTCTGAAGTATGAGGAAGTTCAGTTTACCCTTTTCATGTTCAGGAGAACATAATCTTGAAGCATGAAGAAGTTTATTTATCCTTCAGTAAGAGAAGAATCAGAATCGTATTCCAGGCGCCGACCTTAAATGCGAGAAGATTTATTTATCAGATAAGTAGCAGCCTCTTTATTTGAGTGCTTATCCATTTTTTGCACATAAGTCCCTTCCAACGATAAGTGACAGTTCTCCCTCGAGAAGCTTATCAGGGCAATTCCCAACAAAGTCCATTTATTTTGGCATACAGTCGGTCTTTACCCTGTATATTTGCTACGGAGTTCCGAAAAGTCCGTTTGATCCTGTCACGAGGGGTAGTTTACAGAAGCTTGGATGTTATTCCTTGCTCAATGCTCCAGCATTCTGTAATCGATCTTACAATCGTACGTGATCCAGTTTTATTTTTAGATTCCCCAGTGGAGGCCGTCTCATAGGTACCATCTCCATTCGAGGATCTCGTTCCTTTTCTAAAAGTGACAATTGGTCATTCGCACCAGTTGACTATCATTTTTAGAATTCCCCAGTGATGTACTGTGTCTCAGCGCGTCATTTTCCCCAGTGTGTTTCTTCTCGTGGCGTCTGTCTCGGTGTCGTCATGTTTCGTCAGCATTTTCGCATTCATTATTCCAGCATACGCATCATATCATATTCATGGCACCATCTACATTAGCTTGTTCTCGCATGGTCCATTGCATATCGTCACATATAAGGGCAAAATTTTCGGTTATCTATATTTAAATCCCTCCACCATGATTCCTCGAGTCTCCGTCGCTCAAATCATCTGGTGTAGTTATTTAAATAGGGGCAACTGTAATACCCCAAATTTTACCCTTTCTTTTTTATTTTTATTTTAAATTCTTATTAACTTAATAAATTAACCTTTTTTTAGATCTTATTTTTTTAACTAATAATAATTTAATTAACCTTTTTTATAACTTTACTAATGTTTGTTTATTAACTTTTTTTTATTTAGTTTATTTATTTAAATCATTTTAAGCTCTTCTTACTAACTTTTAGGATTTAGATTAAAATTTAACTTTTTTTTTCTTTTCTTTAAAGAGTAAATTTTTTATAACCTTTTTAAATTAATTTCTAACACTTTTTTTTTTTTAATCAAATTCTAATACTTTTTTTTTAAATAAAAATCTAATACTTTTTTTTAAATAAAAATCTAATACTTTTTTTTAAAATTAAATCTTTTTTTCTAACTTTTTAAAATTAAATCTTTTTTCTAACCTTTTAAAGCTAAATCCTTTTTTTAAAGTTAAATATTTTTTTCTAACTTTTTTTAAAACTAAATCTTTTTTTTCTAACTTTTTTAAAAGTTAAATATTTTTTTTTTTTCTAACTTTTTTTAAAAATTAAATCTTTTTTCTAACTTTTATAAAGTTAAATCTTTTTTTTCTAACTTCTTTTTAAAATTAAATCTTTTTCTAACTTTTATAAAGTTAAATCTTTTTTTCTAACTTTTTTAAAAAAATTAAATCTTTTTTCTAACTTTTATAAAATTAAATCTTTTTTTTTTCTCTAATTTCTTTTTAAAATTAAATCTTTTTTTTTTCTAACTATTTTAAAAATTAAATCTCACCTTTGTCACTTTTTTTGTTCTTTATTATTTTTACTCTAAATTTTTCTATCTTTCATTAAAAAATAACAAAAATAGTTTTTTATTATTATTTAATTATTATTTTCGTATTTTAATTAAATCATTTTTTAAAATATTATTTTTTTCACTTTTTTCTAAATTATTCATAAAAATATCCAAAAAAAATCATAAAATAAAATATATTGAAAAAAATTTTGTTCTTTTTATAATATTTTTGATTTTAGGAATCAATAGGATTATTAGTTTTATTTTTAGTTTATTTTAATTATTTTAATTTTATTTTTTCTCTTAACTAATTATTTAGTTTGGGCTTTAAAATGGGCTTTAGGGACATTATTGACAATTTGGTGTTAACCCTAATTTGTTCCCTATATATACATGTGTTGCCTTGTTGGAAAAGAAGGAGGGAATGAAAAAAAAACCTAAGAGGGGTCAGAAGGTTTTCTTCAGAAAATAGGAGAGAGAGAGGGAGAAACAAAGGAGATCCCCAGAGAAGAAAGGCGGTCGTTCCCACAACTCGTTCGAAGGATTGGAGCTCTCCAGTGTTCCCTTATTCAAACCTTTTTCACATTTACCGAAGCAAACCTCCGCTTCGTAGGTTAAATTACTAAACCTTTTGCCTTTTCATGTTTATGTGCATATTTTGCCATGTTAATGTGTTTAGGTCCGTTAAATTACTAAATCCTTTGCATTTTTCATATTTATTTGCATCCTTGCCATGTTAACCTTCATTGTTGTTTAGATCCGTAGATTTTGATCTGTATGAACCATGATTGTGTCGTATAGGATTGTTTGCATGTCCATTAATTGTCTGTTTGCATTTGCAATTCTATTGTTATTTTTTTTTTATCAAAACCTTTTTCAAAATCAAAACCTTTTTTATTAAAACTAAAACATTTTTTCCCAAAAAAAAACCTTTTTTGTTCCCGTAAATATTTTTTCCCAAAAAAAAACCTTTTTTTGTTCCCGTAAACATTTTTTTCCCAAAAAAAACCTTTTTTTGTTCCCGTAAACATTTTTTTCCAAAAAAAGCCTTTTTTTTGTTCCCGTAAACATTTTTTTCCAAAAAAACCTTTTTGTTCCCAAAAACATTTTTTTTTATATATAATTTAAACTTAACATTTTTTTTATAATTTAAACTTAAATTTTTTTTAACTAAGTAATTCCATTTTAAAATTAAAACCTTTTTATATATATAATTAAAATATTAAAAAAATTAAAACATTTTTTTACATAATTAAAATATTAAAAAATTAAAACCTTTTCGTAAGGAACTCCTTATGTTTGCCGTGTCATTTTGTGTACCTTTTATTTTCTTTATTCCTGCATTTCATTTGCATGCTTGAGGTTGAGATGTGCTTGTGGTGGCCACAGCCCCACACTATTTTCCTCCCTCACTTCATTCTAAGTGTCATTACATATTTTCATATTCTTCATGTTTTCAGAAATGTTTCTTTGTTTCTTTATACCCTCTGCCTTTATTACTTTTCTTATTTTTGTACCTTAATTATTCCTCCATATAATGATTTGTCATATTTTCACATTTTTTTTACAGTTTTATCCTTCCGAAGGATTAGGTCCAGCCTTTTGGCCGCCGAGTCAATAGCCTTACCCCTTTAATGGATCAAACCCTGTTTAGCCTAGGTGTCCCGCCGTGGGCAAAATTGCTTTTATCCTAGTGTTATGCCAAAAGAGCCGCCGTGCTCATTTTAGGGTTTCCCGCCGCGGAATCCCTAACCTAATTTAACCCTAACTACAACTTAACAATTCAACGTAGAGATTTGGAGTTTCTACACTCCGCGTAAGCGTGTCCTTAAGACATGTTTATTCCCCTTGAGACCTTGACCACAGTCAAGAAGTTTCTAACCTCCCTTTTGAGGGGAACTACGATTACTCTGATTCCACTCCCGTAAGGATACGTAGGCACAAGATGCGATGTCTTGCCGAGTAAACTTAGAATTAACCCCTTAGGTCTCTTTTCTCACTTTTAATCCTTTGTACGTATACCTTAAGCAAATAAATAAAGCAAATAGTAAACATTTGAACAAAAGGTTCCTGTAGAGTACTACAGAAGTTTAGGGTGCTAATACCTTCCCTAAATTTAACCAACCCCCGAACCCTAGATCTTTCCCCGCATTGTGTTTACGATGCAAAATAGGTTTTCCCTTTTTGACCTTTTCCTTCGGATAAATCAAAGAGCGGTTGTGAATCGAATTGCGATTCAAACTAATTAATAGTTTGTGATCCTATTTCCACCGCAACAGCTTGTTCCCAAAAAGTACAAACCATCAGGACATTCATTTAAGGGATTTATTCTAAACGGTAACGAAGTTCATCTCCCTCCTTTCAACTATCCATAAGTCTTCCTATCCCTGGGGCTTCGCACTTTCTAAAAGGCATGACCTTACGTCATAGGTAGGGAATGTACCTATGTTTAAAACTTTACTAACATGGCAAAGTTAGAGTTAGTCGCAGAGACGACATATCATATACAATAAGGTGTTTCTCTGGTGTCTTTATGGTGGATGATCGTGGTGAGGTGATGGTTCCTAGATATTCTTCAAAGATGAATGGGCATCATAAGGGTCACCATGAATTTATTTCCTAATAAGTGGAAAATTATTGTACATGACACTTATAACTCATTGCCCTTGTTAACTTGTTTCACAAGTTAAGAGTATGAAAACCCCTCATCTTTAATTTAAATATTGCTTATGTTAGGAGAAGAGTTGAATGATGCAGTTTTCACTTAATTCCAACTCATTGTGTAATTATTTGTCCAAGTAAGGGAGTGGAAGGCAAATCATAGAAGGCAAGTCCAAAAAGACAAGATTCATCATGCATGCTAAGCAAACTTCTAGCGAGCGAAACAATGAAAAATCAGATGGTGGGACTTGTAGCATGCTTGAAGCGAGCTAAAAAGGAAATTCCATAAAGTTTGCTTCTAGCGTGTTTCAAGCGAGAGAATTTGCAAGTATCCATAGATTTATGCTTCAAGCATGCTTGAAGCGAGATAAAGGAAGAAAATTTATCTAAGTCCCAAAAAGCAAAGCTTGTTGAGCACGGTTGTAGCGAGTGTTGGTGTAAGCCTTAGAGGCCAATACTTTTGGTACTTGTTTCGAATTAATTATTATTAATAAAATGCATTTCTTTTTTATGGTTGTTTTTTCCATAATAATAAAGTCCCTAGAATAGTTAGTTCGTTTAATAAAATATTAAGTGTGACTTAATCATGAAATCTCATTAAATATAAGGGCACTGTTCTTAAAGTATCTGTAGTCGGGCTTTACTGTGAAGTGGGATAACCTTAAAGCATTAATAATATTATATAGGTAGACTGATGAACACATCTCATGGATCATGGATAAGGAGTTATCAAGTCTTAACATAGGTATGCATATTAGGAGTAATATTTATACTAGATTGACTCGATATGAGAGTACTACATAAAATTTTATGCAAAGTGTCATAAGTTATTCTCATGATGATAGTGGTGTATACCACCCTTCGACCTGAAACCACTATGGATCATAGATGTAGAGTCAAGTACTTTATTACTGATCTAACATTGTCAGTAACTGGATGACCATAAAGACATTTAATGGGTACTACACAGAGATGTTGAGGGACATGAGTGACCTAGATAGACTTTTCCCATCCTGCATAACAGGATAATTGTCTAAGGGTCCAATATTGAATTGGATAAGGATGACACGGTATATGCCTTGTGTTCAATATAGATATAAAGGCAAAAGGGTAAGTGTACACATAAGTACTATCACAAAAGGTTTTGTTATATCACATGACATTTTTGTGACTTGGGTAGCAGTGATGTGTTGCTAGATACCACTCACTGTTTATTATATTAAATATATGATTTAATATAATTGTCAACGTCACGAGAACCTATAAGGTCACTCACATAAGGACAAATTGATGAGAGATAAAATAAATAAGGAACACTGTAAGATACAATATACTTGAGAGAATTATGGAACACTGTAAGATATGGTGTACTTAAGTGAAATATGAAACATCGTATAATATAATAATAAAAGTTATTATTATTATTATAGTTATTAAATATGATAATAATAATAATAATAATATATATTTATTATAATATTATTATTATTATTATCATTACTATTATTATTATTATTATTATTATTATTATTAATATATTGTGCACTTAAGTTGGGCTTTTAGCTTGCAGCCCACACTAGTGATTCTATAAATACAACCTTTGTGTAGAAGCTTTTTGAATTTGATGAAATTCAGTTGGTGAAACTATGGTCGTATTTCTCTCTTTTTCTCTCCCACTCCTAGTAAAGATAGCTTTGCAACATTCCTTCGGATTCACTTGAGTATTTATGTTGGTCGGCTAATTGCTTGGACAATTGTCCAACTTGAGTTTCAAGGTTCTGAAAATTGACGCATCCATACTCTTTTGAGTGGAAAACGACATTTGCATGAATTGGTTAAAATTTTCCTCAATATTTGAGCTTCCACCTTGGGGGTGTGGAGGTTGGTTGGAATTTGGGTAAGGTTGACGGTTAGAAAAACTCGGTTCTAGCCTCCACCCTTGTTGGGAACCTTGGATATTACCTCTCGGTCAGTAGCCTTGTTTATTGCTTTGATATGGTGGTCTTGGTTGATAGCCTTGATTTTAGTTTCCGTATAGTTGGTTTCCTTAACGACCGATGAACAATATCCGATAAGATGATCACCTTTGCACAATTCACAACTTGCAATTTGTTGAACTTTGCTGGGAATTTCTTGCATCTCTTTGATTTGTTGTGGAAGTTTTGACATTTGCTTTGTCAACAACAATACTTGTTGCAATAGTAATTTATTTTGAGCAAAAATAGCATAATTCATTTCCAACTCGATAATTCTCGGTTTTCTTTGCGAAGTACCACAGTTTGTTGACCTTGATGTTCATTTAGTGTCATCCTATCAATGATGGACACTACATCTTCCATGCTTTTTGGCATTAGAGAACCACCCGTTGTAGCATCCAAAAAAGTTTTATGAACAGGTTGAAGTTCGTTGTGGAATATGTGCATTTACGTCAAGTCATCAAAACCTTGGCCCTTGAACTTTCTCATCGTATATTTGAGTCTCTCTCAGACTTTGTTGAGAGATTTGCTTCCTCCTTACGCAAATACGAAATCGAAGTCTTGGCCTCCATAAATCTAGATTGGAGGAAGAATCGTTCAAGAAATTTCTCCTCCAAAATGTTCCAATCCACCATCACAAGAGTAGATTGGTCAAGATACCACTTCTTCGCCTTCCCAATTAAGGAATGCGGGAATAGTCTCTTGAACAAAGATTACTCTTCGACTTCTGGAGCTCCAGTTGCACCTGCTATCTCGTAAAAATTTATGAGATGAGTAAACGGATCCTCATGGTCCATCCCCGAAAGGGATTTACGTATAAAAGAGCTAGGATTCCCGTCTTCATCTCATAATGCCTTCCGTTGTTGGTATTATGTGTGAACTGAGCGTCGTGTCTTGGACTATAAACACATGGGGTTGAAGTAGGAAATGGTGGTGGATCTTCCATATTTAGCGTAACAATGGGCGTAGATGAAGAAGTTTATTCGTGCTCTCGTCTTTCTTTGGCAAGTTGCTTTCTCCGCCTAGTTCTGCTATTGAGCTTCCAAGTTGTTCTTTCAATCTCAGGATCGAAAAGAAGTTGGTCTGTAGGTACACTCCCTTTGATAAATATAATCTGCACACTTAACCAAACAAATTAATCAGCACAAGAAAAATAAACAGAGGTTAGAGATCACAATACAAAGATCTTAAAATCAATAAACTATTGCATTGCTTGCAATATCACAACAATCCCCGACAACGGCGCCATTTTGTTCGAACTGCAAGTTAAATGGGAGTTTTTGTTATCGTCTCCACTGAGATTGTTCGATATCTTGATGTTTGTCGTTCAATAGTTTATCATTCTAAGAAAAAGACTTTTTCAAATTTTGTTTCATAAATTGTCACGATTTTTAGTAGCAAAGCTTATAAATTCTAAAGGGTTTGATTAACAAAGCATATCAAAAGTAGCTTTCATCTACCCTAGCTTATACATATTCTTTCGATCTTGTATGTGAAGTCAGATCCGATTAATATCATCGTGTATTCTCTTAATATTGTGTATCTCTAGAGCGGCATCGTGAGAAATATTGTATTCATCGCTACACGATCTCTCCATATAACAACCAATATATTAAGATTTAATTTCAATACAAAGCAAATATCAATCATAGGCTAATGTCTCCAATATATAAATCGATAGATGGATATTTTAGATCAAGTTCCATAAAATCTATGTCTAGAATTTTACAAAACAATAATGGATCATTAAGAATAAAAATATTCATCATATATTAATAATCAATTTTCACATGCAAGATCAATCAAAAGAAATACAAAAAACTAAGGTAGACTACCTCTACCTTTGATACAAAGGAAATTAGCTACCCGTAACCATGGTAGCTTGCTTTACAAGTAATGAGAGAAGATAAATGAGTATCCATGTCAAAGAATCGAACTCGGATGCAAATCCAGCTTCTATTTGCAAAATCTCATTTTTTGGTGAAGAAATGCTGAAGAAATGAGTTTCTATGTGAAAATGGGGGTTATAATTCCCAAAAAATGAGAAAAGTAGTTATATAGTACAACAAAAGTCTGTCTAGTTCACCTAGCGAACTCTTTCATCGCCCAACGAGGGCTACTTTATAGCACCTGAAGTGCCTCTGAACAGTTAAACCATCCTTGGAAAATATATGAACTCGCCTAGCAAACACTTCTTCTCCCTGCGAGTTTCTTCGCTACAAGTTCGACAACGAATTTATGGCATTTTACTTACTACCATTCAAGGGTTCCTTTTTGTGGGGACCTCGCTGAAACCTCGCACAACGAATACTCACTACAAGTTCTCTCAATGGACTTATAATCCTTTTCTTTCTACCTCTAATCTGAGAGGGTCCGCTGCTACTTCGCCTAATGAATATTCGCTTGCTGCTCGCTATTGTTCGCCCAGCGAACATGTTGAATATTAATATTTTCTTTGGCTTCCTTGTCAATTTTCCATGTGTCTTACTCTTTGATATATTATACCTAAATCCTGCACAGTAACACACAAATCAAAGCAACCAAAGGTATTTGCAACATATTGAAGAATAACATTGAAACATAGAATATATTCATTGAAACATAACAATTGAGATGAAAAAAGCCAAATGTAATGGATTAATTTAAAGCATGTTTTGCATTCAGAAAACTCTCCCTAACTAGATATTTGCTTGTCCTCGAGCAAAGTATGCCTCTCATTGAAAATAAGAGGATTTGCTCATGCATTTAATTTAACCAATAATGGATTTATGGCTCAAATTAAACAACAAATACACACAAACAATGTTCACCACTTCCTAGAATCGAACAATGCAAAAGAATTCAGTTCTTAAACAATTATCATGCAATGCTTCAAATAACAAATAAATTTTCATGCTTGAATCATTCTAACATTCCTCTTCAAATAAGAATAAAGAATTTAACGCGTTTGCAACCGCGGGGCAATTTCACTCACCTGACAAACAATGCAAATAACAATTCAATTCATACATTCATCTAATCAATCAACAATGTAATCACGGAAGCAAGAAGATCACTAATGGCTTGAAAGGTTGTAGCTTGGTTAGGTTCACAACAAAGGGGCATATCTAAGGTCATGGAATCAAAGTTTTCAATGCAAAAGAAACATTCACTATACAAGGTTATGTGCACATTATAACTTCATCCAACGCTTTCTTTTCTCAATTGGTCACCCTTCTAAACTTCCTTTATGCACATTATTCATTCTATAATTTTTTTTCTTTCAAACAAGCATGCTTTCTCTTTTTCATTTTCACATTCATATTCTCAATTTTCGTTTCTTTTTTCAATGCTTGTTTGAAATTTTTCAAAAGTTTGAGTAACCTACCACTTTTCTTTTGACTCTCCCCAACTTGGATTCAACCAAACCTCAAGTGAATGTTCCTTGCTCTTTATGGCAAGGAAGACAATTTAGACAAATTTCAAAGGTTCGGGAAATTTTTTTAGAATCCCACAAAATTCAATGGTGAACTATCTTTCAAATTATGTACAAATATCAAGTTCACCACTAAACTAGGATCTAAAATATTAAGCTCAAAGGGGTTAGAAAATTCTCAATACTCACGGGTAAGTTACTTTTTTGGGATATGGTTGTGCTCAATATCAACAAATGCCTTGATCATATCTAATGCATCTGAACAGTTAAATCACTTCTGGAAAATATATGAACTCGCCAAGTGAACACTTCTTCACCATGCGAGCTTCTTCGCTACAAGTTCGCACAACGAACTTATGGCCCTTTACTTACTTCCATCCAAGGATTCCTCCTCGCTGAAACCTCACACAGTGAATACTCGCTACAAGTTCGCCCAACAAACTTATAATCCTTTTCTTTCTTCCTCTAATCTGAGAGGGTTCGCTGAGGCTTCGTTGCTACTTTGCCCAGCGAATATTCGTTTGCTGCTCGTTGTTGTTCACCCAGCGAACATGCTGAATCTTCACATTTTCTTTGGCTTCCTTGTCAATTTCCCTTGTGTCTTACTTTTTGATAGATTATGCCTAATTCTTACACAATAACACACAAATCAAAGCAACCAAAGGTATTTGCAACATATTGAATAATATAATTGAAACATAGAATAAATCCATTGAAACATAACAATTGAGATGAAAAATGTCAAATATAATGGATCATTTTAAAGCATGATTGGCATTCAGCAGCATGTCGATCAATCATACTGAATTTTTGATCATGGTGTTTTAACGGTATGAAATTGTTGTATTAGGGTTTATGACACCACAAAGGTTGTGTTGTTAGAGAGGTATGCGGTTGGGGTTGGGATGACACAAAAGTTATGCTTTAATGTTTATGGAAAGTATCAATTATTGATGCGAAAAACGACGCTGATTTTAAATGAATTATTCATTAAAATTTTGCGTCGGGGCGCTTCCCCTTGACCCCCATTCGCTGACCGGGCAACAGAACCCCTGGCTATCTATGCATAGTGTGATCATTCATAATTTAATTTGATTTTTTTAATTAATAGGATTTAAATTAATAATAATAAAAATGTGTTTATTATTGTTCTCTTGTGGTGATCAGTTATGGCCTTAGTTTTCCTTTATTTTGTTTTGGGATTTTAAAATACGACCTGCATTTTGTGCCTCTCTTTTAATATCTTGATGTAACTTCTTTTCTCATCTCACTCCCTCGTATGTAAAATGAGTATTCTTTGATGTAATGTGATGTTATGAAGAAATAGAAGAATACAAGATCAAAGGAGGACAACCTTGGAGATCTTGCTTGGAGAAGTGTAGATTATTATTAGGTTTAACTTAAGTTTTCTCATTGGCTTAGGAGAACAATTGCGCTAGGAGCCATAAATGTATCATTTTGTATTATGTTGATGCATGTGAGAGACGATTTATATGATAAATAAGTCGGCGATTTCAAACTAATTGAAAAGTTCCCTCAAAATTGAATATTAAGTTTATGCTTTCCAAGATTTATAACTCATCAAGACTAGTATCGAATAATGTAGGTTTCACATAACGCGAGGTGCATGTTCTATATTGATAAGGTGCGATGAGATAAATGTAATATCCAATTTCTAAAACAATGGTCAAACTTAACTAAACAAATTATAATAAGATTATATATGTTTAGAAGAAATAGTTGGGAATGATCCATATGATGGATTAGAATAAAGAGTTATTCACCCAACTGAAAATATTTGAGAATTGTATTAGATACAATTTGAAGAAGTTCCTACCTAAATAACTGAGTTGTGTGTAATCAGCCTAACGCTGACTTAAAACAAAGTGAAATGTGGATCTCGATCCACTAGAAAATCTTCCAACGGGGTTTTCCAAATCAAATGGTGAGAGTCATTTGGTTTGAGTAAAATAGTGGGAGCATATTTAATTAAAGACCTAATTAAATATGTTGGTTTTAATTGATACTTATAAATTCACTTTTTTATGCAGATTACCATGACAACAAACACCTCTAACACATTTTACGATTGATCCTTGATAAGAAAAAAATTGTCTAGGACAAATTTTCTGGATTGGCACCGAAATCTGAGGATTATCCTCAAACATGATAAAGTGTTGTATGTCTTAGAGATACCTGTTCCTGAAGATGAGCCTCATAGTTCTACTCGTAAGGCTGAAATAGATGCTTATAAGAAGCATGTCAATGATGCCAATGAAACTGCTTGCCTCATGTTGGCTACCATGAATTTTGAATTTCAAAAGCAACATGAAAATATGGCAGCGTTCGATATAACCTAACACCTGAAGATGCTCTATCAAGAGCAGGCAAGGCATGGGAGATTTGAAATTTCAAAAGCCCTTTTTCAAGGAAAGCTAACTGAGGGAGCCTCAGTAGGTCCCAATGTACTCAAGATGATTAGGTATGTGGAGAACATTGAAAGATTGGGTTTTCCCGTTAAAAGGAGCTTGTGACTGATTTGATCCTGCAATTGTTGCCGAAGAGCTTCAGTCAATTTGTCCTGAATTTCAATATGAATGATATGGACAAAAGTCTTCCAGAGCTGCTAAGCATGTTAAGAACTACTGAGCAGAATCTGAAGTCAAAAGGGAAGTCCATTATGATGGTCATCAATGGAAATAAGCAGAACAACAGGCCGACCAAGAAAGGCGGTAAAGGGAATGGAAGGGAAGTTTCCAGGCCCAAACCTACTGCTCACGCTTTGAAGCCCAAAGGAGGCATATCAAAGGAGGGCATTTTCTTCTATTGCGGTAAGATCAGACACTGGAAGAGAAACTGCCCAAAGTACCTGAAAGATGAAAAGAATGGGGTGGAGACTTCGACTTCAGGTATTTTTGTTATAAAAATAAATTTATCTACTTCCGCCTTATGGGTATTGGGTATTGGATGTAATTCTCATATTTGTACTAATGTGTAGGGGCTAAAAAGGAGTAGAGATTTGGCAAAAGGTGAAGTTGACGTACGAGTTGGCAATGGAGCAAAGGTTGTTGCTTTAGCTATAGGAACTTATGTATTGACTTTACCTAGTGGTTTAATAATTCAGTTAAAGAAATGTTATTATGTACCTGCAATTAGCAGGAATATTAGTTTCCTTTCTTGTTTGGACAAGTTTGGTTTTTCATTCATAATAAAGAACAATTGTTGCTCCATTTATTTGAATGATATATTCTATGATGTTGTACAGATGAACAATGAAATGTATGTCCTTGATCTTGAAATGTCAATTTATAACATTAATACTAAAAGGCTGAAACCTAATCAGTTAAGTCCAAATTACCTTTGACACTGTCGCTTAGGCCATATAAATGAGAGGTGCATCTCCAAACTCCATAAAGATAGACTCTTTGACTCTTTTGATTACGAATCATATGATACATGCAGACCTTGTTTAATTGGAAAGATGGCAAAATCCCCATTCACGGGAAAAGGTGAAAGGGCTAATGATATTTTGGTCCTCATACATATTGATGTATGTGGACCACTGAACATACCAGCCATAAGAGGTTTTCAACACTTCATCACATTTACTGATGATTTCAGTAGATATGGTTATGTGTATTTAATGAAACACAAATCTGAATCCTTTGAAAAGTTCAAGGAGTTCAAGAATGAAGTACTAAACCAACTAGGTAAGAATATTAAAACTCTTCGATTAGATTGAGGCGGTGAATATTTAAGCCTAGAGTTTGATGACTGTAACACCCCAATTTTTAGTAATTATTTATTTAATTAAATTAATTTATTTACTTGATATATTTGAATTAGTTTATTTATTGAATTTATATGAAGTATTTGATTTATATAAATTAATTGATTTATTTAATTTACATGAGTTAATTGATTTAATTGATATAAGTGATTTATTGAATTAAATTAATTTATGTGATTTATTTTATTGGTATAATAAAGTGTAGAATTGTTAGAATTAATAATTGGGCTTAATGGAGGGTGTGAATAGAAGTTATGATGGTGAGTTAGTAAACCGAATAGAATTATAAGAGTAATTGTGAGATTCATAAAATAGGAGAAAGAGATGGAATTAGGATTTTAGAGAAGAGAAGTTAGTAAGAGAAGGAAAAAGGGAAAAAGAGAATAGAGAACATAGAAGAGAAGAAGAGAAAGAGGCAAGAGGAAAAGAATAGTGGAAGAGAGAAACTCAAAATTCAAGCATTCAAGGAATCAAGGATTTTTCCCAAAGAAAAACCTAAGGTAAGGGTGGGTATTCTCTCATTTTTGGAATTGTGGGTTAATGATTAATGGGTAGAAGTTTGTGTAGGGAAAAACCCTTAGATTTCCCATGATTTAGTGAATTTTTTATTGTTATGAATGTCCTAATATGAGGGGATCGATTACTGTAGCAAAGAAGGGAATGGTTGGTGAAAATACAATTTTTCGAAAACGCACAGTGAGCAATCGATTGCATAAGGCTACAATCGATTGCACACTTAGAAAAGCTGCTAGAAATTGAATTTTTGAACTAAGCAATCGATTGCACAGCAAAACAATAGCTAAAATGATGAAATTTTCAAAGGTACAATCGATTGCACTAAGATGTCAATCGATTGCACTTAAAAACAATAGCTAAAAAAATATGAGAAATTGAGTCATACAATCGATTGCACAATAACTCCAATGATTGCATGTTGTACAAAAGCTGAAATAAGTGAATTTTTCACATGTCCAATCGATTGCATCAGCTGAAATTTGGAAAAGTCATGTACTGGAAGTTTGATTACACAGAGTCATTATTTAATTAAATATTAACTAAAACATGGATTAATTGAGATGATTATTGATTATTTACTTGAGTATTGATTGATTATCAACCTTTGGTTGGTTATTGAGATATCAATTGTTGTTTAACAAGCTGATTGTGTATTGAATATTGAATTCAATTGTTGGTGATGGATTGATTGTCCTATGTGTAATCATTGAACTGTATTGTGAATTGTGATTGAATCTAATTGATTCTTGTGCATTACTTGATAAATGTAGTGATGATGTTGAAAGTATGAATACTTTGATTATTATGAAATGTATTGTGTGTGCAATCATGTTATAATTCTTGTGTGATGAATTATTTGAGAATGCATAGGATTAAGATGCGAGAATGGTCTTAAGTGCATATGGTTGTTGATTTCATACGCATTATTTGTTGTTAAGAGGCAATGCTTGCTAGTTTTGTGGAGACTAGTGACTTGTCCTAAACCTAGAGTGGGGTTTGAAAGCCTAGGGGACGGGCTTTTGTTTGTTATTGGTCTAGGGGACAGACCCGGTTTAAATGTAAAAACCGAAAAATAATAACAAGTGTTGGTACCACATGGCATGAGTTGCATTGAGTTTGCATCGAGTCGCATGGCATATATAATTGTTGTATGAAAGTATGCGTATGTGTATGACTTGTTGAATTGAGAGTTGTGAATGTGTGGTTATGGAATGATATTGGCTGATGAAAATCAAAGTGTGAGAATATTGGTGTTTATGCTGACATGCTTTACATTATTCATTATCTTATGATTTCAATGTTGATTTAAATTCTCACCCTTCTGTTGGAATGATGTTTTATACGACATCGCGCAGGTATCAAGGAGTAGAACTGTTCGTAGTTATGAGGTCGTTGTTGGTGCAGCTGTTTAGTATTTTAATTATGTTGGGTCGAGTCGTGCTCCGGTCATGTAACGCTGGGATCGCTTGATTTATGTCTTAGAGATACATTATGTACTCTACGCTATGTTTTTATATTCATCGGAATATTATGATGTTGGCCTTAGTGCATAAGTAATGTTGATTTATGTGATGAACATGAATGTTTCTGTTACGAGAATTATGATATAAATTGAATCTGCTGCTACATGTGAAGTGAAACCTTGAAAAGCATGATTATTTATTAAGGTGTTAATGAGCATGACAGGTGGTTTTTGATGTTTTGAAAATCATGTGTGACGCCCTTTTGTGAATGCATGATGATTTACTATGACTATATATATATATATATATATATATATATATATATATATATATATATATATATATATATATATATATATATATATATATATATATATATATATATATATATATATATATATATATATATACATATATACATATATATATATATATATATATATATATATATATATATATATATATATATATATATATATATATATATATATATATATATATATATATATATATATATATATATATATTCTGCGGGGTTTAGAAGAGTGTTACAATGACCATCTAAAAGAGTGTGGGATTCTATCCCAACTCACTCCTTCTAGAACACCATAATGGAATGGTGTATCTGAGAGAAGAAATCGAACCTTGTTAGACATGGTCTGTTCCATGATGAGTCACGCCAATCTTCCAAACTCCTTTTGGGGACATGCACTTCTGACAACAGCTTACACGTTTAACCGTGTTCCATCCAAAAGGTTGTGAAGACACCATATAAGATATAGATTGGTAAGAAACCACATATGTCTCACATGAAGATTTAGGATTGTGAAGTTTATGTAAAATTACAAATTTCAACTAAGCTTGAGCCCAAATCTGACAAATGCTTATTTGTGGGGTATCCTAAAGAAACAAGAGGGTATTACTTTTACAATCATTCTGAGGGCAAAGTGTTTGTCGCTCGAACTGGAGTTTTCATGGAAAAGGACTTTATTTCCAAATAAAAGAGTGGGAGGAAATTTGAGCTTGAATAAATTCAAGAAGCACAAAGGATTGATACACCTATGGAGGATGTAGAGAAAAATCACAAGTAGTTGTGGAAGAGCAACCTACTCAAGTAGAACAAGACTAGTGTAGGTTGAACAAGACGGTTCTTCGTTTGGACGTGGCATCACCATCTTACCAATATGCAAATGCATGCACCCAAACCCTTAGGGTCCCACCAGGCATGCCAATTTGTTCGTACGCAGTTTTTGCGCGAACAACCTCTGACCTCCTAACGCAGGTTTACTTGCGAGACCAGTCAAACGAGTCCCAGAATGGTGGATTTGGGACGTATGGAAGGAATGGTGGTATGAGGTCTATTTGAAATAGACTGTGAATTAGTTGTAAGTAAGACCGAAGACTTAGAAAGGTATGCGCAGGAGTGAGCAATAAATTATGCAAAAAGATTGAAAGTAAAAAACAACAAGACAAAAATATACTTGGAATTATCAGCAGAAATTGCTTATGAAAAAGGGAAAGGTGACGTGATCGTACATCTTGTAGGAGTGAAAAACTCTTTTCTTGCAATGTTTTGGTACTCAGAGTGTTTTCCTTACAATCTTACGAAAAAGCGCCTTTGTCACGAAAACACACATTGCCTTAAATAGAGAAAATAAATAACCTTCATGTTGAATCTGATGGTGCCAGTGTTCACCCACTACGTCTATAACTTCCCTTGTCTTTGGATTTCAAATCCTTTTCCTGCTCAAACATATGTCATTTTGCATGGGCTTTGGCTGTCTCAGTCGACTGACGCCACTAGGGGTCGACCCCACCATCTTCTGCCTGTCAATGTCGACCTTCTTCCTCAACGGACTATTGAGCCTGTCGACCAACTGCTGCGTTGCCCCTTCTCTGGTCAAAACTTCCGGTTAAAAAAAATCTTAATATATGTCATCTTTGATTTACTCTATCTTAATGGGTTTGACTCACTATAGACATATACTTTTTGAACTCGACCTAAGATGTGCGTCTATTGGCTGTGGGAAACGGTCTAATACTCACGTGTGTGTATGTGTGTGTCATATCTTAATGCTTTGTATTGTTTAGTCGCATGAGACATCACCTTCGAGATAATGCGGTTAATCTCCCAAACTTTACGTTAGACATAACCTTTGTTTGTGAGCGATACATGGGGTTTTTTACGAGTGATCTAGGTTGCGTGCATTTATCCATATATTTTTTAGTACGTGATGGGTAGAACGAAATACAACTCCTGGCGAGTTTTCTCATGTCTTAAGAATGTATTTATTTTCTTGTCTTATGTTTTTCTTTTGTATCTTACTCTTTAAAACCATTCAAACCCAAGCTTAGAGACATATAGATTATCAAACGATATTCTTTCCCTCGCACCGACCCATGTGCAAATGATATAAATCCCAGAGGGAATTCTTCCAAAAATAAAATTTTTGCTTGGCGCTTTACCGCTACAACAATACCTATAAGACAAGACTGGTTGCTAAAAGCTATAAACAAATTCATGGGGGTAGACTATGATGAAACCTTTTCACCAGTTGCAATGCTTAAATCTATTAGGATTTTACTTGCCATCGTTGCATATCATGATTATGAAATATGGAAAATGGATGTCAAGATTGCTTTCCTTAATGGAAATCTTTTTGAGGATGTGTACATAACACAACCTGAAGGATTTGACATACCAGAAGAAGCCAAAAAGATATGTAAGTTACAGGGTCAACCTATGGATTGAAGCAAGCTTCCAGGAGCTAGAATCTTTGTTTTAATGAAACTGTAAAACAATATGGATTCATAAAGAATGAAGATAAGCCTTGTGTCTACAAAAAAGTTAGTGGTAGCATGATCGTTTTCCTGGTATTATATGTACTACTCGACTTCTTATATTGAAAGTGATTGGTGTTCCTCTTCCAACAAGACTATTATTTCGTACCATTAGGGAAGAAGATTGGGGTAAAATATGCACTTCTTCAGAAATCAAAAAAAATGGACCTACTTGAATTGGATAGTTTGGCTTTAATTTTTTTCTTCCTCGATACTCAATGAAATCTTCTTTTTGAAAAATGGGTTGAGGATGATTGAAATAAGCAAAAATACTATTTCTAGGAAAAATACCATTGATAGGTATTTCAATGGAGACACCGGAAGGGGACATTAGTTCGTTCTTTCGTTCTTGAATCGATTGGAATGGAAATGGAATAAAAAATTGATTTCTTCGCCTTTTCGTCAAGAAATAAAAAGTATCGTGAAAAATAGCGGGATACATTAAATAAGAATTATCCATATATATGATTGGATTAAATATTAAATAATTTCTGATCCCCTTTTCTTTTGTACCAAAAGTATGGAAACCAAATAATTTATGTTTTACTTGATTATTCCTTTCTACAAGATTTGAAATATTTGTTTTTCCATTCGAAAGTGAATCCATGGTAATTTGATCTTGATCCTTGTGAAGTAAAAAATGGATTGTATTAGACCTGCACGAATTTCTTGACAATATCCATAAATGACTTGTTTTTGGTAAGATATGTACATTACTATCCATAAATTCTGATGCATGGTACACATCGGTACTCCAATGCATTTCCCCTTCTGAGTCCGAATAAATATGTTTTCGAACCCTCTCTTTCAAATTAAAAGTATATGTTCCCGCGAGGATCTCTGCAATCACTTGTTCTGATTTTACATATTGATCATTTTTAACTAATAGAAAACTTTTTGGTGGAATAATGACGTTATGTATAATATCGTAACTTTCTATAGTTACATACAAGTCTATATTACATATAAAAGCAGGATATCCATGACGTGTACATGTAGGGTGAACTAAATCCTTATTCCATTTTATCTTTCCATTCGAGGGGGCTCGCACATATTCAGCAGTACCCCCTGTGGATACTCCACCAGTATGAAAAGTTCTTAATGTTAGTTGAGTTCCCGGTTCTCCAATAGATTGACTAACAATAATGCCTACAGCTTCTCCTAATTCTACCAGGTCCCCACGAATAGGACTCCGCCCATAACACAATCGGCAGGTCCACGACGTATTCCTACAGGTAAAGGGGGTTCAAATAAATATGGGTTGTGTTTGAAAAGTTATGAATCGATTGATAAGTCTAATTCCAATATCTTGATTTCTAACGACAATGCACCGTGGACCTATATATATATATTGTTTGCTACTACACAACCATTTAATGTTTGTATCAAAATTCTTTTTGGCATCATTCCATTTCGGGTGTTTACTGTAACAGCCCAATTTTCAATAACTGATTTATTCTATTTGGTAGAATAATGTGGATTTACTAGATATTCTATAATTAATGATAAGATGAGATATTTTAGTGAGAAAAGGAATTGATAGATATTTTTGAGAGATGAGATATTGAGGAGAAATAAAAGAGAAGGATATATAGAAAGAAAGAAGAGAGAAATGGAGAGAGAGAGAAAGAAATAAGGAAAAGGAGAGAAAGAAAGAGGAAGAGGAAAAAAAAGGAAGAAAAAGGGAAAAGCTTAGAAATCATCAAGAACAACTTCTAGCTTCCGATTAATCGAGGTAAGGGTGTGAAATATTATTATCTTACCAATGTATGTGATTATGTATGGATTTTTTTGTTGTTTTTCCTCATTTTCCATTCTAGGGCATAAATGAGTTTAATCGGTAGAAACCGAGTTTTAATGGTTAAAAATGAGAATAAGTGGTTAAGTTTAGTCGAGGAATATTGGGCTAAGGCTACTAGAACGAGTTGGAATTAAATCGGGTGGACTTTGAGTAGTTTTGGAGTTTTGGACAGTGGGAAATTCTGAGTTCGCAGACCCTCGCTAGCAAGTTCGCTAGGTGAGCAGGTTGCGAGCATTCGTTGGGCATTCGCTGTGGCGAGCCAGTAGCGAACGGTCCCAGACTTGGACATAATGGTTTTGGTGTTCTTCGCTGGTAGCGAAGGGGGTGGCGAGCATTCGCTAGGCCTTCGCTGAGCGAGTGAGGTAGCGAATCAAGTCAGTGGCTTCTGTTTGCCTTCACGAGCTTGTTCGCTAGGCGAATAGGTAGCGAGTACTCGCTAGGCGAGCAAGGTAGCGAGCGTGTCAGCATGTTATTTTCTTGTATTTTCCATCCAATGGTTAATTGTTTGGTTCAATTATGTTAATCCTTATATAATATGAATAGTTTGTGTATTATTGAGATGAGACGTGTTGTGGGTAGCCTTATGGCGTGAATCCTAGATTGTGGATTATGGCCTTTTGGCAATTGAATGCATTGTTTGAATTAGACGTGAATGCATGATGAATGAGATTGAGTTCGTTGCAGTTGGCACGACCTTGCGAGTTCATATTGATTTTATGTGATAATGTGTGAAGAATGCATGAGAATATATGTATATATAGTGAATATGTGTGCATTGCTTGGTAATGTGATAATGATGTTGAGAATATGTAAACGTGCGAGATTCTTAATCACTCGGGTAGAATGACAAGGTGTCGTTCCTAGTGTAGTGATCACCGGGGTAGAATGACCGAGATGTTGTTCCTGGTGGGGTATAAGCGATGTACCCATAATCCCAAATGAGGATTTGTGAGAGTTGATGAGTTTATATGAGTCATATGGTATGTATATGTGATTGTTGTATGTAAGTGTGAGATATGGCCATTAGGCAATTATGTGTATAATTGTATGTACTTGTATGAGGTGAAATGCGTAATTATATATATATATATATATATATATATATATATATATATATATATATATATATATATATATATATATATATATATATATATATATATATATATATATATATATATATATATATATATATATATATATATATATATATATATATATATATATATATATATATATATATATATATATATATATATATATATTTGTGAATATGTATGCATTTCAAGAGTGTGTGGAGTCGTTTTGCATGTGAAGCATCATGATTGCATTCTTGTGTCTTGATCCCGCGTAGGATCTGCAGAAACCTCGTGTGCCCTTATGGAGTGTGAGCGATGGTTTATTTTTGATCCCTTGGAGGATCTGCAGAAACCTCGTGTGCCCTTGTGGGGTGTGAGCGATGGTTTATTTTTGATCCCTTGGAGGATCTGCAGAAACGATCGTGTGCCCTTGTGGGGTGTGAGCGATGGTTTATATTTGATTCCATGGAGAATCTGCAGAACGATTGTGTGCCCTTGTAGGGTGTGAGCAATCCTGAAACATCGTGTGCCCATGTGGGGTGTGAGCGATGGGTGAATATCGTAGGCCCGACGGGGAGTTACTTCGGTAACGAGCGATGGTTCCATTTGGTTCTTCAGTTGAACCTGCTGAATGAGTCAGTACCGCATTTGCATCTGCATAGAGTCGTGAGTCGGTCTCTATGAGTTGCATTATCATCTTTATATGATGCATTGGTGAAATAAATATGTTGTGTGTGTGTTTATGTGAATTGGTGAAATAAACATATTGTGTGTGTTTATGTGAATTGGTGATGAAATAAACATGTTGTGTGTGTTTATGTGAATTTGTGAAATAAACATGTTGTGTATGTTTATGTGGAAAGGACATGATTTGTAAAAGTATGATTGATGAATGTGCTTAATTAGGTAAACAGATATTGTGACATATATGACGTTTATAATGAATGGTGGTGAGAAAATCTGGAATATATGTATTTTGTACTTGTGCATTTATATATGATTATATGCATTGTTATTATGATAATATTTCTCACCCTTCTGCTGGAATGATGTCCTACATGACATCATGCAGGTATCAAGGTGTAGTACTGCTCGTAGTTGTGAGGTCGCTATTGGTGTAGTTGTTTAGTGATTTAATTGTATTGTGTCGAGTCGTGCTCTGGTCATGTAACACTGGGATTGTTTGGGTTACGTTTCAGATTGTATATTGTGATGTTGGCCTCAATGCCTAAGTGATGTTGATTTATGTGATAAACACAAATATTTCTTTTATGAAAAATTACGAGATAAATGAATCCGCTGCTACATGCAAATGAAATTTTGTAAAGTATGATTATTTATTTCAGTGTTAATGAGCATGACAGATGGTTTTTAGTAATTTGGAAGTGTATGTGTGACGCTCTTTGTGAATGCATGTGAATTTTACTCTGATTATGCTTATATTTTCCGTGGGGTTTATAAGGGTGTTACATTAGTGGTATCAGAGCAGGTCGGTTCATCCGGCCAAGTTGTCTAATGTTGTTTATTCCCTTGTATGCGACATGTGTGTAAAAGCACTGTCAGTACGTGTTATTATTCTAAACCTTGTCTGCAGGAGTGGGAATGATCCAAGTGGGGGAGAAAGTTGTGCTTCCCCAAGATGCTGCAAGTATGGAGTTGTAGCTCAGTGTGTGGTTGAACGCTCTTATAGTTTGGTAAAGATGGTTTATGCCCCATCATGATTTCGGCAGTCTATCAACAAATTGAGGAACTGATCACCCTTAATCTCTTGTTGATAGTATTTGGGATTATGTTGGATGGGATAGACGTGTCTTGCAAGCTTAGATGGCGTGAGCAGTGAATTGTTTGGGGTAAGGCCAAGTACTTGGGAATTTTGTGTATTAACGAAAGTGGAAAGTTGGCGGTTTGCCGATTAGTTGTGATTGTCTGGAAGTTGTCCTGACAAAGTAGTGATACACAGCCAGGACGTGAAGTGGAGTTGTGATCGACTTAGTTACGAAAACTAGTCCAATATTGAGAACTTCATGTTATATGTCTAATTGGTTAGCCAAGGAATTAAATTGATGGAGTAATTTTGAGACTTGTGTCTGGTGTGTGCTACGACAACAGTTTATGAGGTCAAGTATATAAAAGGTGGATGGTGATTTCTGGTGATTATTAAAGAAAGTAAGAGGTGGAATATAATATTGGTATGATTAGACCTCTAAGCATTTCAAGAGTTGAAGATGTGTTAAATGGCCTTCTAAGTGTGGAAATGTTGTTTTCGTATTTTGTCGTAATGGGAGAACCGTAACTCGGAATGACGCAGGATTAAAAGCGTTGGAAGTTACTACAATGCTCTATGTGATGGTGAAGTAGTAACATGGAATTAAGTTATTTATTGATGGAGTACGTTTGGATGTTGTAGTAAGTACGGGAAGTGTGGGTTGTGTTTCCACCATAACTCACAAATTGAGTGTCCGTTTGGCATGGGATTTTCCATACTTAATTGAGTGAGTTAATAGTTTTGTAACCGATGATATTTGGATAGTCGAAGAGTATAGAGGATCATGTTGAACGTCGGAGACTTGAGTTATCAGTGTTTGAGAAAGAGTAGTGATATGCCACTGGGAAGAAGTTTAAAGAGTTTTTGGGAGAGTTGTCAACAACTCGTGTATTGGTTTGGCCAAAGCCGACAGAACTATTTGTTGTGCTTCGTGATGTTTGGTTGATATGATTGGGAGATATGTTAAGTACAACATCAACGAGTTTTGGTTATGCTTTAGGGCAACTCAAAGTACATAAGGGATTTATCTGACAAGTAATTTGGAATTGGTTGTTGTGTGTCTGTGCCGGAGTTTGGAGGCCTCAATTGTTTAGTTGGGATTTGAGATGATTGCTGACCTTAAGAGCTTAAGGTGTTTGTTTGATTTGGAAAAGTTGAATATGAGTCAGAGGAAATAATTGGGACTTCTGAAGGAATATGGTTTTGGTTGAATTACCATTCGGGTGAGACGACGTGGTAGCTAAGGTATCAAATGGGAAATTTTTGTATATATTGATGATGATGGTATTGAGCTAGAACTCAGGAAGCAAATTCGGGATATGAGTTTGGTATGTGAAGAGACTTCTTATGGAGTTGAGCTTTGTATGTGGATACTGACTATTGGTATTCCCGATGAGATCCGAGGGAGTCGGAACTCATTTGAGTTAATAGATTGATTGAATTTAATGGATAAAAGTCGAAGAGCTGATCTTCGGATTGATGGAAATGGTACCATGAGTTGTCGTGATAAAGTTTGTGTTTCCAATAGTGGGAGTTGGATAAAAGTACCCTGGGAGAAGGACCTTGAGATAAATTGAGTATCCATCCAAGTACTGTGAGGATGTGACTGAATTTGAGGAAAATCATCTTGGTGACCATAGATGGAGAGAGAAGTGGTTGAAGTTGTATATGTTGATTAGACTTATTGAAAGTCGAAGTGAGAACATCAGAAACTGTTGGACCTGATACATCTGTTGAATATTTCTGAGTGGCATGGGATAGTATCCCCATAGATCTTGTGACGGGTTTTCCGAAGGATTTGATGGGATATGATTCAATTTGGATGGTTAAGAATGGATTAACAAGAGTAACTCGTTACTTACTAGTAAGGATGAATCATTCTATTAGATGGGAATCTGAGTTTTTCATTGAGATTTTGGAAAGGTTTGTAGGCACTTCTGGGTGCCATGTGGTAGTTGAACTCTGATTAGCGTTCGTGGAAGGAATGGACAGACAAAGAGGACTATCCAGTATGTAGAGAATTTGTTGGAAAGCTTGTGTGTTGGACCAAGGTGGATCGTGGGATAGTTAATCGTCGTTGATTGAGTTTACCTACGATAATCGCTATCATTCTAATATTGGAATGACATCGTATGAGGCTTTGTTTGGTAAGGGGTGTAGGACTCCTTTGAGTTGATGTGTGTCTGGCGAGAGTGTTGTACTCGGACCTGAGATTGTGCAAGAGGCAACTGGAAGGACCCAAGAAAGGACATGTTTTAAGAATTACGATAGTAACTGGTGTGGGTCGAGCTTGAGGTCTCGAAAGTACCCACTGTACTTTATTGATCTGTATTAGAGTGGCGCATCGGAAGCATGGAGAAAATAACATGTTAGACTATTTTACCGCCGTCACTTGTAGAAATTGCATGATGTGTTCATGTGTCTAAGTTGAGGAGGTACACTGATTCAGAAGGATGGTGTGCAAGTGAGAGACAATTTGATTATGGAGGCATTGCTAGTTCAGGTTGGTCAACGAGAAGCAACTTCAAGGTAAAGGGATTCCTTTGGTGGAAGTAGTTGGGAGATTGGGATGTGAGAGTCGTATCCAGAGTTATTCGAATCAGATAATATTTTTGAGGACGAAAATTCCTAAAGTGGGGGAGAGTTGTAACAGCCCAATTTTCAATAACTGATTTATTCTATTTGGTAGAATAATGTGGATTTACTAGATATTCTCTAATTAATGATAAGATGATATATTTTGGTGAGAAAAGGAATTGATAGATATTTTTGAGAGATGAGATATTGAGGAGAAATAAAAGAGAAGGATATATAGAAAGAAAGAAGAGAGAAAAGGAAAGAGATAGAAAGAAAGAAGGAAAAGGAGAGAAAGAAAGAGGAAGAGGAGAAAAGAGGAAGAAAAAGGGAAAAGCTTGGAAATCATCAAGAACGACTTCTAGCTTCCGATTAATCGAGGTAAGGGTGTGAAATATTGTTAGCTTACCAATGTATGTGATTATGTATGGATTATTTGGTTGTTTTTCCTCATTTTCCATTCTAGGGCATAAATGAGTTTAATCGGTAGAAACCGAGTCTTAATGGTTAAAAATGAGAATAAGTGGTTAAGTTTAGTCGAAGAATATTGGGCTAAGGCTACTAGAACGAGTTGGAATTGAATCGGGTGGATTTTGAGTAGTTTTCGAGTTTTGGACAGTGGGAAATTCTAAGTTCGCAGACCCTCGCTAGCAAGTTCGCTAGGCGAGCAGGTTGCGAGCATTCGCTGTGGCGAGCCAGTAGCGAACGGTCCCAGACTTGGACATAATGGTTTTGGTGTTCTTCGCTGGTAGCGAAGGGGGTGGCGAGCATTCGCTAGGCCTTCGCTGAGCGAGTGAGGTAGCGAATCAAGTTAGTGGCTTCTGTTTGCCTTCGCAAGCTTGTTCGCTAGGCGAACAGTTAGCGAGCACTCGCTAGGAGCTCGCTAGGCGAGCAAGGTAGCGAGCGTGTCAGCATGTTGTTTTCTTGTATTTTTCATCAAATGGTTAATTGTTTGGTTCAATTATGTTAATCCTTATATAATATGAATAGTTTGTGTATTATTGAGATGAGACGTGATGTGGGTAGCCTTATGGCGTGAATCCTAGATTATGAATTATGGCCTTTTGGCAATTGAATGCATTGTTTGAATTAAACGTGAATGCATGATGAATGAGATTGAGTTCGTTGCAGTTGGCACGACCTTGCGAGTGCATATTGATTTTATGTGATAATGTGTGAAGAATGCATGAGAATATATGTATATATAGTGAATATGTGTGCATTGCTTGGTAATGTGATAATGATATTGAGAATATGTAAACGTACGAGATTCTTAATCACTGGGGTAGAATGACAAGGTGTCGTTCCTAGTGTAGTGATTACCGGGGTAGAATGACCGAGATGTTGTTCCTGGTGGGGTATAAGCGATGTACCCAGAATCCCAAATGAGGATTTGTGAGAGTTGATGAGTTTATATGAGTCATATGGTATGTATATGTGATTGTTGTATGAAAGTGTGAGATGTGGCCGTTTGGCAATTATGTGTATAATTGTATGTACTTGTATGAGGTGAAATGCGTAATTATATATATATATATATATATATATATATATATATATATATATATATATATATATATATATATATATATATATATATATATATATATATATATATATGTGTGTGTGTGTGTGAATATGTATGCATTTCAAGATTGTGTGGAGTCGTTTTGCATGTGAAGCATCATGATTGCATTCTTGTGTCTTGATCCCGCGTAGGATCTGCAGAAACCTCGTGTGCTCTTGTGGGGTGTGAGCGATGGTTTATTTTTGATCCCTTGGAGGATCTGCAGAAACCTCGTATACCCTTGTGGGGTGTGAGCGATGGTTTATTTTTGATTCGTTGGAGGATCTGCAGAAACGATCGTGTGCCCTTGTGGGGTGTGAGTGATGGTTTATATTTGATTCCGTGGAGAATCTGCAGAATGATTGTGTGCCCTTGTGGGGTGTGAGCAATCCTGAAACATCGTGTGCCCATGTGGGGTGTGAGCGATGGGTGAACATCGTAGGCCCGACGGGGAGTTACTTCGGTAACGAGCGATGATTCCATTTGGTTCTTCAATTGAACCTGCTGAATGAGTCGGTACCGCATTTGCATCTACATAGAGTTGTGAGTCGGTCTCTATGAGTTACATTATCATCTTTATATGATGCATTGGTGAAATAAACATGTTGTGTGTGTTTATGTGAATTGGTGAAATAAACATATTGTGTGTGTTTATGTGAATTGGTGATGAAATAAACATGTTGTGTGTGTTTATGTGAATTGGTGAAATAAACATGTTGTGTATGTTTATGTGGATAGGACATGATTTGTAAAAGTATGATTGATGAATGTGCTTAATTAGGTAAACACATATTGTGACATATATGACGTTCATAATGAATGGTGGTGAGAAAATGTGGAATATATGTATTCTGTACTTGTGCATTTATATATGATTATATGCGTTATTATTATGATAATATTTCTCACCCTTCTACTGGAATGATGTCCTACATGACATCGTGCAGGTATCAAGGTGTAGTACTGCTCGTAGTTGTGAGGTCGCTATTGTAACCCGGTGAACTGACTTTAAACAATGTTGCGGATAGCAAGAGTCGCCACCGACTTTTATTTTATCCATAAGGAAAGGTTATAAAAGAACAGGAAAGACCTTAGAGAATATTTTGGGTCCGGGGGGTAGGTTATGAAAAGGGAAGGTGTTAGCACCCTTTTCATAACCTACCCCCCGGACCCAAAATATTCTCTAAGGTCTTTCCTGTTCTTTTATAACCTTTCCTTATGGATAAAATAAAAGTCGGTGGCGACTCTTGCTATCCGCAACATTGTTTAAAGTCAGTTCACCGGGTTACAGAACTGGCGACTCTGCTGGGGATAACAAGGTATAGATAACCTCCCGTTGTTGAGGACAACAAGGTATAGATAACCTTCGCTTTCGTTTGATAGTAGGATAAGTATAACATCCCGTCTTCGTTCATCGTGCCCTTATTGGAAAGTAATTTCCCGTATATCCGTATGAGGATAAAAGAGATGGATATAAATTCCAGGGGAGATTAGACTTTGTGAAAATGGATTATTCCTACTGATGGTTTGTAACTGCCTTGTAAAGATGAACCGGCGAAGCTTCGTTGAAATCCTTCCCTCGTTCGTCCTTAGTAAATACTATTACTGCATTTTCATGCGTTTCTGGTAAACATCAATCATATTAAAAGCATACATGCATTTCTGGTAAACATCAATCATATTCAAAGGCATTCATACATTCAAACACAACCAATGGACGTTTCGCTTATGTAAATAGGGTAAAAGTAAATCTGGATTCAAAAGATGGAATTTATTTATATCAAAAGTGACCCATACACGGGTAAGTTTGTACAAGGAGACATAAACCCTAGTAAGAGAATTTTGTCATGAAGTTTTACAAAAAGAATCAGCTATGTGGGAAATAATCCTATTGAGTTTTAATTCTACTATTGCCACTCAAGTATCTCATCTTCTTGCTGTTGAGACGGAAACGATTGGATTGAGCTTTATCTGTTTGAGCTTGAGTAAGTAGTACAACTGGTTGCAGTTTCATGAGTGATCCAAACGAGACATAGTCATACGCTTTAATCCCTAACTTTTTCCTGGATTGCCCTTTCAGGTTTTCAATCCACCGGGATACCCTTTTTTGCCCAAGCCGCCTTTTCAGGTTTTCGACTTGCCGGGTGTACATCTTTTTATATATATATCCCTAATTTTTGCCCAAACCCTTTTGGTTTGCCGGGATGCCCTTATTTTTGCCTAGGCCTATCAACCTAGCGGGTCTCTTTTTATGCGTAGTATTTTTTAACTATGTCTGCGTTTACAGGTTGTGGGAAGTCTTCACCATCCATTGTAGTCAGTATCATGGCACCTCCTGAGAACACTGTCTTGACTACAAATGGTCCCTCATATGTTGGAGTCCACTTGCCCCTAGGATCACCCTGTGGTAATATGATACGCTTGATTACCAAGTCACCAGCCTAATATACCTTTGGCTTAACCTTCTTGTTAAAAGCTTTGATCATCCGTTTCTGGTACATCTGGCCATGACAAACTGCTGCTAACCTTTTCTCATCAATCAAATTTATCTGGTCAAGTCGAGTCTGAATCCACTCATCTTCATCCAAGCCTGCATCCTTCATAATTCTCAAGGAGGGGATCTGAACTTCAATAGGCAGAACTGCTTCCATACCATAGACTAAGGAGAATGGGGTTGCCCCTGTTGAAGTACGTATTGTAGTACGATAACCATGCAGGGCAAATGGTAACATCTCGTGCCAATCCTTGTAAGTAACAGTCATCTTCTGTACAATCTTCTTAATGTTCTTATTAGCAGCTTCAACTGCCCCATTCATCTTTGGACGATACGGAGAAGAGTTGTGATGCTTAATCTTGAACTGCGTACAAAGATCAGTAATCATAGTGTTGTTCAGATTGGAGCCATTGTCAGTGATAATCCTTTCAGGGATACCATACCTACATATGAGATTATTCTTAATGAACCGAGCCACAACATTCTTAGTCACAGATGCAAATGAAGCTGCCTCTACCCACTTCGTGAAGTAATCAATAGCAACCAGGATGAAACGATGCCCATTAGAAGCAGTAGGCTTGATCTCACCAATCATATCAATGCCCCACATGGCAAAGGGCCAAGGAGCAGTCAACACATTCAATGGAGATGGAGGTACATGTACTTTATCAGCATAGATTTGACATTTGTGACATGTTCTGGAATGTTGATAGCAATCAGCTTCCATGGTAGACCAATAGTAACCTGCTCTCAAAATCTTCTTTGCCATGGTATGACCACTAGAATGAGTGCCAAAGGTCCCATCATGCATCTCTTCCATAATTTCTGTAGCTTCCTTCTTATCCACACAACGAAGCATAGTTGAATCATGATTACGCTTATACAGAACGCCATTACTCAGAAAGAATTTAGCAGAAAACCTTCTCAGGAACTTCCTATCTTTGACAGATGCCCCTTCAGGGAACTCCTGAGCTTCAAGATAGTTTTTCACTTCATATAACCAAGGCTTCTCCTCTGCCCCTTCAGTGTCAATCTCATTGCAGTATGCAGGCTTCTCAAATCTATCAATGGTAATCTTGGGAGCTTCATCATCCCAGCTGATCTCAAACATAGATGCCATGGTGGCCAATGCGTCTGCCAACTGATTCTCTCTTCGTGGAATATGTCCAAAAGTAATCTCTTTGAAATGTGGGATCAAAGACAACACATGTTCTCTGTAAGGAATGAGATTATCATGCTTTGTATCCCAATCTCCTTTAATCTGACTTACTACCAGAGCTGAATCTCCATACACCTCAAGGAACTGAATCTTCATATCAATAGCAACTTGCATACCCATGATACATGCCTCATACTCAGCCATGTTATTGGTACAATAGAAACAAAGTCTGGCAGTAATCGGGGTATGACAACCTTCAGGGGAACTAATCACAACACCAACACCATTACCATGTGCATTGGAGGCACCATCAAAAACCATAGTCCATCGAGATCCTTGTTCAGGTCCGTCATATTGTCCAGGTTCTTTGGTAACAGACATAATGTCTTCATCAGGGAACTCAAAATTCATTGACTGGTAATCACCTACTGCTTGATGAGCCAAATGATCAGCAACAACACTCCCCTTAATGGCCTTCTGAGTAGTATACTGTATATCATATTCCGTCAAGATCATTTGCCATCTTGCAATTCTTCCGGAGAGAGCAGGTTTCTCAAATATGTACTTGATTGGATCCATCTTTGAAATCAACAAGGTAGTATGGGTCAACATATACTGTCTTAGTCGGCGAGCAGCCCATGCCAAAGCGCAGCAAGTTTTCTCGAGCAGTGAGTATCTTGTTTCACAGTCGGTAAACTTTTTGCTAAGGTAGTATATTGCCTGCTCTTTTCGACCAGACTCGTCATGTTGCCCCAATACACACCCCATTGAGTTGTCTAATACTGTTAAATACATAATCAAGGGTCTTCCATCAACTGGTGGCATTAAAATTGGAGGTTCTAGCAAATATCTCTTGATTTCATCAAAGGCAGTCTGGCACTCATCATTCCATTCCATCACCTGATCTTTCTTCAACAACTTGAAGATTGGCTCACAGATGGTAGTTAATTGGGAAATAAATCTTGCAATGTAGTTCAATCGTCCCAAGAAACCTCTAACCTCCTTCTCAGTACGGGGAGCTGGCATCTCTCGTATAGCTTTCACTTTTGCAGGATCCACTTCAATACCTTTTCCACTGACAATGAAACCCAAGAGTTTTCCAGATCTAACTCCAAAAGTACACTTGTTTGGGTTCAATCTCAACTTGTATTTCTTCAACCTCTCAAACAACTTGTGCAGATGATCAAGATGTTGCTCTTCATTCTGAGATCTGGCTATCATATCATCCACATATACCTCTATCTCATGATGAATCATATCATGAAACAAAGCCACCATGGCACGCTGATATGTTGCCCCTGCATTCTTCAAACCAAATGGCATTACCTTATAGCAAAAGGTGCCCCACTGTGTCACAAATGTAGTCTTCTCCATATCTTCAGGTGCCATCTTGATTTGATTGTAACCAGAGAAACCATCCATAAAAGAGAATACCTTATGCTGAGCAGTGTTGTCTACCAGGATATCAATATGAGGAAGTGGAAAGTCATCTTTAGGGCTAGCCTTGTTCAGATCTCTGTAGTCTACACACATACGTACCTTACCATCTTTCTTAGGAACTGGTACCACATTTGCAACCCACTGAGGATAATAAGTTACGGCCAAGAACCCTGCATTGAACTGTTTCATTACCTCTGCTTTGATCTTTTCTGACATTTCAGGACGCATACGACGAACCTTCTGCTTCTTTGGACGACAATCTTCTTTCACTGGCAAACGGTGAACCACAATGTCTGTATCCAACCCTGGCATATCTTCATAAGACCAAGCAAAGATCTCCACATAGTCACGTAGCATCTGAATCAACCTGCTCTTGACACTGTCCTCTAAATCAGCCCCTATCTTGACCTCTTTTCTGTTTTCTTTAGTTCCCAGATTCACAACTTCGACTGGCTCTTCATGTGGCTGTATAGCTTTCTCTTCTTGTTGTAACAACCTAGCAAGCTCTACAGGTATTTCACAATCGTCCTCGTTTCCGTCTTCAGTTTGATAGATCGGATTCTCGAAATTGTAATTGGCAATAGTAGAACTGTTATCAACTGGATCCAGAGTGGATGAGGATCTGCATTTTAGTGACGTGGGTGTGTGTAAGAACACATAGCTGATAAAGCAAAAATAAAAGAAAAAGAAAGACAAGGAACACAATATTTACGAAAACGAAACGTCCACTGATTTTATTGAATGAAGTATGCAAATGAAATGACAACCCGCAACAAGCACACCATTGTGCCCCGGGTAAGGCACATGGCTTGAAAGTTTTAATTGTTCCAGAAATTACAAATTTAAAAACATAACACAGTAATAGTATTTACTCCTGACTAAAGGAGATAGGGATAACATCTTCAGCTTTCCAATTATTGAGTCCAGCACCCACAGTAGGAAAAATCCATGCCTCCAAGTTGTAGTCTTCATCTTGATCTCCCACAGCATTGATAACCCCTCGATTGGTGATACGAACAGCACGAGCACGACGAACAGCCTTCTGGGACTCTGCAGTGAAACCCAAACCAAACTTGTCAGACTTGTATGGAATATCAGGAAGCTGACCCCAAATAGTACAACCACCTTCTTCCACCACAGCTTTTGCATCATTGAGGGAGGCCATTGCCATTGTTGGAGGGTTTCCGATGACCACAGGAACCTTCTTCACAGCAGGAGGAGTCACACAATCCTTAACAGCCCAGGGAACCACTTCAAATGACTGACATGGAGTTTCAATGTATTCACCTTCTACTTCCAGATACTTGAAAGTGTTTACATGGCTGACAAAGTATTCTTCCTCTCCAAAGACAGTAACAACTTTTCCATTCACCGGATATCTCAACTTTTGATGTAATGTGGAGGTTACAGCACCTGCCCCATGGATCCAGGGACGACCAAGCAGACATGAGTACGAAGGACGAATATCCATCACATAGAATGTAACAGTAAACACCTGAGAGCCAACCTTGATTGGAAGATCAATTTCCCCATGCACTACTCTTCTAGAACCATCAAAAGCCTTTACCACAATATTACTGGGCTTCAATACCGTATCTTCAGGACTCAGCTTGTTCAGGACTTCCTTAGGCAACACATTCAGAGAGGAACCATTGTCTATCAGCACATGAGACAGGGTAGTGCCCCTGCATTCAATTGAAATATGCAAGGCCCTGTTATGATCCCTCTTGGCAGGGGTCAAGTCAGCATCAGAAAATCCTAACCCGTTGTCATAGGTCAGGTGAGCAACACAATTCTCAAACTGGTCCACAGAAATTGCACTGGGTACATGAGCCATCTTGAGAAACTTGATCAATGACTTGGCATGAGCCTCAGAACATAATAATAGGGAGAGCATAGAAATCTTTGAGGGAGTATGCCCCAGCTGATCAACAATATCATAATCACTCTTGCGAATGATTTTCAATACTTCTTCCATCTGCTTAGAGAGGTCATCAGCAGCTGGCACATCAGTAGATACAGGCTCAATAACAGGACCCTTGCCCCGAGCATCAGTGGTGGAAGTAACAGCAGGAGTAACTGCACTCTTAGAAGCAACTGGAGGAGAGAAGACTCTTCCACTACAAGTGATCTTGCTAGATCCAGCAATATTATCAATGTCAACAAGCATATCAGGTAAAGGCTCCTGCTTGACACCATGGATGTAAACATCAGACCCATAGTGCCATGGCACAGCTTTGTCAGATGTATAAGGAATAGGACCAGGAGTGGTAATGATCAGAGGAGCTACTCTGGCTTCAGCAACAACTTTCACAGGACCTTCAGCAGTAATCTTGATTGGGCCCCGATGAGTGATTTTAATGGGACCCTTTGAAGTGATTCTTAGTGGTACTTTGTCAACCATGTCAACCTCTTCAATCTTCTTACCCTGAGTCAGATGATCCACCATACTTTCTACAGATGCTGGTCTTCTTTCAAACACTATAGTATATTTATCCATGAGACGTTGAATCCCATCTCTCAAAATGAAGCAACTATCCGGCTTATAGGTACAATATAGACAATCTTCATGACAACCTGGAAAGATCCCAGCTTGTACTAACCTCTTTTTGATAACAGACAATGGTGTGCTCAACTCCATAACTGAATAGACATGCAGATCTTCATCAATATCTTCATCAATGGCGTTGACAGTCTTCTCGTGATTCGGCATTGGAGCTGTAATCACATTTGGAGTACCTGGTGGATCAAACTCAATTTCTCCAGCATCAATCATATCCTGAATTTTGTTCTTCAAGACCCAGCAGTTATTAGTATCATGTCCTGGACAGTTTGAATGATATGCACATCGTGCATTGGGATTGTACTTGGGAGAGGTAACATTGGGATTCTGAGGGGCCTCCCTCAGGGTAATAAGTTCAGCTTTCAACAAGTGTTGCAATGCCTGAGCCATTGACATGTTGATCTTCGTGAACTGTCTTCTAGCCCTCTGTTGGTTGCCTTGAGGCTGCTCTGTTGTTGCAGGAGTTGGATTTGAAATATGAACTGCACTAACAGACTGATGCCTTCTGTTACGATCAGGCTGACCATACACAGCATTAGATTCTCTCTTCCCAGTGGGAGGCTTCTTTGCAGCACCTGATGAAGAAGTGCCCACTTGGATCTTACCACTCTTGATACCATTCTCTACTCGCTCTCCTGTCATGATCAACTCAGTGAAGCCAGATGATGAGCTTCCAATGAGATGACTGTAAAACGGACCATTCAGCGTACACATGAACATATCAACCAACTCCCTATCAGTCAAAGGGGGTTGAACTCTTCCAGCTAAGTCTCTCCACTTCTGAGCATACTCCTTAAAGCTTTCTTTGGCACCCATAGACATGCTCTGAAGCTGCATGCGAGTGGGGGCTAAGTCAGCATTGTATTGATACTGCTTGTAGAAAGCTTCAGCAAGGTCATTCCAATCTCTGATGTTGACACTCTCCAACTGATAATACCACTCTAGCTGAGCTCCAGATAAACTCTCTTGAAAGAAATGGATCCACAACTTTTTATCAGCAGTGTGGGGTTGCATTCTTCTGACATAAGACCTCAGATGCAATTTGGGACAAGAGACCCCATCATAGACAACAAATGTAGGAACTTTGAACCCAATGGGTATGACCACCCCAGATATCAAGCTCAAATCCTCAAAATCCAGCCCAGATGATTTCTGTAATTCCATAGCATCCATTCTATCCACCAGCATCTTGAATTTGTCTTCGTTAGGCTCATGGTAGTAGTTAGCCTCAGAATCAGAGTCCCCCATAGTGTTGTGGAGACTGCCTCTCTCCTGCTCAGATTCTTCAGATTCATAGTCTTCAACATGTTCCTTGGTCTTGACAGGACCTTTGAACCTTCTTCCCATGTTGAGCAGCCCAGCAGACCTTCTAGCCTTCTTAGTCTTCTTGGCCAGCAGTGTCTTCAATTCATCCTGCCCCTTGGATAGGTTCAGGATCAGCTCTTGGAACTGTGCATTCTGTGCCTGGAGATCCTTAACTGATTGTTCAAGAGCCATTGCTGAAATAAACAGCGAGAAGATGAGAAACCTGTGCACAATTATAAACCTGTGATGCAATGATATGGGAATGCATATGCAATGTTTTCAAGGACCGCAGGATTTAAATTTGCTTAAACAAACAAGAAAGTAACTTTTTATTAGTAATAACTTGTTTTTACCTTTTAGGCTTACAAAAAATGAAAACGAAATAAGTACAAAAGATGGGGTTTTAAGTCTCCCATGGACGTTTCCTCTTTGTGTTGAGGTATGAGTTGAGGTTTCGTTCCTCATGAAGTAGCTTTGTTAGCTCTAGGATCCTTGCTTGGCTTGCTTTGTAATGAGCCTCGAAAGTATCCCTTTGCTCTTTCAGTTGGATCCATGATCTCTGCAAGTCTTCCATATCAGTAGGCATGTCTGGGTGAAGGATGGTATAAGCTGTGTCTCCTTCAGCAACAGGTTCCATGGTAACTGGTAGGACGGCAGGATATGGCATCATGAGTGTCTGAGCACGAGATCGTACCCATCTGAGATAAGCCTCCATAGGAATAGTGTACTTAGGCTCCAGTGTCTTGCTGTCAATCCTGTTTACCTTTCCCCAAGCTCGGATGAATCTCTGACGGTAACCCTGAAGATCGTTGTCGTAGTCAAACACAATGCCCTGAATCAACATGTCATGTGGACCATCGCTCCGGGCGTAACCAAACTGTCGTAAAGCTAGATATGGGTTGTAGGTGATGCCTCCTCTTATGCCTAGAAGTGGCACATTAGGAAACTCCCCACAACGGTCAATGATGGTGACATTCTCCATAGATCTGGAGCACCAATGGATGTCTGAGTGAGAAAGTGACATGATCCTCTTGGACCATCTGAACCCTTGCTCATTCTTCATTACTGAGCGAGGAAGGTGAGAAATAAACCACCTAGAAAGTAAAGGTATGCAGCACATCAAAGTTCCTCTTGCCCTTGTAGTACGGGTGTGAAGAGAATGTAGGATGTCTCCAAGTAAGGTAGGCACTGGATTGTGACTCAGGAATATGTTGATGGCATGAACGTCTATGAACTGATCAGGATTGGGGAACAACACTAAGCCATAAATCAATAAGGCTAAGATCTCCTCAACAGCATCGTAGCTCATAGCCTTCAAGAACATTTGAGCTTTATCCACTAATACCTTGGCAAGAATACCTTTAACTCCACTTCTCGTCTCTAGAACAATGTCAGACTTCTTCAGATGTAGAGCTGCAGCAATAACTTCTGGTTTAAGCTCCTTCTCTAAGCCTGTGAATGGCTTCTGATCAAGAACAGGTATACCCAGAAGTTTAGAGAACTCCTCCATGGTTGGAACCAACTGATAATCAGGAAATGTAAAGCAATGGTGCTTAGGGTCAAAGAACTGAAACAGCACACTCATCATGTCTTCACTAAACCCTGAAGTAACTAGATCCAATAAGTGACCATGTCTCTTGTTGAACTGGGAATGATCAGGCACTAGGGAAACCAACTCCTTGAGCTTAGCAGGTATCCCTACAAAGTTGATCCTGATGGTGTTTCTATGAGCAGAAGCCATGACCTGCAACAAAGATAAATCCTTTGGTCCTTGAAATGGTTAGGGAAAATGATATGCTTATGATGCATGATGATGTCATGATGTCATGCTCAATCCCAAACATGTGGCACACACAAACAAGTCACACCATAGCCCTGGGTTTAAAGGCTTGCATGAGGTTCAAAGGCAAGTACCCTCCCCTGAAGTTAGATGGTTCATCCTGTCCTACAAAAGTAACCAGGTTCTAAGGGATCTCAATATCATTGATCCTTCACAAGGGTGGTTGTTCAGAAGGCAACTTACTTGCCAACCAAAACCCTCCAAGTTTAAGATCTCAATGAGCGTAGTATCGAGTGTCAACCAACTTCAGTCTGCACCAAAGCCGGTTACCTCACTACTTTCTAAAGGCCAAGATGAGTTAACTAGGGTTCTAAAAGTCAGTTAGTGCATTGACAACATATGGCAGCCTCAATATTATCCTTAACTTGACTTAAGGAATATAAGCACCAACCAAGAAGTCGCACTAACTATGGCCACCAGATCAACCGTATCGATATACGTCGTACAGTTTCCTTGGTCTATTGCCATTTACCTAAGGTACACTAGATCCGGGTTAGGACCTTTCACACATAAGAGCACCCCAACAATATAATAATAAAGCAAACAAGGCAAACAATTTAAAGTGATCTTAATTCCTAAGGGTACCCCTCTTAAATAAATCCCCAGCAGAGTCGCCAGTTCTGTAACCCGGTGAACTGACTTTAAACAATGTTGCGGATAGCAAGAGTCGCCACCGACTTTTATTTTATCCATAAGGAAAGGTTATAAAAGAACAGGAAAGACCTTAGAGAATATTTTGGGTCCGGGGGGTAGGTTATGAAAAGGGAAGGTGTTAGCACCCTTTTCATCCATGGTTATCCATGGGCTCTTAGGTACTTAAGCTCACTTTTGAATTGTTTTGAAAGTGTAGTGTGTGAATAGAAAATTTTCAGAATAGTTAATAAATAATCCATGTAAGGATGTGTTAAGAACTTGTTTGAAAACTTGTTGAAAATTTGTTTAAGTGCGAAACAGTTTTGAAGTGAGCAAGTATCTAGGAGTAACCTACCCTAATGTTTAAAGGTCTTTCTTATTCTTCATTCTTTCCCTTAGTAAGACTATCCCTACTATAATGGAGTAGGTAGTCCTTACTTTGGATGTTAAGGGACATGTGAGTGACGATTGGATTTTTGAAGGCCATTGTGGGGTGTAATAAGCAAACTGGAGGGACTATCATCATTTTTAGAAAGGGACTCGATTCGTAAAGGCAACCATAAGGGACTTTGATGATTTTCTTTTTGAGGGACTTGCTTTATACACCCCACTTAACCAATATTCATAGGCAACTTGAGGGATATCCTTAGGAAGTGAGACGGCGATTAAAATCGACTTACGTGTGTGAAATGTTTAATCTAATTATCTTATATTAAAATGATCTAATTTTATTTTAATATTACATACATGTTGTTACACTCCCTAATTACTAACCATAATAATAATTAAATAATTAAACAACTTTACATTCAAGAAACAATTACAAAATAATAAGCAAAATAATTAAATGGCAAAGGTAAATAAAATATAAATAAGCAATAATAAATAATAAAGGGGGTTAATTCTAAGTTTACTCGGCAAGACATCGCATCTTGTGCCTACGTATCCTTACGGGAGTGGAATCAGAGTAATCGTAGTTCCCCTCAAAAGGGAGGTTAGAGACTTCTTGACTGTGGTCAAGGTCTCACGGGGAATAAACATGTCTTAAGGACACGCTTACGTGGAGTGTAGAAACTCCAAATCTCTATGTTGAATTGTTAAGTTGTAATTAGGGTTAAATTAGGTTAGGGGTTCCACGGCGGGAAACCCTAAAATGAGCGCGGCGGCTATTTGACCTAATGCTAGGGGTAAAATGGTAATTTTGCCTGCGGCGAGGCATTTGTGAAAATTAGGGTTTGTAAGGTTGTAAGGGTTTGAAGTTTTGAGGACTATTGGCGTGGCGGCCAAACGGCTAGACCTAATCCTTCGGAGGAATGCAATGCGGCAGGTTAATGGTAAAAGATGCGAGAATTTAAACCATACATCAGCAGAAATTTAAATGCGGAAAAGTAAACGCGATTATTGGTTCGCAAGGTTACAACCGAGAAACAATTACAATTATGATGCTTGAACTGAAAAATAAATTGCAATAAAATATAAGGCTGCAACACAAACCAACGCTGTTAGGAATCAGGCAAAAGGATATATGATCTTGCTGTCTATTTGTGATACAAAGGAAAGTTTTTAATTTCGAGTCATCATATAAGTTTTAATATTAAAAAAATATTTAATTTTAATTTTTTCAAAGAGAATTTTAATTTTATTAAAGAAAAAGAAGAGTTTAAGTTATTATATAAAAAACTAAATTAGCTATTATTAAAAGAAAATATTATTATTTTTTAGAGTTTAAATTATCATTTTTAAAAAGATTTTAGTTATTAATAAAAAAAGGTTAATTTTGATTAATATTTAAAACACGTTAATCTGATTAATATTTAAACGGAAAAAATGGATTAATATCTAAGACAGAAAAAAAATAAAAAATACAATACATAAAATAAATGACAAGTGGGTGGGGCTGGGTACCCAATTCCCAGACCCGACCCGGTCCGGTGGTACAAAAGGGGGAAAAAGAAAATTAGGGTTCTAAAACCCTAATTTCCTTGTGCGGCCGCGGATCTCCCTTGTCCTCGTCTCTCTCGACTTCTCTCATTCCAAACCTGAAAAGAAAAAAAAACAACCACATAGTAACCATTAATCATGAGCTTACGTCGTTTTTGACGGTGATTTTCGCGGAGGTTTACGGTGTTCGATCGTTCGTGATTTATGGGATGATTATGAGGGCGATGATGTGATGAACTGAGCTCCAAGGTACGATTGCCCGTCGAGAGACGAAGGCGGTCGTGCGATTTGCCTTGATGGTGGTCGTCTAGGGTTTCGTCGCCGTTTTCCGTTTTTCTCTCCCTCTTCCCTTTTCTAGGGTTTCGTTTGAGGTGATGCCATTCTTATATACTCTCCTCTCTCGATTTTGAATGGGCCTTTGGATTTACATTTTCCTGATATTATTTACCCTTTTGTGAAAGGTTTGATTTGATCTCAAAACCTTCCGTTTTCGGAAGCGATTTGCACAATATTTGTTTTTCTGATATGATATGATCTTTGTCTGATTGAAACCTTCCACTTTTAGTTCGATTGATTGGATTCACTAATTTGCTTTGGATATTTGCAGATGCGGATTCGTTTTGGATATCGTGGCCTGTTTGATAAACCGTTATTTCAATTTCGGTTTTGCAAATGTGGATTCGGTCCCTGATCCGATTGTCTCTGGTGAACTGGGTTCCATATGTTTGGTTCAGTGATTCCGTTTTGATGTTGGGTAACTGGTTTGGATTTTGAACTGATTGTTTCTTTGTTTAGGATGAACTGTGATAGTATGTTGGGCCATGATGTGTGATAGCTGAGCCTCTGCGTTTGGTGCCTTGTTCCACGATGCCCCTAGCAGTTTGAGGTAGTTTGGTCGTGGGATTTTACTTAATATGAAATGAGCTTTTTGTGAACTGAACTTGCTCTGTCTTTTGAGCTGACTCTGAACTTAGCTCTGATTGTTTTTCTGAATTGCACTCAGTCTCTTATTTTTCTGGATTGAACTGGGTTCATCTCTGAGTTGCAATTGCTCTTCTGTTTCTGAATTGAGTGGTTTTGCTGCTTTGTGAGTTGAAGTGCTTATTCAATTTTGGTGCAGCTTGTGAATTGTTTTGGCCTTAACTCTGTTATGGACTTTGGGGACTTCTGATGCTATTTTGACTCTTGTATTTCAGGTATTGAAAAAAATCAAACAAACGGTTCAGACCTATTGGCATCTAGGTCCGAACTCGGGTTGGCTCTGCTGTTCAGCTTTGTATCAGTGGAACTCACTTGAAATTTACTTGATAGTGATACCTGTTTACTTGATGAAATGGTATTTTAGTTTGGCTTTGAATCGAACCCAATTACGGCAAATCAAATCGGTCCCCACTTCTTTTACTCTTTATCTCTCTCGGTTGTCCCTTAGATAAGAACAGACATTACCTGATCTGACGCCAATGGCGTGGATCGGTAACGGGGGTAGGATGCGACTTCGGTCGTGCCACTCCCGACACTCGATGATGACCATTGTTCTGAGAGTGTCGAAAATAACTTCTAACCTTTTTCTCTTCTGTTTGTGTTCTGTTTTGATGTGCAGGTTAGTCGAGATTTGCGGCGAAGCTCAAGGGCCAACATGAAGACACTTAGCATTTTTAGGACTTAGGATTTTTAGATTTAATGTAATTCCTTGTAGCAGCAAAAATGTGAAACAATCTCCCTTTTGTATAATGCAATCTTTATGAAATAAAATTCCCAACACTTTGAATTTATTTATATTTTATTCCTAGTTAAAAAATATAAACAATTGTGAATAAATCCACAAGTATTTAAATTCGTTAACATAGGCATAAAACATAAATATTCCCAAGTGGTATTCTTATTGGTGCACTCGTCTCATTTGTAATCCTAATCTCATCATCCGATTAAAATGTTAACCAACCATTTCATAACCAAACACCTATGGGCACCGTAATCACAACATTTTCAGCATCAACAGTAAAACTAATCGTAATTAAATTCCACTGACCAAACCGCTAAAATCTCAATATGATCAGAACTGGTGATAGATAAATGCCTCGAAACCAATACGTATCAAATGCCTCAGAATTTTAATAACAGCCCATCTTCAAGGAATTGGTAGAATTTGTGTAAAATGACCAAAATACCCCTGGAATCAAATCTCTCTTTGATGTTGGCAAAAAAATCACGAAGTTTGACTTTGGTTTGACCACAGTTGACCTCAGTTTGACTTTTTAACTGCATTGACTGCTTTTGACTTATCTGATCATCTGACTGAGCAAACTTTTGAGAAAAGTCTTGAAACTTGACATGGGGGTTCTTATACACATATAAGATGTTATGAAGCTCACTTGAAGTCTTGGAAGTCCATTTAGCCTGATTAAAGTCAAAACCCTAGTTTTGGATGCACTGCTTAGGAGGTGCATTGTCTGAGGGAATTGTCAACTCTTCTGACCAATTGTGAACTTGTGAACCTTGTGAACCTTCTTAGAACACAAAGTCTTGTATTATGAGGGCAAATTTTGGGGTGCAACAGCTATTGGTGTAGCTGTTTAGTGATTTAATTGTATTGGGCCGAGTCGTGCTCTGGTCATGTAACACTGGGATCGTTTACGTTACGTTTCAGATTGTATATTGTGATGTTGGCCTCAGTGCCTAAGTGATGTTGATTTATGTGATAAACACAAATATTTCTTTTATGAAAAATTGCGAGATAAATGAATCCGCTGCAACATGCAAATGAAATTTTGTAAAGTATGGTTATTTATTTCAGTGTTAATGAGCATGACAGATGGTTTTTAATAATTTGGAAGTGTATGTGTGACGCCCTTTGTGAATGCATGTGAATTTTACTCTGATTATGCTTATATTTTCCGTGGGGTTTATAAGGGTGTTAGATTTATAGAAATCCCATGGATGGTATAGCAATCTGTTCGTCATACAACAATGTGTTGAACCACTTCAACAAGTCGACGTGTAAGATATCCAGCATCTGATGTTGTACAACAGTATGTACAACCCCTTCATGGGCTCCGTAGTGTTGCACCCTAATTTTTGACCATAAGACCCCACCTCTGTGTTTATTTTCTCGTATGTGTGCATGTTATTTGTGACTAACAAGTATGTGCAGACGCAGTAATCTCAAGTGTATATTCTCAGTCGATGCTTCAAAATGTAACGGGTTGGCACTGTTCTAGATTTGGCTATAGGTTTTATTGGGTTTTTTCCTCATCATCTCAAAGGTATACACTTCTAAGGAAAATCAATATCTCATCAAAAGGAATGCTTAAGACTTTCATAAATCAAATCCAATCTACGTGAATAAAGAGTTGAGGCTCACTTTATGATTCCATGGATTTAAGCCCACCTGGGCCCATAAAGAAATTGGTGCTTTAATTTCACTTAAGGAAATTATTCAAACAAAGGCACAATTATGTGGTGATTTGTTTCCAATGCATTCCAAGTCAACATTATTCATGCCACGCATAAAACACGGTGTTGCACCCTAAAATTTGCTCAACCTACTTCACTTGGTTTATGTTTCAATTACATTAGCATTTGCATATAGAGTCATGTACATAGTCTAATCATCTGTATAGCATAGCATAGCAAGTTATCCAACAAGGAACCAAGTATTATTCTCATCTCTATGAGCCTATCAAGAGGTTATTGTTCAAATTCAGGCCTATCCAAGTCATCAGAAAGAAATTGAAGTCTAAGAAGTCAGTGGATCAAGCAGTGGATCTATCTCCTATCTTGAGTGTATTTGAAGATCATCAAGGAAGTTGTGAGCTGTGAATTGAGGTCATGGAGAGTATATAGACATCATGGAAGACATGGAGAGCCATTTTGAAAGTGAGACCAGTCATTGATGTGATCACAAGAGCTGCAGTTGAAGACAGTCAACTAGGGTTTCATCTGGGTCAACCCTGGGTCAACCCTAGGTCAAATGATTGATTGAAAGGCATCAAGGTCTATCTGAGAGATGTGGGGTTCATCATTTGACATGTGGATAAGGATGTGGTGTTTTGCCAAGAAGAAATCAAGAGAAATCAAGAAGAAGAGGAGTTTCTAAATTAGGGTTTCTGTGTAAAATCCCCTGATTTAGGTCAAACTTCCAAGCAAGATAATTCAAAATGCAAGCTTCAAATGGATCCTTGGCCAACGTGAAACTTGTAGAGGATCTCCATAACTTTAATTTGAGTGGTGGAAGACATCAAGGAGATTTATAGAACTCAAGTTATGGTCCTTGCAAGTTACAGGTCATCTGAGGTATCTGAAATTTTGTCTGTGAAAGTTACTTGTCTTCCAAGCAACTTTTACCCCTCATGGAGATTTCAAATGAATTTATGGTAAACATAAGAGTTGTTCCTCATTGTCTTAGATTTCTAGAAAGGTATGGTATGAATTCATCTGATTTGTGGAACTCTACTTATGACCTTGGCAAGCAAAGGGTATTTTGGTCATTTGAGAATTACAGGTCATTTCAAGCCTTTGCCCAAAACTCATACAAGGAAGCTTCAAATGAAAAACTTCACAACATAAAACTTGCTCCAAATGACATTTTGAGTCTAGAAAAGTGATCATGAAAGTTTGGAAATGCTCATAGCTCAAGGTTCCAAATTTGGTCATTTAAAAGTGAATTTAATGAATAAAAGTGACCTAAAAATGGGATTTTTCATAACATGGCCAAATGGGATGAAATTATAGGTCATTTTGATTGGAAAAAATGTTTTAAGAACATTGGAAAAAGTAGATTTTTGAGTTTAGGGCAAAGTTTGAGAGATACCATTGGTTACTTATGTATGAAGTTACACATGCCAAAATTCAAGGAAATTGTGCACAAGAAGGTTCTACCAAGTTCTAGAGTGTTCTATGAGTGTCTATATATTGAGTAGAGTGGCTTCATTCAAGGGTTGGTGATTCATTTTGATCAAAACACATAGTTACATCTCATTCTTCCATTTTGCAAATCACATAAGAACTCTATCAAATCTTCATCATTCTCCACAATTCTTGATCCTATCATCACCTACATCAATCATAGATCAAGTTTCTATCAAGATCTGGCTGAATTGAGGTAGAATTCATGTGCTACCAAGTGCATCATCCAAATTGCAAAAGGAAGTGGTTATGGCAATCCAAGGGGTTTGAGCAAGAACTACTGCATACAGAACCAAGAACCAAGTTTATTGAGCAAGTCCCAAGCAGTGCAAGCTGTGCATCCAAGGTTTTCTACATCTGTTTTCAAGATTACACCAGGTTAGTAATCTCATCGAATTGGCTAGATTTAGTTAGAATAATGTAGAATCATTAGGTTAGAATGGTTAGGATTGGTTAGATGAATGATTCTGCTGAATTTGAGAACATTTCATGGAGGTTACCATTGGAGCACCAAAACTGTTGAGCCTTAGAACACTTAGGTTAGGGCATGATAATCTTGGTTAGATAGATAAAAATGATCAGCATGGCATGTAGATTGTATTAGTGTAAGAGTTAGCAAGAATTAGCATGGTTGATATCAGTGTAAAGTGGTGGAACCAGGGACTTCTACCTATCGGGTTTGGATATTGATTGAGTTTTGGAGGAAACTGAGTCCATGGTTGTGTGGAGGAGAGGATGTAGAGCATTTTTGCTTTTAACAGAATTGAATTTCATGGAGAATTGAGGTTGTATGAGCTTGATGAACTCTGGTTGGTGCAAGCTCGCGCATGGTTCTTAAATGGCTGAAACCCTAACTTTGGAGAAGAAACATGAGAACCGTGGGATCATATGTTGGACTTTGACTCTCAAGCTAATCCAAGGGCTCACATTTGATTTCAGAAATTGGAGGGAAGTGTTAGGCGCAAAACGCCGCGTTTCACTTAAAGATGAAACTCTGGGCTTAGACCAATGTGATACCCATACCCCCACCAGCAGGCCCAATGCCATTTGAACTATTATTTTTACTTTCTACACCGTTTGTGGTTTATTTCTTTTTGTTTTTTTTTCTGATCAACTGGGCCCAGACGCGCTTTGCTATGCGCGCCCCCCAGTCTGGGCCCATCATCTTTTTTTAGCTGAAATAAATACTAACTGCACCCCTACCCAATTTAATTCATATTAATTTCATTCAATTTTTTTTTATCTCTTTCAAAAATCATAACAAATTGGAAATTGCATATTTTTAAATGGTTGTTTTTGCATCTTTTTCATATTTTTGATAAGAAAATTTTCATATAATAAAATTAGCATTTCATTTTATTTTTGCATTTTTAGTATATTTTTCTTTTAAATAGGTTTAAATGATGTTTAGTTTAATACTTGATATTGTTGATTTTAGTTTAGTTAGATGCTTTTATATTTTGGGCCTATTCTTTTTAGAGTACTTCACTTAGAACTTTAGCTTGTATATAAGATTTAATTCATGATTTTAGGACTTGATTTTAGATGATTTGTTTAGGTGTGATTAGGAGAATCAAAACTAGGGTTTAGAGATAACATGGGTGTAGTAAATCATTTCTTTTAGGAGATTTAGTTTGAATTTTGGGGTATGGGACTATAGGGGTATTATGGGTAGATAATCGATCCCTTAGAAAATATTAGGCTTCCCCTATTCTACTATTACTATTAGTATATTGCCTGTGCCTGATTGATTGTGTGGTGTGCCCTCTCTAGGGTTATTATTTGACTGTGTGGGGTATTGGGCCTGCTTGGGGTTTGGGATTAAGCTGAAGAATGTGCTGATGAAGCCCTTTGAAGATTAAAGAATGAAGACCAATTTCCAGGGTTGATGAAGAGCATCTTGCTGGCAGCTGTTGAGGTTATAGGGTTTAGGAGCTAGGCAGAGCTCTAGAGTAGAAACCTTGATTCACAAACATGGAAGGTCTTGTTTGCCTCCATTCTTTCTTTATGATTCAAAGTCTCTTTTAAATATCCACCTCCTTCCTTTGGAAGGATTAGTGAATGTATTTAAAAGATAGAACTTTTGAGAGAAAGCTGTCAGTATCATGTTAACAGTTAGTGAGCCACCCTTGGTAGGCAATTGACTGTTTAACATCCATTTCATCTTGTTGACTGATATTCATCTTGGAGATTGGGACTTGAAGAAAAGCCATTGCAGATTGAAGATAGAGACCTTGCTTGAAGGCTGTGAAGATGAAGACTGATGCTTGCTTGAAGACAGATGTTGATGAAGATTGTTGTTTGCTGTTTATTTTAGCTGTTTAATTCTGGATGTATTGATTGGATTTCCCTGACTGTATTGCTTGCTGTTTAACCTGTTAGGTTGAAAGTGAATTCTGTTCACTTTTGCCTATTGTTTTCTAGGTTCGAGGTTGAGTGGGACTCCCTTGCCTCGCTTGTATTGTTGCATCCATGCATTTTACTGCTTTATTGTATATATGCTGTTGTTGCTGTTTCCGTCTATTCCCTTAGGATCTCTGTTTCTCTCTGTGCAAGAGAGGAACATGATAAACATTAGGTCTTAACCCATGCATGATAACATTAGGTTAATGTGATTCCCTTTTCAACCATAGGTTAGAGTTCTGTCTCTTCTTTCTCAAAACAAATAGAAAAACACAATAAAATTTCAAACACAATAAAAGACACTTCTTCCGTAAAAGAATGTGAACTCATCAAAACGTCATTTTTGTCCGCTTGGACCGGTAATCAGAAAACCCCTTTTTCAGAAGGAATAAAAACAATCAAGACAGACTTGTGTCGTACGTGGCCCGAACTACGTTTGCTCTGATCTTTCATGCTGTATGAAAGTGCGTAGGCATAGGATGCGATATCCTAGCGAGCAACCTTCCCCTCCTTTCCCGTAGGTAGGCGAACTACGTTGACTCTGATTTCTCGTTCCAGACGGGAATACGTAGGCATAAAGTGCGATACTTTGCCGAGTCATTTTCTTTTCTTTTAACCCCGACCTTAGTTTAGATAGAATAACAATCCGTACTAGAAAACAAGCGTGGATCCCGTCGAGTACGACGGACGTGAGGGGTGCTAATACCTTCCCCTTGCGTAACCGACTCCCGAATCCAGGATTTGGTTGCGATGACCATTCCTTTCCCCGTTTTGCGGTAGGTTTACCTCGAGCGTTTCCTTTCCCTCCGTTGGGATAAATAATGCACGGTGGCGACTCTTCTGTCAGCCGGCGCCGATTTTCGCAGTAGCGACAGCTGGCGACTCTGTTGGGGATCCAACGTCCCCTGGCTGCTAAGGACTGCGATAGTTCCTTATGCATTTGGGATCCAACGTCCCTCAAGAGAGTCAATCCTAGCGCTTGTTTTCCCGTCGAGGATTTTGTATGGATTTATATTTCTGTCATTTACTTTCAGCATTATATTATTGTTATTATTGTTGTATTGGGGTGTGACGGGTGTTCTATGATTGAGAGATAAGCCGGACCTGGGCTTGAGTGCACTTAGAATTAGAGTAGAAAGTAGTGGGCGCGTGTCGGCTTTGCTTGCATTAGTGTCCCACAAAATCTACACTCGGACGAGGTTCTTCTGGTTGACTTCTTTTTCTACCCTTTGGGTCGAAGGGGTTGTTGGTTAGCTGAATTTTCGACTCCGGGAGCCGATCATTTGGAAGTTGGCTAAGTGAGGACTCTTCAGGATTTGATGATACCACTCCTTCTGGGAATCGTATCATCAACCCTGAAAGTCTGTGACGCCGACGACCGCATAGGATGCCATACCATTGTCAGTTACTAGGACACCTACCTGTGAGAGGGTTTGGGGTTATGCAGGTAACTAGACCTTCAGATACCAGTTTGTTTCTTGATCTGAGATCCTGTGTATTTATGGATAGTTTTGAGGTCTGGCAGAGACCAGTTGGAGTTATGATATGAGGTCTATCAGAGACCAATCAGAGTTATGTTGTGGGGTCTATCAGAGACCAGTGTTGGAGCTTTGTTTTGGGTCTATCTGAGACCAGGGTTTGAGGAATTCTGGAGGGTCTATCTGAGACTTTTGATATGGTTCAGGCTTCTCAGCCATGGCATTTGGTCCCTGTTGCATGTATTTGCATTGCATTGTTTGCATACCCATTATCATTGCATCCCATTAACGTGTGTCTGTGTTGCAGGTGCATTTGCATATTCCCTGGTTCTAGTGCCCGGACTTCTGCTTATTAATCATGGCTGGTTTGAGAAAGACAGTTGCGTATAAGTTACCTACACCTGACATTACTCCCTTACTTGGTCTGATGTCCCTTGCTGATGAGGAGGTTAGGAGAAGTTTCAGGATGAGTCATGGAAGATTGTTGAGACTGGTTTGCAAGCCAACTGCTGTTGAGATGAATGGGTTGTACACCCTGATGCAATTCTATGACCCTGCTTTGAGATGTTTTACGTTTGCTGACTTTATTTTGGGGCCTACCATTGAAGAGTATGTGGAGTTTACTGAGCTACCAGTACAGAATAAGGTTCCCTTTATTCACTCTGCCGCTGAGCCCAAGTTGGAGGACTTGGCTAAGGCCTTGCACATGAATGCTTCTGAGCTGTTGATGACTTCTTGGCTTGGGGTTCCAGGTTTCTCCCTTGATTTTCTGGTTGGCAAAGCTTAAGAGTATGCCAAGAGCAGGTGCTGGATAGTCTTTAATGCTATCTTGGCTCTATGCATCTACGGAATAGTGTTGTTTCCCAACTTACCCAATTTTGTGGACATGGATGCATTTCATTTGTTTGCTGCTGGCAACCCTGTACCCACATTGATCGGGGACCTCTATCATTCATTGCACTACAAAAATGAAAATAGAAGAGGAAAGACTGTTTACTGCTGTGCGCCGCTGTTGAATATGTGGTTTAAGAGCCATCTCCCCCTGAAGGGACCTTTCGTAGATAGTGCAACTACAGCTGATTGGCCAGAGCGCCTGATGAGACTATCTTCTGAAGACATCGAGTGGTTTGACCGAGACTTGTTGGGGTCTGAGCTTATTTTCAGTTGTTCTGGGTACCCTAATGTTCTGTTGATAGGAAGGAAAGGGTGCATCAATTACAACCCATCTCTGTTTGTTCGCCAGTTTGGATACGCGTTGAAGAACCCACCTAAGGAGGAAGAAGTACAGGAATCTCTGTACTTCACCGGTGATTTGAATGGAGAGTTACTAGCCAAGCTTCAGCATGCCTGGATGCGTATTAACAGAAGAGGGAAGCCACTGTTAGGGAAGAATGATTGTCAGGCTTATGCACCCTACAAAGTTTGGATCCAGGAGAGAGCAAGGCAGTTGCTGATGCCATTTCCAGCTGCACCGGTCCCTGTTCATATTCCGGTGGAAGAACCAACCACTGTTACTATGGAGGCCTACGAGCAAGTTGTAAAAGAAAAAGAAGCCTTGATGAAGGTCAATGAAGGGTTAGAAAAGGAACTGGCTCAGATGCGTAGTGAGAAGAACAAGGCTGTGCATTCCTTCCAACAGCAGATCGAGTTAGTAAACAGGCTAGGTGCTGAGTTGACTGAAGAGAAAAAGAAGCGTGAACGTCTGGGTAAAGAGTTCAGAAGCTCTCATGACATGTTGGAGTCCAAAAAGAAAGCACTCGACGCCGCTCACCGGGAAATCTCTTCTTGTAACAAGACGTGGAATGCTACGCTAACCAACAACAAAAAGAGGGAAGACAAGTTGAAGCAGCAAATTTCTGAACTCGAAGAACAGTTGAAGGCTAGCATTAAGAAGTATGAAGAAGAGGTGATGACCAGATATAGTCTCCAGAATGCATTGAACAAGGCCATTGAGGGCAAGAAAGAAGCTGTGTCTCAAAAGCGGAAGCTAGAGGATCGCTTCGGAGAAGGGGCATGGGAGGAAACCGCTGGTGACGTGCGACGTGTTCTCAAGCGAAGAAATCAACTTGTTGAGGGTCTGCTTACACGACCAAGTCATCCAGAGACTAAGAAGTTACTAGAAGAGTACCAGGCTTATGAGTGTACTTGACTGTTTCATGTATTAACGTGTCTGCTTTATTTGCATAGCGTTGACCATCACCAGGATTGTTGGTTGAGGTCATGCCTTCTTATTGTATGCAGTGATATTGTATTCTTGGCTTAATGGATTTCTCTGCAATATATGAGGTGTTTTCTATGATTCGGCTCCGATCACCGTATTGCTGTCACTGTCACCGCACTGGCACATTCGCACTAGAATCGGGGAATGACATTCCCTAATGCACAAACACATATTGCATTGCATTCCCATTCATATTGCATTACAGGTGATTATTGAACGGTATCTCATTTATTGCTCTGTACCAGGTCTTTTCAGGATTGAAGATCAGCGCCCGCACCGATACTCCACTCGCACCAACTGCCGAAGAATTATGGATCAAATGCAAAATGAAATGCAAGACATGCGTGAGAAGCTGGCGCTCTTCATGCAGACAATGGAGACAATTGCGAAAGGACAGGAGAATTTGCAAGCTTTGGTGCAGCCTCTGTTGGTAAGAAATGCTGGGCACGGAAATGAAGATCATCAGTCTGTGCGAGTCGACACTATTCACGGGGATGGTACCCCCACACCAGTGGCTCCACCTGTAGTAAACATACATGCTGTCAATGTGAACAACGGCGCTGCTGCCGGGAACGGTAACGTTGGAATTGGGAACGAGACTGTCGTCAACAACGTTGGGCTCGGAGATGTCAACCTGGGTGATAATATGGGAGGCAATGGCTTCGGTAATAATGGATTTGGCTTCAATGACCAGGGGTTTGACCATGCTGGGAAATACGACTTCAACACTCAAGGTTTCGGACAGGACGGATATGGTATGACTAATCAGGGTTATGGCGGATTCGGAAATGGAAATGGCGCTGGGTTAATGGCTTTTGGACCTGCAGGAGTTGCTCCGGGATACGGTATCAGGGGGCGAGGCCCGGTAATGAATCAGACTAGAGTTGGCCGTAACAACGGATACGATGGATACGGAGCTGGGAATGGTATGTGGCAAGAGGATCAGCAAGAGGATGTTTTCTCTGGTCGGGGGTTCGAAGGTCCTATGGATGACTCTCAGAGAATCAGGATGCTTGAGGAGCAGATGAGGGGGGTCGTGAATCAAAGTGTTGTTGGCTTAGATATGTCAACAATGGGTCTGGTGCCTGGCCTGAGGGTGCCAATTAAATTCAAAGCTCCCACGTTCGACAAATATAAGGGGGATACCTGTCCAAAAGTGCACGTGCGGTCATACTACAGAAGGATGTCGGTGTATTCAAACGATGAGAGGATGCTAATGCATTTCTTTCAAGATAGCTTGTCTGGTCCTTCCCTTGAGTGGTATATGGGATTGGAACCAACTCAGATAAAGACATGGAAGCAGCTGACGGAAGCATTTGTGGCTCACTATAAGTACAACAGTAACTTGGCACCTAACCGGGTCCAATTGCAGGGGTTGTCCCAGAAGAAGGGCGAGAGCTTCAAAGAGTATGCGCAGAGATGGCGCGACATGGCTGCCCGGGTTCATCCTCCTTTAGAGGACAAGGAAATGAATGATATGTTCATAGGAACATTCACTGGCATGTTTTATGACAAATTGTTTCACACTTCTTTGGGCAGTTTCTCAGACTTAATCCTGATGGGAGAGAAGATTGAAAGCAACATTAAACAGGGAAGATTCCAAGCTGAGGAATCCATCTCAGCTGGCAGTAACAGAAGGGCTTTTGGTGGGCGTCGTCAAGGTGATGCAAGCGCAGTGTTTGGGGGCCGAGGCCGAGGCCGGGGCAAAGGTCGAAACCAGTACAATCAGCCGCAGCAGGTGGCAAGCGTTACTATTCCGTTTCAGCAACAACCATTTCAGCAACAACCAATACAACAACAACAACAACAACAACCACAACAGGGGGCACAGCCTGCCCAGCGCAGATTCTAGGGGGCAAACCAAGGAGAGTGTTTGAAAAGCCTCCTTCAACGTATGCAGAATTGCTACAGACGTTATTAGGTTTGAACTTGGTGGAGAAGAGAACTCTGGCGCCAATAACAGGCACTCCTCCGTACGGTTACGATGCAAGCAGGCACTGTGAATTCCACTCCGGGGCTCCTGGCCACGATATAGAGGGTTGCCACGCGTTTAAGCATGTGGTGCAAGATCTATTGGATAGTAAGGCTATCAATTTTGGACAGGCGGGTCCGAACATAGTGCAGAAGCCCATGCCCAACCATGGGGAAAACGCCATTTTAACTGAGGAGGGTTTGAACTTGATTATGAATGTCGACAACCTAAAGACACCTTTGTGCGAGATAAAGAGCAGATTATTGCAAGGGGGTGTGTATCCAGGTTGCGACGAGTATTGCTTAGAGTGTTGGACCCAAGCTGGGGGGTGTACTGAATTGAAGAAGGGTATTCAGGCTTTAATAGATGGAGGCACATTGCAGTTCGACAGAGCGGCAGTTGAAGAACCTGCAGAGGTATCAGCAGACAAGCAAAGCGATGTAGCTACTGTGACGATTCCCCGAAAAACAATAACTATAACAGCGCCGGCCAAGCGACCGCCGATCACTATCACCAAGGCAGGACCAATCCCTTACGAGAGCACTAAGGCAGTCCCCTGGACCTATGGATTGGAAGTGTATTGTGATGGGGTGAAAATTGATGTTAATAAGCAGCCAGCTGAGGTCATAGACAACGTTGTCGGTACCGGAGGTATGACAAGAAGTGGGAGAATCTTCATATCGCCTGAGGTAGAGGCTGAACGACTGGCGAAGGGAAAAGGAAAGATGAATGAAGTTGTCCCTGTGCAGAGGAACGAAAAAGAAATGGCATCGAAAGATGTGGAAGAGTTCATGCGCCTGATTCGCAAAAGTGATTATAAGATTGTTGAGCACCTTCAGCAGACGCCGTCAAAGATATCTATACTGTCGTTGCTATTATGTTTCGAAGCTCACAGAAATGCATTGCTGAAAGTTCTGGATACTTCCTTCGTACCCCCAAGATGTTTCCGTGAATCAGCTGGAGGGGGTGTTGGCACATGTGAACGCAGGCCATAGCTTGGGCTTTACCGATTTTGATTTGACCCCTAAGGGGAGAGAGCATAATATGGCGTTGCACGTCTCAGTTGAGTGTAGAGGTTCAGTCATGTCTCATGTACTGGTAGATACCGGATCGTCCTTAAACGTGCTGCCCAAGAAAGCGATGATGAAACTAGATGTCAGAGGAATCCTGTGCACGCCTAGTGATTTGGTGGTCAGGGCATTTGATGGCACGCGAAGAACAGTCTTTGGATCCATAACGTTTCCTCTACAGGTGGGGCCGGAGGTTTTCGCGACTGAATTTTATATTATGGACTTCCAGCCAGCATACAGCTGCCTTCTCGGACGACCCTGGATCCATGGTGCTAGGGCAGTCACGTCTACCTTGCATCAAAAGTTGAAATACATGGTAGGGGACAGTGTGGTCACAGTCTGTGGAGAAGAAGATATATTGGTCAGCCACCTGTCATCATTCAAATATGTAGAAGTCGACGGAGAGATTCATGAAACACCCTGTCAAGCCTTTGAAGGGTTGCGCGTCAAAGACAAAGGTCCCGGGCCGAGTAAAGCGTCAGAGGTGGCCGTCTCGTCATATAAGGAAGCTCAAGCTCTAGTGGAGACAGGTGAGACAAGGGGCTGGGGCAAGGTGCTGGATATTCCCGTGAAGATGGACCGATTCGGGCTGGGATATCAACCGTCGTCATCAACACCTGCTGTGGGGGCACCCCGTTTCAGAGGACTGATAACTATCACCGCTAGTGGAGTGTGTCACGAGGCCATCAACGCTGTTTCAGATTCCGAGGAAGGAGACAGTGATTGCGACATGGACGCCTGGATTCAGCCGAGCGTGCCAGGACAAGGATTATGCAATTGGTCTATTCAGGAGATTGTTCCTGTGACTCTCAAACAGTAATACTTTGTTTTTTTAATTGTTGAACAATCTGGTGTCTTACCCGAGGCATCGTGATTTGCTTAGGGCTGTGTTGTTATAAACATTGCGTTGTTTAATCATTAAATAAAAGGCGTTTTTTCATGTACAAATATTGCGATCTCTGTTTGTCTTGTTTTGTGTTTTACAATAAAATGGCAACGTGGTTATTCGCTTTATACGCATTTTGAAGCATTTAACCATTCCTTTTGCAGGATAACATTTTCAGATGACATTATTGAACCGCCTATGACTCGTCTCGACTTTGAGCACCCGGTATTTCAGGCCGAAGAAGAGATTGTTGAAGATGGTGACGTTCCCGAAGAATTGTCTCGGTTGGTAAAGCAAGAAGAACGAGTCATTCTGCCTCACGAGGAGGTCATCGAAATTATTAACCTGGGGTTGGAAGGGGTTGAAAAGAACATCCGTATAGGAGCCGCGCTGCAGAGCGACGTCAAGCGAAGACTGGTTGAAATGCTCAGAGAGTATAGTGATGTGTTCGCTTGGTCGTATGAAGACATGCCTGGGCTTGATACAGATATGATTGTGCACCGTCTGCCGTTAAAAGAAGAATGTCCGCCGGTCAAGCAGAAGCTTCGCAGAACTAGACCTGATATGGCCGTGAAAATCAAGGAGGAGGTTCAAAAGCAATGGGATGCAGGTTTCCTAGCTGTGACAAAATATCCCTCATGGGTCGCTAATATTGTACCAGTGCCAAAGAAAGACGGTAAAGTGAGAATGTGCGTGGATTACCGAGATTTGAATAAAGCGAGCCCGAAAGATGATTTTCCGCTTCCTCACATCGATGTGCTGGTTGACAACACTGCTCAATTCTCCGTATTCTCCTTCATGGATGGCTTCTCGGGTTATAATCAGATTAAAATGGCACCAGAAGACATGGAGAAGACTACCTTCATAACACCGTGGGGAACATTTTGTTATAAAGTGATGCCCTTCGGATTGAAGAATGCTGGGGCAACGTATCAGCGTGCAATGACGACTCTTTTCCATGATATGATGCATAAAGAGATCGAAGTTTATGTTGATGATATGATTGCCAAATCCCAGACGGAGGAAGAGCATTTGGTGAATTTGCTGAAGTTATTCAAAAGGTTTAGGAAGTTCAGGCTGAGACTGAACCCTAACAAGTGCACCTTGTTGCACCCCAAAATTTGCCCTCACAATACAAGACTTTGTGTTCCAAGAAGGTTCACAAGGTTCACAAAATTCACAATTGGTCAGAAGAGTTGACAATTCCCTCAGACAATGCACCTCCTAAGCAGTGCATCCAAAACTAGGGTTTTGACTTTAATCAGGCTAAATGGACTTCCAAGACTTCAGATTTGGTCCCAGGGGTATTTTGGTCATTTTTACGTGGATCCCGCTAATTCTTTGAAGACGGGCTGTTACTGAGCTGTGAGACACTTGAGACACTATTTCTGAGGCATTTATTTATCACCTGTTTTGATTATATCAAGGTGCCAATTCGATGTGTTCGGTATCGAAATTTGTCGGGCATAACTGGATTTAAGGTCCATTTTATCGCTCATGGTTTATTTCCGGAGCATTTCCGTTGCTGTTAATAAGGCGCAGTTTAATTGGGTATTATTGGATTGTTGCTTATATCATTTGGTCAGTGGAATTCAATTACGGGCAATATCATCATTGATACTAAATCTGTTGTGATTACGGCGCACATTCGCGTTTGGTTAGAAAATGAGGAGAATATTGTTGGCTAGAATCCAAATGAATGAAGTCAGGTGATGAGATTAGGACTACCAACGAGACAAGTACATGAGCAAGAATATCATTCGTGAGTATTTATGGTTTATGACTAGAATAATGAATTTACATATTTGTGAATTTATTCACAAATGTTTATAATTAGAAATAAATATAAATAGATTCAAAGTTGAATGATCATGGAATTTTTATTTCATAAGAATATCATTTTACAAAAGGAAGTGAATCATTTCACATTTGAATTGCTGTGAGATTACATTTACAAATGTTACATCTACTCTAAAAAATCCTAAATCCTAAAAACTCCTAAGGCTTCTTCATGGTATCCTTCCCTTGAGTGTTCCTCGAAGTTCCCGATCACCTGCAAAAAATAAGAGAAACAAAACAGAACAGAGTAGGAAGATGTTAGAAAGATGAATTTGACACTCTCAGAACATTGTCATCATCGAGTGCCGGGAGTGGCACAACCGAAGCCGCATCCTACCCCCGTTACCGATCCGCGCCATTAGCGTCAGATCAGGTAACATCTGTTCTTATCTAAGGGGCAACCGAGAGATGAAGAGTAAAAAGAAGTTTCGGGTCGAAATGGATTTTGCCGAAGGATTGCTTCGAAACCAGTACGTAATTGGAATCTATCAAGTAAATCCGGATGCCAACAGATTGCTAATTAGATCCATGGATAATCCACAACTGAATGTAGAAAATCCAAACCATACGGATGTCCCAGATCAGAGAGAGGACTTGTCTGCAAAAATCCAACAGATAATATTAGAATCAAAGTCCATATCAGCATCAGTATCCTGGCAAGTACGTTAAAAGAATCAGGTTCAAGTCAATTCGAAAACAAGAGAGGGCAGAGGTCCAGTTCACAAACCACAGCAGGAAATGCAAACTCAATTAAAAGGGCAAGATAAGCTCACATAATCACACCAGCAGTAGGGCATATCAGCAAGTGATAGCACCTGCAATACAGAAGCACATCAGCAATAATCCAAACTGGGTCAGAAATCGAAAGGAATCCGAACTGCACTGAAACCAGGTATCCGAATTCAAAACTGCATCAAGAAAAAAAACAGTTCATATCAGGTGAAATCAACAAAACCCCTGAGTTTGAAAGAGGAAAGTCCAAAATGAGTCCAATCAGTATCAGAACCAGATATCCATATTTGAAAAATCCAAATGAATCCATATCTAATGAAAATCCAGAAATCAAGCAAATCGAATCAACTGATATCAGAAAAATCCATATTCAAAATCAATATCGAATCATATCAGACAAAACCCAATCTCAAAAGGAAAAAGTAACGCAAAGTCGTGTCAATCCAGGCCCACGAAAATCAGAGAGAAACATATATAAAACAAAGGGGCCATTCGAAGTAAAGAACCCTAACGCTGTTCTCTACATAGAAGAAACCACAAAAGATAAAGTGACAGAACATTCTCACCAGAGGCGCGCTGTTATCAGAGAAAAGACGAACGAAGAACAACAACCGTCAACGAATAACCTCGTCACCATCAAAGTCGTCGTTATTCACGAGCGGCACGTCTGACGGCTCATTTGAACAAAATCATCGCCGTCTTCTCCAGACAACCATCAGAACCGAATCGAAACGTGAGGAACTCGAGTTACTGACGATTATTTGCATGTTTTGTTTCAGGAAACAAAGAGCTAACGGGCTAACAGCGAAAACAAAGAAGAGACGGAGAAAGAGTTGACGGCGAAACCGAGTAAGGGTTGCGAGCGAAGAACAACGAACGTTCACAAACGGCGCAACCACCAATCCAAACCAAAAGGAACCTTGAGCGAAGACCGCCTTCGTCTTCCGACGGGCAATCAAACGCGAGCCTCAGTTGATTCATCACTGGCCACGAACATCCTCCGTTCTCATCGAAACTTCACACACAAACGTAAGTGCGAATACGGATCGGTTTACATTTGATCTTTTGAGTTTTGATTTCAGGTTTTTCAATACAGAGGAGACGAAGAGAGCGAATTGAAAGAGGCGAAGAGAGAGTAAGAATGCGAAGCGACGCCGTTAGATGAGAAAGAGTTTTGGAAACCCTAAAATCGTATTGCCTACGTGTGTTTTGGGTCGGACGAAGACAACCACCGACCCAACTTACTGTTTTTTATGTTTTTGAATTTACATATATTATATTGTGTTATTAAGTATTAATTTTGGTTAAAATCAATTTGTTTTTTTTAAAATAAATAAAATAAAACTTCTTCTTGAATAAACAAACTATATTTCATAATAAAATTATATCTCTTTTTTTTTAATAATTAAAATTAATACTTTTACTAGCTTTTCTTTTTTAAATAATAGTACAAATGTTTTAAAAAATAAAAAATATAAAACTATAATAAGGCTTTTTTTTTTAGAATTAAAACTCTCTTTAGGTAATTTAGGTTAAAATAAGTTTTGAAAAAAGTAAATCTAGAGTTATAACTTTTATTTTAAAATTGGAAGTCTTTCATACATCACAAAAATAAAATCACAAAAACATGCATAATTCCATAATCCCATCTCATGACTTGTCTGGAAATTTATATATTTCTGTCTACTAACGTAGTTTGTTCACTGTGCAGCTTCATCACGTTGCCCTTTATTTTTGCTTATTTTTAAATTAAATCGTATCATACTATTGTAACTATTCCTCCTCTGTAACCTCGCGAATCTTAACAATCGCATTTACGTTTCCGCATTTAAATTTCCGCTGATGTATGATTTAAATTTCTCACACTTTCATCACTATTATTCTGTCACATTACACATCCGAAGGTTAAGTCTAGCTTTTGGTCGCCGCGCCAATAGTCCTTAACTTCAACCCTTACACCTACAAACCCTAATTTTCACAAATGCCTCGCCGCAGGCAAAATTACAATTTTACCCCTAGCATTAGGTCAAAGAGCCGCCGCGCTCATTTTAGGGTTTCCCGCCGTGGAATCCCTAATTTAACCCTAATTACAACTTAACATTTCAACGTAGAAATTTGGAGTTCCTACACTCCGCGTAAGCGTGTCCTTAAGGCGCGTTTATTCCCCTTGAGACCTTGACCACTGTCAAGAGATCTCTAACCTCCCTTTTGAGGGGAACTACGATTACTCTGATTCCACTCCCGTAAGGATACGTAGGCACAAGATGCGATGTCTTGCCGAGTAAACTTAGAATTAACCCCCTTTATTATTTATCATTGCTTATTTATATTTTATTTATCTTTGCTATTTAATTATTTTGCTTATTATTTTGTAATTGTTTCTTGGATGTAAAGTTGTTTAATTATTTAATTATTATTATGGTTAGTAATTAGGGAGTGTAATAACATGTATGTAATATTAAAATGAATTTAGATCATTTTAATATAAGATAATTAAATTAAACATTTCACACACGCAAGTCGATTTTAATCGCCGTCTCACTTCCTAAGGATATCCCTCAAGTTGCCTACGAATAATGGTTAAGTGGGGTGTATAAAGCAAGTCCCTCAAATAAAAAAATCATCAAAGTCCCTTATGGTTGCCTTTACGAATCAAGTCCCTTTCGAAAAATGATGATGGTCCCTTATATGTGCTTATTACATCCCACAATGGCCTTCAAAGTCAAATTGTCCCTCACATGTCCCTTAACATCCAAAGTAAGGACTACCTACTCCATTATAGTAGGGATAGTCTTACTAAAGGAAAGAATAAAGAATAAGAAAGACCTTTAAACATCAGGGTAGGTTACTCCTAGGTGCTTGCTCACTTCAAAACTGTTTCACACTTAAACAAATTTTCAACAAGTTTTCAAACAAGTTCTTAACACATCCTTACATGGATTATTTATTAACTATTCTGAAAATGTTCTATTCACACACTACACTTTCAAAACAATTCAAAAGTGAGCTTAAGTACCTAAGAGCCCATGGATAACCATGGATGAAAAGGGTGCTAACACCTTCCCTTTTCATAACCTACCCCCCGGACCCAAAATATTCTCTAAGGTCTTTCCTGTTCTTTTATAACCTTTCCTTATGGATAAAATAAAAGTCGGTGGCGACTCTTGCTATCCGCAACATTGTTTAAAGTCAGTTCTCCCACCGTGTTACAGAACTGGCGACTCTGCTGGGGACCTATTTAAGAGGGGTACCCTTAGGAATTAAGATCACTGTAAATTGTTTGCCTTGTTTGCTTTATTATTATATTGTTGGGGTGCTCTTATGTGTGAAAGGTCCTAACCCGGATCTAGTGTACCTTAGGTAAATGGCAATAGACCAAGGAAACTGTACGACGTATATCGATACGGTTGATCTGGTGGCCATAGTTAGTGCGACTTCTTGGTTGGTGCTTATATTCCTTAAGTCAAGTTGAGGATAATATTGAGGCTGCCATATGTTGTCAATGCACTAACTGACTTTTAGAACCCTAGTTAACTCATCTTGGCCTTTAGAAAGTAGTGAGGTAACCGGCTTTGGTGCAGACTGAAGTTGGTTGACACTCGATACTACGCTCATTGAGATCTTAAACTTGGAGGGTTTTGGTTGGCAAGTAAGTTGCCTTCTGAACAACCACCCTTGTGAAGGATCAATGATATTGAGATCCCTTAGAACCTGGTTACTTTTGTAGGACAGGATGAACCATCTAACTTCAGGGGAGGGTACTTGCCTTTGAACCTCATGCAAGCCTTTAAACCTAGGGCTATGGTGTGACTTGTTTGTGTGTGCCACATGTTTGTGATTGAGCATGACATCATGACATCATCATGCATCATAAACATATCATTTTCTCTAACCATTTCAAGGACCAAAGGATTTATCTTTGTTCTTTGTTGCAGGTCATGGCTTCTGCTCGTAGAAACACCATCAGGATCAACTTTGTAGAGATACCTGCTAAGCTCAAGGAGTTGGTTTCCCTAGTGCCTGATCATTCCCAGTTCAACAAGAGATATGATTCATCATGAAGAAAGGAGCCCTAGAAGTTGGTTTCCCTAGTGAACTGATAGAAGTTGGCTTGAGCTGAGCGTCTCTTACAAAAAAGGTGCCCTAGTCGCCTCGGTGGAATGCATTGAAGAAAGGAATCCACTCTCAACCCTTTCATTTTATTTAATAGAATGGTAAGCCGGTCTTATTCTTTTATACGAGTAAACAACTTCTGCTCTAACTCCTTGAGGAAAAAGTCTTGCATCTCGCCCAACTCCTACAAAGCCCACCCCCGAAGGAGAAAAGGAAGTTATCAGCACCGATGTTACTAGATCCAATAAGTGACCATGTCTCTTGTTGAACTGGGAATGATCAGGCACTAGGGAAACCAACTCCTTGAGCTTAGCAGGTATCCCTACAAAGTTGATCCTGATGGTGTTTCTACGAGCAGAAGCCATGACCTGTAACAAAGAACAAAGATAAATCCTTTGGTCCTTGAAATGGTTAGGGAAAATGATATGCTTATGATGCATGATGATGTCATGATGTCATGCTCAATCACAAACATGTGGCACACACAAACAAGTCACACCATAGCCCTAGGTTTAAAGGCTTGCATGAGGTTCAAAGGCAAGTACCCTCCCCTGAAGTTAGATGGTTCATCCTGTCCTACAAAAGTAACCAGGTTCTAAGGGATCTCAATATCATTGATCCTTCACAAGGGTGGTTGTTCAGAAGGCAACTTACTTGCCAACCAAAACCCTCCAAGTTTAAGATCTCAATGAGCGTAGTATCGAGTGTCAACCAACTTCAGTCTGCACCAAAGCCGGTTACCTCACTACTTTCTAAAGGCCAAGATGAGTTAACTAGGGTTCTAAAAGTCAGTTAGTGCATTGACAACATATGGCAGCCTCAATATTATCCTCAACTTGACTTAAGGAATATAAGCACCAACCACGAAGTCGCACTAACTATGGCCACCAGATCAACCGTATCGATATACGTCGTACAGTTTCCTTGGTCTATTGCCATTTACCTAAGGTACACTAGATCCGGGTTAGGACCTTTCACACATAAGAGCACCCCAACAATATAATAATAAAGCAAACAAGGCAAACAATTTAAAGTGATCTTAATTCCTAAGGGTACCCCTCTTAAATAGATCCCCAGCAGAGTCGCCAGTTCTGTAACCCGGTGAACTGACTTTAAACAATGTTGCGGATAGCAAGAGTCGCCACCGACTTTTATTTTATCCATAAGGAAAGGTTATAAAAGAACAGGAAAGACCTTAGAGAATATTTTGGGTCCGGGGGGTAGGTTATGAAAAGGGAAGGTATTAGCATCCTTTTCATCCATGGTTATCCATGGGCTCTTAGGTACTTAAGCTCACTTTTGAATTGTTTTGAAATTGTAGTGTGTGAATAGAAAATTTTCAGAATAGTTAATAAATAATCCATGTAAGGATGTGTTAAGAACTTGTTTGAAAACTTGTTGAAAATTTGTTTAAGTGCGAAACAGTTTTGAAGTGAGCAAGCACCTAGGAGTAACCTACCCTAATGTTTAAAGGTCTTTCTTATTCTTCATTCTTTCCTTTAGTAAGACTATCCCTACTATAATGGAGTAGGTAGTCCTTACTTTGGATGTTAAGGGACATGTGAGGGACAATTTGACTTTGAAGGCCATTGTGGGATGTAATAAGCACATATAAGGGGCCATCATCATTTTTCGAAAGGGACTCGATTCGTAAAGGCAACCATAAGGGACTTTGATGATTTTTCTATTTGAGGGACTTGCTTTATACACCCCACTTAACCATTATTCGTAGGCAACTTGAGGGATATCCTTAGGAAGTGAGACGGCGATTAAAATCGACTTACGTGTGTGACGTGTTTATTTTAATTATCTTTATTTAAAAGTGATCTAAATTTATTTTAATATTACATACATGTTGTTACACTCCCTAATTACTAACCATAATAATAATTAAATAATTAAACAACTTTACATCCAAGAAACAATTACAAAATAATAAGCAAAATAATTAAATAGCAAAGATAAATAAAATATAAATAAGCAATAATAAATAATAAAGGGGGTTAGTAAGCAATATTTGACAAAATAATAAGCATGATTAGAATATAAATGGGTTAGTAAATAAGAATAAACAAAATTAATCCAAATATTATAATAATAAGAAATTAACAATTTTTTAATATAATCAACTAAAAAAAACAAATATGAATAAACAATTGTTTTAATTTACAAATTATTAAATTATATTTTAATCATGAAGTTACTACAAAAAATCTAATTATTATAAGCACAATTATTTATAAACTAAAGTTATGTAAAAAAATATTTATAAGTATATTTACAAAAATTTGTAAGAATTATAGTAAACATACATACATAATAATTATATTAGAAAATAACATTAAAAAAAATAGGATTAGATTTGTATTAAAAAATATTTTTAGAGTTTTATGAAATTAGGGTTTATATGAGAAATAAATTTTTAGGGTTTATATAAAAAAAATAGGATTTAGTTATATACAAAAATTTTCTAATTTATACATATTACAATTTAGACATAAAATATAGAAACAAAATTTGTGAAAAAAAACATATTTTTTAAAATTAAAGAAAACAGACATATTTTATTATTATTTATTTATTATTGAGAAATATACATAATATATTTAATTTTTAATATTATAATATTTAAATCAAATAAAAGGAAAGAAAAAAAAAAGCGGAAATTTACCTGGCTGAGGTTTGAACCCAGGCCAGCTTGATTTCCAGGAAGCACAACAACCATCAGGCTGCGGATTTTGCAACGTTTTCTCCTACGAATATTGTTACGAGTTCTTCCACCCTGCGAAACACAAACTTCATCCAAACGGCAAAATTTCACAAAATTGATTGCACCATTGTATTGCTACTGAGTTTTTCAATCGTCCTATGTTTTTCAAATCCATTTATCATTTGAAAATCGTGAAACCCTAAAGAGGGCCGAAAACCCTAATCATGGTGAATTCTTGTTCCTGCAATGAAAATCCAATTGAACCACCCAGAATCGTTCTAGAGTTCATTCTAAACATCCTACAACAATCAAAAACAGTTTAAACATGATAAATCAATGGATTCGAAAACAAAATATTCAAGGTCAAGATGAACTCGGGTTGAGCAATTGGGTGTGTATATGATGCATATGGATGATGATTTATGATCAGAAGAGTCCAAGGAAGCTTGCTATGTCTTCCAAATACCTTGCAATGCTCTGAATTTGAGAACCCGAATATGACTTTTTGAAAGATTTTTGTGCTTTTGATCTTACCTTTAGGCTGCTGCCAATTCGTGTCTAGGGTTATGTTTGTGCTTAGTATATATGTGTGATGGATTTAGGTCAGAATCATTGATGTGTTGTGTGGATATTTGATCCAAAAAATATTCAAAAAGATCATTGTATAAATTTCAAATATTTGATCATGAGTGCTTGCTATTTTGGGAGAGATCACATGATTTCCTTCTCATTCTAATTCAATCAATGATTATGAATTTCTAGAAACAAAATCTTCACCCAAAAATAGATTTTTATATTTTTTATTTATTTAAAATGATTTTTATGAATTAAATCAATAATAAATAAATAAAAAATAATAATTTGGGAGAGATCACATGATTTCCTTCTCATTCTAATTCAATCAATGATTATGAATTTCTAGAAACAAAATCTTCACCCAAAAATAGATTTTTATATTTTTTATTTATTTAAAATGATTTTTATGAATTAAATCAATAATAAATAAATAAAAAATAATAATTTGGGAGAGATCACATGATTTCCTTCTCATTCTAATTCAATCAATGATTATGAATTTCTAGAAACAAAATCTTCACCCAAAAATAGATTTTTATATTTTTTATTTATTTAAAATGATTTTTATGAATTAAATCAATAATAAATAAATAAAAAATAATAATTTGGGAGAGATCACATGATTTCCTTCTCATTCTAATTCAATCAATGATTATGAATTTCTAGAAACAAAATCTTCACCCAAAAATAGATTTTTATATTTTTTATTTATTTAAAATGATTTTTATGAATTAAATCAATAATAAATAAATAAAAAATAATAAAAATGATGAATTTTGGTCAATTGGGTCGTGCACCATGTTATGAGATGGATTGGGTCATAAATTAGGCAGCCCATTTGGAAAGAAATACTTCTAAGCCTCCATTTTCAACATAAACCATCACAAAATTGCCCAACTTTGCAAGGGCACATTTCTCTCAATTTTAAAGGTATGATGGTGTTCTTGGACTTTTTGGAAAGCTTGAAGAGTCCTCTAAACAACCCCATTGGTTTCAGGTCCATATCATTTACCAATCTCAAGTTATGCCCTTTTGAAGTTGTTGACTTTTTGTTGACTTTTGAAATGACCTATAATGTCTTAGATTATATCTTTCAAATAAAGCATTTTTGGGCTTAACCTTCAACATCAAAGTTGTATAGAATTCAATTTCCTTCAAAATGAGCTTTGGATGGAGACTTGGTGATGAAGTATGTGAAAGTTATGCCTGGTCAAAGTTCAGTTGACTTTTACTGAGGAAACCCTAATTTAGAAACTCCTGATTATTGATGATCTGGAATCTCCTTGATGAATCATGATCAACCCTTGATAAAATGATGAATTTTACTTCATATACTTGATGTTGGCAAAAAATCATGAAGTTTGACTTTGGTTTGACCATAATTGACCTCAGTTTGATTTTTTAACTGCATTGACTGATTTTGACTTATCTGATCATCTGACTGAGCAAACTTTTGAGAAAAGTCTTGAAACTTGACACGGGGGTTCTTATACACATATAAGATGTTATGAAGCTCACTTGAAGTCTTGGAAGTCCATTTAGCCCGATTAAAGTCAAAACCCTAGTTTTGGATGCACTGCTTAGGAGGTGCATTGTCTGAGGGAATTGTCAACTCTTCTGACCAATTGTGAATTTTGTGAACCTTGTGAACATCATGAAGTGGCTTTGTAGACCTCATGACCCTTAGGAAAGCTTTGTAAACATTGTGAATCTTGTGAACCTTGTGAACCTTCAAGAAGCAACCTATGGACTTCATGAACCTCATGAAAGGTATTGAAAGCACTGTGGGACTTGTGAACCTTGTGAACCTTCATAAAGTAGCTTGTGGACTTTATGAACTTCATGAAAGGTTATGCAAGTTGTTGGAGAACTTGTGAACCTTGTGAACCTTCTTAGAACACAAAGTCTTGTATTGTGAGGGCAAATTTTGGGGTGCAACAGCTGCCCCTGTTCAATTTTCTGAAACCTGAGGGGTTAGATTGGTATATTTGCCAGTCGTAACCTGGAAGGTTGAAGGGGATTGAACACAAAAGCCCAAAAATTTGCACTCACCAGTGCACTAGAGTGGTACAGATGGCTAGTTGAATATGATTGAGTGGGCTTAAAGATGCCACTAGGGGGGGAGCAGTTCAAAATATGGGTGTATGATGAAAGCTGTCAGGAGTCTGGAATAATAATGATGTAGCAGCATGTCTTCATGAGGATAGAGCAATCAATAGTGATAACCCTAAAGCAGTCTTGGAGCAATGATTTCAGGAGGATAGAACAATGAATGGCTCTAAAGCAGTCTTGAAATAATAATGTGATATGTCTTCAGGAGGATAGAGCAATCAATAGCTCTAAAGCAGTCTTGAAGTAATAATGTGATATGTCTTCAGGAGGATAGAGTAATCAATAGCTCTAAAGCAGTCTTGAAGTAATGATTTCAGGAGAATAGAGCAATGGATAGCTCTAAAGCAGTCTTGAAATAATAATGTAATTTCAGGAGGATAGAGCAATGGATAACTCTAAAGCAGTCTTGAAATAATTAGATGGCTTCAGGAGGATAGAGCAATGAATAGCTCTAAAGCAGTCTTGAAGTAGTAATATGACCTCATGAGGATAGAGCAATGAATAGCTCTAAAGCAGTCTTGAAGTAATAGGATGATTTCAGGAGGATAGAGCAATCAGTAGCTCTAAAGCAGTCTTGAAGTCATGAGAGGCTATCAGGAGGATAAAATAACCCTGAGGTTACAATAAAGCAGTCCAAAGTAATAAGAAGCTCATCAGGAGGATAAAGTAACCCTGAGGTTACAATAAAGCAGTCCCAAAGATCATAAGCTTGTTTGTTGGATAATTAACCTGAAAACAAGGTAGCACTCTATATAACAACATTAGTTTATGCTTTATGTATGCATGTATGACATGATGCACTTAGGTAATGTACTATAGACATATATGTTATGGTATGATGTAAATGATGTATGTATGATATGACACTGCTGGAAGTGTCTGGATATCCTTGTATAACAACTGCTGGCCAAGGAAAATAAATCTCGATTCGTTGTTGAAGAATATATAACCCTCCGTCTGCTGGGGATAACAAGGTATAGATAACCTCCCGTTGTTGGGGATAACAAGGTATATATAACCTCCCGTTGTTGGGGATAGTAGGATAAGTATAACATCCCGTCTTCGTTCATCGTGCCCTTATTGGAAAGTAATTTCCCGTATATCCGTATGAGGATAAAAGAGATGGATATAAATTCCAGGGGAGATTAGACTTTGTGAAAATGGATTAGTCCTACTGATGGTTTGTAACTGTCTTGTAAAGATGAACCGGCGAAGCTTCGTTGAAATCCTTCCCTCGTTCGTCCTTAGTAAATACTATTACTGCATTTCTGGTAAACATCAATCATATTAAAAGCATACATGCATTTCTGGTAAACATCAATCATATTCAAAGGCATACATACATTCAAACACAACCAATGGACGTTTCGCTTATGTAAATAGGGTAAAAGTAAATCTGGATTCAAAAGATGGAATTTATTTATATCAAAAGTGACCCATACACGGGTAAGTTTGTACAAGGAGACATAAACCCTAGTAAGAGAATTTTGTCATGAAGTTTTACAAAAAGAATCAGCTATGTGGGAAATAATCCTATTGAGTTTCAATTCTACTATTGCCACTCAAGTATCTCATCTTCTTGCTGTTGAGACGGAAACGATTGGATTGAGCTTTATCTGTTTGAACTTGAGTAAGTAGTACAACTGGTTGCAGTTTCATGAGTGATCCAAAAGAGACATAGTCATACGCTTTAATCCCTAACTTTTGCCTGGATTGCCCTTTCAGGTTTTCAATCCACCGGGATACCCTTTTTTGCCCAAGCCGCCTTTTCAGGTTTTCGACTTGCCGGGTGTACATCTTTTTATATATATATCCCTAATTTTTGCCCAAACCCTTTTGGTTTGCCGGGATGCCCTTATTTTTGCCTAGGCCTGTCAACCTAGCGGGTCTCTTTTTACGCGTAGTATTTTTTAACTATGTCTGCGTTTACAGTTTGTGGGAAGTCTTCACCATCCATTGTAGTCAGTATCATGGCACCTCCTGAGAACACTGTCTTGACTACAAATGGTCCCTCATATGTTGGAGTCCACTTACCCCTAGGATCACCCTGTGGTAATATGATACGCTTGATTACCAAGTCACCAGCCTGATATACCTTTGGCTTAACCTTCTTGTTAAAAGCTTTGATCATCCGTTTCTGGTACATCTGGCCATGACAAACTGCTGCTAACCTTTTCTCATCAATCAAATTTATCTGGTCAAGTCGAGTCTGAATCCACTCATCTTCATCCAAGCCTGCATCCTTCATAATTCTCAAGGAGGGGATCTGAACTTCAATAGGCAGAACTGCTTCCATACCATAGACTAAGGAGAATGGGGTTGCCCCTGTTGAAGTACGTATTGTAGTACGATAACCATGCAGAGCAAATGGTAACATCTCGTGCCAATCCTTGTAAGTAACAGTCATCTTCTGTACAATCTTCTTAATGTTCTTATTAGCAGCTTCAACTGCCCCATTCATCTTTGGACGATACGGAGAAGAGTTGTGATGCTTAATCTTGAACTGCGTACAGAGATCAGTAATCATAGTGTTGTTCAGATTAGAGCCATTGTCAGTGATAATCCTTTCAGGGATACCATACCTACATATGAGATTATTCTTAATGAACCGAGCCACAACATTCTTAGTCACAGATGCAAATGAAGCTGCCTCTACCCACTTCGTGAAGTAATCAATAGCAACCAGGATGAAACGATGCCCATTAGAAGCAGTAGGCTTGATCTCACCAATCATATCAATGCCCCACATGGCAAAGGGCCAAGGAGCAGTCAACACATTCAATGGAGATGGAGGTACATGTACTTTATCAGCATAGATTTGACATTTGTGACATGTTCTGGAGTGTTGATAGCAATCAGCTTCCATGGTAGACCAATAGTAACCTGCTCTCAAAACCTTCTTTGCCATGGTATGACCACTAGAATGAGTGCCAAAGGTCCCATCATGCATCTCTTCCATAATTTCTGTAGCTTCCTTCTTATCCACACAATGAAGCATAGTTGAATCATGATTACGCTTATACAGAATGCCATTACTCAGAAAGAACTTAGCAGAAAACCTTCTCAGGAACTTCCTATCTTTGACAGATGCCCCTTCAGGGAACTCCTGAGCTTCAAGATAGTTTTTCACTTCATAGAACCAAGGCTTCTCCTCTGCCCCTTCAGTGTCAATCTCATTGCAGTATGCAGGCTTCTCAAATCTATCAATGGTAATCTTGGGAGCTTCATCATCCCAGCTGATCTCAAACATAGATGCCATGGTGGCCAATGCGTCTGCCAACTGATTCTCTCTTCGTGGAATATGTCCAAAAGTAATCTCTTTGAAATGTGGGATCAAAGACAACACATGTTCTCTGTAAGGAATGAGATTATCATGCTTTGTATCCCAATCTCCTTTAATCTGACTTACTACCAGAGCTGAATCTCCATACACCTCAAGGAACTGAATCTTCATATCAATAGCAACTTGCATACCCATGATACATGCCTCATACTCGGCCATGTTATTGGTACAATAGAAACAAAGTCTGGCAGTAATCGGGGTATGACAACCTTCAGGGGAACTAATCACAACACCAACACCATTACCATGTGCATTGGAGGCACCATCAAAAACCATAGTCCATCGGGATCCTTGTTCAGGTCCGTCATATTGTCCAGGTTCTTTGGTAACAGACATAATGTCTTCATCAGGGAACTCAAAATTCATTGACTGGTAATCATCTACTGCTTGATGAGCCAAATGATCAGCAACAACACTCCCCTTAATGGCCTTCTGAGTAGTATACTGTATATCATATTCCGTCAAGATCATTTGCCATCTTGCAATTCTTCCGGAGAGAGCAGGTTTCTCAAATATGTACTTGATTGGATCCATCTTCGAAATCAACAAGGTAGTATGGGTCAACATATACTGTCTTAGTCGGCGAGCAGCCCATGCCAAAGCGCAGCAAGTTTTCTCGAGCAGTGAGTATCTTGTTTCACAGTCGGTAAACTTTTTGCTAAGGTAGTATATTGCCTGCTCTTTTCGACCAGACTCGTCATGTTGCCCCAATACACACCCCATTGAGTTGTCTAATACTGTTAAATACATAATCAAGGGTCTTCCATCAACTGGTGGCATTAAAATTGGAGGTTCTAGCAAATATCTCTTGATTTCATCAAAGGCAGTCTGGCACTCATCATTCCATTCCATCACCTGATCTTTCTTCAACAACTTGAAGATTAGCTCACAGATGGTAGTTAATTGGGAAATAAATCTTGCAATGTAGTTCAATCGTCCCAAGAAACCTCTAACCTCCTTCTCAGTACGGGGAGCTGGCATCTCTCGTATAGCTTTCACTTTTGCAGGATCCACTTCAATACCTTTTCCACTGACAATGAAACCCAGGAGCTTTCCAGATCTAACTCCAAAAGTACACTTGTTTGGATTTAATCTCAACCTGTATTTCTTCAACCTCTCAAACAACTTGTGCAGATGATCAAGATGTTGTTCTTCATTCTGAGACCTGGCTATCATATCATCCACATATACCTCTATCTCATGATGAATCATATCATGAAACAAAGCCACCATAGCACGCTGATATGTTGCCCCTGCATTCTTCAAACCAAATGGCATTACCTTATAGCAAAAGGTGCCCCACTGTGTCACAAATGTAGTCTTCTCCATATCTTCAGGTGCCATCTTGATTTGATTGTAACCAGAGAAACCATCCATAAAAGAGAATACCTTATGCTGAGCAGTGTTGTCTACCAGAATATCAATATGAGGAAGTGGAAAGTCATCTTTAGGGCTAGCCTTGTTCAGATCTCTGTAGTCTACACACATACGTACCTTACCATCTTTCTTAGGAACTGGTACCACATTTTCAACCCACTGAGGATAAGAAGTTACGGCCAAGAACCCTGCATTGAACTGTTTCATTACCTCTGCTTTGATCTTTTCTGACATTTCAGGACGCATACGACGAACCTTCTGCTTCTTTGGATGACAATCTTCTTTCACTGGCAAACGGTGAACCACAATGTCTGTATCCAACCCTGGCATATCTTCATAAGACCAAGCAAAGATCTCCACATAGTCACGTAGCATCTGAATCAACCTGCTCTTGATACTGTCCTCTACATCAGCCCCTATCTGGACCTCTTTTCTGTTTTCTTCAGTTCCCAGATTCACAACTTCGACTGGCTCTTCATGTGGCTGTATAGCTTTCTCTTCTTGTTGTAACAACCTAGCAAGCTCTACAGGTATTTCACAATCGTCCTCATTTCCGTCTTCAGTTTGATAGATCGGATTCTCGAAATCATAATTGGCAATAGTAGAACTGTTATCAACAGGATCCAGAGTGGATGAGGATCTGCATTTTAGTGATGTGGGTGTGTGTAAGAACACATAGCTGATAAAGCAAAAATAAAAGAAAAAGAAAGACAAGGAACACAATATTTACGAAAACGAGACGTCCACTGATTTTATTGAATGAAGTATGCAAATGAGATGACAACCCGTAACAAGCACACCATTGTGCCCCGGGTAAGGCACATGGCTTGAAAGTTTTAATTGTTCCAGAAATTATAAATTTAAAAACATAACACAGTAATAGTATTTACTCCTGACTAAAGGAGATAGGGATAACATCTTCAGCTGTCCAATTATTGAGTCCAGCACCCACAGTAGGAAAAATCCATGCCTCCAAGTTGTAGTCTTCATCTTGATCTCCCACAGCATTGATAACCCCTTGATTGGTGATACGAACAGCACGGGCACGACGGACAGCCTTCTGGGACTCTGCAGTGAAACCCAAACCAAACTTGTCAGACTTGTATGGAATATCAGGAAGCTGACCCCAAATAGTACAACCACCTTCTTCCACCACAGCTTTTGCATCATTGAGGGAGGCCATTGCCATTGTTGGAGGGTTTCTGATGACCACAGGAACCTTCTTCACAGCAGGAGGAGTCACACAATCCTTAACAGCCCAGGGAACCACTTCGAATGACTGACATGGAATTTCAATGTATTCACCTTCTACTTCCAGATACTTGAAAGTGTTTACATGGCTGACAAAGTATTCTTCCTCTCCAAAGACAGTAACAACTTTTCCATTCACCGGATATCTCAACTTTTGATGTAATGTGGAGGTCACAGCACCTGCCCCATGGATCCAGGGACGACCAAGCAGACATGAGTACGAAGGACGAATATCCATCACATAGAATGTAGCAGTGAACACCTGAGAACCAACCTTGATTGGAAGATCAATTTCCCCATGCACTACTCTTCTAGAACCATCAAAAGCCTTTACCACAATATTACTGGGCTTCAATACCGTATCTTCAGGACTCAGCTTGTTCAGGACTTCCTTAGGCAACACATTCAGAGAGGAACCATTGTCTATCAGCACATGAGACAGGGTAGTGCCCCTGCATTCAATTGAAATATGCAAGGCCCTGTTATGATCCCTCTTGGCAGGGGTCAAGTCAGCATCAGAAAATCCTAACCCGTTGTCATAGGTCAGGTGAGCAACACAATTCTCAAACCGGTCCACAGAAATTGCACTGGGTACATGAGCCATCTTTAGAAACTTGATCAATGACTTGGCATGAGCCTCAGAATATAATAACAGGGAGAGCATAGAAATCTTTGAGGGAGTATGCCCCAGCTGATCAACAATATCATAATCACTCTTGCGAATGATTTTCAATACTTCTTCCATCTGCTTAGAGAGGTCATCAGCAGCTGGCACATCAGTAGATACAGGCTCAATAACAGGACCCTTGCCCCGAGCATCAGTGGTGGAAGTAACAGCAGGAGTAACTGCACTCTTAGAAGCAACTGGAGGAGAGAAGACTCTTCCACTACGAGTGATCTTGCTAGATCCAGCAATATTATCAATGTCAACAGGCATATCAGGTAAAGGCTCCTGCTTGACACCATGGATGTAAACATCAGACCCATAGTGCCAAGGCACAGCTTTGTCAGATGTATAAGGAATAGGACCAGGAGTGGTAATGATCAGAGGAGCTACTCTGGCTTCAGCAACAACTTTCACAGGCCCTTCAGCAGTAATCTTGATTGGGCCCTGATGAGTGATTTTAATGGGACCCTTTGAAGTGATTCTTAGTGGTACTTTGTCAACCATGTCAACCTCTTCAATCTTCTTACCCTGAGTCAGATGATCCACCATACTTTCTACAGATGCTGGTCTTCTTTCAAACGCTATAGTATATTTATCCATGAGACGTTGAATCCCATCTCTCAAAATGAAGCAACTATCCGGCTTATAGGTACAATATAGACAATCTTCATGACAACCTGGAAAGATCCCAGCTTGTACTAACCTCTTTTTGATAACAGACAATGGTGCGCTCAATTCCATAACTGAATAGACATGCAGATCTTCATCAATATGTTCATCAATGGCGTTGACAGTCTTCTCGTGATTTGGCATTGGAGCTGTAATCACATTTGGAGTACCTGGTGGATCAAACTCAATTTCTCCAGCATCAATCATATCCTGAATTTTGTTCTTCAAGACCCAGCAGTTATTAGTATCATGTCCTGGACAGTTTGAATGATATGCACATCGTGCATTGGGATTGTACTTGGGAGAGGTAACATTGGGATTCTGAGGGGCCTCCCTCAGGGTAATAAGTTCAGCTTTCAACAAGTGTTGCAATGCCTGAGCCATTGACATGTTGATCTTCGTGAACTGTCTTCTAGCCCTCTGTTGGTTGCCTTGAGGCTGCTCTGTTGTTGCAGGAGTTGGATTTGAAATATGAACTGCACTAACAGACTGATGCCTTCTGTTACGATCAGGCTGACCATACACAGCATTAGATTCTCTCTTCCCAGTGGGAGGCTTCTTTGCAACACCTGATGAAGAAGTGCCCACTTGGATCTTACCACTCTTGATACCATTCTCTACTCGCTCTCCTGTCATGATCAACTCAGTGAAGCCAGATGATGAGCTTCCAATGAGATGACTGTAAAACGGACCATTCAGCGTACACATGAACATATCAACCAACTCCCTATCAGTCAAAGGGGGTTGAACTCTTCCAGCTAAGTCTCTCCACTTCTGAGCATACTCCTTAAAGCTTTCTTTGGCACCCATAGACATGCTCTGAAGCTGCATGCGAGTGGGGGCTAAGTCAGCATTGTATTGATACTGCTTGTAGAAAGCTTCAGCAAGGTCATTCCAATCTCTGATGTTGACACTCTCCAACTGATAATACCACTCTAGCTGAGCTCCAGATAAACTCTCTTGAAAGAAATGGATCCACAACTTTTTATCAGCAGTGTGGGGTTGAATTCTTCTGACATAAGACCTCAGATGCAATTTGGGACAAGAGACCCCATCATAGACAACAAATGTAGGAACTTTGAACCCAATGGTCCCAGATATCAAGCTCAAATCCTCAAAATCCAGCCCAGATGATTTCTGTAATTCCATAGCATCCATTCTATCCACCAGCATCTTGAATTTGTCTTCGTTAGGCTCATGGTAGTAGTTAGCCTCAGAATCAGAGTCCCCCATAGTGTTGTGGAGACTGCCTCTCTCCTGCTCAGATTCTTCAGATTCATAGTCTTCAACCTGTTCCTTGGTCTTGGCAGGACCTTTGAACCTTCTTCCCATGTTGAGCAACCCAGCAGACCTTCTAGCCTTCTTAGTCTTCTTGGCCAGCAGTGTCTTCAATTCATCCTGCCCCTTGGATAGGTTCAGGATCAGCTCTTGGAACTGTGCATTCTGTGCCTGGAGATCCTTAACTGATTGTTCAAGAGCCATTGCTGAAATAAACAGCGAGAAGATGAGAAACCTGTGCACAATTATAAACCTGTGATGCAATGATATGGGAATGCATATGCAATGTTTTCAAGGACCGCAGGATTTAAATTTGCTTAAACAAACAAGAAAGTAACTTTTTATTAGTAATAACTTGTTTTGCCTTTTAGGCTTACAAAAAATGAAAACGAAATAAGTACAAAAGATGGGGTTTTAAGTCTCCCATGGACGTTTCCTCTTTGTGTTGAGGTATGAGTTGAGGTTTCGTTCCTCATGAAGTAGCTTTGTTAGCTCTAGGATCCTTGCTTGGCTTGCTTTGTAATGAGCCTCGAAAGTATCCCTTTGCTCTTTCAGTTGGATCCATGATCTCTGCAAGTCTTCCATATCAGTAGGCATGTCTGGGTGAAGGATGGTATAAGCTGTGTCTCCTTCAGCAACAGGTTCCATGGTAACTGGTAGGATGGCAGGATATGGCATCATGAGTGTCTGAGCACGAAATCGTACCCATCTGAGATAAGCCTCCATAGGAATGGTGTACTTAGGCTCCAATGTCTTGCTGTCAATCCTGTTTACCTTTCCCCAAGCTCGGATGAATCTCTGACGGTAACCCTGAAGATCGTTGTCGTAATCAAACACAATGCCCTGAATCAACATGTCATGTGGACCATCGCTCCGGGCGTAACCAAACTGTCGTAAAGCTAGAGATGGGTTGTAGGTGATGCCTCCTCTTATGCCTAGAAGTGGCACATTAGGAAACTCCCCACAACGGTCAATGATGGTGACATTCTCCATAGATCTGGAGCACCAATGGATGTCTGAGTGAGAAAGTGACATGATCCTCTTGGACCATCTGAACCCTTGCTCATTCTTCATTACTGAGCGAGGAAGGTGAGAAATAAACCACCTAGAAAGTAAAGGTATGCAGCACATCAAAGTTCCTCTTGCCCTTGTAGTACGGGTGTGAAGAGAATGTAGGATGTCTCCAAGTAAGGTAGGCACTGGATTGTGACTCAGGAATATGTTGATGGCATGAACGTCTATGAACTGATCAGGATTGGGGAACAACACTAAGCCATAAATCAATAAGGCTAAGATCTCCTCAAAAGCCTCGTAGCTCATAGCCTTCAAGAACATTTGAGCTTTATCCACTAATACCTTGGCAAGAATACCTTTAACTCCACTTCTCGTCTCTAGAACAATGTCAGACTTCTTCAAATGTAGAGTTACAGCAATAACTTCTGGTTTAAGCTCCTTCTCTAAGCCTGTGAATGGCTTCTGATCAAGAACAGGTATACCCAGAAGTTTAGAGAACTCCTCCATGGTTGGAACCAGCTGATAATCAGGAAATGTAAAGCAATGGTGCTTAGGGTCAAAGAACTGAAACAGCACACTCATCATGTCTTCACTGAACCCTGAAGTAACTAGATCCAATAAGTGACCATGTCTCTTGTTGAACTGGGAATGATCAGGCACTAGGGAAACCAACTCCTTGAGCTTAGCAGGTATCCCTACAAAGTTGATCCTGATGGTGTTTCTACGAGCAGAAGCCATGACCTGTAACAAAGAACAAAGATAAATCCTTTGGTCCTTGAAATGGTTAGGGAAAATGATATGCTTATGATGCATGATGATGTCATGATGTCATGCTCAATCACAAACATGTGGCACACACAAACAAGTCACACCATAGCCCTAGGTTTAAAGGCTTGCATGAGGTTCAAAGGCAAGTACCCTCCCCTGAAGTTAGATGGTTCATCCTGTCCTACAAAAGTAACCAGGTTCTAAGGGATCTCAATATCATTGATCCTTCACAAGGGTGGTTGTTCAGAAGGCAACTTACTTGCCAACCAAAACCCTCCAAGTTTAAGATCTCAATGAGCGTAGTATCGAGTGTCAACCAACTTCAGTCTGCACCAAAGCCGGTTACCTCACTACTTTCTAAAGGCCAAGATGAGTTAACTAGGGTTCTAAAAGTCAGTTAGTGCATTGACAACATATGGCAGCCTCAATATTATCCTCAACTTGACTTAAGGAATATAAGCACCAACCACGAAGTCGCACTAACTATGGCCACCAGATCAACCGTATCGATATACATCGTACAGTTTCCTTGGTCTATTGCCATTTACCTAAGGTACACTAGATCCGGGTTAGGACCTTTCACACATAAGAGCACCCCAACAATATAATAATAAAGCAAACAAGGCAAACAATTTAAAGTGATCTTAATTCCTAAGGGTACCCCTCTTAAATAGATCCCCAGCAGAGTCGCCAGTTCTGTAACCCGGTGAACTGACTTTAAACAATGTTGCGGATAGCAAGAGTCGCCACCGACTTTTATTTTATCCATAAGGAAAGGTTATAAAAGAACAGGAAAGACCTTAGAGAATATTTTGGGTCCGGGGGGTAGGTTATGAAAAGGGAAGGTATTAGCATCCTTTTCATCCATGGTTATCCATGGGCTCTTAGGTACTTAAGCTCACTTTTGAATTGTTTTGAAATTGTAGTGTGTGAATAGAAAATTTTCAGAATAGTTAATAAATAATCCATGTAAGGATGTGTTAAGAACTTGTTTGAAAACTTGTTGAAAATTTGTTTAAGTGCGAAACAGTTTTGAAGTGAGCAAGCACCTAGGAGTAACCTACCCTAATGTTTAAAGGTCTTTCTTATTCTTCATTCTTTCCTTTAGTAAGACTATCCCTACTATAATGGAGTAGGTAGTCCTTACTTTGGATGTTAAGGGACATGTGAGGGACAATTTGACTTTGAAGGCCATTGTGGGATGTAATAAGCACATATAAGGGGCCATCATCATTTTTCGAAAGGGACTCGATTCGTAAAGGCAACCATAAGGGACTTTGATGATTTTTCTATTTGAGGGACTTGCTTTATACACCCCACTTAACCATTATTCGTAGGCAACTTGAGGGATATCCTTAGGAAGTGAGACGGCGATTAAAATCGACTTACGTGTGTGACGTGTTTATTTTAATTATCTTTATTTAAAAGTGATCTAAATTTATTTTAATATTACATACATGTTGTTACACTCCCTAATTACTAACCATAATAATAATTAAATAATTAAACAACTTTACATCCAAGAAACAATTACAAAATAATAAGCAAAATAATTAAATAGCAAAGATAAATAAAATATAAATAAGCAATAATAAATAATAAAGGGGGTTAGTAAGCAATATTTGACAAAATAATAAGCATGATTAGAATATAAATGGGTTAGTAAATAAGAATAAACAAAATTAATCCAAATATTATAATAATAAGAAATTAACAATTTTTTAATATAATCAACTAAAAAAAACAAATATGAATAAACAATTGTTTTAATTTACAAATTATTAAATTATATTTTAATCATGAAGTTACTACAAAAAATCTAATTATTATAAGCACAATTATTTATAAACTAAAGTTATGTAAAAAAATATTTATAAGTATATTTACAAAAATTTGTAAGAATTATAGTAAACATACATACATAATAATTATATTAGAAAATAACATTAAAAAAAATAGGATTAGATTTGTATTAAAAAATATTTTTAGAGTTTTATGAAATTAGGGTTTATATGAGAAATAAATTTTTAGGGTTTATATAAAAAAAATAGGATTTAGTTATATACAAAAATTTTCTAATTTATACATATTACAATTTAGACATAAAATATAGAAACAAAATTTGTGAAAAAAAACATATTTTTTAAAATTAAAGAAAACAGACATATTTTATTATTATTTATTTATTATTGAGAAATATACATAATATATTTAATTTTTAATATTATAATATTTAAATCAAATAAAAGGAAAGAAAAAAAAAAGCGGAAACTTACCTGGCTGAGGTTTGAACCCAGGCCAGCTTGATTTCCAGGAAGCACAACAACCATCAGGCTGCGGATTTTGCAACGTTTTCTCCTACGAATATTGTTACGAGTTCTTCCACCCTGCGAAACACAAACTTCATCCAAACGGCAAAATTTCACAAAATTGATTGCACCATTGTATTGCTACTGAGTTTTTCAATCGTCCTATGTTTTTCAAATCCATTTATCATTTGAAAATCGTGAAACCCTAAAGAGGGCCGAAAACCCTAATCATGGTGAATTCTTGTTCCTGCAATGAAAATCCAATTGAACCACCCAGAATCGTTCTAGAGTTCATTCTAAACATCCTACAACAATCAAAAACAGTTTAAACATGATAAATCAATGGATTCGAAAACAAAATATTCAAGGTCAAGATGAACTCGGGTTGAGCAATTGGGTGTGTATATGATGCATATGGATGATGATTTATGATCAGAAGAGTCCAAGGAAGCTTGCTATGTCTTCCAAATACCTTGCAATGCTCTGAATTTGAGAACCCGAATATGACTTTTTGAAAGATTTTTGTGCTTTTGATCTTACCTTTAGGCTGCTGCCAATTCGTGTCTAGGGTTATGTTTGTGCTTAGTATATATGTGTGATGGATTTAGGTCAGAATCATTGATGTGTTGTGTGGATATTTGATCCAAAAAATATTCAAAAAGATCATTGTATAAATTTCAAATATTTGATCATGAGTGCTTGCTATTTTGGGAGAGATCACATGATTTCCTTCTCATTCTAATTCAATCAATGATTATGAATTTCTAGAAACAAAATCTTCACCCAAAAATAGATTTTTATATTTTTTATTTATTTAAAATGATTTTTATGAATTAAATCAATAATAAATAAATAAAAAATAATAATTTGGGAGAGATCACATGATTTCCTTCTCATTCTAATTCAATCAATGATTATGAATTTCTAGAAACAAAATCTTCACCCAAAAATAGATTTTTATATTTTTTATTTATTTAAAATGATTTTTATGAATTAAATCAATAATAAATAAATAAAAAATAATAATTTGGGAGAGATCACATGATTTCCTTCTCATTCTAATTCAATCAATGATTATGAATTTCTAGAAACAAAATCTTCACCCAAAAATAGATTTTTATATTTTTTATTTATTTAAAATGATTTTTATGAATTAAATCAATAATAAATAAATAAAAAATAATAATTTGGGAGAGATCACATGATTTCCTTCTCATTCTAATTCAATCAATGATTATGAATTTCTAGAAACAAAATCTTCACCCAAAAATAGATTTTTATATTTTTTATTTATTTAAAATGATTTTTATGAATTAAATCAATAATAAATAAATAAAAAATAATAATTTGGGAGAGATCACATGATTTCCTTCTCATTCTAATTCAATCAATGATTATGAATTTCTAGAAACAAAATCTTCACCCAAAAATAGATTTTTATATTTTTTATTTATTTAAAATGATTTTTATGAATTAAATCAATAATAAATAAATAAAAAATAATAAAAATGATGAATTTTGGTCAATTGGGTCGTGCACCATGTTATGAGATGGATTGGGTCATAAATTAGGCAGCCCATTTGGAAAGAAATACTTCTAAGCCTCCATTTTCAACATAAACCATCACAAAATTGCCCAACTTTGCAAGGGCACATTTCTCTCAATTTTAAAGGTATGATGGTGTTCTTGGACTTTTTGGAAAGCTTGAAGAGTCCTCTAAACAACCCCATTGGTTTCAGGTCCATATCATTTACCAATCTCAAGTTATGCCCTTTTGAAGTTGTTGACTTTTTGTTGACTTTTGAAATGACCTATAATGTCTTAGATTATATCTTTCAAATAAAGCATTTTTGGGCTTAACCTTCAACATCAAAGTTGTAGAGAATTCAATTTCCTTCAAAATGAGCTTTGGATGGAGACTTGGTGATGAAGTATGTGAAAGTTATGCCTGGTCAAAGTTCAGTTGACTTTTACTAAGGAAACCCTAATTTAGAAACTCCTGATTATTGATGATCTGGAATCTCCTTGATGAATCATGATCAACCCTTGATAAAATGATGAATTTTACTTCATATACTTGATGTTGGCAAAAAATCATGAAGTTTGACTTTGGTTTGACCATAATTGACCTCAGTTTGATTTTTTAACTGCATTGACTGATTTTGACTTATCTGATCATCTGACTGAGCAAACTTTTGAGAAAAGTCTTGAAACTTGACATGGGGGTTCTTATACACATATAAGATGTTATGAAGCTCACTTGAAGTCTTGGAAGTCCATTTAGCCCGATTAAAGTCAAAACCCTAGTTTTGGATGCACTGCTTAGGAGGTGCATTGTCTGAGGGAATTGTCAACTCTTCTGACCAATTGTGAATTTTGTGAACCTTGTGAACATCATGAAGTGGCTTTGTAGACCTCATGACCCTTAGGAAAGCTTTGTAAACATTGTGAATCTTGTGAACCTTGTGAACCTTCAAGAAGCAACCTATGGACTTCATGAACCTCATGAAAGGTATTGAAAGCACTGTGGGACTTGTGAACCTTGTGAACCTTCATAAAGTAGCTTGTGGACTTTATGAACTTCATGAAAGGTTATGCAAGTTGTTGGAGAACTTGTGAACCTTGTGAACCTTCTTAGAACACAAAGTCTTGTATTGTGAGGGCAAATTTTGGGGTGCAACACCAGCTCCCCGTACTGAGAAGGAGGTTAGAGGTTTCTTGGGACGATTGAACTACATTGCAAGATTTATTTCCCAATTAACTACCATCTGTGAGCCAATCTTCAAGTTGTTGAAGAAAGATCAGGTGATGGAATGGAATGATGAGTGCCAGACTGCCTTTGATGAAATCAAGAGATATTTGCTAGAACCTCCAATTTTAATGCCACCAGTTGATGGAAGACCCTTGATTATGTATTTAACAGTATTAGACAACTCAATGGGGTGTGTATTGGGGCAACATGACGAGTCTGGTCGAAAAGAGCAGGCAATATACTACCTTAGCAAAAAGTTTACCGACTGTGAAACAAGATACTCACTGCTCGAGAAAACTTGCTGCGCTTTGGCATGGGCTGCTCGCCGACTAAGACAGTATATGTTGACCCATACTACCTTGTTGATTTCGAGGATGGATCCAATCAAGTACATATTTGAGAAACCTGCTCTCTCCGGAAGAATTGCAAGATGGCAAATGATCTTGACGGTGTCATGGCCAGATGTACCAGAAACGGATGATCAAAGCTTTTAACAAGAAGGTTAAGCCAAAGGTATATCAGGCTGGTGACTTGGTAATCAAGCGTATCATATTACCACAGGGTGATCCTAGGGGCAAGTGGACTCCAACATATGAGGGACCATTTGTAGTCAAGACAGTGTTCTCAGGAGGTGCCATGATACTGACTACAATGGATGGTGAAGACTTCCCACAACCTGTAAACGCAGACATAGTTAAAAAATACTACGCATAAAAAGAGACCCGCTAGGTTGACAGGCCTAGGCAAAAATAAGGGCATCCCGGCAAACCAAAAGGGTTTGGGCAAAAATTAGGGATATATATATAAAAAGATGTACACCCGGCAAGTCGAAAACCTGAAAAGGCGGCTTGGGCAAAAAAGGGTATCCCGGTGGATTGAAAACCTGAAAGGGCAATCCAGGCAAAAGTTAGGGATTAAAGCGTATGACTATGTCTCGTTTGGATCACTCATGAAACTGCAACCAGTTGTACTACTTACTCAAGCTCAAACAGATAAAGCTCAATCCAATCGTTTCCGTCTCAACAGCAAGAAGATGAGATACTTGAGTGGCAATAGTAGAATTGAAACTCAATAGGATTATTTCCCACATAGCTGATTCTTTTTGTAAAACTTCATGACAAAATTCTCTTACTAGGGTTTATGTCTCCTTGTACAAACTTACCCGTGTATGGGTCACTTTTGATATAAATAAATTCCATCTTTTGAATCCAGATTTACTTTTACCCTATTTACATAAGCGAAACGTCCATTGGTTGTGTTTGAATGTATGTATGCCTTTGAATATGATTGATGTTTACCAGAAATGCATGTATGCTTTTAATATGATTGATGTTTACCAGAAATGCATGAAAATGCAGTAATAGTATTTACTAAGGACGAACGAGGGAAGGATTTCAACGAAGCTTCGCCGGTTCATCTTTACAAGACAGTTACAAACCGTCAGTAGGGCTAATCCATTTTCACAAAGTCTAATCTCCCCTGGAATTTATATCCATCTCTTTTATCCTCATACGGATATACGGGAAATTACTTTCCAATAAGGGCACGATGAACGAAGACGGGATGTTATACTTATCCTACTATCAAACGAAAACGAAGGTTATCTATACTCTACTATCCCCAACAACGGGAGGTTATCTATACCTTGTTATCCCCAACAACGGGAGGTTATCTATACCTTGTCATCCCCAGCAGACGGAGGGTTATATATTCTTCAACAACGAATCGGGATTTATTTTCCTTGGCCAGCAGTTGTTATACAAGGATATCCAGACACTTCCAGCAGTGTCATAGCATACATACATCATTTACATCATACCATAACATATATGTCTATAGTACATTACCTAAGTGCATCATGTCATACATGCATACATAAAGCATAAACTAATGTTGTTATACAGAATGCTACCTTGTTTTCAGGTTAATTATCCAACAAACAATCTTATGATCTTTGGGACTGCTTTATTGTAACCTCAGGGTTACTTTATCCTCCTGATGAGCTTCTTATTACTTTGGGACTGCTTTATTGTAACCTCAGGGTTATTTTATCCTCCTGATAGCCTCTCATGACTTCAAGACTGCTTTAGAGCTACTGATTGCTCTATCCTCCTGAAATCATCCTATTACTTCAAGACTGCTTTAGAGCTATTCATTGCTCTATCCTCATGAGGTCATATTACTACTTCAAGACTGCTTTAGAGCTATTCATTGCTCTATCCTCCTGAAGCCATCTAATTATTTCAAGACTGCTTTAGAGTTATCCATTGCTCTATCCTCCTGAAATTACATTATTATTTCAAGACTGCTTTAGAGCTATCCATTGCTCTATCCTCCTGAAATCATTACTTCAAGACTGCTTTAGAGCTATTGATTGCTCTATCCTCCTGAAGACATATCACATTATTATTTCAAGACTGCTTTAGAGCTGTTGATTGCTCTATCCTACTGAAGCCATTCTATTACTTCAAGACTGCTTTAGAGCTATTGATTGCTCTATCCTCCTGAAGCCATTATTACTTCAAGACTGCTTTAGAGCTATTGATTGCTCTATCCTCCTGAGGTCAGATTTATCACTTCAAGACTGCTTTAGGGTTATCATTATTGATTGCTCTATCCTCATGAAGACATGCTGTTACATCAGTATTACTCCAGACTCCTGACAGTTCTCATTATACTACTGAAGAACTTTCCCCTAGTGGCATCTTTAAGCCCACTCAATCATGTTCAACCAACCATCAATATCACTCCATGCACTGGTGAGTGCAAATTTTTGGGCTTTTGTGTTCAATCCCCTTCAACCTTCCAGGTTACGACTGGCAAATATACCAATCTAACCCCTCAGGTTTCAGAAAATTGAACAGGGGCAGCTGTTGCACCCCAAAATTTGCCCTCACAATACAAGACTTTGTGTTCCAAGAAGGTTCACAAGGTTCACAAAATTCACAATTGGTCAGAAGAGTTGACAATTCCCTCAGACAATGCACCTCCTAAGCAGTGCATCCAAAACTAGGGTTTTGACTTTAATCAGGCTAAATGGACTTCCAAGACTTCAAGTGAGCTTCATAACATCTTATATGTGTATAAGAACCCCCATGTCAAGTTTCAAGACTTTTCTCAAAAGTTTGCTCAGTCAGATGATCAGATAAGTCAAAAGCAGTCAATGCAGTTAAAAGGTCAAACTGAGGTCAACTGTGGTCAAACCAAAGTCAAACTTCATGATTTTTTTTTGCCAACATCAAAGAGAGGTTGGGTGAGAAATATTATCATAATAACTGTAATACCCCAAATTTTGCCCTAAGATTTGTCGTCGCATTTCATTGCATTTAATCAATTACTAACAAATTTGTGTAGTCGTTTGACTTTTTGCAGGTAAATATCATATGGCATGCATTTTTTTCTAAAAAGTAAAAATGGCACAATTGGCAGGAGGACATGTGTAAGGAGTTATGAGTGTGAGAGGTTGAGAGTTCGAATCTCACCTTTGTCACTTTTTTTTGTTTTTTATTATTTTTACTCTAAATTTTTCTATCTTTCATTAAAAAAATAACAAAAATAGTTTTTTATTATTATTTAATTATTATTTTCGTATTTTAATTAAATCATTTTTTAAAATATTATTTTTTTCACTTTTTTCTAAATTATTCATAAAAATATCCAAAAAATCATAAAATAAAAAAGATTGAAAAAAATTTTGTTCTTTTTATAATATTTTTTATTTTAGGAATCAATAGGATTATTAGTTTTTATTTTAAGTTTATTTTAATTATTTTAAATTATTTAAATTTTATTTTTTCTTAACTAATTATTTAGTTTGGGCTTTAAAATGGGCTTTAGGGACATTATTGACAATTTGGTGTTAACCCTAATTTGTTCCCTATATATACATGTGTTGCCTTGTTGGAAAAAAGGAGAGAATGAAAAAAACCTAAGAGGAGTGAGTGCCGTTTGCCGTTATTTAGTCTTCTTCTTCATCCATTACTATTGTTTCTTTTTCTTCATCGTTTACCGTTATTTCTTTTCCTTCATCTATTACTGTTGTTTCTTTTTCTTCATCTTTTACCGTTATTTCTTTTTCTTCATCTATTACCGTTATTTCTTTTTCTTTATCTATTACTGTTACGTTTATATATATATAATTTTTAAATTGTTAGAGTTTATATATATAAGATTTTTGATCGAATTATGTCGATACGATGTTTGCACATTTGTGTGCATGACGCGTGACATTTGTGTTAGTTCGATCTGGTTGCGATGATCGCATTTTTGTGTGAGCAATAATACTATTTTTTGCTTAATTTCTTTTTCTTTGCGATAAATTTTGTTTCGTCCGATTTAGATCTGGTTGCGATGAGCGCATTTCTGCGTTAGCAACATTGTTGGGTTATTTGGCACATTTAAAATTCATTATTGCTTTATTATTATTATTATTATTATTATTATTATTATTATTATTATTATTATTATTATTATTATTATTATTATCATTATTTATTATTATTATCATTGTTATCATTATTATTACCATTATTATTATTATTGTTATCATTAATTTATTAAAATTTGTTATAATATAAAAATCTGTTTTTTAAAATAAATAACATTAACATCTTTTCCAAATTAATATGAAAACCTATTATTTTTAAGAAAAACTTTTTTTAGATAAATTTAAAATAATAACTAAAATCCTTTTTTTTAAAATAATAACTAGAACCGTTATTTATTTTATTTTATTATTGTTCAATTCAAATTTCATTATCATATTGTATCTGCTCCTCTCATGTAACCTCGCGAACTTAACAATCACTCTTTAAATTCTGCCTTTAAATTTCTGCTTGCATGGTTTAAATTATGACATTATCTCTCTGTTTGCATGATTCAATTATCTCACGCGTTTACTATTATTTCTGTCACATTGCACACATCCGAAGGTTAGGTCTAACTGTTTGGCCGCCGCGCCAATAGTCCGTAAAACTTCACACATTCAATTTCAAATCCTCAAAACTACAAACTACAAACCCTAATTTTCACAAATGCCTCGCCGCAGGCAAAATTACAATTTTACCCTTAGCATTAGGTCAAAGAGCCGCCGCGCTCATTTTAGGGTTTCCCGCCGTGGAATCCCTAATTTAACCCTAATTACAACTTAACATTTCAACGTAGAGATTTGGAGTTTCTACACTCCACGTAAGCGTGTCCTTAAGATGCGTTTATTCCCCTTGAGACCTTGACCACAGTCAAGAAGTTTCTAACCTCCCTATTGAGGGGAACTACGATTACTCTGATTCCACTCCCGTAAGGATACGTAGGCACAAGATGCGATGTCTTGCCGAGTAAACTTAGAATTAACCCCCTTTATTATTTATTATTGCTTATTTATATTTTATTTATCTTTGCTATTTAATTATTTTGCTTATTATTTTGTAATTGTTTCTTGGATGTAAAGTTGTTTAATTATTTAATTATTATTATGGTTAGTAATTAGGGAGTGTAACAACATGCATGTAATATTAAAATAAATTTAGATCACTTTTAAATAAAGATAATTAAAATAAACACGTCACACACGTAAGTCGATTTTAATCGCCGTCTCACTTCCTAAGGATATCCCTCAAGTTGCCTACGAATAATGGTTAAGTGGGGTGTATAAAGCAAGTCCCTCAAATAGAAAAAAATCATCAAAGTCCCTTATGGTTGCCTTTACGAATCAAGTCCCTTTCGAAAAATGATGATGGTCCCTTATATGTGCTTATTACATCCCACAATGGCCTTCAAAGTCAAATTGTCCCTCACATACCCCTTAACATCCCAAGTAAGGACTACCTACTCCATTTTAGTAGGGATAGTCTTACTAAGGAAAGGATAAAGAATAAGAAAGACCTTAAAACATTAGGGTAGGCTACTCCTAGATACTTGCTCACTTCAAAACTTTTTCACACTTAAACAAATTTCCAACAAAATTTTCAAACAAGTTTTTTTCACATCCTTACATGGATTATTTATTAACTATTCTGAAAATTTTCTATTCACACACTACAATTTCAAAACAATTCAAAAGTGAGCTTAAGTACCTAAGAGCCCATGGATAACCATGGATGAAAAGGATGCTAATACCTTCCCTTTTCATAACCTACCCCCCGGACCCAAAATATTCTCTAAGGTCTTTCCTGTTCTTTTATAACCTTTCCTTATGGATAAAATAAAAGTCGGTGGCGACTCTTGCTATCCGCAACATTGTTTAAAGTCAGTTCACCGGGTTACAACATCAACCGGGGCAACCCCGTTCTCGTTGGTATATGGAATGGAAGCAGTACTACCACTGGAAGTTGAGATTCCTTCTCTGAGAGTACTACGAGACATCCAACTAGACGAGGCAGAATGGGTGAAGGACAGGTTAAACCAGTTGAGTTTAATGGACGAGAAGAGGCTAGCTTCTCTAGCATGCGGTCGTTTGTACCAGAGCCGAATGAAGAAAGCATATGATAAGAAGATACATCCTCGGAGCTTTCAGACGGGCGACCTTGTGCTGAAAAGGATTCTCCCGCCGCAGGCAGATCACAGGGGCAAGTGGACCCCCAATTACGAAGGGCCATACGTTGTCAGAAAAGTCTTTTCAGGAGGAGCTTTATTGTTGTCCACCATGGACGGTGAAGACTTTACGTCGCCTATGAATTCAGACGCAGTTAAAAAATACTTTGTTTGAATTTGACCCGCTGGACAGAAAAAGAGAGTCCAGGCAAAAATGGGGCATCCTGGCGAACCAAAAACAGAATGAAAGGTTCGGGCAAAAGTTAGGGATAAAAGGAAAAAATGTACACCCGCGAAGTTGAAAACCTACACTGGGCGGCTTCGGCAAAAAGGGGTATCCCGGTGAACTGAAAACCCGTAAAGGGCGGTTCACGCAAAAGTTAGGGATTTGAAAAGCAAATGACTGCGGTCCGAATTTGATACTGCAGTGAGCATTGGTGCGGGAGAATATACCTGAGGGGTCGATTATCAGATACAATCTCTTCGGAAGTGTGGATACCGGGAAAGCATTAGAGTCGGGCGAGTCATAGGAGGATCAGTTCATGATGTTCGTCTGCATCCAATTGCCGACATGTGTATAAATTTGATTTGTCATTATATTTATGCTTCTTGTGCATACTTGTATATTCGTTGTGCGTAGCTTCCTCTTTTCAGGAGTTACATCCCGTGTACAAAATTCTGCCCATTTAGGGGCCCAATCAATAAAGCATGTTATTCAGTATTTGATGCTAGTTCTTTACTGTTTTGTACATGATAAACGCCTAGGTTTAATGAAACTAGCGTGTGTATAACGTCGCTGGCCCTTGCCAATAATTGTTAAAACTTTGAATTGACTGAAAATAATGTCACTAACGCTAACCTGAATAGATTTGGTTGCATAGACTTGTCTTGTCTTGTTTGTGGTGTTGCAGGGTCCGTAGCCGTATGAAGTGGACGATCAAAAGATTGCAGTATGGACCAGGAGCTCGTAACGAAAGACTCGATCCCCACGCAGGTCGCGCTTCCGAGATAACAGTGTTCCTCACTGGAGAAGGATCAAATTCCCCAGCTAGTCGTAGCTTATTCGAAGGACATTCTCCAGCAAAGTCATTTGTCCTCAGCAGAGTTTGGCAGTTCCAAGAGTGTAGACTGTATTCAGACAGTGTAGTGTCCCTCAGCAGGACCCCCTATCTCAAGCAGAGCGGGTTTAGCCTCAGAAGATTAACATTTCCAACTCGTGAGCTGTACTTAGACAGTTTACCCTTCCCAGTAGGGTCATTGGCTCTCCCCCCAGCGGAGTCAGCTGATTTTCCCCAAGATAATCGTTCCATCCCCAGTGGAGTTCTCTTTCCAGCAAGTGTTGTCTTTCCTCCCGGTGGAACTCGAAGATTAAGACTCTCCCCGGTAGAGTTGGTTGTGGATCCCAGCATTTATTTTGCCGGAATACCGTGTGATACCCGTTCACTCCCCAGCAGAAGTCCAATCAGGATCGGCGCATTCAATTATTCCTCAGCGAAGTTGGCTTCACTCCTCCCACATTTATTTTGCTGGAATAATTCTGTGGCGCCTGGTTACCCCCAGCGGAGTTGGCGTTGTCTTCAGCATTTATTTTGCTGAAGCGGTTTTTCTGTAGCTCAGCAGTTCGAGTCTGCATTTGCATCGGCATATAGTGTCATACTTGCATCCACCAAATAAAAAACGCATAGCATTTCCATGCCGTACGGAGCATTACGCCATTGTCAAACATAGGCATTTTTGAAACATGAACCAGGTTGGTTACCCGCTTGTTTTCAAGTGTTGTTTCTCTTGCAGGTGGAGAGAGCTTTTGCTCAAATGAATTACCAAACATTCAAGATCTCGGCGTGAGACATTCAACGATAATGTCAGTTTTGGCATTATTCCCCACAGAGTTATCAGGTTAAGTTTCTCTTTGTCCCCGAGCAGAGTTATTTGTGTAAATTTCTCTTGTTTTCCCCGCCAGAGTTGCTTGTTGAAGTTTCTTTAGTCCGGCCAGCGGATTATTTTCTTCAAATTTGTTGTTACGTCAGCATCAAAGGGTTTCATGAATCAGAATTTCAGAGGCTGCCGCCGGTTATCAGAACAGGAGTCCGGTAGTTTGGTTTCCAAATATCCCCAGTAGAGTCCGCCTCAAAGTCGCTGTCACGTCAGTGCTAAAAGGTTTGTGGGTTGGGACCAATGGAGTTTAGTTACTGTGGAGATAAGCAGAGAAACTGTATTCAGAGTACCTTCCCGTAGGAACACTCGGATGTATTTTCTTACTGGTTGACAGGAGTATTTCCCCGGAGTCGTCAAAATTTTATTGCCTATATTGATAGGAGTTCCTCGCGTTGACAAAATATGAGTCCTGACGTGGACAATTTATTCCTATACTGACGGGATTTCTTCGTGCTAGAGAAATGGGTGTCCTCACGTGGACAGATCTATTTCCCCGGGTGGATGAGATGTGCTAGTCCTAACGTGGACAAATTCGATTTCTCCGTATTGATTGAAGTCCTGACGTGAACAAAATTGATTACTCTTCGTGTTGGTGTCCTGACGTGGACTATTTATTCCCAGCAGATATCTTCCTTCGTAATGGTGGAATGTGTGTCCTGACGTGGACAAGTTTATAGTTCTTCGTGTTGTCAAGAGGCGCGAGTCCTGACGTGGACAAACTTATCTCTCTTCGTGTTGGCGAAGCGTGAGTCCTGACGTGGACAAGTTTTATTTCTTCAGCGGGTCGAAGATGTGAGTCCTGACGTGGACAAATCAAGACGAGGTGTGAGTCCTAACGTGGACAGGTTATTCCTAACGTGGAAAAGGTTATTCCTAACGTGGAAAGTTTATTCCTAACGTGGAAAGGTGAGTCTTAAAGTGGACGATGTATTCCTCACGTGGAAAGTTTAGTCCTGACGTGGACAGATCCAGACGAAGTCTTATTCCTAACATGGACAGGTTATTCCTAACGTGGAAAGATGTAGTCCTAACATGGACGATGTATTCCTAACGTGGAAGGTGTTATTCCTAACGTGGAAAGGTTATTCCTAACGTGGAAAGGTTATTCCTAACGTGGAAGGAGTTATTCCTAACGTGGAAATGTTATTCCTAACGTGGAAAGGTTATTCCCAACGTGGAAAGGTTATTCCTAACGTGGAAACTTTATGCCTAACGTGGACGATGTTATTCCTAACGTGGATAAGTGTATTCCTAACGTGGAAGAGTTTATTCCTAACGTGGACGATTTATTCCTGACGTGGACAGTTCATTCCTATGTTGATAAGATCCCCTCGTGCTGATAAAATGCAGACGAGTCATCCCCAGCGAAGTCGCCAAGATTTTTCCAGGTTGACGGCAGGTGGAATCCTGACGTGGACGAGTTTTAGTTGAGATTTCTTCGTGTTGACGAAACAGGTGTCATAACATGGACAACGTTCTACCCCTGCAATGATAGAATCTTTTTCAGGCTGATGAAAATAATCCCCAGCACGGTCGCTAATGGATCAGTTGGTTGCCGTAACAACCAGATTCAGTTGGTGGATGTCGTTCCCTAAGCAGTGTTGTAGTTTATTTCTGCGGTTGGCAAATTTCCGGGTTCTTAGTATTCAACCGTTTCGTACCTCGAATGTTTGAAGGCCGTCCGCTCATCACCCAATCGGGTCCAAGTCGCTTGAATAGGGGCAGCTGTTGCACCCTAAAATTTGCTCAACCTACTTCACTTGGTTTATGTTTCAATTACATTAGCATTTGCATATAGAGTCATGTACATAGTCTAATCATCTGCATATCATAGCATAGCAAGTTATCCAACAAGGGACCAAGTATTATTCTCATCTCTATGAGCCTATCAAGAGGTTATTGTTCAAATTCAGGCCTATCCAAGTCATCAGAAAGAAATTGAAGTCTAAGAAGTCAGTGGATCAAGCAGTGGATCTATCTCCTATCTTGAGTGTATTTGAAGATCATCAAGGAAGTTGTGAGCTGTGAATTGAGGTCATGGAGAGTATATAGACATCATGGAAGACATGGAGAGCCATTTTGAAAGTGAGACCAGTCATTGATGTGATCACAAGAGTTGCAGTTGAAGACAGTCAACTAGGGTTTCATCTGGGTCAACCCTGGGTCAACCCTAGGTCAAATGATTGATTGAAAGGCATCAAGGTCTATCTGAGAGATGTGGGGTTCATCATTTGACATGTGGATAAGGATGTGGTGTTGTGCCAAGAAGAAATCAAGAGAAATCAAGAAGAAGAGGAGTTTCTAAATTAGGGTTTCTGTGTAAAATCCCCTAATTTAGGTCAAACTTCCAAGCAAGATAATTCAAAATGCAAGCTTCAAATGGATCCTTGGCCAACATGAAACTTGTAGAGGATCTCCAGACCTTTAATTTGAGTGGTGGAAGACATCAAGGAGATTTATAGAACTCAAGTTATGGTCCTTGCAAGTTACAGGTCATCTGAGGTATCTGAAATTTTGTCTGTGAAAGTTACTTGTCTTCCAAGCAACTTTTACCCCTCAAGGAGATTTCAAATGAATTTCTGGTCAACATAAGAGTTGTTCCTCATTGTCTTATCTTTCTAGAAAGGTATGGTATGCCTTCATCTTATTTGTGGAACTCTACTTATGACCTTGGAAAGAAAAGGGTATTTTGGTCATTTGAGAATTACAGGTCATTTCAAGCCTTTGCCCAAAACTCATACAAGGAAGCTTCAAATGAAAAACTTCACAACATCAAACTTGCTCCAAATGACATTTTGAGTCTATAAAAGTGATCATGAAAGTTTGGAAATGCTCATAGCTCAAGGTTCCAAATTTGGTCATTTAAAAGTGAATTTAATGAATAAAAGTGACCTAAAAATGGGATTTTTCATAACATGGCCAAATGGGATGAAATTATAGGTCATTTTGATTGGAAAAAATGTTTTAATAACATTGGCAAAAGTAGATTTTTGAGTTTAGGGCAAAGTTTGAGAGATACCATTGGTTACTTATGTATGAAGTTACACATGCCAAAATTCAAGGAAATTGTGCACAAGAAGGTTCTACCAAGTTCTAGAGTGTTCTATGAGTGTCTATATATTGAGTAGAGTGGCTTCATTCAAGGGTTGGTGATTCATTTTGATCAAAACACATAGTTACATCTCATTCTTCCATTTTGCAAATCACATAAGAACTCTATCAAATCTTCATCATTCTCCACAATTCTTGATCCTATCATCACCTACATCAATCATAGATCAAGTTTCTATCAAGATCTGGCTGAATTGAGGTAGAATTCGTGTGCTACCAAGTGCATCATCCAAATTGCAAAAGGAAGTGGTTATGGCAATCCAAGGGGTTTGAGCAAGAACTACTGCATACAGAACCAAGAACCAAGTTTATTGAGCAAGTCCCAAGCAGTGCAAGCTGTGCATCCAAGGTTTTCTACATCTGTTTTCAAGATTACACCAGGTTAGTAATCTCATCAAATTGGCTAGATTTAGTTAGAATAATGTAGAATCATTAGGTTAGAATGGTTAGGATTGGTTAGATGAATGATTCTGCTGAATTTGAGAACATTTCATGGAGGTTACCATTGGAGCACCAAAACTGTTGAGCCTTAGAACACCTAGGTTAGGGCATGATAATCTTGGTTAGATAGACAAAAATGATCAGCATGGCATGTAGATTGTATTAGTGTAAGAGTTAGCAAGAATTAGCATGGTTGATATCAGTGTAAAGTGGTGGAACCAGGGACTTCTACCTATCGGGTTTGGATATTTATTGAGTTTTGGAGGAAACTGAGTCCATGGTTGTGTGGAGGAGAGGATGTAGAGCATTTTTGCTTTTTACAGAATTGAATTTCATGGAGAATTGAGGTTGTATGAGCTTGATGAACTCTGGTTGGTGCAAGCTCGCGCATGGTTCTTAAATGGCTGAAACCCTAACTTTGGAGAAGAAACATGAGAACCGTGGGATCATATGTTGGACTTTGACTCTCAAGCTAATCCAAGGGCTCACATTTGATTTCAGAAATTGGAGGGAAGTGTTAGGCGCAAAACGCCGCGTTTCACTTAAAGATGAAACTCTGGGCTTAGACCAATGTGATACCCATACCCCCACCAGCAGGCCCAATGCCATTTGAACTATTATTTTTACTTCCTACACCGTTTGTGGTTTATTTCTTTTTGTTTTTTTTTCCTGATCAACTGGGCCCAGACGCGCTTTGCTATGCGCGCCCCCCAGTCTGGGCCCATCATCTTTTTTTAGCTGAAATAAATACTAACTGCACCCCTACCCAATTTAATTCATATTAATTTCATTCAATTTTTTTTATCTCTTTCAAAAATCATAACAAATTGGAAATTGCATATTTTTAAATGGTTGTTTTTGCATCTTTTTCATATTTTTGATAAGAAAATTTTCATATAATAAAATTAGCATTTCATTTTATTTTTGCATTTTTAGTATATTTTTCTTTTAAATAGGTTTAAATGATGTTTAGTTTAATACTTGATATTGTTGATTTTAGTTTAGTTAGATGCTTTTATATTTTGGGCCTATTCTTTTTAGAGTACTTCACTTAGAACTTTAGCTTGTATATAAGATTTAATTCATGATTTTAGGACTTGATTTTAGATGATTTGTTTAAGTGTGATTAGGAGAATCAAAACTAGGGTTTAGAGATAACATGGGTGTAGTAAATCATTTCTTTTAGGAGATTTAGTTTGAATTTTGGGGTATGGGACTATAGGGGTATTATTGGTAGATAATCGATCCCTTAGAAAATATTAGGCTTCCCCTATTCTACTATTACTATTAGTATATTGCATGTGCCTGATTGATTGTGTGGTGTGCCCTCTCTAGGGTTATTATTTGACTGTGTGGGGTATTGGGCCTGCTTGGGGTTTGGGCTTGAGCTGAAGACTGTGATGATGAAGCCCTTTGAAGATTAAAGAATGAAGACCAATTTCCAGGGTTGATGAAGAGCATCTTGCTGGCAGCTGTTGAGGTTATAGGGTTTAGGAGCTAGGCAGAGCTCTAGAGTAGAAACCTTGATTCACAAACATGGAAGGTCTTGTTTGCCTCCATTCTTTCTCTATGATTCAAAGTCTCTTTTAAATATCCACCTCCTTCCTTTGGAAGGATTAGTGAATGTATTTAAAAGATAGAACTTTTGAGAGAAAGCTGTCAGTATCATGTTAACAGTTAGTGAGCCACCCTTGGTAGGCAATTGACTGTTTAACATCCATTTCATCTTGTTGACTGATATTCATCTTGGAGATTGGGACTTGAAGAAAAGCCATTGCAGATTGAAGATAGAGACCTTGCTTGAAGGCTGTGAAGATGAAGACTGATGCTTGCTTGAAGACAGATGTTGATGAAGATTGCTGTTTGCTGTTTATTTTAGCTGTTTAATTCTGGATGTATTGATTGGATTTCCCTGACTGTATTGCTTGCTGTTTAACCTGTTAGGTTGAAAGTGAATTCTGTTCACTTTTGCCTATTGTTTTCTAGGTTCGAGGTTGAGTGGGACTCCCTTGCCTCGCTTGAATTGTTGCATCCATGCATTTTACTGCTTTATTGTATATATGTTGTTGTTTCTGTTTCCGTCTATTCCCTTAGGATCTCTGTTTCTCTCTGTGCAAGAGAGGAACATGATAGACATTAGGTCTTAACCCATGCATGATAACATTAGGTTAATGTGATTCCCTTTTCAACCATAGGTTAGAGTTATGTCTCTTCTTTCTCAAAACAAACAGAAAAACACAATAAAATTTCAAACACAATAAAAGACACTTCTTCCGTAAAAGAATGTGAACTCATCAAAACGTCATTTTTGTCCGCTTGGACCGGTAATCAGAAAAACCCTTTTTCAGAAGGAATAAAAACAATCAAGACAGACTTGTGTCGTACGTGGCCCGAACTACGTTTGCTCTGATCTTTCATGCTGTATGAAAGTACGTAGGCATAGGATGCGATATCCTAGCGAGCAACCTTCCCCTCCTTTCCCGTAGGTAGGCGAACTACGTTGACTCTGATTTCTCGTTCCAGACGGGAATACGTAGGCATAAAGTGCGATACTTTGCCGAGTCATTTTCTTTTCTTTTAACCCCGACCTTAGTTTAGATAGAATAACAATCCGTACTAGAAAACAAGCGTGGATCCCGTCGAGTACGACGGACGTGAGGGGTGCTAATACCTTCCCCTTGTGTAACCGACTCCCGAATCCAGGATTTGGTTGCGATGACCATTCCTTTCCCCGTTTTGCGGTAGGTTTACCTCGAGCGTTTCCTTTCCCTTCGTTGGGATAAATAACGCACGGTGGCGACTCTTCTGTCAGCCGGCGCCGATTTTCGCAGTAGCGACACACGGCATGATGACTCCTAAGACCGCCATTTTGGGACTGCCTTCATTTCTTTTGGAACACAATAATTAAGTTGACCAATATAGATGATTCAGTACAATTGATGCAGGTTCAATTTAAAACCAAAGGGACAATTTGAAAAAAAAAACTTGCAAGAAGCATGATCCTTGGCTTTGTTGAAAGCGTTGGTGAGACTATTAATCAACGATAGTATTAACCAAGTTAGTTCATGAGCATAAAAAAAAAGGGAAGCTTTATTCAAGTTAGAGAGACAATTCTTATAACTAAGAAGCTCATGCTTTACAATCCAACTCAGTTTAATTAGTCAAAATGGAAAGCTACCACTGAAGTGAAATTTTGAAACCTAAATGAACAGAACATTCACAATTTCCTCAAGTAACCTCTCAAGAAGTCGCACGACTATGTCGCTAATAAGTGAACCCCACGTCAGTAGTGACATCATTTGGACCGTTTCACATAAGCTGGAGCACACGCTGCAAAGCTCCCTCATCAACGCGTGAAATAAATGAAGAGTCGAGGTCACTTTCCTGCATAAAATGGACAGAGTCGTTACCTTCAAACGTTTCCAAAGACTGAACTTAAGTAACAAGCAACATAATCAAAGCACAGTTTATGACAATATTCAGACTTGCAACCAGAATCTTGGTTTACCTCATCTCCAAGACAACCTTGAAGTTGGCTTGATTCTTCTAATTACCGGCATGCTTCAACGACCATCACCATAATTCATACACTAAACTAACCTCCCAACATGGTGTAACCGTCGGCAACGATATTTTAGGCAACCTGCAGACCAAGATGCAACACAAGAAGAGTCACAATACAATACTACCGATTAACTTGAATAAACGGAAGTTCAGGTACCTTGGACATCACATTTAGAGGCCAAGCCGGCTGTAGGCTCCTCGACTCCTTATCCACCAGCATCAGTTCCTGGTCGCACTTCTCAAATGCCCTCTGGAAGTTCTCATACTCAAGACTTCGCTCTTAGCCAACAACAGAAGAAAGTTTGTTTCACCCGGATGCATTTCTCTTTGCAACCTGTTAAGAAAAATGAATGGAGTCAATAAGTTATTGAATTAACTCAAACAACAGACAAAACATGATCAAATTTTGAAAGCAGGTTAATACTTTTTACCAGCTTGAAGAACTCATGGGCTCCAAGTGAATTTCCAAATTGAAGATGATAAAGCTACTCCCCGGCGTGGAAAGAAACCGAAGACAACGCCGACATACTCATATTGTATAGCTGTTGTTCGATCACCTTCCCGAACTGCAGAATGCCATGAACGTTAGAATCAGAGAAAGGAAGAAATACAAGCCTTGACATGGTTGTATCCAAATGCTAAAGACTACACCAAGAGCTTAAAGACCATTTCCAAAATATAGTAGAAATTCAACAAGGACGTTGGCACACAAACCTTTTGGCAGCAGTTGTTAGAACCATATTCCTTATCTTGGCCAGTTCTTGTTCATGCAATACTGGAAGAGTAAAATTTGTGTCCCTCAATATTTTGTTAATACCACCATTAGAGAAGGGATATTCCACTTGCAAAGTCAAGAAGAACCTGTTATATTATAACACTACAACATGTGTGACCGATGTGTCGCACAATGAATAAACAATTGTACAAAGCAGAGAAACATTCCACTTCAGGGAGTAAATAACTTAGCTTCAAATGGAAGTGTTACGGTTCGCCGCATAGAAACCATATGATATTATTCTAGATGGAAAGGGAGACACCAGTTTCGACTTGCTTAAAATAACTGCTACCAAGTCTGCATCCGAGCTAAAGAGTTTGGTATCCATTAATGAAAGGGAACTCCTTGAACCCGCAGTACAAAGCCAGTCCTATTACGTTTCTTCTGATGGCGCATCTGGAATTTCGGTGACAGAAAAGGATACTTCCCAAAGCAATCCTACACAAAACCACTATGTTAATTACTTTCCAACTTTTCTTCAAACACGATCAACCAAAATAAACCGAATATGGCAAGTTCATCAACCACAGATCCACAACAAAGGAACGACAATCAGACAGCTTTAAAACCTTCCAAATACAGACAGACATGTTCTTACAGATTCAGTATTGTTTTGAAAGCAAATCACAGGCTTGGGCAACTATAAAAGAGAGGAGCATTGAGATAAAAAGGGGACAGTAACCTATTCAAAAAAACATAAACCCTAATCCGCAGAAACCCCAATTCGAAAACATCAGAAACCCACCAAATTATTTTCACAAAAAATCACAAACAGAAACAACACGCAGAAATTAACAATCGTTCTTAGAAACACACAAAAATCCAACAAAAACACCTAAATACAAAAGTTCGTAAAAAGAGAACTTATCTTCTAAATCCCATCAGAATCCCATTCGCCAGCCTACCGCCGGAAACTCCAACTACCCACCGTCGAAGCCGTCGGAGCCCCCCTTCTCGCGCCATCCGCAACTCATCCACAACCGAAACCCGCGAAACCACTTAAAACGTGAGTTGTTTTTGTTTTAACTAACATTGTTGATTTTTTTGTTGTAGTTGATTTGTCTTATGAAGGAAATCAAGGAGAAGGAAGGAGATGAGGATTCGTGGAATCGGAGAGGAAGAAGACGCGGGGGAAAACGGATCGGGGAAGGGGGAAACGAAAGGGGGATTTAGGGTTTTTACTCTTTCAGTTTTTTTTGTTTTTTTTATCTTATTGTTTATTTGTTGTAATTTGATAACCACCGCACACACCACTAATCACTCACAACCCCTTAATCCATCCCGTTAACCCCCTTAATTAACTCCAAATCAGTTTTTTATTAATCAGTAATCCTAATTAACCCTCTAACTAACCACCCTAAAGCTAGTTTTAAAAATAATCTTTCGCTTAATATAACCATTCAATAATTATTTAATTAATCCACCTCTTTTTATCTAATTAAAAATGAATTAAACCTTTTACCAATTTATGTTTATAATCTTTTTTCTAACTAGTCTTCTTTTAGTTAATTAACCTTAAATCATCTTTCTTAAATTAAAATAATAACCTTTTTTTAGTTGACTTTTAATTAGATCTTTATCATGCCTTTATTTAAAATAAACTTAATAACCTTTTAAATAAATAATAATTTATCTATTTGTTCATGCTCTTAAAAACCATTTTATATTTCAAAATAACTTTTAAAAACAATCGATAATAAAACAACTTTTTTTTTATATATAATTAATTAACTTTTATCTTCTACAATAATAACTAAAAATCCATGTATTTAATAAAAAAAAACATCTTTTATTTAAGATCATTTCTATTCAAGAGCTAATTTTAATCTCCCTAAATAATAATAATCAAATACCCCTTTTTCCTTAAAATTTAATTTATCACCTAAACTCCTTACTAAAATTAATAAGAGCTAATTCACCCCTTTAGAATAATCTCTTAAAATCTATTCGATTAAGATTAACACAACTTTTCTCATAAAATTAAATCAACCACGTCTAAAATCAACCAACATCGTAAAACATAACCTAATCATGCACTTCACGACACTCGCACCTACACCTCAGCGCTTTCATGCGTATATGTATGGTTTACATTTCCGCAACTTATTCATTGCAATTTACATTATCACAATTTACATTCACGCATCGCATTCCGTCCAAAAGGAAAAACCTACACATAATTCAACGTTATGTGTAGTTGCACATCATTTACATCATACTCCCGCTTGATCCTTGATCCCATTCAAGTCGATCTGCTTAAGTTTAGGACCTACCTATAGGAAGGACCTTTTCTCTTACAACATAGAAATAAACACAATACAAACAATCAACTCACACAATACTACAACAATATTTCAACAATACAAACTTTTCAAACACAATAGAGAATAGATGTTAATCATCTTAAGTGAGATATAATCTCCACCCCCACAATAATACAATCAAATATGTAGGAACTTTGCCTTAAGAGTGATAAAGGCATACTCGTCAAACAATCCGAGTACTTAAGCCATTTTCTTAAGACGATGCAAAGACTATTTTCCTACAACCCCCTTTACACTTGTGGTGGTTACATCTCCCTTAACATGAAGACTCATCTCTTCTCCTAAACCCAATCAAAACAACTACCCTAAACCCGTAGGAACTTTGACCACAGTCAAAGAGCTCCTCTAACCCTTTAGGGGAACTACAAATACTCTGATTCCACTCCCGTAAGGATATGTAGGCATAAGATGCGACATCTTATCGAGTATACTTAGACAATAAACCCTTAGGTCCTTAAACCTTAAGCAGATAAATACTTAGCAATAAACAAACATAAAACAAGAGGTTCCTGTAGAGTACTACAGAAACTTAGGATGCTAGTACCTTCCCTAAGTTTAACCAACCCCGAACCTATAACTCTTTTAACCTTGCATTTTCATTGCATTGTGGGTATTTCGATCTTTATCCCTTCCTTTGGACAAATCAAAGTTCGGTTGCAAAATAAATTAAAGATTCAAACTAATCAATAGTTTGGTATCCAAATTTCACCGCGACAGAAATGGCGACTTCACTGGGGAGACCCTAGTGGGTTTCCCTATCTTATTATTTTGTTTATTGCTTTATATATCTGTTTACCTGCTTAAATGTTTATTTTCTCTTGTGTTTATTCTTTTGGGATTATTGTCCTTGAGTGGTGAGATAAAGTTCTACACCCAAACTTGAGAGAAATTAAGATAGGATGGTGATATATTCGACGAGGCTTATAGGGAGTGAGTCCCGACTAAGTTAAATCGAGAATCCTGCTCAATTGAGGCTCTCTCGAAATAGTACTATTGAACGAGTAATCGTGAAGACACTCACTATTTTCGACCTTGGAGCCCATGATATTGAGGACCGTAGTTACCTTAACCCAACTTTGGCCTTTATTAGGACGTAGTGCGAGGCTATGAGGGAGTAAGTCCCAAAATAGTGCTACACGATGCTACACTCAAAAGATGTTCTCTTGAGAATATTATTAACCCCCGAGTTAGTTGGGAAGTTGATAATATCCGAAAGATGAGCTAATGACTTTGGGAACCTCTTTAAAACCTTGTTCTACAGGTACAATCAACCTTTAGTCCATAACCTTTGGGAATGGGTATACCTTTGCTCCATGCTCGTTGCAAACTTAGGGTCCCCTTTGTTTGTTTATCCTTGTCTATCTATGTGCTTGCTTGTGTTTGTTGCATTCATAAAGCATCATTTTGCATTGGTTTCATGGGATTCCTAGTTTAGTTATAAACATTACAGAAACCAATATGTATTACAAAAGAAAATATTTTGGAAATATTCTTTTAAGAGTCCTAACTTGGATGGCCTAAGGAAGTAGGAGTTCAGAATCAAGAAACTCAGAAGGACAAATGCCAAAGACTTCCCTTATTATCAAAGAACAGATTAAGTTCAAAAGACTCTCACTAATATTAAAGGTCCGAGAACACAAGGGATTCATTCCACACTTTCCAACAAGAACAAAAGAAGAGATGGAGGATTTATTTTCCTCTATCAATTTAATCTTTAGACGATCCAAGTGGAGGAAAAAATCAACAGGCACAACGAAGGATTTCCTTAGAGCTTTATTTAGCTTTTATTTAGCTATTATGTTGGGACTCTTATAAGAATATTCACTTGTAATCCAAATAATTTTACTTGGTAATTCTGTAACGTTTATAAGAACTTGAGTTCCATGAAACCTTTCATTTCTGTATTAGCATCTAGCATCTTGCACATGCATGTGTCTCTTCTCCGTTGCGTCCTCATCCGTCTTTCTGTCTTTGTCAGTTGACATTCGACCATCTGACCAAGCTCGAAGTATTACCGAAGGATAGCAAAGATAACAAAGATATGGATTCTATGACCGACTTCAGAGTAATGACTAATCCGTTATTCGACCTACCCTCTGATAATGTTCAACAAGTGGATATTTTTACACAACCTCAGCCCGTGCAAGATAACTCGGTTGTTCAAGTTGATAAAAGAGTTTCCCGGTTTCCACAGCGTATACCGAATCCTCCGGATGTTCATGCTAAGATGAAGGTGGACGACCCTAGATTCATAGCAATGGAGAAAGAATTTCGTGATATCAAAGAGCAATTAAGGATGACAAAAGGAGCTGATACACCTGATTTTAATGCTCGGGAGTCATGTCTGGTTCCAGGTATAATTATTCCTCCGAAGTTTAAAATGTCTGTCTTTGAAGTGTATAAGGGTACTAGTTGTCCAAGAGATCATTTGACGATGTTCTGTCGGAAGATAGCTTCTTATATTGACAACGACGAGTTGATGATTCATTGCTTTCAAGAAAGTTTATCTGGGGCATCATTGATATGGTATATGAAGCTACAAAGGAATTGTATTCAGTCTTTTAAAGATTTAGCCGATGCTTTTATAAAGCAGTACAATTATAATTTGGATATCGCTGCAGACAGTGATCAACTAGAAGGAATGAGTAAGAATGATGATGAATCTTTCAGGGAATATGCTCAGCAATTGAAAGAGTTGGCAGCCCAAGTTCGTCCACCACTTCCAGAGGAAGATTTAACCAAAATGTTTCTAAGAACACTGCCAGACTCTTATTATGTCAGGATGGTAGGCGTTGTACCATCAGATTTCTCTAAAATTATAGAAGTCGGAGTAAATATTGAGAACACACTCAAAAGTGGAAGAATCCGAGATGACTTGAATAGCCAAGTTAATGAAGAAATTTCAGTTGATGATTCCCTAGAGGAAGGAAGTGTTGATGTTAATGCAATTCTGCCAGATCCAGTTCCAATACCTTATCCTCAACATCAGTATGTGGCGCTTGCTCAGCGCGGACGGCGAGTACCTCGTAAACGAAGATTAACTTCCCCAAATCAGCATCAAGATCGACAGGTTCGAAGAAGATTTCAGAATTATAAGGCACCTCTGAATATTTCGAAAGAAGAAACTCGCTGGTTCGATCTTATCCCAATGACTTACAGTCAGCTATGGATTTATTTTGCTAGAAACTCAGTGATGACACCCAGAAAGACTAGAATCATGAAATCTCATCCACCGTGGTTCAACTCGAACACCAGCTGTGAATTTCATGATGGAGTGTTGGGGCATTCGATTGAAGAGTGCAAAGTTTTTCAAGAGAAAGTCCAAGAAATGATAGATGACGAAGTGCTAACTTTCCGAGGAGAAAGCCCGGTCATGAATGGAATAACGTTACGCTGATATAAGCGAAAACTCCAGAAAATACTGAGAAGGGTTCATCAACTGTTTACTTTGTTTGCTTATGTATACTTCCTTTTATTTCTTTGATTAAAAGCATAATTGGCATATAAGAACATGTTACTTTGAATAAGTAATGCAATAAGTGTTTGTCTTGAAGAAACCCATTCGTTTCACTCTTAAAATGTTTTTCATAATTTTATAATGTCAACTTTACCCAAATTTTCTCACTTTGGTGAAGAATTGAAAGGAGGATGATGAATAAAAAACGTAAGGTCTCTCGATGTATGCTTTTGAAAAAAAACCTACTGATGATGTAAGGCATTTTCTTCAAACCTCCAAAACACCAAAGACATAAGGAAGTTAAATCCTACTTAACCCTTTCCAACCTCATTTTAAACCTGGGGCAGGAAATTTTCAGTCAGCTCGATTGAACACTTAAAACCATTCCAAATAGTGAACATCTTTCAAAATGGGTGGGTACAAATACGCTTTGGCCCTTATTCCTTTTGTTTTACAAATTGTAAACTAAACCACAATATACACTTCAAAGTCCTAATTGAAGTAAGGTTACTTCGAAAGCATACTCAGTGAGATAACGTTTCCTGACTCCTATTGAGTTATACTCGATTTTCGGTGGCTTTATAAAAATTAATTTATATCCTAACTAGTGAGTTCGGTCACCAGTTATTGGGATATCTATTTTCAAAACTTCAAGACAAACATATATGTTGCATTAGCGGTTTCAGAATTAACATCTCATACGTGTTGATCTTTGCCAAGGTCATAGAAAGTTTACACATGAGTATCAACATTAAGCTTGTTCTATTAAAATTTGAAGACTCTGCTGACCTGGGGCAAGTTATTCCCAAGTGGTTATTCTATGCAAATTTAACTTCATATAGAGATTTATTTCTGAAGACTTATTCGTAGTACCATCAATCAGAGCCGGTTACGTCGAGATTCGGCGAATCTCTCGAGGAGTTTGAAAACAATGGGACGCCACGTTTTCTGTAAAACCCTCTTAGAACGACTTCTTCTCATAACCATGTGACTTGGGGCACCTGAGAAACAAAGATTATCTTGTCCATATGCAACAACTATTGTTCCAATGGCGACTACCACGCAGTCTTCAGTACGATTCTTCAGCAATTTCACGACATTCTGCATGTCCTCGATAATTTTACTTCTGGTGGTCATGGCATTTCTCCGATGAAGCCCTTCAATGCAGGATTCCCAGTGATTTGCTTAACTTCACTTCCCCATTGAAGTGCGTGGGGTCTCAATCCTCAGTGGATCTTTTCCAACTTCACCTTCCTAATGAAGTGGACGTATTTCACTCACCACTGGACCTTCTACAGCGTCGACCTTCTCCAGCATGAGCCTCTCCAGCGAGACGGATATTAAGTTTGATCCACTCCTAGTAGATCCTTTCCTCAACAAGACAACCATGATTCATCATGATAATTCCTTCGATGTAAGATCAAGATATTATATCCCCAAGTGGAATGATCTCTATTCCCCAAGAGAAATTTTGAAGCCCTGAAGCAGGATTGTGATCCCGTACCTAGTTCTCCGTCTATCCTCAGTGATACTTCTATCTTCAAAGATTGGTCGAAATGTTTATCTCGAGATGTTTATTTCATCCCCGTCACCTCTTTCTGTCTGTTTTGTCAGCATAGGCATACACATAGCATATAAGTAGACAGCATGGCATGTGCATTTTCGCATTCTTTGTGTTTGTTTCTATCGCCTTGGCTGTAGTTATCCCTAGGTGTTTGGGTGTGTCTTATCCTTCCAATTAGATTCGTCCCTAGGCAAAAAGAGCACAATGTTTCATTTTCCCCATGAAGTTCAACCCTCATGGAAGACGATTATTTTAGTACAATTCCATTTGAGTTTATATCTCAATGGTCGAGTCTTGCTTGACAGTTTCTTTTCGGCTACTTCCTGAATTGAACTTCGGTGTTTGGCAATCACATCATGGACATCTCCAACCTTTAAGAGTGGATTAAGTGTGCATTTATTTTTCACCCTATTCCCCAGGAAGAATACTCATAAAGACAGACGCTTCTTCAACAATAGCATCACAGGATTTTTCTCGAACATTTATCTCTTTATTTGAGCAACTCGTTTTGATTAGGATCTTATTTAAAATGACAAAACGACAATTTTCGCAAGACAGATCATTTACCATCAATGGATCCTTCAACATTAGACAGTTACAGACATTTCCCTCAGGAATAACTTTCCCAGTGAGTCCATCACACAAGTTTACTTCCGTCAAGTGGCATCTCTCTAGAGAAGTCAAAGAAGTTTACCACAATAGTCTCTGTACTTGAGAAGGCATACGTTACAATTCAACCAGCTCACATCTCTTCCGAAGATCCCCGGTGAAGCTACACCTACATTTACAATCACATTTACAAATTTACAACTACATCTACAGGGTTCTACAACGAACTGCATCTACAGGGTTCTACAACGAACTGCATCTATAGGGTTCTACAATTAACTGCATCTACAGGGTTCTACAACGAACTGCATCTACGGGGTTCTACAACGAACTGCATCTACAGGGTTCTACAATGAACTGCATCTACAGGGTTCTACAACGAACTTCATCTACAGGGTTCTACAACGAACTACATTTACAGTCCATAACGACATCTACAATCTACAAAATTACAACCCCCTATGAAGGTGCTCTCACGAGTTTTCATCATTTAGGGAAGGGACCGAGACCAGCTCATGATTCCCATACCATGATGCTCGGGGAAGTTCTACATCAGAGACTGAGACCAGTTCGTGGTTCCCATACCATGATGCTCAGGGAAGTTCTACATCTACAACAACAATTTACAACTACAGTCTACAACGACAATCACTCGAACATCTTACAGTTCCTGGTTAATCTCGTCAGTAGATTCCCAGAAGACCTCGGCAGTAGGTAGTTCCTGGTTAATCTCGGCAGTAGATTCCCATAAGACCTCGGCAGTGGGTGGTTCTATTTCATTTCCTGGTTAATCTCGGCAGCAGATTCCCAGAAGACCTCGGCAGTAGGTAGTTCTAATTCATTTTCTGGTTAATCTCAGCAGTAGATTTCCAGAAGACTTCGTCAGAAATATTCCTCCAACAGACTTCAACACAAAATCTCGGCAGTAGATTCCTTACAGATTGTAACAATAAATACTTTGGCAAAAGTATTCTCAATTACAGTTACCAGACTCGACATTAGACTTCTCCAACTAATATCTCGAAATCATTACATTTGACCTATACGGTCGGTCCTTCCAATAGATTCTCTCACCAAGTTCTTCACAACATATTTACAGACACTTTGTGATTGTCAATTTTCCCCCCGCAGAATCTCGCTCTACTGAGCCTGTTCTTCCCGTGCGCTGTGACTAGTTTCCCCCCCTGTGGCGCCATTTCTCCACAGGACCTCTCTGTCTTACATTCTCATATCATTGCATATCATTTGCATTCGGTGGCTCCTTATAGCCAAAAATTCGTGCAATGTTTGTATTTAAGTCCCTCCTATCTCGTCGAGACGAAGATTTCAATCTCCATATCTCCGGATAGAAGTAACTTAAATAGGGGCATCTGTTGCACCCTAATTTTTGACCATAAGACCCCACCTCTGTGTTTATTTTCTCGTATGTGTGCATGTTATTTGTGACTAACAAGTATGTGCAGACGCAGTAATCTCAAGTGTATATTCTCAGTCGATGCTTCAAAACGTAACGGGTTGGCACTGTTCCAGATTTGGTTATAGGTTTTATTGGGTTTTTTCCTCATCATCTCAAAGGTATACACTTCTAAGGAAAATCAAGATCTCATCAAAAGGAATGTTTAAGACTTTCATAAATCAAAGCCAATCTACGTGAATAAAGAGTTGAGGCTCACTTTATGATTCCATGGATTTAAGCCCACCTGGGCCCATAAAGAAATTGGTGCTTTAATTTCACTTAAGGAAATTATTCAAACAAAGGCACAATTATGTGGTGATTTGTTTCCAATGCATTCCAAGTCAACATTATTCATGCCACGCATAAAACACGACATGATGACTCCTAAGACTGCCATTTTGGGACTGCCTTCATTGCTTTTGGAACACAATAATTAAGTTGACCAATATAGATGATTCAGTACAATTGATGCAGGTTCAATTTAAAACCAAAGGGACAATTTGAAAAAAAAACTTGCAAGAAGCATGATCCTTGGCTTTGTTGAAAGCGTTGGTGAGACTATTAATCAACGATAGTATTAACCAAGTTAGTTCATGAGCATACAAAAAAAAAAGGAAGCTTTATTCAAGTTAGAGAGACAATTCTTATAACTAAGAAGCTCATGCTTTACAATCCAACTACAGTGCCACGCCTCTTATTCTGCTGGCTTTGGTTGAAGTTTCAAAACTCAATAAAACGCCAAAGAGTGTACAAGTTAACATTTTTTTTACAACTACCAAAGTACAACAGGAAGAGTTTGTTTACAAATATCATTACTATTGCTAAAACGCTAACAGTGAAAGGAAGAGACTGTGGTCCGTGATAATAATCATTTTGTTGAAACTTGAAGCTTCCACAGTTGACTTCGTTACTCGCAAATTTGGGAAGCTTGGACGACCGAGAGAATTTTAATATCATAGAAGCTTAAGACCATCCTCGCTCAACAAATAATTCCGAAATTGCATCGGTGAAGGCAGCTAATGTCGGACTGTCATACACCTGCAGCAAAGGGAATCACAGCCTAAAACCAGCCAATCCTGTCCAAACTGAAATGGTGATGCTCAGTGGTACTCAGTTTAATTAGTCAAAATGGAAAGCTACCACTGAAGTGAAATTTTGAAACCTAAATGAACAAAACATTCACAATTTCCTCAAGTAACCTCTCAAGAAGTCGCACGACTGTGTCGCTAATAAGTGAACCCCACGTCAGTAGTGCCATCATTTGGACCGTTTCACATAAGCTGGAGCACACGCTGCAAAGCTCCCTCATCAACGCGTGAAATAAATGAAGAGTCAAGGTCACTTTCCTGCATAAAATGGACATAGTCGTTACCTTCGAACGTTTCCAACTACTGAACTTAAGTAACAAGCAACATAATCAAAGCACAGTTTATGACAATATTCAGACTTGCAACCAGAATCTTGGTTTACCTCATCTCCAAGACAACCTTGAAGTTGGCTTGATTCTTCTAATTACCGACATGCTTCAACGATCATCACCACAATTCATACACTAAACTAACCTCCCAACATGGTGTAACCGTCGGCAACGATATTTTAGGCAACTTGCAGACCAAGCTGCAACACAAGAAGAGTCACAATACAATACTACCGATTAACTTGAATAAACGGAAGTTCAGGTACCTTGAACATCACATTTAGAGGCCAAGCCGGCTGTAGGCTCCTCGAATCCTTATCCACCAGCATCAGTTCCTGGTCGCACTTCTCAAATGCCCTCTGGAAGTTCTCGTACTCAAGACTTCACTCTTAGCCAACAACAGAAGAAAGTTTGTTTCACCCGGACGCATTTCTCTTTGCAACCTGTTAAGAAAAATGAATGGAGTCAATAAGTCATTGAATTAACTCAAACAACAGACAAAACATGATCAAATTTTGAAAGCAGGTTAATACTTTTTACCAGCTTGAAGAACTCATGGGCTCCAAGTGAATTTCCAAATTGAAGATGATAAAGCTACTCCCCGGCGTGGAAAGAAACCGAAGACAACGCCGACATACTCATATTGTATAGTTGTTGTTCGATCACCTTCCCGAACTGTAGAATGCCATGAACGTTAGAATCAGAGAAAGGAAGAAATACAAGCCTTGACATGGTTGTATCCAAATGCTAAAGACTACACCAAGAGCTTAAAGACCATTTCCAAAATATAGTAGAAATTCAACAAGGACGTTGGCACACAAACCTTTTGGCAGCAGTTGTTAGAACCATATTCCTTATCTTGGCCAGTTCTTGTTCATGCAATACTGGAAGAGTAAAATTTGTGTCCCTCAATATTTTGTTAATACCACCATTAGAGAAGGGATATTCCACCTGCAAAGTCAAGAAGAACCTGTTAGATTATAACACTACAACATGTGTGGCCGATGTGTCGCACAATGAATAAACAATTGTACAAAGCAGAGAAACATTCCACTTCAGGGAGTAAATAACTTAGCTTCAAATGGAAGTGTTACGATTCGCCGCATAGAAACCATGCGATATTATTCTAGATGGAAAGGGAGACACCAGTTTCGACTTGCCTAAAATAACTGCTACCAAGTCTGCATCCGAGCTAAAGAGTTTGGTATCCATTAATGAGAGGGAACTCCTTAAACCCTCAGTACAAAGCCAGTCCTATTACATTTCTTCTGATGGCACATCTGGAATTTCGGTGACAGAAAAGGATACTTCCCAAAGCAATCCTACACAAAACCACCATGTTAATTACTTTCCAACTTTTCTTCAAACACGATCAACCAAAATAAACCGAATATGGCAAGTTCATCAACCACAGATCCACAATAAAGGAACGACAATCAGACAACTTTAAAACCTTCCAAATACAGACAGACATGTTCTTACAGATTCGGTATTATTTTGAAAGCAAATCACAGGCTTGGGCAACTATAAAAGAGAGGAGCATTGAGATAAAAAGGGGACGGTAACCTATTCAAAAAAACATAAACCCTAATCCGCAGAAACCCCAATTCGAAAACATCAGAAACCCACCAAATTATTTTCACAAAAAATCACAAACAGAAACAACACGCAGAAATTAACAACCGTTCTCAGAAACACACAAAAATCCAACAAAAACACCTAAATACAAAAGTTCGTAAAAAGAGAACTTATCTTCTAAATCCCATCAGAATCCCATTCGCCAGCCTACCGCCGGAAACTCCAACTACCCACCGTCGAAGCCGTCGGAGCCCCCTTCTCGCGCCATCCGCAACTCATCCACAGCCGAAACCCACGAAACCACTTAAAACGTGAGTTGTTTTTGTTTTAACTAACATTGTTGATTTTTTTTGTTGTAGTTGATTTGTCTTATGAAGGAAATCAAGGAGAAGGAAGGAGATGAGGATTCGTGGAATCGGAGAGGAAGAAGACGCGGGGGAAAACGGATCGGGGAAGGGGGAAACGAAAGGGGGATTTAGGGTTTTTACTCTTTCAGTTTTTTTTGTTTTTTTTATCTTATTGTTTATTTGTTGTAATTTGATAACCACCGCACACACCACTAATCACTCACAACCCCTTAATCCATCCTGTTAACCCCCTTAATTAACTCCAAATCAGTTTTTTATTAATCAGTAATCCTAATTAACCCTCTAACTAACCACCCTAAAGCTAGTTTTAAAAATAATCTTTCGCTTAATATAACCATTCAATAATTATTTAATTAATCCACCTCTTTTTATCTAATTAAAAATGAATTAAACCTTTTACCAATTTATGTTTATAATCTTTTTTCTAACTAGTCTTCTTTTAGTTAATTAACCTTAAATCATCTTTCTTAATTTAAAATAATAATCTTTTTTTAGTTGACTTTTAATTAGATCTTTATCATGCCTTTATTTAAAATAAACTTAATAACCTTTTAAATAAATAATAATTTATCTATTTGTTCATGCTCTTAAAAACCATTTTATATTTCAAAATAACTTTTAAAAACAATTGATAATAAAACAACTTTTTTTTATATATAATTAATTAACTTTTATCTTCTACAATAATAACTAAAAATCCATGTATTTAATAAAAAAAAAAAAACATCTTTTATTTAAGATCATTTCTATTCAAGAGCTAATTTTAATCTCACTAAATAATAATAATCAAATACCCTTTTTTCCTTAAAATTTAATTTATCACCTAAACTTCTTACTAAAATTAATAAGAGCTAATTCACCCCTTTAGAATAATCTCTTAAAATCTATTCGATTAAGATTAACACAACTTTTCTCATAAAATTAAATCAACCACGTCTAAAATCAACCAACATCGTAAAACATAACCTAATCATGCACTTCACGACACTCGCACCTACACCTCAGCGCTTTCATGCGTATATGTATGGTTTACATTTCCGCAACTTATTCATTGCAATTTACATTATCACAATTTACATTCACGCATCGCATTCCGTCCAAAAGGAAAAACCTACACATAATTCAACGTTATGTGTAGTTGCACATCATTTGCATCATACTCCCGCTTGATCCTTGATCTCATTCAAGTCGATCTGCTTAAGTTTAGGACCTACCTATAGGAAGGACCTTTTCTCTTACAATATAGAAATAAACACAATACAAACAATCAACTCACACAATACTACAACAATATTTCAACAATACAAACTTTTCAAACACAATAGAGAATAGATGTTAATCATCTTAAGTGAGATATAATCTCCACCCCCACAATAATACAATCAAACATGTAGGAACTTTGCCTTAAGAGTGATAAAGGCATACTCGTCAAACAATCCGAGTACTTAAGCCCTTTTCTTAAGACGATGCAAAGACTATTTTCCTACAACCCCCCTTTACACTTGTGGTAGTTACATCTCCCTTAACATGAAGACTCATCTCTTCTCCTAAACCCAATCAAAACAACTACCCTAAACCCGTAGGAACTTTTACCACAGTCAAAGAGCTCCTCTAACCCTTTATGGGAACTACAAATGCTCTGATTCCACTCCCTTAAGGATATGTAGGCATAAGATGCGACATCTTATCGAGTATACTTAGACAATAAACCCTTAGGTCCTTAAACCTTAAGCAGATAAACACTTAGCAATAAACAAACATAAAACAAGAGGTTCCTGTAGAGTACTACAGAAACTTAGGATGCTAGTACCTTCCGTAAGTTTAACCAACCCCGAACCTATAACTCTCTTAACCTTGCATTTGCATTGCATTGTGGGTATTTCGATCTTTATCCCTTCCTTTGGACAAATCAAAGTTCGGTTGCAAAATGAATTAAAGATTCAAACTAGTCAATAGTTTGGTATCCAAATTTCACCGCGACACGTAGCAAGAAATTATATATTCTGTTAAAGACAGTCCTTCATGAAAATTGCTTTGAATGGGTAAATCAATCATTTTTCCTTGTGGATCTGACATTAATCCTCTCATTCTGACTAATTGGTGTACTTGAGATGCATTTCCTCTAGCTCCTGAAAAAGACATCATATGTACTGGATTAAAGGGGTCAGTCATCCTAAAATTGGGAGTCATTTGTTGTTGCAAATATTCGCTTGTAGCATACCATATTTCAATGGATTGGCGTAATTTTTCTACCGCATGGACATTCCCATAATGATTATGTTTTTCCAAAACGGAACTTTGTTGTTCAACATCTTGGACTAGCCATCCTTTAGAAGGTATTGTTAAAAGATCATCAATTCCTAATGAAATAGATGTAGCAGTAGCTTGATGGAATCCTAGAGTCTTTACTTGATCCAGGATGTGTGATGTATATGCCATTCCGAAATGATTTATTAATCTGCTAATAAGTTGTTTAATGGCAGTTCCACATATCACGTTATTGTGAAAGACTAGATTGGTCCCTTCTACCATAAGTCCCTCCATATTCCACTCAGTGGTATTTGGTTCGACGACAATAGATTTGAGTGAATGATTGGAAAACTCCCTTTTCTTTATGTTTATTTACGTAAAAAATTGAAAAGATGCTAGTTGACCTGAATTTACACCAGTATCCTAAATTTACTTAGTGTGGATACCTACACTAACCATCTATATGATTAGATACTATATGATTAATTGGCTCGAGAAAAACCTTGTATAGCTTCTTCGATTTCTCGATAAAAAGAAATATGATCAATAGTGGTTCGAATGTATATACAACAAATTTCTTTTTTTATACTTCTTATTACTAAATAATCCCCATAAATCTCATAATAGGTACCAAAAGATTCATAGTGAACTTCGATAGGAACTTCTCTTAAAGACATAATGCATTAATGTATTTGCCACCGGAGCCAAAAAGGACTATCCAAATTTATTCTTTTCTGTCTATAAGCTCCAATTGCATCATAGGAATTGCAAAAACATGGTTCTTTTTTTTTCATATACTTCAAGATCTTAACGTTATTATTGCTCATTTTTTCATTTTGAGAATTTCTGCAATTAAACCAATTATACCTGTTTGCACAAATACCTCGACAATTTCCGCTAGTTAATACATAAAGTCCAATAAGCATATCTTGAGTTGGTACATAAATGGGATCCCCAATAGTCGGAGACAAGAGATTCATAGTAGAAAACATAAGTAAATGAGCTTTTGCTTGAGCCTACAAAGATAAAGGCACATGAACAACCATTTGATCCCTATCAAAGTCTGCGTTGAATCCCTTACACACCAATGGATGTAAACAAATAGCACATCCTTCTACTAAAATGGGTCGAAATGCCTGTATGCCCAATCTATGCAAAGTAGGCGCTCTATTCAGCAATACTGGATGTCCCCGCATAACTTCGTGAAGTATTTCCCATACAATTGGTTCTTTTTCCCAGATTTGACTCTTAGCAACTCCTATGTTCGAAGCAATATGGTTTCGAATTAAACCACGAATTAGAAATGTATGAAATAGCTCTGTTGCTATTTCGGGGGGCAATCCACATCGATGTAATGAAAGTAATGGACCTACGACAATAACAGAACGCCCCGAATAATCAACTCATTTTCCAAGAAGAGTCTCTCGAAATCTTCCCTCTTTGCCCGAAATTATATTGGAATATAATTTGTAAACTTTCTTATGACCGTCCCTCATCGGTTACGGAGCATTCCAATTGATTTCGACTTTAGCACTCTTTTTGTGTGTCGGGGAAGGAGTAGGAGGTGGAATCATTAGTGAAGATATCCGTGCATAGTAAATTCGATCAATAGGTTGCAATCAGATAAAGGAAAAATTACATATTTTAGGAAGAATACAAACGGGATTCCACTGCACATTCATAGGTTGTTAGGGAGGGTTGCGCTAGTGAAGAAGGCATAGGGAATTCATTAGAAGAAGACAATTAAGTTAGTCAAGATAGTGAATAAGGTTACAGAGCATTCCACTGAAGCAGTACGACATCGATTCTTACAAATGAATCTGCTATTGGAAGAAAGCTATAACTATAATTATAATAGTTGGGCTCGACCCCAGACTGAATAGCATTCAAGGAATATAGGTTAGTAAAGAGGGAAGGGAAAAAATGTTAGGGGTAGAGGAGAGCGCAGGAAAGAGAGGAGGCATATTCGCAGCCTTTTATCCGATACAATACGCACCTTACCTAAAGATCAAATCCCCCCTGGAGAACTATTCATATTAGATTCACCGACTGAATTCAGGAAGCGTGAAAGCGGTCAGATGGAAGTTGCTCTTACTTTCAAACGGAGAAGCACCATCTCCACTCTCCGCGGGGGGAGCTTATGACGAAGCGTACCTATCGGTCGTACGTCAATCAGATAACGGAACGTGGCACCCGACAAAGCGTTCCTTATCAGCGGGTGCTCCAAGCCGTCAGAAGCTCTCACCTTCTTTTAGACAGAAGGGATGGTCGGTGGTTTTGATAGTGAATGACTGGGGATTTCGTTCACGCAACCAAAATGGGGGGAGGAAAGCTCATATTACTCATTAGAAACGATGTCCCTACCTTTCAACACTACAACAAGTGAAAACTTGGTTGAGGAAATGCTTTTATATGAAAGACCTTGGTGAAGCAGCCTATATATTAGGAATCAAGATCTATAGAGATAGATCATAAAAACTTCTTGGCCTAAGTCAGAGTACACACATAGACAAAGTGTTGAGACGCTTTAATATGCATGATTCCAAGAAAAAGTTCATACATATGCAACATGGCTTGTGTCTATCAAACACACAATCACCTTCAACTAAGGAAAAAAAGGGATCACATGAATAAGATTTCATATGCATATGCAATAGGATCTATCATGTATGTTATGTTATGTACTCGACCAGATGTCTCATATGCTTTAAGTGCAACGAGTAGGTACCAATCTGATCCCGATTATGCTTATTGGGTAGCTGTTAAGAATATCCTTAAGTGCTTGTGAATGACTAAGGACTCATTCTTGGTACATAAAGGTCAGGAAGAGCTTGCTATAATTGGATACAATGATGCTAGCTTTCAGACAGATAAGGATGACTTCAGATTGCAATCTGGTTATGCGTTCTGCTTAAGTGGTGGCGCTCTGAGCTGGAAAAGTTCAAAGCAAGAAACAATTGTTGATTCTATAACTGAGGCCAAGTACATTGATGCATCAAATGCATCAAAGGAAGTTGTTCGGATCAAGAAGTTCATTAGTGAGCTTGGCATAATCCATAGCATTGTGGATCCCATTGATCTCTATTGTGATAACAATGGTGCTATAGCACAAGCTAAAGAGCCTAAATCTCACTAACGGTCCAAACACATACTTAGGCGTTAGCACCTCATTCGAGAGATAATAGATCGAAGAGATGTGAAGATATGCAAAGTACCTACACTTGACAATGTTGTTGACCCACTAACAAAGCCTCTTGCACATCAGAAGCATGATGTCCATACTAGATCTATGGGCATTAGAAGTATGCATGTTTGGCTCTAGTGCTAGTGGGAGATTGTTGGTGTATACCCTAGAGGCCAATACTTTTGGTACTTGTACCGAATTAATTATTATTAATAAAAGGAAATTCTTTATCATGATTGTTTTTCCATAATAATAAAGTCCCTAAAATAGCTAGTTCGTTTAACAAAATATTAAGTGTGACTTAATCATGAGATCCCATTAAACATACGGACATTGTTCTTAAAGTATCTGTAGTCGAGCTTTACTGTGAAGTGGGATAACCTTAAAGTACTAAGACTATTATGTAGATAGACTAATGACCATATCTCATAGATTACGGGTAAGGAGTTATCAAGTCTTAACACATGTATCAATATTATGAGTAATATTTATACTGGATTGACCCGCTATGAGAGTACTATATAGAATGTTATGTAAAGTGTCATAAGTTACTCTCATGGTGATAGTGGTGTATACCACCCTTCGACCTAAAACCGCTATGGACCCTAGATTTAGAGTCGAGTACTTTATTACTGATCTAACATTGTCTGTAACTGGATGACCATAAAGACAGTTGATGGGTACTCCACAAAGCATACTGAGGGTCACAAGTGACCTAGATAGAATTTTCCCATTCTGCATAACATGATAAATGTCTAAGTGCCTAATATTGAACTGGACAAGGATGACACAATATGCCTTGTGTTCAATATAAACATAAGGGTAAAAAGATAATTGTACACACAAGTACTATCACAAAAGGTTTTGTCATATCACATGAAATTTTCATGATTTGGGTAGCAGTGATGTGTTGCTAAATACTGCTCACTGTTTATTATATTAAATATTTGATTTGATATAGTTGTCGACGTCACGAGAACCTACAAGGTCTCACACATAAAGACAGATTGACGAGAGATAGAATAAATAAGAAACACTGTAAGGTATTGTCTACTTGAAAGAATTATGGAACACCGTAAGGTACAATGTACTTAAGTGAAATATAGAACATCGTATAATATAATAATAATAATAAGAGTTAATATTACTATTATTATTATTATAGTTATTAAACATAAAATATGGTTATTATAATAATGATAATAATAATATTATTATTATTATTATTATTATTATTATTTATTATTTATTATTATTATTATTATTATTATTATTATTATTATTATTATTATTATTATTATTATTATTATTATTATTATTATTATTATTATTTATTATAATATAGTGCACTTAAGTTGTGCTTTTAGCTTGCAGCCCACATAAGTGGTTCTATAAATACAACCTTTGTGTAGAAGCTTTCTGAACTCGATGAAATTTTGTTGGTGAAACCCTGAACGTATTTCTCTTTTTTTTTCTCTCTCACTCAAAGTCTTCAATCGTAGCAACTAGCATCGAGACTGAAGAAATATGTTCATGTGGACTGAGTAGAGGCGATGTTCATCATACATCGCTCGTGATCACTCCTTCGATTCAGAATCAAAGGTTCCATCACCACAAGAGATAATTGTTCTATCACTGATCATGACCATTCGTACGGATCATTAAAGAGATTTTTTTTATATTTGCTGATGCGTTTTAGATCGCGATTTCCCTTCAACGAGAGCTCACTTAGCCTGACTTTCTGGGGCTAGGCAAGGCAAGGCAAGGCGGTTTAACAATGTTGAAAATTTGGTTCAGTCCTTGTGGATACTATTTCATCATTTATTCACCTATGATTTTGTTTAATCATTTTCTCCTTCATGATTTTATTTCATAATTTATTCGCCTACGGTTTTGTTTCATTCTTTTGTAGTCCACGCCATGTGTTGGAGATTGGAGTGTACTTTCATGTCTTTGGGGACCGTTCACGGTCAGAGGACGGTTCCCTTTCCGTGCCCCAAAATAAAGATCTGGTTCGAGATTGATGTATCTTGGGCTTCACCACTTATGTTATAGAGTGACTAACTACCAAGAGAGGAATATGCGAATTACGGCGTTGTGTGCTAATTTTGTCTTCGTCCCTTATTTCTTATAGGGGACAATCATATAAAGTTCAACAAAGCAATACATTAGATGATAAATAGTCGCTTCATATCTGGGGAACCTGTATGGTATTAAGCTAAAGTAGCATTCCCATTTGGCTACGTTCCAGGGTGTATGCTTCGCTTCTTTTATCATGTATGGTCCTTCCCAGTTGGCTGAAAGCTTATCATCCCCGACATTCTTCCCCATAACTTTGGCATACCTTACTGTGAGATCTTCGAATTGGAACTATCGATGTCTGACTCACGTGTTGTATATGGTTTCATTTGCTTGCTTCATAACGACACTCATGAGGGAGACAAATTCTCTCCTTTCTTCTCAAAGGCCGACTTGTCACCTAATTATATGGTTGCATTTCCAACTTTACCCTAGTCAAGGCGACATATCGCTGTAATAATGTATCTTTGGTATGATCTCTCTATTGACTTACGACATCGAAGACGACAGTTTCATACACGACTTGATTATTGGTTGTGGGGAACTTGAAGTGCAAGGATACCTCAATCACCAATTCAGACTCGTTATCCAAAATGAGACCGACTTCGCTTCCTCGACTGTTAGATGACATTTTCGTGAACACAACCCATATGTGAGTTGACTATGATTTTCATGGAGTTATTTTTGTAATAAAATCTACGAACAGTTGACCTTTCAAAGCTTTCGTTAATTCAAATTAGATGCTGAACTCGAACAATTCAATTGACCACATCTTCAGCCTTCCCTCAAGATTTAGGAAATAGAGGACTTGCTTCAAGGTAAGATTCATTCGAACTATGATGACACGTGCCAAAAAATATTGTCACATCTTCCTGGATGCAATAATCAATACCAATGTCGCTTTCTTTATTTTTCATAGTGTGTTTCTAGTCTAACTAGAGCTTTGGAGAGAAGTATACGGAAATATGAATAGAATTTAGATATCGCACGAGGATGACATTAATAATTTCTTCATATATGACCAAGTAAAGAAATAAGATCTCCTTGGTGAAGGGTGTGGATGACACTGGCGGAGTTAATAGGGTCATTTTCAAGGATATGAATTCTTACTCGCATTCTAGAGTCCATTCAAAGTGCCGCCAATATTCTATTTAGTCTCACGACCTCATCCTTCATGGTTGGTGTCGCCATCCAACTGACCACTTCTCACTTATATGGGTTCACCTTTAAGCCTTTCTCTATCAAATAAAAACCCAGAAGTTTGTTGGTATTGATTTCAAAGGTACACTTCTTTAGATTAAGCCTCTTGTTATACTACCAAACTCTTTAGAATACACGAGAGATATGCTCGTTGTGTAGCTCCTCTTCATCAGCCATGACAATCATATTGTCCATGGACACTTCCAATGATGATCATATTGTCCATGGACACTTCCTTGAAGGCCTTGTTCATTATTCTCTAGTATGTTGCTCTACTTCTATGAAAAGCACCTATAATCACAGTTGCGAAAAACCTATTGTTGCACCCCAAATTTGTCCTACCTTTACATAGTTTCTAGTGCCACTTTATTCTGAATGAATAAAATGGCACAATTGGCAAGAGACCATGTGTAAGGAGTTGTGAGTGTGAGAGGTCGAGAGTTCGAATCTCACCTTCTTCACTTTTTGTTTTTCTTTTATTTTTATTCTAACTTTTCTATTTTCATAAAAAATAACAAAAACATCCAAAAATCATAAAATTAAAAATATTAGAAAAGATTTTATTCTTTTAAGTTTGTTTTAGTTTGTTTTTTTAGCTTTCACTAATTATTTAAGTTGGGCTTTAAAGTGGGCATTAGGTTAGAGTTAACCCTAATTTGTTACCTATATAAACATGAGTTGCATTTGAGAAAAAAGGAGAAAGAGACAAAAAGGAAAAAACGGCGGCCGTTCTCACGACTTATCAGAAGAAGGGAGATTTTTGAAAAAAAACTTTCAAGGCTTCGTCAGGAGTCAATATCATAGAGAAAAAGGTAAGTCACTCTAACAATGTTTTGTTTCTTTCTTCTTTGTTTTTTTTTCTTTCTTTTTCAGATGAACAGAAGAATTAGAAAGAGGAAGAAGAAGACATGCAAGCTGATCAGCACTTAAACCCAACCCTAAAAAGAAGGGAAAGGGTTTTCCAAACCCTAAAAAAAAGGGAAATGATTTTTTTTCCAAACCCTAAAAACAACACAGGGCCAACCACCCTTCTAGCAATTCCCACTTCTTTTATTTCTATTTCTTTTTCTTCTTTTTTTTTTATTATGTTATCATATTATTATATTTTATTATTTCTTTTTTTTAAAACTGTAATTAGTAATCACATTATATTTTATTACTAATACTTCTTTTATTTTTAAAACCTCAAGCCAAAAATTAAAACCTTTTTTTTGAAAAAACCATTTCTTTTTTTAATTAAGAACCTTTCTTTTAAGAAACAATTTTCTTAATCAAAACAAAATTTTAAAATAATTACTAACATTTTCTTTAAAACATTAAAATTAAATTTTTCTTTAATTACAACAAAATCTAAAACAAAATTTTCTTAATCCAAAACCTTAAATTTAAAATATTTTCTTTAATTAAATTAAACAAATTCTTTTTGTAAGTAAAAAATATTAAAATTAAAATAATTTCTCCTTTTAAATGCAAAAATTAATTCCTTTCTTTAATTAAAAATTCAAAAAAATAAAGTTTCGATTTAGCCATTATTTTCGTCTAAGTCTCGTTAATTTGTTTGTTTCAGCTTTATTATTATTTATTTCAATTTATTTTATTCCATGGATGTAATTTACGCGAGGCCATGGTCGCGGCTTATTTTATTTCGCATTTCTTTTTGGGGATTTGTAATTTACGCGAGTGATCATCGCGACGCTTTCTTTACTTTCCGCATTTTAATTTCTGCCGTATAATATTTTGCCTTGCTTGCATGTTTTTCCGTTATATTTCCCTTCCGAAGGATTAGGTCTAGCCGTTTGACCGCCGAGTCAATAACCCTAACGTTTGACCATTTCAAAACCCTAATCGCCTAGGTGTCCCGCCGTGGACGAAAATACCCTTTACCCTAGCATTAGGTCAAAGAGTCACCGTACTCTGTTTTAGGGTTTCCCGCCGTGGAATATTTAATTTAACCCTAATTTCAATCAACAATTTCAACATAGAAATAGGAGTTTCAAAACTCCACGTAAGCGTGCCCTTAAGATACGTTTACTCCCCTTTGAAACCTTGACCACAGTCAAGACGTTTCTAACCTCCTTTTCGAGGGGAACTACAATTACTCTGATTCCATTCCCGTCAGGATATGTAGGCACAAGATGCGACGTCCTGCCGAGTAAAATTAGGACTAACCCTTAGGTCATTAGGTCACTCTATCCCTTAGCTCAATATATATTAAAACATATAATAAAATATAAAAAAAGCATACAATAAACAAAAGGTTCCTGTAGAGTACTACAAAAGTTTAGGGTGCTAGTACCTTCCCTAAGCTTAACCAACCCCTTACCTAGGTCTCTCCCCGCATTGTCTTTACGATGCAAAATTAGGTTTTCCTCTTTTGACCTTTTCCTTCGGATAAATCAAAGAGCGGTTGTGAACCAAAGATGCGATTCAAATTAATTAATAATTTGATATCATATTCTAACCGCAACAGAAAATGGCGACTTCACTGGGGAGTCCTAACTATTGAGGGTTATCCCTATTTTGTTTATTTTTCTTTATATATTTGTTTTATTATATATTTTGCTCACTTGTATGTATATATTGGGGTACCTTACTTGGAGTTACTGTGTTGTGAGATAAGTCCTACACCCGGACTTGAGTGACATTATTATAGGATGGCGATATATTCGACGAGGCTTATAGGGAGTGAGTCCCGACTAAGCTAAATCGAGAATCACCGCTCAGTTGAGACCCTTTTGAAAATGGTTCAGTTGATCGAGTGTAGTCATGAAAACTTTTACCATTATCGATTGGAGTCTGTGATACTGGGAACCGTAGTACCTTTACACCATCTTGGCCTTATCTAGGACGTAGTGCGGGAACTATGTGGGAGTAGTCCTACAATGGTTGCTACGCGATACTACACTCGAACGAGGTTCTCTTGAGAATATTATCGACCCTTGAGTCAGTCGAGAAGTTGATAATATCCAAAAGATGGGCTGATGACTTTGGGCACTTTTTAGAACCCTTGTTCTGCAGGTACAATTAACCTATAGTACACACCACTTTGGGAAGGGTAGACCTTGACTCCATTCATTGTTCCTCTAAAATTAGGACCTTTGTTTGCTTATGTGAGTTTGTGCTTTGCATCCATAAAGCATCATATCATTTCTAGTTTCAAGGAATTCAAAAGTCCTTTGCAAATTCAAGAAGTCCTACATTTTAAAGTCTAACAGCTTTTCTCGCTTTCCTAAAAGGGAATGTTTGCAATCGACCGTTGAAATTCTTGAGACCATTGCATGGCATTAGCATCACATTTTTGCATTGCATTTATCCCCCAGTTTCTCCTTCTTGGTCCTATCGTCTTCTAGTGTACCTTTGAGTCGTCAAGCTGATTCCTCGACACAGATATCAGACCAGAAACGGAACAGGAGTCACTTTGATCCTATTCTCATGACTTACACAGAGCTATATCCTGACTTAGTCCGGCAAGGACTGATTACTACAAAGGCTTTACCACCTCCTCTTAATCCTCCGGCTGGATTTAGGGCTGATCTCCATTGTGCTTCCCATGAGGGTGCCCCAGGCCATGACTTGGAGCATTGTTTTGCATTGAAGGCTAGAGTATGTGAATTGGTTAGAACTGGAATACTTGATTTTACAGACAGTCATCCGGATGTTTAGAAAAATCCCTTGCCAGTACGTCAGAAATGAAGTTTTGTCACTAGGCCTTTTGTTTCTCGTTGTTTGCACTTTCCTTATTTTGTTTAAGTTGTTTGCTTTTAATTATGTTTGTACTTTCATTAATGAAATAAGCATTGCGACTTTTGATTCAATTCATTTCCGTCCATTTATTTGCATCTTTTTGCTTTATTTTTCAAATGTTTACTTCTTGTCCAAAATTTTGATATGCTAAGATTGGAGGGAGGATGATGAAAACGTTATACCCATAATTGTTGTCAGTATGCTTTCAATCAAACCTTGTTGACGATGTAAGGCATTGTTTCAATTCCCAAACACTGGAGAAATAAGGAAGTTAATCCCTCGTTACCCCCTTCGAGCCTAGAAGTTGGAGTTTCTTTCGTTACAAAAAACCCACAATTTTAACCTTGGGATAGGTAGTTCTCAGTTAACTTGGTTGTGTGTTCATACGATACACCTTTCATTAACAAATTTTCCTTCGCACACGTCAAACAAGTGTCGAAGATGTTTTCTAATCAAAAGGTCGATGATGGTTCACCGTAATCATTAAAATCAAACAGTCACTTTCCTTCACACAAAAAAATAATATAAAAAAATCAAAAGAAGCCCGCTAAGTCAAAACCTATGAAGGAGACTTAGGCAAAACTGGGGCATCCCGCTGACTGTAAACTCTAAAATAAACAGTTCAGGCAAAATTTAGGGATAATACAAAGAGATTTTTAAATCCTTATCTTGAAAATCCTCAATGTCAAAACAATCAAATGTTATAGGGGAGTAGTGGCTGCCTTTTCATAGGTCCCTTTGACTTCTGAATCATCACTGCGACGATCAATGAAATCCCTAACTTATGGGAACCTGAATGCATAGTATGAGTTAACTGAGCATAGGACTGAAGATCATCACGTAGATTGGGTGGGTACAAATAACTTTTGAGCCTTTATCTTTTGTTTCATAAATCGTGAATCAGGCCACGTTACAACCCTCAAAAGACCTAATTAAAGTAAGGTTATTTTGAAAGTATACTACAGCAAGGTTGCGTAACCTGACTCCTAAAGATCTTTGTGAATCATTTATTTTGGCAGTACACCTTTGTTTTAAACTTTGAGCGTCCTGAACCGTTGTGTTCTGACTAACGACTCATGTATTTTCCATCTTTCAAAAATAATTTTTCAAAAATCGCATGAACTTTGCATTACCATGTTTGTATGAATATTTTTGTTTGCAAACTGGCTTTCCTCTAAGGAATTTTCAAACAATGAGAAACTTGGTCAAGTGATCTTATCAGGGGCAAGTTCCTTTTACATCCTGTCAAAGAATCAGTTCAAGATTTGTTCAAGGCAATATCTTCTCAGATTTGGTTTATCCAGAGAATTGTTCAAGACTCAGACTGGGGCAAGCCCTCCGAGGATACAGCAAAACAGTCGATTCCACGAATTAGACAGCTGAAGCAATTATCAGTTCATTTGACCTGGGGCAGTTTACTTGCATAATCCCTAAGCAGTTATTCATCATTTCTACAGTGACTATCAACTTGATACAGTTTAACAGAATGACAGTGATCTCCGTGTTGAGGAATCAGTCCTCCAGTTTTGTCATCTCACCGAAAGAGTCGAGCCTTGTCGTCGATGTCTGCATTTGCATTTGATCATATCTCATAGCATAATTCCTATACATGTGCATATCTTGGGTGCTTTATTCCCCATTTACATTTCTATCTTGGGTGCTTTACTCCCCATTTACATTTCTATCTTGGGTGCTTTATTCCCCATTTACCTCTCTATCTTGGGTGCTTTACTCCCCATTTACATTTCTATCTTGGGTGCTTTACTCCCCATTTACATTTTTATCTTGGGTGCTTTACTCCCCATTTACATTTTTATCTTGGGTGCTTTACTCCCCATTTACATTTTTATCTTGGGTGCTTTACTCCCCATTTACATTTTTATCTTGGGTGCTTTACTCCCCATTTACATTTCTATCCTGGGTGCTTTACTCCCCATTTACATGTCTATCTTGGGTGCTTTACTCCCCATTTACCTTCTATCCTTGGGTGTTTTATCCCCCATGTACCTTTATCCCGGGTGTTTTATTCCCCGTTTACCAGATATTCCTGGGTTTACCTAACATCATGGTGTTTTACCCTCATTTACTTTTTTTCCCCTGAGGTCGTGTTTTACTCGCGTCTTACCTTGTGGGCAAAATTTATTTACTTGGCATCATGGGTGTTTTATCCCCATTTGCGTTTTTCTCCTGAGCTAGTGTTTTACCCGCGTCTTACCTTGCAGACAATTTCTAATTTACTTGGCACCTATCAACAATTCTGTGTCGTGTGTATCCGACGTTCTTCCAGATATGACATGTCTTCTTCCCTAGTGCAGTTCCTCGATGGGTCGTCCCCTGTGACGTTGTTTCGTCTGTATCCGTGCATTTGTCATTTTCATCATACGCATCATATCAGATTCATATCATATTTAGCATTATAGTTTGTTTTATTTTGTCCATATCATTGCATAGCACTGCGTCTAAAGGCAAAATTTTCGGTTATCTGTATTTAAATCCCTCCACCATGATTTCTCGAGTCTCCGTTGCTCAAATCACCCGGTGAAGCTATTTAAATAGGGGCATCTGTTGCACCCCAAATTTGTCCTACCTTTACATAGTTTCTAGTGCCACTTTATTCTGAATGAATAAAATGACACAATTGGCAAGAGACCGTGTGTAAGGAGTTGTGAGTGTGAGAGGTCGAGAGTTCGAATCTCACCTTCTTCACTTTTTGTTTTTCTTTTATTTTTATTCTAACTTTTCTATTTTCATAAAAAATAACAAAAATAGTTTTTTTTATTATTCCATATTTTTCATAAAAACATCCAAAAATCATAAAATTAAAAATATTAGAAAAGATTTTATTCTTTTAAGTTTGTTTTAGTTTGTTTTTTTAGCTTTGACTAATTATTTAAGTTGGCTTTAAAGTGGGCATTAGGTTAGAGTTAACCCTAATTTGTTACCTATATAAACATGAGTTGCATTTGAGAAAAAAGGAGAAAGAGACAAAAAGGAAAAAACGGCGGCCGTTCTCACGACTTATCAGAAGAAGGGAGATTTTTGAAAAAAACTTTCAAGGCTTCGTCAGGAGTCAATATCATAGAGAAAAAGGTAAGTCACTCTAACAATGTTTTGTTTCTTTCTTCTTTGTTTTTTTTTTCTTTCTTTTTCAGATGAACAGAAGAATTAGAAAGAGGAAGAAGAAGACATGCAAGCTGATCAGCACTTAAACCCAACCCTAAAAAGAAGGGAAAGGGTTTTCCAAACCCTAAAAAAAAGGGAAATGGTTTTTTTTCCAAACCCTAAAAACAACACAGGGCCAACCACCCTTCTAGCAATCCCCACTTCTTTTATTTCTATTTCTTTTTCTTCTTTTTTTTTATTATGTTATCATATTATTATATTTTATTATTTCTTTTTTTTAAAACTGTAATTAGTAATCACATTATATTTTATTACTAATACTTCTTTTATTTTTAAAACCTCAAGCCAAAAATTAAAACCTTTTTTTTTAAAAAACCATTTCTTTTTTTAATTAAGAACCTTTCTTTTAAGAAACAATTTTCTTAATCAAAACAAAATTTTAAAATAATTACTAACATTTTCTTTAAAACATTAAAATTAAATTTTTCTTTAATTACAACAAAATCTAAAACAAAATTTTCTTAATCCAAAACCTTAAATTTAAAATATTTTCTTTAATTAAATTAAACAAATTCTTTTTGTAAGTAAAAAATATTAAAATTAAAATAATTTCTCCTTTTAAATGCAAAAATTAATTCCTTTCTTTAATTAAAAATTCAAAAAAATAAAGTTTCGATTTAGCCATTATTTTCGTCTAAGCCTCGTTAATTTGTTTGTTTCAGCTTTATTATTATTTATTTTAATTTATTTTATTCCATGGATGTAATTTACGCGACCATGGGGTCGCGGCTTATTTTATTTCGCATTTCTTTTTGGGGATTTGTAATTTACGCGAGTGATCATCGCGACGCTTTCTTTACTTTCCGCATTTTAATTTCTGCCGTATAATATTTTGCCTTGCTTGCATGTTTTTCCGTTATATTTCCCTTCCGAAGGATTAGGTCTAGCCGTTTGACCGCCGAGTCAATAACCCTAACGTTTGACCATTTCAAAACCCTAATCGCCTAGGTGTCCCGCCGTGGACGAAAATACCCTTTACCCTAGCATTAGGTCAAAGAGTCGCCGTACTCTGTTTTAGGGTTTCCCGCCGTGGAATATTTAATTTAACCCTAATTTCAATCAACAATTTCAACATAGAAATAGGAGTTTCAAAACTCCACGTAAGCGTGCCCTTAAGATACGTTTACTCCCCTTTGAAACCTTGACCACAGTCAAGACGTTTCTAACCTCCTTTTCGAGGGGAACTACAATTACTCTGATTCCATTCCCGTCAGGATATGTAGGCACAAGATGCGACGTCTTGCCGAGTAAAATTAGGACTAACCCTTAGGTCATTAGGTCACTCTATCCCTTAGCTCAATATATATTAAAACAGATAATAAAATATAAAAAAAGCATACAATAAACAAAAGGTTCCTGTAGAGTACTACAGAAGTTTAGGGTGCTAGTACCTTCCCTAAGCTTAACCAACCCCTTACCTAGGTCTCTCCCCGCATTGTCTTTACGATGCAAAATTAGGTTTTCCTCTTTTGACCTTTTCCTTCGGATAAATCAAAGAGCGGTTGTGAACCAAAGATGCGATTCAAATTAATTAATAATTTGATATCATATTCTAACCGCAACACCTATAATAACGACTGAACAACTGTTGTTAAGTAAGATGTGATTATATGTGGGTTATTTACAACCAGAGTCTAGTGTTCGTGGTAGAAAACTAGAAAACATGCTACCTATAACCATGATTGTTTTAAGTACCCGTGGTGAAATGTCTGCTAGTATTGTTTTTTTATTTTTGCCACTTATTTTGCTTGACTACATTGATAACTTTCATCAAAATGTATAATATTAAATATTTTGAACACAACAACAACAACAACAACAACAACAACAATAACAAGAATAATAAGAACAATAACAATAACAATAACAAAAACAAGAAGAACAACAAGAACTAGAACAACAAGAACAATAACAACAACAACAACAAAAACAACAAGAACAACAATAGCAACAACAACAACAATAACAATAGTAACAACAACAAAAACAAAAACAAAAACAACAATAATAAGAATAACAACAACAACAAAATAAATAAATAGAATCGTTAAATAAGAACATTTTATCTGACACAACAACAACAACTAATGTTGTTAAGTTGAATTCATGCTTTTCGTGCCTTTTTCAATTTGGATAAGAGATGATAAAGTTCTGAAAGAAATGTTTTTTAGTTCCGTTTATGGAAGAAATGAAATTTTTAAGTTTGGTTTAGTGGAGGAATAATGTTTCGTAAATGGAAGAAGCTTAGAGGCAAAAGATCAAGTTTGTCTAAGTACGTCTAGGAAAAAAGTGAATGAACTAAGAGCGTTATATATCTTTTAAAAAATAAGAAGGTGCCACTTTTCACCATAGTTGGAATTTCTAACCGTGGTTAAATGTGACACCTTCCTACTTTTCACCACAGTTGTTATTAAGGACCGTAATAAAAAGTATTTTAATAAAATATATAAAAAAATGCAGGCGCCTAAATGTCACATATTACTCCGCTTGATTGAATATCCAAGACAATAATATGTTATGAAAGATATATTTTGTTGTAGTGCTTCTACATTTTCAGGACAAAAGGTATTACATTGTATTGGTAATTGACTTATTCGGTCATGAAGGTTGTTTTCTCCTTACCCGACTCATACATAGGAATCTAGTTGTAATTAGAATACACGTCCATGATTGACGAAAATCTACATCTAACTGAATTGTCTAGCAATTTGTCTATTTTTGGAAAGGAGTGTTTTGTACTATAACTAGAAATAATTGACGTAGGTAATGGAAAATCCTGAGCCGCTTTTGATCTCTAGTGTGGCGGTGTAGGATGAACCTGCATGGTTAGTACTCCAACGCCTAAGTCAGTTCAAGATGCAAAATGATTATAGTGAAAATGGAGATCATATAATGTAGCTTACTATCTGTGTGAACTGATTTTATATCTTGCGTCAAGTGGAGTGAATTCGAGATGAGTTGGACCTTAGATATTTGGGTCTTTGTCAGACACAGAGCAGGGGAAGCCTTTAGTGATTTTGGTCGGTTCACATGATGTTGTCTGATGCGAATAGAAAGTGGAAACGTTTGGAGCTAGTAGAAAAAGTACCGAGAGACAGACGCATTTAATACCTTTCTTATCACTAAAACGTTTCACCTTCCACCTTCTGCATGTTACCCTAAATCTGCAAGTCAGTGAATGATCCCCCTTCATAAAGTATTTGAGTATTATCGACTCTTCATTCTAATTGATAGGGCAATATTTATAGCCTTTTAAAGTTGCATTTCATCTTTGATTTGGACCATTGATTTTTAATTGATTCATTTATAAATAAAAAAAAGGGATCCCCCCTTTTTGCTCCTCTGCTACTCTTCGACTATCTCTTTTTTTTGGACTTTAGTTATCCACTCTCTTGCTCGAGCCTTTAGATTTTTCTATCACGTCTCTCTCTCTCTATCACGTCTCTCTCTCTCTCTCTCTCTCTCTCTCTCTCTCTCTCTCTCTCTCTCTCTCTCTCTCTCTCTCTCTCTCTCTCTCTCTCTCTCCAAGTACATTATTGCTGCATCATCTAAGACCAACTCCAGCGTTGGTTTTTCACTCAAGTTCGCCAGGCTGGCGTATTATATATGCATTAAATATTACTGAAATTATTTTCAAGTGGCGGACGTTGCTTACGATTCAACCGTACGACACATTTGCTAACGACTACTTTGCATTAAATAATATATTAAACTATAATAAATATAATAAAACTAGCCGTTTCAACGACTACTTATTTTTTTATTTTATTTTTTATTATAAATATAATTTTGGTTTCCAAAAATTTACCAACACAAATTTCTCTCACTTTTATTTTCTCTTCAATTTGAAATTTCTCTCTCACAATTTCATCATTTTATTCCTATACTTTTAATTTTTTTTCAACAATTTTTTTCTCATTAGCATTTTTTTTACAAAATATTTAACTCAAAATTTCATCTTTTTACTTCAAATTACAATTGTTTTGGCCAAATGGGAACGTTTTGGACATGAAGATGATGAAATTTAAGTTTGATTAATTATGTGATGTTATTTATTTTTATTGTTTTTAATTATATATCATGTATTTGAGATTAATTTTAATTATCATTTTAAATTATAAGTTTAATTTAATTTTTTTTAATTTTATATCAAATTTAATTTAAAACACTAAAATTAACTAAGGAGAGATTGAAATATTTTTTTAAGTTTAATCTAATTTTTTTAAAGTTTATATAGTAAAAAATTAAAATTATTATTTTAAGTGATATAAAATTTAATATAAATAAAATATTAATATATAAAATAAAGTTGTGGGATCCAATATAAGTTTTTAGAGTTGCACCATTGAAATAAAAAATTATTTAAGTTGCTTCAAGCTGACGTGACTTAATAAGTCGCAGAAGATGCTCTAAAAAAACAAGAGTTGTTCCATTTAATATCAATTGCTTTATATCGATAGGATAAAAATAAGTATTCAAAGTTCAAACACTTGCTCTCTAAGATTTGGTCTCTAAGATTCGACAGTCTCGTACGTAATCGTGCACTTGCGGCGTGTGAGTTATCTAAAAAAAAGCAAGTTGAAACATGGATGTAAATTTAAAATTGTTAAGAGAAGTTAGGAGGTGAAATTGAAATAAAAGTATTATGAGAGATTGAGAAGAAAGCGTGAATATTTAATGAAGTGAAAATAGATTAAAAGCAAAAAGTAGGGGACCAGAAAGATTTAAAAGAAAAGGAGAGAATATTGGCAGCAGAAAAGAGCTGAGAGAGAGCTGAACTCAACTTGTCATTCAAAGGTATTTCCTAAATGCCGCTTAGATCTTCCCCATTTTTGGTTGTGTGTTCCAGCTCCATTCATGTTCTTGTTATTATTTATGTGTTCCAGCTCCACAATGGCGCAAGACATTTTCGACTTTCTCAGGAAAAATCAATTCACTACTGTTGAAGCAGCATTACGAACTGACCTCAATAATCATAATACTGACAAATTTCCTAGGCTTCCTTTGCCTCTTGTTTATTCCCAGCCAGATCTTCCTATTCAACTACAAACTCACTCTTCAGGTTTGCTTTTTCTCAATAAATTCTTCTTCATCTAAACTCACTCTTCAGGTTTGCTTTTTCTCAATAAATTCTTCTTCATCTAAACTCACTCTTCAGCTTCTTTAGTGAATGCATGCAACACGGGATGGTATTCAAGTAATTCTTTTTTAATACGTGATTCAGGTATGAACAGGGCTGCAGCAGCCACTTGGTTATCAGAGGATACGTCCCATCTTATATCAGGTTTTGCAACAGTTGCTGTTGGGTTGAATCAATTTCTTGACCATCCTAACGAGTATTGGGACTCTGATGAATATAACGACGACGATGATGTTGGCTACATGAGACAGCCTATTGAGGACGAGACCTGGTTTTTGGCACATGAAATTGATTACCCTAGTGACACAGAAAAGGGGACTGGTCATGGAAGTCTTCTGGATCCCCGGGAAAGATGTCCAGCAAAAGACGAGGACGATGATCAATCTTTTGTTGAGGAGCAATATCTTCAGACCAGTAATGTTGAACCAGTCGCAGCTTCTGATGATCCTATTGGTCTAAGAATTACTGAAATGTATGGAAGAACTAATGGTAATTATTTAATGGCTCAATATGATGGACAACTGATGGATGAAGAAGAATTAAGCCTGATGTGTGCAGAACCTATCTGGAAAGGCTTTGTCCCTCAAACAAATGAGCTCATCATGCTGAATGATAGCTTAAGATCACAATTAGAGGATATTTATATAGATGATGGTCAACATGGTTCAGTTAGGTCAATTGGGGTGGGGGTCAACAGTGATGCAGTAGATGTTGGCAGGGAAGTGCGTGAAAGTTTGGTTGGTGGTAGTAGTGAAGGGGGTTTAGAATATTTTCATGATCACGATGTTGGGATTGGTGGTTCTAGACACTCTAATCACGATTTGGATATAAAAAAGAAAAAGGGAAATGACAAGAGCGTGTCTAATAAATATGTCATAGGTGGTGATAAAGATGCCCAGTTGCAGGTGAAAACACATAATGAACGGAAATTCGCATTTCCCCCATCTTTCAAGGATGACCAGATGATTTGGCCTACCTCCGACAAGTCCCTGGGGTCAAATAACTGCATTGCAGATGAAACTGACAATTATCTTAATGCATTTTTGGAATCTGATGACACTCTTCCTTTTTGGAGGCAGAAGAGCAGTGTTTCTTTACCCGTTAAAAGTTCCAGGGGTGAAAATAATGCCAATGCGATAAGACCAACAAACTCTTCTCCAACATCAGTCTCAAATTATGGATATTCTGAAAGAGATCGTGTCAAGCTAGAAGAGGATGTAAAGGTTGGAGTTGCAAGGGAAGATGGTCTAGGGACTCTAGAGGATGAAGAGGCAGCTGCTGTGCAGGAGCAAGTAAAGCAAATAAATGCCCAGGAGGAGGAATTTGAAACCTTCGATTTGAAGATTGTACACAGGAAAAACAGGCACGTCTTCATTGTGTGTGTGCGCGCGCGCGTGTCCATTATAATTTTATGCCTTTTATTTTTGCTCCATGCGAAATGATCTTAACAAGTTTGTGATGATTTCTTGTTAGGTTACAAAGTAAGTATGATTTGTTTATTGTTTTATGTCTTCCATAGTTTTAGCATTTACGGTCTTTCAGAAACAATGATTTGTGTCTCAGAACTGGCTTTGAGGAGGACAAGAATTTCCATGTTGCTTTAAATTCTATAATAGCTGGAAGGTATCATGTCACAGAGCATCTGGGATCTGCTGCTTTTAGCAAAGCTATACAGGCTCATGACCTGTATACTGGCATGGATGTTTGTGTTAAAATTATAAAGAATAACAAGGACTTTTTTGATCAAAGTCTTGATGAGATCAAGCTTCTCAAGTATGTCAATAAGCACGATCCAGCAGACAAGTATCACCTTCTTCGGTTATATGATTATTTCTATTATCGAGTAAGTGAATATGCTATTAATCCTGCTAAATTGCTAATGATGTGTATGTCACATTTGTTTCCTAATCAATCAATTATTATTTTAAACAGATCAAATTATTCATTATTTATATTTCCCCTTTTATCAACTGTTCAACACAATTCTGGTTAGCTGATTTTAGTGCTCCATTATTTTTCTTGTTCTATTGCAGGAACATTTGTTAATAGTATGTGAACTACTTAAAGCAAACTTGTATGAGTTTCATAAATTTAATAGAGAATCAGGGGGTGAAGTTTACTTTACAATGCCGAGATTGCAGGTTTGTGGTGTGTCATTTACATGAAATTATCTAATGTTCATCTTATCTGTTGTTATTTCTAAAACTCTTATGAATTCACCTGTGCAGTCAATTACCATTCAGTGTTTGGAAGCACTTCAATTTTTGCATAGCCTTGGATTGATACATTGTGACTTGAAGCCAGAGAATATATTGGTTAAAAGTTATAGCAGATGTGAGATCAAGGTCATTGATCTTGGAAGTAGTTGTTTTGAGACAGATCACCTTTCCTCATATGTTCAGTCAAGGTCCTATCGTGCTCCTGAAGTTATTTTGGGACTTCCGTATGACAAGAAGATTGATATCTGGTCACTTGGCTGCATCTTGGCAGAGCTTTGTACTGGCAATGTAAGAATAATAGATAATTACTGCATTTCAATACTACTGTTGTTAAAATCACAATTAAACTTATGTGCACGACCTGGTTACCGGACCCCTCAGTTGTGGGATTGTTAATATTAGTTTTTGGCTGAAAGCGGTTGCAGAAATTGTTTTGTCATGTGGAGTGTTTATTTTCTTTGTTAATATATGTGACTTTCTGTTTCCTCAATGTTGTAGGTTCTCTTCCAAAACGATTCACCGGCCACATTACTTGCTCGTGTGATCGGGATAATTGATCCAATTGATCAAAGTATGCTTGCAAAAGGATGTGATACATACAAGTACTTCACCAAAAATCATATGCTTTATGAACGGAACCAGGTAAGAGTCGTACATGTTTGGCATCTTAACCAATTTATATTGAAATTGGTGTTTGCTGAGTAAGCGGTTTATTTATAACAATGTACAGGAAAGCAATAGGTTAGAATACTTGATTCCGAAAAAGACATCGTTGAGGCATAGATTACCTATGGGAGACGAAGGGTTCATTGAGTTTGTTGGTCATTTGCTTGAGATCAACCCAAAGAAGAGGCCGTCTGCATCGGAGGCTCTGAAGCACCCTTGGTTGTGTTACCCTTACGAACCTATATCATCTTGAAACTTCATTTTGGGTGTTGTACATGTTGTGTAATAATTCTTTTAGGCTATTGAGTAATATTTTTGTTGAAAGCAAAGCTGGTGATAATGTATGGAACTTGAGACTCAGATTGCATCTACTTTTGTTTGGAGCAAACTAACTGGATCTTGTTAGTGCAAGGAGGAGCATTGTTTGGTTTTATGACTTGCCTGCAAATGAGTTCATGCTGAATTGACGGATAATATATTTCTTTATCTTAAATCAAGTTTAAGCCATTCTTAAGTTACATACAAAAACTAGAAAAATCTATTATGTTAGGCAAAGACTCCTACTTATCCTCCTCATGCACTACAGAGCACCTCTTTGATTGAAATATGTTGTAAAACTAAACATACATGATTGGTTGAAATGAAACGTAACCCTTTGATGTTTGATTTAATTTATTGGGAAATTGAATTTTCTTGATTATGAAATCTTAAGCACCATTGAATAAATCAAACACGTGTTAAAAAAACTACTAATAATTTAGTCAAATATTAACTTGTAAAATATGCAAGGATAAACTTGTAATTTATTAAATTTAATTTTGTACTTTATAAAAAATGTGAAAAATTAATTTTGATATTTTCTTATGTAATTTTATTCATCCAAACAACATACAATTTCTACTCTATTTCACTTTATCTCTCTTCTCTAGTAACTCTTTACACATCCAAACATAGTGATAGGGTCATCCCTCCTTTTATCCCCACACTTATGACTTCATGTATGGTTTTACAAAATCAATATATTATATATATGCGTCAGTAACAAATACCACAGGAGTCACTTATTTATATTGACATATGTGAACTTGAGGATTCAGTGTGTGAGCACTGAAATAAAATAAGATACTAGAAAAATAGATGCAAGCAATTGAAGAACATCTAGAACATCTTTCCAGTTCCATCCTTCCTAGGAACAGATTCATTGACATCCATTCGTTGCCAATTCCCTACAAAAGAACCCAGCTGATCAACCTTGTCATACAATCCTAAGAGCCCGCCCGTATGTATGAACAGGATCTTCCTCCCTTCCCATTTCTTTGGATTTTCATTTATATCTTTCACCATTGCATAAGCAGCCTTACCACTGACAAGTAATAAACAATATTCAATCAAAACATGGCCTATAGGTATTCGTAATTGATAAGTAAAGGGCTAATCCTACTATAATAAGATGGAGGAAACTAAAGTTTGTGAACAAGATATTCGTGTGATGCACAATGAATGGCCTTCTGTTTGTGGAATAATAGAGAAGACACAGTAGTTTTAATGGATCCAAAAGAGCACTACAACAATATACAACATGGGTTAAATAAATACCTGTATACCGGGTCAAGAACAACCCCTGTAGCTTCAGCGATTTCTTTTACAAATTTAAGTTCCTCAGAAGTGTTCATTGCATAGCCAATACCCTTGGCCTGTAAACAATTAAATTTACATCATAAAAAAAAAGTATAGCTAAGCCAGATGATGAAGTAAGTTTTTCAGACCAGACATGTGTTATAAGAACCTTCATGCCATGACTTGTCATGCAAGCATATTATGTCTGCTGGAGTGTGATCATTGATTTTCTCGATAAGAACCACTATGTATGTATTTCCACAAAAAGAACCATATTAACAATACACTCACATTTTGTATGTGGACAATATCTCTAGAGTTAACCCCGGCTTTGAGCCCATCAAGCAAGTCTTGGACAAAGTTGTGGAAGTAATCTGGGTCATCACAAACGGAGAATGCATGCACCTGCAGGAAGCACCTAAATGATTTAAGCAGCATGTAAAAAATTGGACTATGCGAGTCTTCTAAGAAGAAGGCATACCCTTGCTTTCAAGGTACTCAATGATGAACCCAGTGCTAAACCAGCAATTGTGCCCCCACTGAAAATTGACAAATGTAGGTTGTTCTTAGATGAATAGACAATGTTCTTTCATCCTAGTACAGCTTAGGCTCGCGTTCACTAGTAAATTTGGTTGTAAATTATGACATGAAAGCACAAACATACAATTTTTCTTGGGCAGATCTTGTTTATTTATATTAAACCCACACTTTCAAAGAGAAGTCATTATTTGCTCTAGAATACATCATGCATACATACTATAAGATGCGTGAAAGTTGTTATATAAAGAGAATTGAAAGAAGCTGAAAAGGAGGGTTGCTAAGGAAAATATAAAAAAATAAAGTAGGCCACAACCTGCCACAAGCCACAGCAATATCATCAAACTTGACATTGCTTGTTCCACTTTGAATCTGCTGCTCAATTTCCCTAATAGCCTCTATGTAACCCCTGAACAGAAGAAAAGACATGAATAAAGTTGCAGTTGATTAACTATTAAGAAAGGAGTTACTTACCATGTTCCGAGAGAGTTTGAACCGCCAACTGGAATAACATATGGGTTCCTGCCTTGATTGATCAACTTTTGTTTGAGGAGGTTTGCAAGAGTCTAAGAGAAAGGAAAGCAGTGAGTGAGTCTAAGAGAAAGCAAAGCAGTGAGTGAGTGAGTCTAAGAGAAAGGAAAGCAGTGAGTGAGTCTAAGAGAAAGCAAAGCAGTGAGTGAGTGAGTGAGTGAGAAATGGGAGATACTGACTACACTTCCAATTAGTGAGTATTCTTGTTTGGATATAAGATGAAGTTGAGCTCCAATCAAACGCTCAACAAGTAGATTGCCAGTGAGGGTGGGATCTTGGTCAACAAGGAGCTTAGAAGTGCGGAGAATGAGAAAAGGGTCGAGATTCAAATACTTAGCGGCAACGGCAGTGGCACGACAGTGGTTGCTTTGAATGCCTCCAATGGTAATAACAGAATCAGCATGTTGGGCAACAGCATCGGCCATCAAGAACTCCAGTTTCCTGACTTTGTTTCCACTCAATTGCATACCGGAAAGGTCGTCGCGCTTCAGCCACACTTCCGTATTGGGTGGGAGATTGGGAAGGTTCCATCTGTGAATTGGAGTGGGAAGCTGACAACAAACACAGTGTGTTAGGGATTTTGATAATTAGAAAAGAAAAAAACAAGAAGGAGAAAAAAAATAGTTACATGTGCAAGAGAGAAGAAATGAGAAGGTATAGGGTCGAGGTGGGATGCCCATGAAGGAGGTGTGTAAGTCTTGAGACTGAGAAACTCAAAGCTGCTTGATGATGCCATAAATGCCTGCTGCTGGAGGCTTGAGATCTGCTTCCTCAGATAATGAATAGTCTTGGCCTGTATCAACCCACCATACATTACAATACAACACTTTTTTTGTTTCAATTAAGATCCTGCACATCTTATTACTAGATATTTTTGGACAAACCCATAAGTTTTGCAATTATTATATTATATGTTAATCATAATTCTAACAAGATATCACAATGTTCCAAGTTACAATCAAATATCACACTACCCTCATCTATGCCACTAACCCAACCTTATTATTAGGACTATAAAGATTCACTTTAGATCGATTTTAAAAAATAATATAGGTTTAGTTTGGTTCCACTTTTATTATTTTTTAAAAATAAAACTGAGCAAAATTAAATAGTTTAGTTTGTTTGATTCATTTGAAGTATTACTTTTTTTTTTAACAATGCACTAATAGGGTAACAATTTTATTTTATTTTATCATTTTTTAAAATAAATTATTTATATTTTCTATTTTTCAAACAACCTCATATTAAATAAGTTAATACAACATATTCAAAACTTAATAAATTCATATAATATATTTAAAATATCGATAATTTACCCTCAAATACAACTAATACATACTACATATTTAAAATGAGAATAATTCATCATCAAATACAAATTACACAATTTTGAAATTAAATTCATCATAAAATTAAAAAAAATTCTAATTCATTTAAAAAGAAAGAGATGGAAAGAGATGTAAATGAACTAATAAAATATGAAATACAATGAGAATGATTGGAGCGGAGATTAGCATAATGGTGGTAGTAAATGGAATGATAACGATGATCATTTCAAGTGTAACTTAGGATTTCTAGTGGACGATGATCATTTCAAGTGAAACTTGTGAGGTGCAAAAATAAATAAAGCTCGTGACATTTTTAATTTTCACCAAAAAAGCCCATTACACATTTTTGTCGAAAACCAATTGCAAGAAACTATAGAGGCCCATTAATGTTTATCAAAGGACCAAACCCATGTTGTCAAAAATTACAAAATAAAAATACAATAAGGCACTCTTATTAAGTCAAAATGCACAGCTTCTACTTGAGCCAACGACATGAGAAACGCTATAAGCCATAAACAAGACAAGATACATAGCTTCACAAAAGCCATTGCGTAGAAACCGTCAGTACCATGCAACAAGCTTCATCCATAATTGCAACGCAAATGCCCGGTCATACACAAGGGCTACCCAACGCATCGTCCTTCCAATATGTACCAGCAAGCCAAATTACACACAAACTGTTACGCGACAAAACACGTCTCCACCATAATTCCACAACAAACCTTATGGCAGCGTACAATACCACTATTCTTCACAACTTTCTATAAAACGCACCAACAATTACGTAGCATGACCCACACAACAATCCACACAATGCACAATAACCACGTCGCCTCTCATTCTCACTCAATACATTCTATAAAACGAACCTCACCCTTTCTTCATTCGCCAACAAAACGCTGCTGAAAACTCCGCAAAAACCCCCCATCCTCGTCCAATTTTCACTACCCTTCTTATTCTTGAACCCAATCCATAAACCGCACAACAACAACAAATCATTCTTCATACAACAACTCACATAAATCTTTTTCTCTCTCAACCTTCACCTTCGTTACAAAACTTTAACAACCCTTTAAATTTTCAACATACAAAACCCAATCAAATCAGAGACAAGTTGAAAAGAAGAAGAGAGATCGGAACCGAAACAATACACACAAACCTGAAAGTGAATCAAAGTGAATCAAGGTGAACCTGAAAGTGATATGTCTTTTTTGAAGTAACATTGTTTTTGGGTGATGGGCTTTTCTTAAGCCCGTGTGATCCCATACTTTGAAGCTTATTTGGTTCTTTTCACCACCTAGATCTTCTCTTGCTCCCCTCTTTGGTTTATCAATTCATTTTCTTTATTTTATTATTATTTTATTCTCTTTTTTAAAATTATTTTTCTAATATTTTTTTTTCTTGATATTATTTTGTCATTATCATCAATTTCATGTTGATTTTTTTTATTTCCATTTCATTTTCATTTTGATTATTGGTCAATGAAGTCTTTAGAATCATAGATGTTGGTTATCGAAGTTGTTAACCTTCATTATTTCAAATCTTTAGGGATTTATCATTTGGATCCTTTTCTATACTTTGGGATCATGATAGGTTACCTTCGATTAATCGACAAAAGTTTGTGATTAAGACAAGACTGTTAACTTTTCCTTTTCGTGTGGCACGATTCGTTGAGAACGATTTACATATCATTTTTATATTGTGTTTTAGCACACACATCATTATTGAGCGGTCTACCATAGCATGATCTTTCTCATAGATCGTGCTAACGATTGCTTAACACTACAGTGGACCCGATTCAAAAAGTAATCATCTTATCATTAACAATTAATGACTAACAACTGACTTTAATTTTCGCTCATTATACTCTTATCTTTTTGTCATTATACCATTGTCTATATATCATTATTCTTATATCCTTGATTACTGTTCATATCATATTATCATTATTCATATCATCTTGTCATGCTAACCCTTTCCTTGTTTCTCATCTTGTTCAAAAATACAAAAACATGATAAAATTGAAAAGACCAAAATATGGACTATAGTAATATCCTTCGCAAGGAGAAATGGATATGTACTCTTGCTTATGGCTTAGTTTAAGACACCTTGCATACACACGACTTCCTCTTGGACTACCTGACAATGACCCCATTTATTTCTCGCAATCCTGTGTGCTTTACATGTACCCTGCTCCCTTTTCGATGTATGCACTTTACTTGCTCTTCTATGATTGTGGCTTGGTTTATTAGGAGCACCCTTTGAGACTAGGCTAGACTAAACCCTTTTTAAACTAATTCCCGATGCGATGTTGAGCCACTTTTTAAAACAACCTTGTAAGTCGATTGCTTGTTAGCATCACCATCAACCTAATGCACACACTCCAACCTTTTTGTGGTTTCATTACTAGGAGCACCCTTAGGGATTAGGACCGATCCAAACCTTTTCACAAACCCTTGATCCAACGTCAAGTGGCATTTTCTTCAAACTTTTAAGTCGAGTGCCTTTTACCTCGTCATCAACCTCTTTTCACAATCCAAACGCATTACAAACAAACTCTTGATCCAACATCAAGTAAATGTTCTCAATTAAACTTCAAAACACATAATAACTATCAAAACTCTTTTCAAATAAAGGTGAATATGAGGGATTTGAAGCCTTCAATTCCTCTTCTCGATTGTTTAGGTGCGAGTTACCTTTCTCGTTTTTGAACAATTATGACCTCTAAAGGAAATCAATCTTATAAGTCGTAGTTTTACGAACTACGAACGCTCTGATTCTTCATTCTCGTCTGAATAAAGATACGTAGGCACAAAGGCTCCATTCCTTGGCGAGCTACCTGATCGGGAAATAGCAAGTGTACTATTTTTACCAATTGTAGTAATAAGGGAAAAGTCCCAAGTATCGATCTCGAGGACTGCGTAGTAATTAACGGAATTTTTAGGATTCAAATGAACAAAAGGTCTAGTGGTTTGTTTGATAGCAGAGTAATATAATAAGTAAATACGGACTTAATGAATTAATCTAAGAACAGTGTTAGGGGAGTGGAGTCGATGCGAGTAAAGACTGTCGCTTGCGCGAAAATAAGGTGCCGGCATGACAGAAGAGTCGCCACCTTTCGTTATTTATCCCTCAGAGCGGGAAAGGAAACGATCGGAGAAACCTGACGAATAAGGGTAAGACAAGGTCATCGCAACCATTGTCTGGGTTCGGGAGTCGGTTACGCAAGGGGAAGGTATTAGCACCCCTCACGTCCGTCGTACTCGACGGGATCCTCGCTTGTTTGTTTACTTGGACGGGTTGGTTATAATCTATCTACCTATCAAGGCTGGCTGAAAAAGAAAAGAAAATGACTCGGCAAAGCGTCGCACTTTATGCCTACGTATTCCCATCAGAGAATGAGAAATCAGAGTCAACGTAGTTCGGCTAACTACGGGTTATGGGGGAAAGGTTGCTCGCTAGGAAGTCGCATCCTATGCCTACGTACTTTCATCTGGTATGAAAGATCAGAGCTCACGTAGTTCGGGAAACTACAGGAAAAAGCTCAACTAGGAGGGAGACTATCAAGTCCTACTGTTATCATGCCATGGATTCATCCTATGGTTGAGGTTTGAACAGGGAACTCCTAGATGTTGTCATGCATAGGTTTCAACCTAAAAGTCTATCATCAAATCCTCATCAGAAGAAATGAGAGTCCTAAGGGATCATGTCAATGATACACAGAAACAGACAAAAACATCAGCTTTAACAGTAAAATGCATGCAATGCAAGTGAGGGAGGAAATGTGTGTGGGGCTTCAGCCTCCACAAGCTCATCTCAACCTCAAGCCAGTCATGAAATAACAGTAATCGTACTGAAAATAAACAACATGCTATCAAGCAATGAACAGGTAAAAGAAATGAAGTGCCAACAGGCAAACAACACACTTGAGAAAGAATCCTCTACTCTCTAATCCTAACCCTAATCACAGGATCTAAACAAACCTAAGCAAAGCTCTCAAGCAGAACCCTAAACAGGAGAAATCATTCCCAGTCTTCAAGCTTCAGAATAAGCTTACCAAAGAAAGGGAGCTAAGCAAGCAAGCTCATAGTGTCTTCCTCAGGAAAGCACTAAGAGGTGAATACTCAGGAGTCATACCCTAGGTGGCTCAACCACTGTGATCAGTTTACATCCCTCCTCAGGAGAGATTAAACTCACAAGCAGGCTCCAACATCACTGGATATTTAGGAAATCCTATCTGAACTAGTGGAACTAAATGAATAGACTCATAGGACCTTCCTCAGGAAAGTACTAGGAGGCTTCCACTTGGGAGTTGTATCCCATGTGGCTCAACAACATGTGATCAGTTTACATTCCTCCTCAGGAGAAATTAAACTCACAAGTTGGCTCCAACATCATTGGATACTTGAGAAATCCTAGACAAACTAGTGGAACTAAGTGAATAGACCCATAGGACCTTCCTCAGGAAAGTACTAGGAGGCTTCCACTTAGGAGTTGTATCCCATGTGGCTCAACAACAAGTGATCAGTTTACATTCCTCCTCAGGAGAAATTAAACTCACAAGTTGGCTCCAACATCATTGGATACTTAAGAAAGAGGTGAGAAGGAAGGATGAAAGTCATTCATAGTGCCTTCCTCAGGAAAGTACCATGAACTTCTTTCAAACTTCAGGCTCTCAAACCTCACAGACAGGAGATGAGACAAGCTCTGGGCCTCTGAATCTTGATCTACAAGCTTCTCCTCATGATGCTCTCCATCAATATCCTCAAGGCAACACAAGCCCTCCATCAAATTCCTCAGAATGAACCCCACAGATGAACAGATAACCCACTGAACAAACCAAATCATCAGGCAATCTTCAGATAACCTAAAAATACTAAACTAAATGGGGAAAAATTTAACAAATAATCACAAGGGTCCTCAACACCTACTCATAACATCTACAAAGGTTTCTACCTAAAAATCAAGATAAAACACAATCAAAGAAAGGAATCATCACCTATGCACAATTCTAAACCCTAATTAGACTATCCTAAGTCCACCCTAATTAAACTAATCAAGATTAATTCTAAAAAATCTAGAAAAAATCCTATGGGGAAGTATGACTCATCCTCTAATTGCACAAAAAAGAATGGGTAAAAAAGATTAATGGAAAGTACTAAAACAATTCCTACAAAATCAAATATCAAAATGAAACAATTAAAAAGCTATTTAATTGGAAAATCTACTAAAAATATTAAACCTAAAAATAAAATCTCAATTTTATTTTTATAATTTTCTACTCATTTTAATCCACTCATAGAAAAAAGAAGAAATTAAAAATCATTTTTTAACTATTTTTAATGAATTATACAAAACAGAAAAATAAAAGAAGAAAATAAAAGAAATAAATGAATTAAGGGAGGGGGGGGTCAGAATAGCACAAAGCGCTAGTTAAAACTGATTGGGCTACAAAAAAAGGGGGGGCGAATAGCATTCTGGGCCCAGAATGCCCTTAAAATGAAACGCGGCGTTTTACTTATTTAAATCTTCCCTCTCTTTCTCAGATGCGATCAAGGCCGTTGGATTGGAAGAAATTGTCAAACATTGGGAACGATCCAATGGCTCACCATCATCGTCCCAAACATCACCTAGGGTTTTCAGAACCCTACCTCCATGAGCCAACCTTCGAGCTCCATTAACTCCCTCTACACGCCACGGTTTGCCTCGACCTAAACATGAAAAATCATCTACTTCCCAAGCCCTACACAACCCTACGTAAAGCTTCTCATAACTCGTCCTAGATTGCCCTAACAGAATGCCTCAACATCCTGGTACCACCATGTTCAACTGCTATCAAACTTTCACCAAACTTCAACCTAATGATTTACAGATACACTACACGTTACCCTGGTCATTATACACTACTTCTTGATGATTGAAATGCCCTAAACTAATAGTTCTTGAAAATCAAAGTTTTCTGGTTCTGTTATGGATTGCCATGTAACAAGCTGTAACTCTCAGGGATGGATCCTCTAGCCTAGTACATCAATCTTATACCTATGAAACTAACTAGAACTCAATAATTTAAGAGATATAGGGTGAAGAAAAACCTGTCAAGAAGATGATGGTGAGGCTCGAGGAGGTGGTTTCAGGGCTTGAAATTGGTCCAAGATGCTCCTACAATGGTGAAGAACCTTCTGTTTGCACTTGTGTGGGAGGAAATGGCTTGTAGTAGAAGGTATCTTGGATTGCTTCAACTTGAAGAAATGGCTTCAATGGCTATCTCTCCTTCTTTCTCCTCTGACTTGATTCCAACTTTCACCAACCTCTAACACTCCTTGATGCATTCCTTATATAACAATTGATGGATGTTTCTAGAATCATCTAGAATGATGTGGAAAGTTCATGAAAGTTCCATGATATGCCATGATGGTTATCTCATCTCATATGCCATGCCTTGTGATTTGGTCTCAAATTCTCCTTACATGAGTTATTGAATGAGGATGAGTGAAAAACAAGTCCATTTGTTGCTTGTGTAGGGTTTTTTAACATTGCCTTCTTTTTCAAGTAACTAATTTCCAAAGGAACCTCCTTTTTTAAGCCTCAAATGAAAAATCTACTTAAACCAAAGTTCTTAAAATGTTTTTTCCAATCAAAATGATATATTGGATGACCTATTTTGGATTTGTGGATCTCCCAAAACACTTTTCAATTTCAACTTTTCAAAGTTATAAGTCATTTTTAGTTCATTTTTGACCAATCATGGAATCTTGTGCTATGAACTTTTCCAACAATTTGTGACCTTCTTTCTAGACTTAAAATCACATTTTGAGCAACTTTCATGTTTTGAGTTTTTCCATTTGAGGCTTGGAAATAGGAGTTTTAGGCATTGGATAAAATGACCTATAACTGACAAATGACCAAAATGCCCCTGCCTTGTTCAAACCATAAGTTGAGTTCCACAAATCCAATCAAGGACTTCTACCACTCAAATTAGAGCTAAGAACATCCTCTTCAACATTCATGTTGACCAAGAAACCATAGGAATCAACCTACTAGGGCAAAAGTTGTCTGCAAGTTGGGTGACTTTCAAGGACCCAGATTCACACACATCAACTGACCTGTAATTTGTCAAAACCATAACTTGAGCTCTGTAACTCCTATCAAGGACTTCCACCACTCAAATTAAAGCTTGGAACAAGCTCTACAACATTCATGTTGTGGGGAAGATGAGATCTCAATCACATCTATAGCTAAAACTGCCTGGAAGATAGGGGTCAAATTAGGGTTTTTCTACTGACAATCCTCAGAAACCCTAACTTGAAACTTCTCAAAACTCCTCAATCATGATGAGTTGGTCTAGGAATCATCTTTATAGCATCTCTATGCATCATTCCATGATCTCATGGCCCTTGGATTGAGTCTCAACCTTCTCCAAGTCTTCAGTTATCCTAGGGTTGACCTAGTCAAAACCCTAATTCATCCATTCATGGTTGAATCTTCTGAATTCTTGCATAATGACCTCTCTGGGCTTCATGATGGCTTTCAAGACATCTCATAAGCTTTCTCAAAACATCAAGTTCATTCTCAAAGTCTCAAAATCATCTGAGGGGCACCCACAACTTTCAAACTGTGAAGCTCACAACCCTAGTTTCAATCAACTCTTCTGAGGATCTCTTGAACTTTCTGATGAAGATATCAACTTTCAAATACTCCATGAATGAATAAATGTTGGTCAAATTTTGGGGTGCAACAGCTGCCCCTATTCAAACGGCTTGAACCTGACTGGGTGAGAAGCGAACGGCTCTCAACCAATCAAGGTACGAGACGGTTGAATATCGGTGAACCCGAAAATTTGCCAACTGCACGAGCGCACGGTACTCTGCAGGGAACAAATCTTTGAACACTGCAATACTAGCTGCTCAACAACTAGCTGGAGAGATTCTGATCTGACGTCGCCGCCGGAAACAAACATCATTCTGCTGGGGATTTAAGGAGTCTGACACTGCCGCCAAACAAACATCCAACTTCGCTGCCGAACAAACCTAATCTGACCTGAGGTTCACCCCTGGTAAATGGAACATAAGGTATACTTGCAACTACTTCGCTGGGAATGAGAGACTCAACCGATCACACTCTGATCTGGGGTTCACCCTCAGAACCATAACGAACATCGGAATACGGCTGCACACTGCCCACCGTAGAACTTCAACATTAAAGATATATGAAACCCTGGCCCCTGGCCACTTCCAGCTTCAGCTAGAAAAGATCTTCAAGTACTTATGAAGATAGATGAAACCCTGGCCCCTGGCCACTTCCAGCTTCAGCTAGCAAAGATCTTCAAGTACTTCTGAAGATAAGCATCCTTGGCTTCCAAGGACGGCAACTCTGCAGGAGGTATCCTTCGACTTCAGTCTGAAGAAAGTGATCCTTGGCCCTCAAGGATACATGCATCTGCCTTCAGGCAACTCCACCTCTGCTATAGAGCATCCAAGACTCCAGTCAGGGATATACTTCGGCCTTCAGCCCGAATAATGAATCCTAGGTCCTTCACGACCTTGGGGGATAACCTTGCCTTTAGGCACCTTTGCTTCAGCATAAGAAATCTGTGACTTTAGTCAGAGAAATGGTATCCTGAGCCATTCATGACTCCACGGGGATTCAAACACTTTGCCTACAGGCAAAACTCCGCTTCAGCTGGAGAAACATCTTCGACTTCAATCAGAAGACGTATCATTCACTTGATCGCAATCAATCATCACCTCAGGACAACTGACGTGGTCTTCAGACTCACACGAATCACTCTGTTGTATCTACAACTCCGGAACCTTGTCTTCAGCCACCCGTTGCTTCATCCACACGGAAATCTGGCTTCACAGGAACCTTCTGATATCGCCTTCTGGCGCTTATGAAATCCATCTTCAGATTAGACATCATTGCTGGAGGAACATCTTCGACTTCAATCGGAAGACGTATCATTCACTTGATCGCAATCAATCATCACCTCAGGACAACTGACGTGGTCTTCAGACTCACACGAATCACTCTGTTGTATCTACAACTCCGGAACCTTGTCTTCAGCCACCCGTTGCTTCATCCACACGGAAATCTGGCTTCACAGGAACCTTCTGATATCGCCTTTGGGCGCTTTACGACATCCATCTTCAGATTAGACATCGTTGTTGGAGCAGACATATCACACTGCTACTCACTTGACATCCTGTCAAGTCGTTGCTAAATAAAAGCAAACATGCCGAGTCACCAGACATAATCACCAAGTTAACAACTCTGTTGAGGAGAGAGGAATGAGGGTTCACCCAAATAATCCTGACGACTCACTGGGGAAAAAGGAAGAAGGGTTCACCCAACGACCTTGTAGACTTTGCTGCAGAAAGACGAGAGAGTTCACTCAAACGACTTCAACAACTGCTGGGGAATAACGACAGAGCACACTCAGACGATTCCTACCAATTTTACTGAGGGAAAGCTACCTTTCAAGGGAGCTGCATTTTCTGCTGATCTCGACTGGACTTATACTTGAGGATGACGGACTCCTCCGGGGAGCACAGCACATCAGGCTGATTAACACACTATCCTCTGCTATACTCTGCATGGGGAAAGCGATAGATGCCCTGAACGACTTTTTGGGAAATGACCCTTCTGGGGAACATAGCTGTCAGGCTACAAGACACTCATGTCATTAAGTTCTCAAACTTGCGGGATAAACAAACTTCAGCTTGCTGGACAATCCTTCGGGATCTGTTTGGGGGAACCTTTCATCTGCCAATCATGATTGTGCTCGGCTGGGGACATCAATCTACCTGCCTGCTGCTGGGGAAGTGCCAACCACCTGCTGGGGAAAAGACCTTCACTCTGTCGGGGGTTCCAGAAATCATCTTGAACAAACAACTCCGGCGGCGCTTCCAAGAATCATCCTGGACTGATAACCTTTCTGGAGACTTTATTCTGCTGGGTACTTCCAGGAATCTTCCTGGGCAACTCTTGCTGCGGACGCTACTGGGGAGTTCAAGAATCATCTTAGGCAAACAACTCGGGAAACTGTACTGAGGTCTTAAGAGTCATCTTAAGCAAACGGCCTTGCTGAGGAATTCGAGAATCATCTTGAACCGAAGACTTCGCTGGGGATCTCAAAAATCATCTTGAGCGAGCGAACTGCGGGGATCACACCGGGGTCTTTTAGAATCATCTAAGAGAGCGACCTTGCTGGGGAGAACATCAAGAATCGTCCTGAGCAACCGGTCTTTCGGTAGTACATCTGTACAAGAGGGATGATAATGACCTAGATCATGCTTATGATGCATATGCTTCTGCGTTATGCCCCACACGGTGGGAATGATATGTTAAATGCCATGCAATCATGCACAATGCTATGCAACGTTTAAATGCTATGCCGTCATGCACAATGCTATGCAATCATGCACAATGCTATGCAATCATGCACAATGCTATGCAATCATGTACAATGATGCGATCCCGTCAGCAAAATAAATGCCGAAAGGGGAAATCCTCCTGTCAAGGAGAAAGAACCACTCAGGTAGAGGAGTCATCCTGCTGAGGAGAACGTGAACACACCAATATCAATCAGGCTCTGTCTGGGGAACTGATCTTCCGCGAACTGCTGCAGGGGAAGCAACTTCAGCTGACTGCGGCAGGGGATGAAGCTCTCACGAGAACTTGGATCTGCTGATATCAATCGCGAGAATGAAATGCGCGGCCGTCTCGGCTACTCTTCTGGGGATGACCACTCTGTGGGGAGCCAACTTCAGCTGCTCAACACTCCACTGGGGAAAACCAATCATGATCTGATCAACTTCCAAGGATTCGGATCTCTTGGACATCTGCAAACTCGGCTGAGGAAGGAGAAATCATTCTGCTTTACTGGATAGAGTGCGACTCTGGGGAAATGCAGCATCAGCTGCCCCATGCTCTGCTGAGGAAAATTGATCATGACCTGATCAACTTCCGAGGATTCTGCTTTTCTGCGGACTCGGCCGGGGATAGAAATCATTCTACTTCGCTGGAGAGGGCAACTCTGATGGGGAACTTCAATTCCGCTGGGGAGGAAAGGATCACCTGACTTCGGGGAGAGTACAACTCTGCCGGGGAATACAACATCAGCTGTCCCAACACTCTACTGGGGAAGAAGGAATCGTCCATCTTCAGGAGAGAGCCTGATTCTGGTGAGGAATCTCAATTCCACTGGAGACTTCAGTCTGGCACTATCAGTTACTGCATACTTCGGTATACGGCTAGCTTCTTGCGAATCCTGCACTTGTGACCCGGTGCTGGGGGAAAATCCTGCTTCAGCGACTTTACTGGGGAAAACACGAGCTTCGGCACCCGAACATTTCTCTGAAATCTGCACTTGTGACCCGGTGCTGGGGAAAATCAATCATGCTTCAGTGCTGGACTCAGCTGATGAGGTGACATTCCTTCAGGATGCATCTATTTGGGGAAGAGAATCCTCTCTACCTGGGAGACATATCAATGCTCACTATTCTGATTCTGATTCTGCGGAGGAGAGACTACTGAACTCTGCCGGAGAGGGAGGACTCGCTCCGCTTCGGGGATATCAATCCTGGTCTGCTGAGGGTAATCTTGACCCTAATCTGATGAGGGATAAACGCCATCTCAATCTGTTGCAGTCTCAAACTGTACAGGGGGAACAATCTCAAACTGTGCGCCTCTGCGGAGAAACAATCCTGATTCAACAATGCCAACACAGGGAATACAGGCTACCACTCATGGAATCAAGTAACAGGTTATGCTGTAGGATAGCAATCCAATGACTACCAGGCTTCTTCAGAAGGTTCAGGTTTCGGCAGGGTAATGACACGATTCCCCGATACTCAATTCTTGCTAGGGTGAACAAACTCATCTGAACAACTTGCCCCAGCGCAATTCAACTTGCCCCAATCCGACCTTTGGGAATAATTCATTCTGAGCCGAAAACAATTGGCAACAAAACAATCTTCAGAGGGCTTGCCCCAGCATCTGCACAACGGGAGGATTCGTCCTCAACTAATCAACTCTCAGCATGGTCGGCTTCAATATCTCTGAAGTAGTTTGCCCCTGAACGAGCGATGAGCGACTCAACATGCTCTGATCGAACACTGGAGGGATCTGCCCTTAAATCGCAAGGATTCCGGATAACTGCCCCTGATTGGGTTTCGAGAAGATTCACTTCCGATCAACCGCTGCTCGCATAAACGGCCCCATAATCAACTGATGCTCCGGGACTTGTCCTCAGACAAACTGATTCCAAACTCACTGGAAGTCATTGCCCCAGATTCACAGGGTTTCAAAGCACAACATTCTGATCCAGACCTCTGGCGATTCAGTCCTGATTGACTATTCCTTGCTGAAGTTCCTTCGTATCAGCTACTAACCTGCAACTAAAATTGTTTATTCACGAATAGTAATTTTAATGCAGTGTTCATGCAAATTTCGAAAAGATATTGTACTGTCACTCATTTACGCGTCATGCTAGTGAGTGACGAATGAACCAAAGAGTTCAGACGTAGTGCTGATGCAATCAGTGAAAAATGCAATAAGGATATGATTAGCAAATCATGAAGGAGTCAGGTTACTCAACCTTATCGTAATGCACTCTCGGAATAAACCCTGCCTCAATTAGGTCTTTTAAGGGTTGTATCGTGGTCGGGTTCACGGTTCGCGAAACAAAGGATATTTGGCTCAAATTACGATTTGTACCCACCCCTTCTACGTGATGTTCTCCGATCCTAAAGTTCAGTCAACTTGGGTCGAGCGCTCGCCTCTTCGAGAGGTATGTTGAACATCGAGAACAACTGGTTAAAGAATTCTCAAGGTGTTTCGGAGTGACAGTTACTCCTTTTCGTTTTCGGTGTCTGTGTCTACACGACTTCGTCCTTGTTCGAGGATTTTTCTTTTTTAAATCCTTTCTTTTCATCCTTTTGATTCCCTAACTTTTGCCTGGACTGACTCCTTTTGAGTTCTTTTCGATTTTTTTGAAGTCCAGCGGGATGCCCTGATTTTTGCCTAAGTATTTGCTTTCTAGCTTTTTTCTTTTTTACTTAGCGGGCTTTCTTATTTCTCTTTTTTCTTGGAACAAGCCGTGTGACACTGGTTGTCTTGATTGCTCCGAAAGGATTATAACTGTCTCACTCCTGATTGGTGAGGTTTAACCATTGTGGTTGATGAGGTACGACCTCTGGAGGAATATGATGTGATTGGTCCTTGAAGGACAACACTCCTCTATAAGACTTGAACGCTCGGCCAAGCTAACTGACAGCTACCCTGCCCCAGGTTAAGATATGCGGGTTAGAAATCCGAAAGAAACTCCTACTTCTCGGTTCGAAGTGGTTAACAAGGGATTCTCTTCCTTATCTCTCCGGTGTTTAGGGATTTGAAACAATGCCTTGTACGTCATCGGCAAAGTTTTATCTGAAAGCAATACGATCATCGGTTATGCGTATTCAGTTTCATCATCCTCCCTCCGCTCATTGCTAATCATAGTAAGAAATCGGAGTAAATAAAATGCAAGTGCCAGTGCAATGCAGTAAATGAGTGACAACGACATAACTAATTCAGAAGAAATGCATAGTCACTTTATTATCATTACCATTCGAAACATACAATGTTTAATAGCAAGTAGTAACTAACAGAAAAGAAACTACAAATGCAAATGGTAAAAAGTCTGAGGACTGCCAATGTTGAGGACGTCTGCCTGTCTGGATCACCAGCTTCTGGAAATAACCCTCTGAATCTACGAGCTCAGACGGCTGAGAGGTTGTCACGCACAACCAAGACTCCATCTGGAAAGGAAATACACCCTTGGTCGATCAATTGCTGCACTTTCGCCTGGAAAGCCTTGCAATCTTCAGTTGAATGCCCCAGAGATCCACCATGGTAGCCACACTGATCATGAGGATCGTACCCTGGAGTGTAAGGCTCTAGCACGGGCTTGAGAGCTTTCGGTTCCACCAAGGAATTCTGAACCAATAGCGGAAGAATCTGGCTATACGGCACAGGCACTGGATGGGGAGAAGCATTCCTTTGTTCCACGTGGTTGCGAGGTCTTTTGTGATCCTGGGGCTGGTATTCTTTCCGCCCAAGAGCAATGGTCTCTCGTTTAGGCGCTGGCGTCCTTGAGCTTGATCCAGGTAAGAACTGCGAGCGAGGTGATTCAGTCACCAAAGGTCGCGGGACATATTCCAGATCTTTCTCAGCTTCAGGCAAAGGAGTGGAATCATCCACTTCTCCCGCAGGGTAGGGGATAAACTTTCCCGATGCTCTCATGCCGCCCGGCACAAGCCTGATTATCCTTGAGTCGATCAGGTCCTGAATCTTATTCCGGAGAGCCTTACATGTTTCAACATGGTGCCCCGGCGCTCCTGAGTGGAAATCACAACGCACGCTTAGATCAACGTCTGATGACCCCTCATCTGGTGGATTTAAGGTCCGAAGCTTGAGAACTCGGTTCTGAACCAACAGCGGCAGCAGCTGGGCATAACTCACAGGTAGTGGGTCCAAAGCTCTATCAAGTAGCTTCTTCTTTTGACCATACCCTTCAGGATTATTCTGAGATGCTCGGCGCGGCTGACGACGAGACAGGCCTCGAGCTTCATGCTGTGTAGAGGGTCCATGAGGTCCACTTGGCTTCAGCACAGGTGGCAATGACGGTAACGGGGGAAGCACTCTGGTCTCCTCCTTGGGTGCTTAACCACTCTCCTTATCTAACATACTTCTCACCACTCCCCTGAGAAAGCTCAGCTGATTCTGCAGCTGCTGATTCTCCTCTCTGAGCACTTGCTGGTCCAGACGCACTGCCTGTATGTCATTCATGACCTGCCCCAGCTGGCTTTGGATTTTCTCTAGTTCAGCTTGTATCTGCTCCATTAGTCTAAGCTGCCAGATTCTGAGTCAAACCTGCAAACACAAAGGTTAGAAGACAAGTCCTGGCTTCTGCCATGCAAGATGAATTATGGGTGTCTGTACGTTCAGGAGATCACCCCTGATTCTGGTGTCAACGTGCCAACATGGTGTCAATGCAATGATAAGACTGGATCCATTCATGGAAGAAAATATCTCATATTGCTCGGGACACTAGGATCAGGGTACGAAACACGCCTGCGGCACAGACACATGCTAATGGAATGCAAAAATGGATATGCAAACTAATGCAAAATGCAGTCATGCAACAATATATCCAGGTGGCTGCTGTGGAGATTCGATGTCAACAGTCGCTGATGAGAAGGAAACCCTGGTGTAAACCTACTGATCTGATCTGCTGAGAATAACCATCTGGTAGGATCGAGATCAGCATTCTGCTCTGACAAGAACGAAGGCCTGATAATAAAGACCCCGGATGCAAGATCAAGGAATATCTGTTGACGAAGTCTTCGGACCCCAAATCGCAAATCTGCCCTCTCAAGAACAAATGCATAGCTGCTGATGAGATCTTCAAACCCCACTCAAAATCTGCCCTATCAAGAACAAACAACGACTGCTGACGAGATCTTCAGACCTCACTCAAAAATCTGCTCCATCCAGAACAAACCTCTGGTAATAACACACTGATCAAAGCCTGCTCTATCAAGAACAGACAAACATCCGATGATAAGATCCTCTGATCAAACCCTTGCTCTATCAAGAACATATCTGCAACTGAGAACCCAACATAACTGATTCACTGTCAAGAAAACCAGGTAGTCTGGAGGTCAAAGTTTCCTGCAATATCCCAACCCCGCTCACAGGTATGATGGACCTAATCCACGGACAAAGGTACGGCATCCTATGCGGTCGTCAGCGTCACAGACATTCATGAGTGACAATACGATTCCCAGAAGGAGTGGCACCGTCAAGTCATGAAGAGGCCTCTCTTAGCTGACTTCCAAATGATCGGTCCCCAGAGTCGACAATCCTCACGTCTGGACTCCCCTCAGATCCTCAGGACCGGAAAGGAGCACCTCTGCAAGAATCTCGTCTGAGCGCAGATTTTCGTAGGGAACTGTGCCTGCTCAACAGACAGGTTCGTCTACTACTTCTCCACAACTATATCTAGGTGTGTACTCAAGCCCAGGTCCGGCTTTTCACTCACAGTAACATCCCTCTCCCACAGCAGCACAGATAATCATATCAAACTGGAAATAAAATGCGGGAAATAAAATGCGGGAAGTAAAAATGCGATAAATAAACGCAACCCAACAAGCAAACACACAAACGATAGGATTGACTCGCGTAGGGGATGGGAAACGGTCCCAGCATAAGGGATGGGAAAAGTCCCAAGATGCTATAAATCCCCAGCAGAGTCGCCAGCTGTCGCTTGCGCGAAAATAAGGTGCCGGCATGACAGAAGAGTCGCCACCTTTCGTTATTTATCCCTCAGAGCGGGAAAGGAAACGATCGGAGAAACCTGACGAATAAGGGTAAGACAAGGTCATCGCAACCATTGTCTGGGTTCGGGAGTCGGTTACGCAAGGGGAAGGTATTAACACCCCTCACGTCCGTCGTACTCGACGGGATCCTCGCTTGTTTGTTTACTTGGACGGGTTGGTTATAATCTATCTACCTATCAAGGCTGGCTGAAAAAGAAAAGAAAATGACTCGGCAAAGCGTCGCACTTTATGCCTACGTATTCCCATCAGAGAATGAGAAATCAGAGTCAACGTAGTTCGGCTAACTACGGGTTATGGGGGAAAGGTTGCTCGCTAGGAAGTCGCATCCTATGCCTACGTACTTTCATCTGGTATGAAAGATCAGAGCTCACGTAGTTCGGGAAACTACAGGAAAAAGCTCAACTAGGAGGGAGACTATCAAGTCCTACTGTTATCATGCCATGGATTCATCCTATGGTTGAGGTTTGAACAGGGAACTCCTAGATGTTGTCATGCATAGGTTTCAACCTAAAAGTCTATCATCAAATCCTCATCAGAAGAAATGAGAGTCCTAAGGGATCATGTCAATGATACACAGAAACAGACAAAAACATCAGCTTTAACAGTAAAATGCATGCAATGCAAGTGAGGGAGGAAATGTGTGTGGGGCTTCAGCCTCCACAAGCTCATCTCAACCTCAAGCCAGTCATGAAATAACAGTAATCGTACTGAAAATAAACAACATGCTATCAAGCAATGAACAGGTAAAAGAAATGAAGTGCCAACAGGCAAACAACACACTTGAGAAAGAATCCTCTACTCTCTAATCCTAACCCTAATCACAGGATCTAAACAAACCTAAGCAAAGCTCTCAAGCAGAACCCTAAACAGGAGAAATCATTCCCAGTCTTCAAGCTTCAGAATAAGCTTACCAAAGAAAGGGAGCTAAGCAAGCAAGCTCATAGTGTCTTCCTCAGGAAAGCACTAAGAGGTGAATACTCAGGAGTCATACCCTAGGTGGCTCAACCACTGTGATCAGTTTACATCCCTCCTCAGGAGAGATTAAACTCACAAGCAGGCTCCAACATCACTGGATATTTAGGAAATCCTATCTGAACTAGTGGAACTAAATGAATAGACTCATAGGACCTTCCTCAGGAAAGTACTAGGAGGCTTCCACTTGGGAGTTGTATCCCATGTGGCTCAACAACATGTGATCAGTTTACATTCCTCCTCAGGAGAAATTAAACTCACAAGTTGGCTCCAACATCATTGGATACTTGAGAAATCCTAGACAAACTAGTGGAACTAAGTGAATAGACCCATAGGACCTTCCTCAGGAAAGTACTAGGAGGCTTCCACTTAGGAGTTGTATCCCATGTGGCTCAACAACAAGTGATCAGTTTACATTCCTCCTCAGGAGAAATTAAACTCACAAGTTGGCTCCAACATCATTGGATACTTAAGAAAGAGGTGAGAAGGAAGGATGAAAGTCATTCATAGTGCCTTCCTCAGGAAAGTACCATGAACTTCTTTCAAACTTCAGGCTCTCAAACCTCACAGACAGGAGATGAGACAAGCTCTGGGCCTCTGAATCTTGATCTACAAGCTTCTCCTCATGATGCTCTCCATCAATATCCTCAAGGCAACACAAGCCCTCCATCAAATTCCTCAGAATGAACCCCACAGATGAACAGATAACCCACTGAACAAACCAAATCATCAGGCAATCTTCAGATAACCTAAAAATACTAAACTAAATGGGGAAAAATTTAACAAATAATCACAAGGGTCCTCAACACCTACTCATAACATCTACAAAGGTTTCTACCTAAAAATCAAGATAAAACACAATCAAAGAAAGGAATCATCACCTATGCACAATTCTAAACCCTAATTAGACTATCCTAAGTCCACCCTAATTAAACTAATCAAGATTAATTCTAAAAAATCTAGAAAAAATCCTATGGGGAAGTATGACTCATCCTCTAATTGCACAAAAAAGAATGGGTAAAAAAGATTAATGGAAAGTACTAAAACAATTCCTACAAAATCAAATATCAAAATGAAACAATTAAAAAGCTATTTAATTGGAAAATCTACTAAAAATATTAAACCTAAAAATAAAATCTCAATTTTATTTTTATAATTTTCTACTCATTTTAATCCACTCATAGAAAAAAGAAGAAATTAAAAATCATTTTTTAACTATTTTTAATGAATTATACAAAACAGAAAAATAAAAGAAGAAAATAAAAGAAATAAATGAATTAAGGGAGGGGGGGTCAGAATAGCACAAAGCGCTAGTTAAAACTGATTGGGCTACAAAAAAAGGGGGGGCGAATAGCATTCTGGGCCCAGAATGCCCTTAAAATGAAACGCGGCGTTTTACTTATTTAAATCTTCCCTCTCTTTCTCAGATGCGATCAAGGCCGTTGGATTGGAAGAAATTGTCAAACATTGGGAACGATCCAATGGCTCACCATCATCGTCCCAAACATCACCTAGGGTTTTCAGAACCCTACCTCCATGAGCCAACCTTCGAGCCCCATTAACTCCCTCTACACGCCACGGTTTGCCTCGACCTAAACATGAAAAATCATCTACTTCCCAAGCCCTACACAACCCTACGTAAAGCTTCTCATAACTCGTCCTAGATTGCCCTAACAAAATGCCTCAACATCCTGGTACCACCATGTTCAACTGCTATCAAACTTTCACCAAACTTCAACCTAATGATTTACAGATACACTACACGTTACCCTGGTCATTATACACTACTTCTTGATGATTGAAATGCCCTAAACTAATAGTTCTTGAAAATCAAAGTTTTCTGGTTCTGTTATGGATTGCCATGTAACAAGCTGCAACTCTCAGGGATGGATCCTCTAGCCTAGTACATCAATCTTATACCTATGAAACTAACTAGAACTCAATAATTTAAGAGATATAGGGTGAAGAAAAACCTGTCAAGAAGATGATGGTGAGGCTCGAGGAGGTGGTTGCAGGGCTTGAAATTGGTCCAAGATGCTCCTACAATGGTGAAGAACCTTCTGTTTGCACTTGTGTGGGAGGAAATGGCTTGTAGTAGAAGGTATCTTGGATTGCTTCAACTTGAAGAAATGGCTTCAATGGCTATCTCTCCTTCTTTCTCCTCTGACTTGATTCCAACTTTCACCAACCTCTAACACTCCTTGATGCATTCCTTATATAACAATTGATGGATGTTTCTAGAATCATCTAGAATGATGTGGAAAGTTCATGAAAGTTCCATGATATGCCATGATGGTTATCTCATCTCATATGCCATGCCTTGTGATTTGGTCTCAAATTCTCCTTACATGAGTTATTGAATGAGGATGAGTGAAAAACAAGTCCATTTGTTGCTTGTGTAGGGTTTTTTAACATTGCCTTCTTTTTCAAGTAACTAATTTCCAAAGGAACCTCCTTTTTTAAGCCTCAAATGAAAAATCTACTTAAACCAAAGTTCTTAAAATGTTTTTTCCAATCAAAATGATATATTGGATGACCTATTTTGGATTTGTGGATCTCCCAAAACACTTTTCAATTTCAACTTTTCAAAGTTATAAGTCATTTTTAGTTCATTTTTGACCAATCATGGAATCTTGTGCTATGAACTTTTCCAACAATTTGTGACCTTCTTTCTAGACTTAAAATCACATTTTGAGCAACTTTCATGTTTTGAGTTTTTCCATTTGAGGCTTGGAAATAGGAGTTTTAGGCATTGGATAAAATGACCTATAACTGACAAATGACCAAAATGCCCCTGCCTTGTTCAAACCATAAGTTGAGTTCCACAAATCCAATCAAGGACTTCTACCACTCAAATTAGAGCTAAGAACATCCTCTTCAACATTCATGTTGACCAAGAAACCATAGGAATCAACCTACTAGGGCAAAAGTTGTCTGCAAGTTGGGTGACTTTCAAGGACCCAGATTCACACACATCAACTGACCTGTAATTTGTCAAAACCATAACTTGAGCTCTGTAACTCCTATCAAGGACTTCCACCACTCAAATTAAAGCTTGGAACAAGCTCTACAACATTCATGTTGTGGGGAAGATGAGATCTCAATCACATCTATAGCTAAAACTGCCTGGAAGATAGGGGTCAAATTAGGGTTTTTCTACTGACAATCCTCAGAAACCCTAACTTGAAACTTCTCAAAACTCCTCAATCATGATGAGTTGGTCTAGGAATCATCTTTATAGCATCTCTATGCATCATTCCATGATCTCATGGCCCTTGGATTGAGTCTCAACCTTCTCCAAGTCTTCAGTTATCCTAGGGTTGACCCAGTCAAAACCCTAATTCATCCATTCATGGTTGAATCTTCTGAATTCTTGCATAATGACCTCTCTGGGCTTCATGATGGCTTTCAAGACATCTCATAAGCTTTCTCAAAACATCAAGTTCATTCTCAAAGTCTCAAAATCATCTGAGGGGCACCCACAACTTTCAAACTGTGAAGCTCACAACCCTAGTTTCAATCAACTCTTCTGAGGATCTCTTGAACTTTCTGATGAAGATATCAACTTTCAAATACTCCATGAATGAATAAATGTTGGTCAAATTTTGGGGTGCAACAAAGACCATGTATGATTATTCTACTATCCTCGTTATTAACCTTAATTTATCAGTTGACCACTTTAGTTGCCTTAATTCCTTAAGGAAAACCCTTTGATGATTTTCCTGTACACTAATTCCTCAGTGTCCCTGAAAAGCATCAAGCAATAGTTCCGACCATAAAATACGTGATACAAAATATCCTCATTCCTAAGCAATATCGACCGTGATACTATTTTGCAAAAGTGTTAGGTTGACTTTCCAGACTAAAGCCTAAGCACGATTCGAATTCTACTTTCCAATATGAATACGATTACGATTAATGCAAAATAAAATATATCAAGGTAAAAACATAGTTCTCATAGAATAATTAAACAAAAGTCATTACATCGCACTTAGGACCACCCCCTAACAACGTGGGGTTTAGCTGCTCATGTTCTTGGTAAACATAAAAGTAATTAGAATTGAAAAGGAAAAGATCATTACAATGCAAGTTGAAATCCTTGGATCATCAATTGCTTCCGCTTTTGATCGATCCTCTGTTTCCCGGCCGAACTCTCCTCTCAGTTATCAATCCTAATATCAATTCAAAAGTGTCCCCTACTTTCTAAAATGTGCCTCTTATATCTAAATTCAAATTACATCGCGAAATGTCTCAAATGCCCTTCGAAATAGGTCTGACAGCAAAAAAATCAGAAAACAGAGAAATTTCACTTTCAGTGGCCCTGACACGGGCCGTGTTGTGCAACACGGGTGGCCGTGTCAGGCTGCTGGTTTCTTCAGGGCGTGTCTCCTCTCCAAGGGCTGCAACACGGGCCGTGTTGCATGACACGGGCACCCGTGTTCCAAGTCTGAGTCTTCTTTTTTTTTCTTCTGCTTTGGTCCACCCGTGTCTGCCAACCGTGTCCTTCATGACACGGGCCGTGTTGTGCAACACGGGTACCCGTGTTGCAGCTCTGAGTTCCCTTTTTCGACTTTTCTTTGCCTCCGAATGCGGTGCGATTGTCGTGCTATCCATTCCTGCCAAAAATACACTAAAAGAAACCAAATCAAACGCACCAGCGGCAAAAGCAACATAAACTTAAAAATAAGACTCGAAGACACACAACTACGAGTAATGCAGATAATAACAACTAAAGCTTCAAAAAATAGATAAAAACATTGCGAAATTAACCACAAACAGCGTTTGAAAACACAACCGAAATCCACCGATCACTACCTTTATCTTTTTCTTCCGTTTCTACCTTTTGTTTTTTCCACCTTTTCCCATTCAACCTTTCCTGTAGTTCGAACTACGGCTCTCTGATTCTTCATTCTCGTCCGAATGAAGGTACGTAGGCACAAGGGCCCAAACCCTTGCCGAGCACCCTAATCCAAAATCACCCATTTTCTTAGAAATCAAACCTTTTCATTTACCTTTTCGCATTTATTCGCTTAGAAGAAAACAAATAACATTAGCTAATATTCATCACAAATTGAACTAAGAGATTCCCGTTAAGTACAATGGACATGAGGAGTGCTAATACATTCCCTTTACGTAATCGACTTTCGAACCCAGGATGTGGTTGCGATGACCATGTTCTTATCTCTTAAAGTCTTTCTCGATATTTTCCTATTCCTTCATTGGAATGAATAAAGTTCGGTGGCGACTCTGTTCGAACAATTTCTTCTGCGTAGGTTGTATCGTACTTTTCGAGGTGCAACACACATCCTATTAATCGAATCAAATGAAACATGAACTTTCAAATAGTTTGTGCAACTTTCATGATTCGAATCATAAGTTGTACATGACTCGAATCACAAAATACACATGACTCGAATCATGAAGTAATGCAGTTCTATGTTTTGTCTTCTGACATGTTTGACTCGAATCATACTTTTCATAACTCGAATAATGACTTTAGTCATGACTTGAATCATGGTCAAATTATGACTTGAATCATACAAATAGATTTTTCATGTTTTAGATCTTGATTCTAATCACTTTGTCACCTGACTTAAATCATATTTTTGCTTATGACTCATATCAAGCATCATTTTTCACTCATTTTGTCCTAAATCTCCAACACCTATAAAATCATTTTTCTCTCAAATCTTTCCCAATGTTAAAAAAACACATACATTCAATATTGATTTGAAAACTCACAAACCACTTGTTCTTTCATATTTTCAAAAGAGTTTTGAATCTTTTGTGAACACTTGCAAACAATTTCTTTCATCTTGTACCTCATTCTTCCCCATTGTTGTATGGATTTAATCTCATTTTCGAAAATTTATGATTGTTGAGAATATTCGATTTTAAATTAAATGTTTCTTTGAAGATTTGGTTAAGATTTCAGAGGTTTGCAAGACGTGTGGTATTGTGACTGGGTTAGACAATAATAAAAAAGAAGAAGATTTTTCTCTCCAGATTAACCTTGGTAATGCTATGTGAATGTCAGGTCCGACCTTATGTAAGGACAACCAGATCGACAGTCTAAAATCTCAAAAAATAGGGATCTAAAAAATTATTTTTTTTAAAATTATAAACCAAAAATAAATATATAAATATTAGTTATTTAACTTAATTAATAATTAATAATGTAAGCTAGTTAGTATAATAATAAAGAAATTTATTTTTGACTTAAAAGGTCAATGGTTAGAACTATGCTATCTACACATTTACAAAAAGTTATTTGCCTTACTCAAAATCAAATTTGTTTCAAAGAAACATTTTAATTTGAAAGTCTATTCACATCCTCTCACCAACACTACCCTTGTGGTTTCCGGTGTCGAGAATACACATGTTATTATCCGTATTCTCACCAACACTAGCCTTGTGGTTTCCGGCGTCGACAATACACATGTAACAATGCTGGCCAACGATGTCTTCAAATAACACGTTGGATTCCTCTACACAGATGAAAGCTCATTTATAAATGCTCCTTCACTATCCGTTGTCTTTGGATTTTAATGTAATGTCAACAAATCATTATATAAGAAAGTGTTAAAATTTAAATGAAAATTCTCTGTTATGAAATCCTCACCAGATACAATTTACAAATTTACAGCAAACAAAAATTGTATTCAAACCTTGCCCGCATATTATGGTATGGTTGTCACTTTAACATGCAATAATCTTTGGTGGTATGGTTGTCACTTTAATATGCAATAATCTTTGGTGATTTCATCCACAAGTACACTAAGGATATGCTTTTCTGTTTCCCTTATAACATCATATTTTTCGATAAATGCAAATGTTTCATCATTCCAACCAAAATCCCACATGCAGTTTATGTCTGGACATTTATCATAGACGTCATGTTCAAGCATCTTAGGCAGGTACTCCTCACCATCAACTTGGCTACTTTTTTTCCTTCCGTACAATTTAAGCTTCTCCATGTCTTCATTCAGCTTCCTAACCAAGTCATCTAGGGATCTTACTAAGTTAACAGTACTTGTGATTGATGATATGTTTGAACAAGTATGAACTTTGAGTTCTTGCCGAATCCCCTTTCTTTTCATCACTTCATAGCCGCAATCTAATATCAGTTTGCTACTTTGGTCTTGACTGTCTTGACCACCACCTTGAAGAATACCAAACGGAATGTTTAGTCTGAAAAGTGCTTCTGCAGTATTGACGAATAATTGACTCATGACCAAAATCCACTTGAGGCGGTTTTCACTTTCTGTTAATGGTTGTTGGATGCTGCTTATATTTTGATCTTGTAGTTTCACGCCCATTTCGTCTTCCCGGACTCCTGTAATATTAAACAAACTTGGTAAAATCCAGAACTCAAGTTGATTCCATTCATTTGTGTTGAATTAGTTATACTCACCATTTGTTTTACTTTTATTGTATGCAACTTCACTAGTCTTGAATCCCTCATGTGGCGCCTCAGGAACAGCTCGATCTTGCAAATTGAGTGCAGCCGGTTTCACAACTTGGTATTGCTATAAATAAAATTAAATTCAACAAACAAGGATTATATATGTTAGTTTGTGAAAGACATATCATGACACTGTTTGAGTTATATTCTGTTCAGATGACACTAATTGGCGGTTTTAGATCCTACTCAATACTCAGTCAGTGCTTACCAAATCATTGGCCGGTTCTTGGAAATCTCTACCACTGCCAGAATTGTGTAAGGTAGTAGGAGGAAGCAGTTCATGTTCTATGAACATGCTAAACCTTTTTCGCTCTGCTCCATTCAAGACATTGTATTTGCCAGATGCTCTATCACTAGCTTCTTGTCCATTTCTTCTACTTGACATTTGTTCCATCTTTTCAGGCTTTATTTTCTTGCTGGCTGCAAATTTATGATCCTTGACTGTTTGCCTCCCTTTAGCTCGTTCTAATTCTTGATATTTTGGGGAAGACTTCTTCCTATAAGTAACTTCTTTTACTTTCTCATTAGATGCAACCAGAGCATGATCATCACTTGATTTCTTGATAGGTGTGGGTTGGTTTATGGATGACTGATGCTTCTTCTTCTGAACATTATTGGTGGATTGTTTGGGTGAATAATTGGGTGCCATTTCACTTTCTCCACCTTTGGAGAGTATTGACTTTTGAACTACAAGATGATCCCGAGACTTTTTTTCATTGCTCACCTGCATGTGCTTGTTTGTAGTCGCGTGTCCTTCTTTTGCAACCTGAATGGCAGGTTTAACTTGTGGTCTTCTTTCGGGCATATTATTTAGATTTTGAACCGGATCATTGTGATTGGTGCTTCTTCCCTTCACCATGCTACTGTTATTTTGAAGATCCTGTTTCATTCCCATCTTCACCTCAACATGGCGAGGAGAACTGTTGATGATGCTGGCCTTGTCAAAGCCCTTCAATGGTTTTACTCCAACCACTTCAGACTCGGAATAATAGGAAGCATTTTGGTTTTTGAAGGATCCAACCCCCACTTTTTGGTCTTTGATCAACTTGTCTGTTTGTTTGCTCTTCGGTGTAGTGCTGCTGCTTCCTTTGGCAGAGTGCTTGGATGATGCAATATTACTATTAGCTGAATCTTTTTTCACAGGAAGGTTGTCGAGCCCCATTAGTTTGGCTATTACGTTTGGAATCCTTCCCTTGTCTACCGTCTGGTTTGATATATCAGCAGTCCCAACAGTGTTAGTTGATAATCGCTTCTGCTGAGAAACTTTTATCTTTCTGGCTTCCTTAGAGTTGCTGATGGTAATTGCTCTCTGCATCTGGCTGTCAAATGAGAAAGTTGGACGTGCCAGTTGCATTTTCTCCATCCTCCACCTCTGATCCTCTTCATTATCCTCTTCCTCCTCTTCTTCTAGTAGCGTGATTCGATTTTTGTTCTGTGCTTGAGAGGTGATCATAAACTCTGAATGTTTTTGCAGGTCTACTAGCATCCCAAGGGACTCTTCCAAATCAATAGCTCCTTGTAATAGTTCCTTTGCAAAATGTAATGAATATGTATCCATGTTAACGCCAGTAGAGCAACAAGCTCTCAATATGTGGTTTAGTTTGTGTGCACCTTTGGATATCTCATTTATCTGCACAAGAGAGAGGGTACGGCCAGTTGGAGCTAGTTGCCTGTCCAAGTTGCTTCCCCTTTGAATTTGGTGAAGGAAACCCAGAATTGAATTGGTGAAAGACAAATCTGCCCTCCTTGGTTTCCCTCCATTATTCTCATAGGCTTTCCCGTACTGAATAATCTGATTTGACAAGTCTCCTCCATTCTTTAATGATCTCTGCCCTCTGCTAGACCTATTCCCCATCTCCCCACATCTGGAACTAACCTGCAGGACATCATGCGGACACCAAACAATTTTATTTAACCTTCAACTCAACAGTATTTATACACACAACACCAAACATTACTTACAATTTCATTTGCTCTTGTATTTGTTGACCCTCTGTAGGTCTGCTTGGTGTATGCATATGCATCTGTTTCAATATTTTCGCAAAACTAGATATTATAAGCATTTTTTTTACTAGCAACCGAGAGCATATGTTTTTATAACTTAAAGATTGTACTCGTAATGTTTTGTTTAGTAAAACTAAGACTCAAGTCACATTAGTCATGTATGTTGAAACTAACTAGTTCTAGTTGTTGAATTAATGGTTTTCATTCAAGAAAACTGACAGTTGTGCTTTGAATAATTGATTGAAAAGGCAGCTTTGAGTGACAGAAAAAAATTAGTTGATCTGTATGATTAAATATAGAGTTGAAGTTAAAGATCTGATTACTCCATACTCAAATATGTTGTTTGGAAACAAGTTTTCATATCTATGATAGCTAGCAGAGAGAAAATTAAGAAAAAAGGCTGGTTGAAATAAAAATACAAGTGGCAATGAAAAATGAAAGTACCTATAGGTAAATGGTGGGATTGGTTAGAGTTGTTGGAATGTGATGTAGTAGCAGTGATTCGTTCTTTCCTTAGGCGCAGATCATCGAGAAGCTTCTGTGCAAAATCTGATCTCTTAGCCATATTGAGGTGTGAGAAAAAGTTTATGGGAATGTGGTGGCGGGGGTGAGGCTATTTCTTGGAGGTAATGGAAAAAGAGAAAAATGGTTGAGAGGGTAGCATCAGAGTTGGGTGAGGGGTGAGGTCTGTCATGTGTCATGAAGCAATACATTTGGGTATCTCTTTCAGTGTTGGAAACTGAGGAAGATTGAAGTCCAAGTTACAGTGTTGGAAACTGAGGAAGATTGAAGTCCAAGTTACAGGCTCACTCATTCACTCAGTATTCGGTGCGTGTAAGCATATATATCGAATATAATATCAATCACTTTTATTCCATTTCAAGCAATTTCTGAGGTGATGTCAGATCTATCTCAACATCTAACATCACCCTTCCTACCCAAGTTTCTTAATCAACCGTTCACTTTTTCTTTGCCTTCTTCCACATTTATTCCCTCTAACTAAATAAAACACCGCCATTCCATTACTATATACTAATACTATTTTCGGGGTGAAAAAATCACTTTTATTTTAAAATTAAAATCATTTTCAAAAGTTTTTATATTCATTCCCTATCGGTAAAAGTACATCAATGATAATCTTACTAGCAAGAGTCAGTAAATTCATTGTACATCAATGATAATCTTATCAGCAAGAGTCAATAAATTCGTAGTTGAATGCTCTATAAATTGTTTATCTTTGTTCTCCTTGCATTCTTCTCTTTATAAAACAGTTTTGACACACGAATGCTCCTCAGAGGCAATTTAACGTGATTGCCCCTGAGTTGTATGATCTATTAATGGTGATTGAGAATCAAATTGATTGTCAAAATCTCAAGACATGATATCCTCCATCATCTATTTTAACTTGACCTTGTTTTTTCTAGACAAATCATTGATTGGGGCAAGCTTCGCTGGATCCAGGCTAATTTTGGTCCATTCAAGAATCTGGCTCAAGAGGTCGAACATGCAAATAATCCCTCAAGCATGAGGCGTGTAAGAGCGCAATGTTTTTCTAAAGCATATTAAGAAACTGAACATGTACACAACCCCTCAAGCATGAATCGTGTAAGAGCGGAATGTTTTCATAAGATCAGTCAACAATCATATAATATGTCTAAAAAATGCTCTATTTCACCTGAACTTGCTCTAATTTTTTAGATTTGGTGGACTCAAATTGTAGCCGACCTTTATCTGTTGATTGTTTGACTGTTCCATTTTCCCTAGCTATGATGATGGCTAAGCATCTTGGAAATAAAAGTCATTCATAAGCTATCCCTACTTCCTACCGTCCTAATAAGGCAGCTTTAAATGAAGTCGTCATTTTGTCTGTCACTAAAATTCTATAAATAGGATTTACCATTTCTCATTTTCTCATATCTTTACTTTACCTTATAAATTTTTTGCAAGTACCTTCACACCATTCATCCTTTTCATTTTTGAATCTTCAACAAACGCTCACGACACCAAATTAACACCTTATTTCTTTTGTGTGTTTTCCTTTCTTTTTTTTAATGATATTTATTTGAGATTGTGACTCATCTATGAGGGTCATAGAGCTCTAAAATAATGTCGAGATGTGTGAGTTGTGAACTAAATGCCCACAAAGCTCAAAATAGGGTACGAGGAGAGTAAATTATCGATTGATGGAATTGGAGCTCTTTGGTAGTTACAAGAGTTCGTTTAGTGATAGTTCAAGGAGCAAATTTTCTAGTGATAACAACATTGACGTAGTGTCTTTTTCCTCGGGTCCAACTAAATTCGCCATGGTGTTCTTTATCTCTAATCAGAGCTCCTTGTGTGAAGTGGTTGTGAGTACTGATTCTATATGTCATGAAGATGGTTGGAGTCAAGCCTTCCAGCTAAATATAGAGTTGTCCAACACTAGGAATAAGATCGATGTGATATTGAAGTCGTGTTTGTTGAGTGAGAATATATGCATGCGGAAGCCTAGAGGAGTGGATAGAGAATGCTTTTATTTTTATACAAGGGTGATCGAGGATTTCGGAGTTGGCATCCCCTTTACCATCGTGCAATCTGAGATCCTGAAGATTTTCAACATTTCCCTTTCCTAATGTATCTGAACAACTAGAAATTTATCTAAGGTTTCGATGTTCTATGCGGGGATCTCAATATCATCCTCACGACAAGCATACTTTTTTTCTATGAGACAAAAGGGGTTAACAGGGGCAGATGGGTCTCTGTGAGTGTCATCGTCTAATAGACTCTTCTCTCCTCTAACACTTTCAACTACAAACAATAGAAGGAAAAATTTGTAAGGGTTTGGGGCAATGCCTTTTGTTATGAGGCCATGTACGAACAAGATGAGACTCATAGGTTCCATCTATTTTGGACGGGCTAGCCTTTTGCTATCATAGGTGTCGCTACTGCGAAAAAGGGTCGGCCGACTGACAGAAGAGTCGCCACCGAACGTTATTTATCCCAAAGAGAGGGAAAGGAAATGATCGAAGAAACCCTAAGAGAAAGGTAAAGACAAGGTCATCGCAACCAAATCTTGGGTTCGGGAGTCAGTTACGCAAGGGGAAGGTATGAGCACCCCTCACGTCCGTTGTTGATAACACGAAATCGTATATATATATTGATGCATAATTCAACTGATGTTTGACTGTTTTCAATCCGATTTCGGGTTCTTTCCATGTTATTTGTCTGATATTTTGCAGGTATTTGATGATCATGTCTAAACAAAGCAATATGAAGAAAAGAAGCAATTACAGATGAAATATGGACGAAAACCAGATGAAAACAACATGAAAAATGCAGAATGCACATTTTGCTGTTGTGACGACCGTCACACCTCCATGACGACGGTCACACACCATGACGACCGTCATGCAGGCAAAAACGCACAACTTCAATTGAACGTGTAAAATGCAGTTCCAAGTCCCAAATAATGGACCACTACTCCCTGGTATTTCTGCCTCCAAGTCCACCTTCTTCAAATTACAACCGTTAGAATTCTACTTCTATAAAAGGGGAAGGAGGGGAGCTGAGAAAGGGAGCCGCATTCAGACAACGAAGTGCTGCCCAAATTTATTTCCAGAGCAAAAATTTAGTTTTATTCTTTCTGTTTTTTTGTTTCCTTTCATTATTCCTGTATTCCATTTCGACAATATTCGTTTGTGCGCTCTATTGGTTTGAAGACATAATCCTGCCGACATCGTTGGGATTTGGCCAAAAGCCAATTGGATACGTTACAGGTTTTTCATTATTTCGTTAACTGTAACTTTAATTCTCAGTACTATGAATGTTCTAAGTTTCTGTTTTTATTTATGTTTTACCTTTCCCAAATCCATGTCTAGCTAAATCAGAGTAATCGATATGTAGTAATAATTCAGACGGGATTTGATAATAACCGGTTGAAAACTTTCCTTTTCAAAAGTTGTTTATGGTCTGAGTGTTTAAACTTATTTACTGAATAAACGTTCGTCGCGAAAGCGAGAACTTATTTAAAAGTAGTTTTGCCACGACAGTGGGAAATTAATTAAGGTACGAACCAACAAGCGACAACTGCGGTAAGACCAGATAGTAAACACTAGGCATTTGTTTTAATAACAGCGAAAGCACTTTAAAATGAATCAGAACTTAGAGATTTCCAAAAAATAGTTTTAACCCCGAATGGGACAGCGAAAGCGTACATCCGGCCCTTAGAATTATGACTAGCGTCAACAACCATCGTGAGACGAAAGTCTTCAGATCACTATTTTCTGCTTAAATAAATTCTGAAAATATTTCATATACCGGTAGCTTGTCAAATTCCCGAAGAACATAATTACTGCATATCGATTCACGTAATTATAATTCAAGTAACGTTTTTAGTTCCCTTTAGTGACAGAAATTATTCCCTTAAACATTATCTACCTAGCTAAACATAGTAACTCCTGAGAACACTAGTTTGATTACGAGTCCCTGTGGAATCGATATCTTTTATTACTACGCGATAGACTGTGCACTTGCAGTTAAGTTGTATTAGACATAGAAAGTCGCGATCAAGTTTTTGGCGCCGTTGCCGGTGACCCGTTTAGTCAATAGTGTAACCTTCTGTTACGCCGTATAAACTAGGTTAACAATTTTATTTTCCCTTTACTGGTTCTGTAGATTGTATGCCAAGTAATCGCCCACAAGGCGATATCTTAAAACCTTCAGTCGCAGAACTAGAGCGCTTCTTACATTTAAGAAGTCGCATCATTGAGTACTAACTAAAACATAACATTCCCGATCCTCTCACTCACATTCCCAAATCCGAAGAAGAATCAAAGATGGCCTAAGGACCTCAAAACAAACCGCTGAAGGCATACGCTACACCCTCTCAGATGGAGCCTAGAAGTAGCATTGCTGCCCCAACTATTACTCGAAACGATTTTGAGCTGAAACCCTCATTGCTGTCAGTTGTACAACAAAACCAATTCTCAGGAAATGCAACTGAGGATCCAAACGAACATTTAACGAAGTTTGTACAATACGCAGACACAGTGAAAGCAAATGGAGTAACTCCAGACGCAATAAGACTTCGTCTTTTCCCTTTCTCTCTTAGAGACAGAGCGTGGACATGGTTACAATCCTTACCATTCAACTCTGTTACGACGTGGGAACAGTTGAAGAACGTCTTCTTAGCGAGATATTTTCCGCCAAGCAAAACTGCTATGCTTAGAGCTCAAATCAACGGATTTCGACAAAAAGATACTGAATCTCTTTACGAAGCATGGGAACGATTCAAAGATATGATGAGAACATGTCCTCACCACGGTCTAGAAGACTGGGTGACGATTCATACTTTCTATAATGGGCTTTTATACAACACCAGATTAACGGTAGACGCCGCCGCGGGCGGTGCACTTATGGATAAGCCATACGACGAAGCCTATCAACTGATCGAAAACATGCCTCAGAACCACTGCCAATGGGGAGGTGAACGCACTCCAACAGAGAAACCCGCAGCGAAAGGTGGGATGTACGAGATCAGCAGCCTTGAAAAGTTCAACGCTAAAGTAGATGCTCTAGCACAAAAGATTGACAGTTTGACCGTTAACCCCACTGCAACCGTCACTGCCGTAACTCCAAACTGCAAGTTATGCGGAATCACCACTCATAATGCGCCCGAATGCCCATTGCTGGCCGGAATCCCACCAGACCAAGTAAATTATGCTCAAGGAAATCCTTACGCGAATACCTATAACCCAGGTTGGCGAAATCATCCAAACTTTTCTTACAAAAGCGATAATGCATTGCAAATGCCTACTGCTCCGCCAGGATATCAGAAACCAGCTGCTGCTCAGACTGCACCTAGGAAATCAAACCTCGAGTCGATGATGGAAAAATTCATAGCTACTCAAGCTCAAACAAAAAAAGAATTCCTGAATCAAAACATACACACTAGCGAGCAAATTAAACAGCTGACCGGAAAAGTAGACGCTTTAGCCACCCACAACAAAATGTTAGAAACACAGATATCACAAGTGGCTCAACAACAAGCCTCTGCTGCCGCACCCGCTGACATATTTCCTGGACAACCCGAACAGAATCCAAAAGGTCAAGCAAATGCTGTAATACTAAGAAGCGGAAAAGAACTGGACGAACTGATCGATCCGAGGACCGGAAACTCAGCCATGCAACAAAAACCAACTGAACAAGCAGAAAAGGAATTCGAGTTAGAGAAGAAGGAAGACAACGAGAAGGAGGATACCGCAAGTGAAAAAACGCAAGCACCTCCAGCGCCATATAAACCACCTATCCCTTATCCTCAAAGATTAATAAACTCCAAAACTTCAGGACAATTTAAGAAATTTGTAGAGCTCCTTAAACAGTTGAATATCACTATTCCTTTTACAGAAGCGATAACTCAAATGCCGTCATACGCTAAATTTCTCAAAGAAATCCTGTCAAATAAGAGAAAGATCGAGGATAACGAAACAGTTACACTTACTGTAGAGTGTAGCACTATTATTCAAAACTGCATGCCTCCTAAATTAAAAGACCCAGGTAGTTTCTCCATACCCTGCGTCATAGGAAAGTTCGTAATAGACAAAGCTCTATGCGATTTAGGAGCCAGTATCAGTGTTATGCCTTTATCTATATGCAAAAAGCTGAATATGGGAGACCTAAGACCAACCAAAATGTCCGTATAATTAGCTGACCGATCAGTAAAATATCCCGTCGGAATACTGGAAAACGTTCCAGTACGCATAAGACAATTCTACATCTCAACCGACTTCATAATCATGGACATCAAAGAGGACTCTGTTACCCCAATTATCCTAGGAAGACCTTTCCTAGCTACAGCCGGAGCTATTATAGACGTGAAGAAAGGAAGGCTAACATTCGAAGTAGGAGAAGAAAAGATAGAGTTCATTCTCACCAAGTTCTTACAAGCACCAGCCATAGACGATACCTGCTATTTAGTATATGTAATTGACGAATGCATAAGAGAACTTGAAAATGAAGAGACCACGTATTCAGAAATAATAAAGATTCAAATACCCGATATTTCTAAAGACGATGATTGGCGTAAACCGTATAAAGATGACAGCCTAAGCGAAAGCTTAACACTGACCCCAAACCATATGCCAGGTCCGAAGAACCCATCTTTAGAACTTAAAACACTACCCAAAAACCTTAGATATGAATTCCTAGACGATGAACTAAAAAGACCAGTGATAGTCAACGCCGACTTAGGACAACTAGAAACCGTAAAGCTATTAGAAGTCCTAAAGAAGTACCTCACCGCGTTAGGCTATAACATAAGCGATCTAAAAGGTATAAGCCCTTCAATCTGTATGCATCGAATTACAATAGAGGAAGACTGTAAAACCTCTAGAGAGCATCAGAGGAGACTGAACCCCATCCTAAGCATTGTAGTCAGAGATGAAGTAAAGAAATTGCTAGATGCAGGAATCATCTATCCAATCTCCGATAGTGAATGGGTCAGCCCAGTTCATGTCGTACCTAAGAAAGGAGGAGTCACAGTAGTTAAGAACGAAAAAGGTGAATCAATAACAAAAAGAGTCGTGACCGGAAGCAGAATGTGCATTGATTATAGAAAGCTTAACAAAGCCACACGAAAAGATCACTTCTCCTTACCCTTCATAGACCAAATGTTAAAAAGATTAGCCAAACATTCATATTTCTGCTATCTAGATGGTTATTCAGGATTTTTCCAAATTCCCATTCATCCTGATGACCAAGAAAAGACTACATTCACATGTCCTTATGGTACTTTTGCTTACCGCCGAATGTCGTTCGGACTTTGTAATGCTCCAGCAACCTTCCAAAGATGCATGATGGCAATCTTCGCAGATTTCATAGACGGCATCATGGAAGTATTTATGGACGATTTCTCAGTATGTGGACAAAGTTTCGAAGGATGCCTACAAAACTTAGAAATGGTATTAGAACGTTGTGTAAAAGTGAACCTCGTCCTAAATTGGGAAAAATGTCATTTTATGGTCCGACAAGGAATAGTTCTATGACATGTCATATCAAATAAAGGAATTGAGGTCGACAAAGCTAAAATAGAGATTATAAAAGATCTCCAACCTCCAAAATCCGTACGAGAAATACGGAGTTTTTTAGGACATGTCGGTTTCTTCCGAAGATTTATAAAAGATTTTTCAAAAATCACAAAATCTTTGACCGGCCTGTTGATGAAAGATGTTGAGTTCGTCTTTGACGACGACTGTCTAAAAGCATTCGAAACATTAAAATCAGCCCTTATCACCGCACCGATTATGCAACCACCCGATTGGTGACTACCGTTCGAAATCATGTGCGATGCGAGTGATTATGCTGTAGGCGCAGTTCTAGGACAAAGGAAGGACAAGAAACTCCATGCCATTTACTATGCCAGTAGAACCTTAGATCCTGCCCAAATGAACTACGCTACAACAGAAAAGGAACTTCTAGCAGTTATATTTGCGCTTGACAAATTCCGTTCTTACTTAGTAGGAGCAAAAATTATCATATACACAGACCACGCTGCCATTAGGTACGTAATAAGCAAAAAGGATGCCAAACCAAGATTATTGAGATGGATCCTGTTATTACAAGAGTTTGACTTAGAAATCAAAGATAAGAAAGGAACCGAGAACGTTGTTGCAGATCACTTATCCCGAATAGAAGGCATCAAACATGAACCAATACCGATAAATGATGATTTCCCGTACGAACATCTGATAGCCAAATTAGAAAGTGACATGCCTAACTTAATCTCGGAAGATCCAGAACTCGAAAAAGCCGTAGAAGCCGTCTATGCCCAAGTCACATTACCTTGGTATGCTGACATCGTTAATTACCTAGTTGCAAGCGTGCTTCCACCGGATCTCACTTATCAGCAAAAGAAGAAATTCTTCCACGATCTGAAACACTATTATTGGGACGAACCTCTACTCTTCAAGAGAGGGGCCGACAACATATACCGTCACTGTGTCCCAGAGGAAGAAATAGAAAATATCATTTCCCAATGCCATTCAGCACCATATGGTGGTCATGCTAGTACATCCAAGACGTGCGCTAAGATTCTCCAAGCCGGCTTATTCTGGCCTAACCTCTGGAAAGACGTTCACATCGCTGTGCTAAAATGTGATCGATGCCAACAAACTGGCAACATCTCACGACGCGATGAAATGCCTCAGAAAGGAATCTTAGAGGTAGAAATCTTTGACGTATGGGGAATAGATTTCATGGGACCATTCCCGCCTTCTTTTGGTAATAACTACATACTCGTCGCTGTAGACTATGTGTCTAAATGGATAGAAGCCGTTGCTGCTCCAACAAATGACGCACGAGTAGTAATCAAACTCTTCAAAAACAAAATCTTTCCTAGATTTGGTGTACCCAGACTCGTCAATAGTGACGGCGGATCACACTTCATATCGCGAATCTTTGACAAACTTCTTTCTAAATATGGAGTCCGACACCGAGTAGCTACACCCTATGATCCGCAAACTAGCGGACAAGTAGAGGTCTCGAACAGGAAATTAAAACAAATATTGGAAAAGACTGTCGCTACCTCAAGGAAAGATTGGTCATCAAAGCTAAATGAAGCTTTATGGGCTTATAGGACCGCCTTTAAGACACCAATAGGTACTACACCCTACAAATTAGTTTACGGTAAATCCTGTCATCTCCCTGTAGAATTAGAGCATAAGGCCTTCTGGGCCATTAAGACACTCAATTTCAACTACACTGAGGCAGGAGAGAAACGAATCTTGAACTTACACGAATTAGAAGAACTGCGATTGGACGCTTACGAAAATGCCCGTATCTACAAAGAACAAACTAAAAAGTGGCATGATAAACGGTCAGTCAAGAAACAATTCAGTGTGGGAGACATCGTACTTCTATTTAATTCGAGATTAAAACTCTTCCCAGGTAAATTAAAATCTAGGTGGTCTGGACCTTTTGAAGTGACTAAAGTACTTCAGAGTGGAGCTGTTGAAATTACCGATAAGACGAATGCACCGTTTATCGTAAACGGGCAACGTCTAAAACATTATAATAAGAACGAAAATAGCCCTCAAGTCAGCAGTATAGCATTGCTTGAGCTTCCAGCTCAAACACCCGAATAGCTTGTCACCAAGCTATCGTCAGGCTTTAGACGTTAAAAACAACGCTTACTGGGAGGCAACCCAATTTTCCCGTATTTCCCTCGTTACTGTATTTCATTCTCATTTTTATTTAAAATTCTACTTTGAAATTTTAACAAAAATTCTAAACTTAAAATTGCTACTATTTTTACATTCTTTTATTTTAATTTTTTTTAATTTTATTTTTCTCTTTTATTTTTTTTGTTTTTACCGCCTTTTGTTTCTAAAAATCCTGACTTCAAATTTCTGTTTTAAACTTTTCAGGATTTTAAAAGCCTTCAAACATTTCTCCTATTTTTCTCCGACTTACCTGCGAGTATGGCCGCGTACGACTTCACAAAGGTTCATTTTCGAGGATTAGCTCAAAAGGCAAGATTTGAAGCATTAACTGAGAGAGATATAGCCTTAACACTGTATTATGATAAGTCTACCATGGAGAAACTAGGAATTACTGATAGCATCCAATACCTGTTTAATCAATTAGGCTGGGAGAACACTTCTTTGAAAACCCGTTTTGCTACCTATAAGGACCTCACCTACGAATTCCTTAGTTCCTTCAGGTACTTACCCAACTATGGTTTTGGATCCAACACAGAACTGATAACCTTTAGGATGTTTGGAATGGACCAAACCCATAGTCGGATGTCATTATCTAACCTCCTAGGATTTCCTAGCGGACCACATGTGTTCATCAGTGCCGAAGATGACGATCTTGATTTTGAACTCAACCAGTTCTGGGGTAGAATCACAGGCGACTATCACCCTGACCCAGGCAGCATGTATAATGATGAGATTCATAACCCAGCTTTCAGATACTTTCATAAGATCCTAGCTCACACCCTTTTCGGTAAAGAAGAAAATATTACTACAATATCTAAAGAAGAGTTATTTATCATGTTATGTGCTTCTCAGGGCCGTACAGTGAATGTCGTACCTTTTATGATGAGATTCTTCCGACGCCTCACTCAGGACCCACAATCACCTATTCTAATAGGAGGCCTTGTGACAATGATTGCCCACGAGCTTGGCCTTAGATTCCACCTAAATGCAAGCACTAGTTTTGGCACCATCCGACCCATGAATATCCAGTTTTGCTTTAACAGGCGCATTTTAAGAACTATGGGACCTGGACCTTACGAGTACCTCATCAATGACAAACCTGTCCAGCTATTCACATTGCCAAATCATCAGATGACAAGTATCCATAACAAGGACAACTGGGTTTATGAATTGGATGAGCCTATGGGACCTCCTTCACCTCAATCAACACCACTGAATTACATGTACGACAGTGATCACATCTCTGAAGCACATGATTATATGTACTATGAGGATGCTGTATCAGAAGCTGAGGTAGACCCTACGACCCCTCCGCATTACAACACCTATCCTGAGCCCATTCCTGAGGAAACCACTGACAAAATGGATAATGTTCTACACCGATTAGACAACGTTGACGCAGCTCTGACCACCGTAAAAGAAGACATCACAAGCATACACAGCGAACTCGTAGTCTTCATGGACTTAGTCTGTGACCAGCTCGACTACTACGCCCGGAAGTTTGATGAATTGAAGGCACGAAAAGACTGAGATATTAGCTTTAGTTTAGTTTAGTTTAGTTTTTCTGCTTTCCGTCTGTTTTCAATTATTTTGATTTTTGCATTGTTTATTTCCCTTATGTATTACATTCCAAACAATCATTCTAATTACATGTTATTTCAATTGTATTCTTTATTCATTGATTTTGTTTTTACGTTATCCTATGTTTCTTGGCCGATATAATACATTGCCACATCAATTATACACCTAAAAACCATTGCAAGAACACCCCCATAGCAAAATTTTGTGTTCTGCAGATTTTGCTGGTGTGACGACCGTCACAGAAGCCTGACGCCCGTCACACGGGTGACGACCGTCACAGATACGTGACGACCGTCACGAGCCCAAAACTGTTATCTGCTATAACAGAGGTTGCGTTTTCTCTCCCACTCCCATCTATTCAACTCCCAATCATCACAAACTCAAACCCCACTTCCAATTTTCGTTTTCCCACCTTGCTCCATATAATCCCAACTCCTATCTCAACTTCCAAATCCACTTCTGTAACATTTTTCACTCCACAGAACCAACTCAATCCACATTTCCTCAGCATCCTCCAACAATGGCGAGAAACAACGAAACCCCAGACCTCAGCAGTATCGTGTTTAGCGACGGCGACTCCGGAGAGAAACAGCGAGCCAACTATATCGCCTTCCATCAACGGTCGCTACAGCCGACCCACTATCCACATATCCCATCCCTCACGGAGCTCGGCCTCCTTGACGGCGTCACTTGGATGCTCCAAAGAGCCAGCATCTGGCACCTCTGCACAAATCCGCAGCCGACATACGAACAACTCACCCTCGAGTTCCTCAGTTCGTTCACCTACTTCACTTCCAGCGGCGACCTCAGCCAACACTCCGGTGCCGCATGCTTCCGTATGTTCGGCACGAACTATCAACTGAACCAGAACCAGATTGCCGACATCTTACAATTCCCTCGCGGCGACAATGCTCACCGCCGCCTCACCGAACAGTTTCAGCACGAAGCCTTTGCGCTCTGGTACCAGTTAACCGGAATCAATGCCGATGGCTGGGATTCTCTGCATGCAACGCACATCCACAACCCGACCATCCGGTATTTCCACCGAGCACTGAGCAACACCATCTTCGCATGGGATAGCAACCATAAAGTGAACTCGAAAGAGCTCTTATTTCTCCGCTGTGTGTTCAACTCCGAGCCCATCAACGCCGCTCCGTTCCTCTTGGCCTACATTCAGGCCAACTGTAACCGTGGCTCTAAGCCATTTTACTTTGGCGGGATTGTTACTTACATTGCACTCAGGTTGAACCTCGGTGACCGCATCCAGCATCTCCATGCCATTCCCTCGGTATTCCTCGACACCGACCACTGCAGAGCCTCTCACCTCATCCGTTCCAGGGCCGACGGCAAGTACCACCCGGTCGTGCGTGGCAAAACCGTCAGAAGTATCATCCTGCCATCACGCACCCGGATGCACCCACAGAATCGTGCCAACTGGCTCTTTGACCTCAATGCCCCTGCTACTGCCGCTGCTCCAACTCAGACCCACACCCAAGGTTCTGGTGACGAAATCCAAGATGAGTTGGACAGACCTTAGCAACCGGAGGCATCGCAACCACTTCCTTCTGAAGGCACATCCTACCGCCGCCGTCGCCATCGTCCAGAGCCCGACTACTCTGAAGAAGACCTCTGCCGATCCCTCGACCAGCAGGCCCAGATACTCGCTATGATGCAGCAGCATAATCAGCGAGCAGAGCAGTTCGAAGCTTGGCATCGGACCCAAATGCAACAACTCCAAACCGGCCAGGACACCATCACTGAGAACTTGGCGAATCTTACCTTACAGTTCGAAGGACTCTGAGACTACGTCTATCATACCGGAGCACTGAACTTTGAGGCCCGAGTCGACCAAGTCAGAGCCAGAGGACGCGACAGAGGACGTGACCAAGGCAGAGGCCGTGATTAGTTATTGTTTTCCTTATTTGTTTACTATATTTTCAGTTTCTTTGTATTTTCATTTACCTTGTATTTCCCTCTCGCATTCTTTCGAATCAGTGGGGACACTGATTGAGATAGTGTGGGAGCGGAGCGTTTATTTCCCATTCCCTTGTACTTTTAATTCCGTAATTTCAATTCAAACATTTTCACGTTTTAGCAAATAAAAGCTCTTTTATATATCTTCTTCCGTTACGCAAACATCCCCACTTTATTCGACATAAACAAAAACTTTTTCGTTCGTTCCTCAAAAGCAAAAGCATCACGAGAATGCGCCCAAGTTCAAACCAAGTTTTGAAACTCCGAGACGAAAATTCTAACAAAACCAGTACCGTCCTGACACCTTAGACCTCCGGTTTATGCGAGTCGGTTTCAGTACCTACGCGTACCAAAGTCTCAAGTTTCTACGCAAACTCAGTCCCAAGTAGTTTATACTAGCAGTCAGCACCATCCTAAAACACTTCTAAGCGAGCGACCAATGCAAATAAGTGTATGATCTCCAAAAAGATGAAAAATCATGAAAAGAAAGCCATATAGCCCAAGTATAGAGACATGTTCCCTCTAAGTTAGGTGCTCCTTGCCCGAGCATTTAGCCCAACGATACAAAAACTCATTGAAAAATCAATGATATAAGCTTATGAGCAATGAAAAAGATCAAAACAGAAATGAGATCATATTCACTAACAGGTTGACTTGCTATGAAAGTGTATGGACAACGGGCTTAATGTGATTGCGCTAGAACAAACAGGGTGAACTTGACGCGAGAACCTTGATACCAAGCTACAGTAGCATGACTGGGACCGATTTGCATAAGAAGGAGACCTCCGAAGACTTGTAGTCCAGTGTCGTCACCGTACTCGTTTTGTTCCTACTAAGAATCCCGATTTTTCCCAACTTTGTGAATGAGGAAGCTGCCTCGTGCTTGCCGACTTTTTCCTGTTTTACTTGAGGACAAGCAAAGATTCAAGCTTAGGGGAGTTTGATAACACGAAATCGTATATATATTGATGCATAATTCAACTGATGTTTGACTGTTTTCAATCCGATTTCGGGTTCTTTCCATGTTATTTGTCTGATATTTTGCAGGTATTTGATGATCATGTCTAAACAAAGCAATATGAAGAAAAGAAGCAATTACAGATGAAGTATGGACGAAAACCAGATGAAAACAACATGAAAAACGTAGAATGCACATTTTGCTGCTGTGACGACCGTCACACGGGTGACGACCGTCACACACCATGACGACCGTCATGCAGGCAAAAACGCACAATTTCAATTGAACGTGTAAAATGCAGTTCCAAGTCCCAAATAATGGACCACTACTCCCTGATATTTCTGCCTCCAAGTCCACCTTCTTCAAATTACAACCGTTAGAATTCTACTTCTATAAAAGGGGAAGGAGGGGAGCTGAGAAAGGGAGCCGCATTCAGACAACGAAGTGCTGCCCAAATTTATTTCCAGAGCAAAAATTTAGTTTTATTCTTTCTGTTTTTTTGTTTCCTTTCATTATTCCTGTATTCCATTTCGACAATATTTGTTTGTGCACTCTATTGGTTTGAAGACATAATCCTGCCGACATCGTTGGGATTTGGCCAAAAGCCAATTGGATACGTTACAGGTTTTTCATTATTTCGTTAACTGTAACTTTAATTCTCAGTACTATGAATGTTCTAAGTTTCTGTTTTTATTTATGTTTTACCTTTCCCAAATCCATGTCTAGCTAAATCAGAGTAATCGATATGTAGTAATAATTCAGACGGGATTTGATAATAACCGGTTGAAAACTTTCCTTTTCAAAAGTTGTTTATGGTCTGAGTGTTTAAACTTATTTACTGAATAAACGTTCGTCGCGAAAGTGAGAACTTATTTAAAAGTAGTTTTGCCACGACAGTGGGAAATTAATTAAGGTACGAACCAACAAGCGACAACTGCGGTAAGACCAGATAGTAAACACTAGGCATTTGTTTTAATAACAGTGAAAGCACTTTAAAATGAATCAGAACTTAGAGATTTCCAAAAAATAGTTTTAACCCCGAATGGGACAGCGAAAGCGTACATCCGGCCCTTAGAATTATAACTAGCGTCAACAACCATCGTGAGACGAAAGTCTTCAGATCACTATTTTCTGCTTAAATAATTCTGAAAATATTTCATATACCGGTAGCTTGTCAAATCCCCGAAGAACATAATTACTGCATATCGATTCACGTAATTATAATTCAAGTAACGTTTTTAGTTCCCTTTAGTGACAAAAATTATTCCCTTAAACATTATCTACCTAGCTAAACATAGTAACTCCCGAGAACACTAGTTTGATTACGAGTCCCTGTGGGATCGATATCTTTTATTACTACGCGATAGACTGTGCACTTTCAGTTAAGCTGTATTAGACATAGAAAGTCGCGATCAGTTGTACTCAATGGGATCCACGCTTGTCGTCTATCTACGGGTGTAAAAACTATCTAAAAGGTTGGCACACAAGGGTGAAAGAAAAGAAAAGAGACTCGATAAGACATTGCCGCCCTATGCCTACGTATTCCCTCGTGCAATGGGAAAGTCATAGTCAACGTAGTTCGGAAAACTACGAGTGAAGGGGGGAAGGTTGCTCGCCAAGACATAGTCGTCTTGTGCCTACGTATCCTTATCTGGTATGAGAAATCAGAGCAAACGTAGTTCGGGCTGACACGACCACATATTGGTTCAAGTGTTTTAACTGAGTAGGGTTAAACCTTCGTTCTAGCAGTTAGGGACGATGCCTGTTTGCGGTAGAACCAAGACTTAACACACTCTTTCTGAAAATGATTTCTAAACAATCCCGAACGATAAAAATGTTTGATGTTTTATTTTATGTTTTTTAAACAAGAAGTGGATTTAGTTAGATTTGAAACTCATGTTGTACTAAAGACTATGACTTGAGAGCGAATGCGTCGCATATCGCTCAAAGGGCATACGCTAAACACTCTAGACAAGGTGAGAGGAGGCCCCCCACTCATCATTCCTCAAGTACTTAAGACTCGTAGCATAAAACAATTGTTAACCTTTATTAAGTGTCTTATGAGAGTTATGAGATGAGAAGAGAAGACACAAACTCTAAGGGGAAACTGAACCCTAATGTTATCATGCATAATGGTCCTAAAGTTGGGATTAAGAGGGGAAAAATCTATCCTAATGTTATCATACAAAGGATTGAACACCTAATGTCTCTCCTACTCCCATCTTAAACAGAGGGACTAGGAATCCTAAGGGATCATGGCAAAAACTAAGTAAACATTCAATGAATCAATCACAGATGAAATGAAAAAAGAGAAGGAGTTGACTTGAACAAGTCAAAGTAATGCAAATATGAAGTGAAAAGATGCAAAGATGCAATGAGAACTCAACAATATTAGAATCAAATACAAACAAGTGACTTAAACAAGTCAAGAAAAGTGATATGAAATGGGATAAGTAACCACTCCTACAACCATTCAAACATTCATCACTTAAGCAAGAGCTAAACACAAAGAAAAAGCAAAAGCCATGTGTCATACCTCAAATTTGTCCTACCCTGTATATAATTTGCATCTGTACATTCGTCCATCAACCATTATCCAGAAAATCAAAAAAAATGTTGTTTTTATCATGAGGTTGTATTGAATTGAATCAAGTTTTATTTGAAGTTTATCAAGTCAGGCATGTTTGCATATCAGGTCAAGAATTTGGCGGCAATTTTGTTTGCAAATAGAGAGATAGGAATGGATTACTTTGAGTTCTAGGTTATGATCATGTTCCTAAAAGAGGGAGTCTCAGATAGGTTCCAAAGTTATCTTCAAAGGCTTCAAATTCAAACCAGAATTAAAATATTTTGCTTTCGGCCGTCGTTTGGATTAGTTTCAAAAAGTTTATTTGCAAGTTGTAGTTTTAAACCGGTCCAAGATTGGTATTAAGTTGTATGGCCATCCATTTTCAAATCTTGAATATAAGGAACACGCCATGGATAATGGAAGCCATGATCAAACTCACGAGTTTTTTTTAATGGTCACGATTGGACCATCAAATAATTTCATTTCTTCTTAATCACACCAAAGTTCTGATCATATATGAACAATTTAGAATTGAGACATTGCTAGGCTCATGAAGTTTATTTTTGAATTAAGAATTTACATACGGTGAAATCGCCTCGAGGTTGCTTAATCCCATTGATCCATTAAAACCGTCTTCTATAGAGGTTCAGGCCAAAGGAAGTAATAATTGATAAGGTTATGGCATGGTTTGTTTGACTGTGGGATTCAAAATATCTACATGCCAATGCACAAAGTAAAGTTAAGATAGATTCAAAGAATATATATTTTGATGACAGATAATACCAGTGTTTTGTTATAATCTACAACCACATGCTATATCAATTTGATTTCATTTTACAAATGTAAAGATTTAATGGCATCTAAATCTAAGGATATCAATTCTAAAAAGGTGGCCCTTATTTCTTTTCGTCGTCTGGTTCCCGGTCCACTCTTGGTTGCATTCTTATTCACCTCCTAAAAATGCACGGTACCGGAAAATAACCTCTAACATTCCTTCTGTTTCTGGGAGCAAATTCAGACCTGACAGGGAAACTGATGCGTCCGCAAGTGCACAGAAATATCAAAGTAATATAAAAGATTGTCGAACCCACAGAGACCAATATCAATCTACCATTATCTATTATTACGGCGTAAATCTAAGGCTAATGGAATTAGGAAAGCTGAATGCGAATGAAATTAAATGCAAAGGAAATAAAGATAATTGGTTTAAAGAAAAAGAGGTAAAGGGATATCGGTATGCAAGGAATTAGTTATCGGGGATTCGACAGGTCGCCAGTGCTTTTTACTCTTTGCAAACACTTTTCAGGAGAAAATACTCATTTAAAGACCTCTGCCTCACGATGGTTGTTGACTCGGGTCATAATTCTAAGGCGGAATTTACGCTCTCGCAGTCCCATTTGGGGTTAAAACTACTTTTTGAAAACAAATAGATTCTGATTTCTTTTAAAGCGTTTTCGTTGTGTTTAAAATCAATGCCTAGTTTTTACTATCTGGTTTAAATCCCAGCTTTCGCATGCCGATTCGTGCCTTAATGAATTTCCCACTGTCGTGGCGAAACTACTGTAAATAATTTCTCGCTGTCGCGACGAAGGTTTATTTAGAAATTAAGATTAAAAACTACGGCCAGAAAGGCTGTTTGTAAAAAGGGAAGGTACCGGTTACTATCGAATCCTGTCCTACTAATTCGGTTATATACCAATAAAACTAATTTAGCTAGACATGATAATTGATGCAAACGGGAATAAATATCAACAGCAAAATAATAAAACATACATTATGACAGAAAATAAATTAATAATTCAATTAATAAGAACCTGTAAATCGTACTGATCTCGAATCCTTGAGTAGTCCTCCACAATGTCGGCAGGATTCTATTTTGGCGAGAATTAAAAGGTACAAGAAGAAAATACAATGTTCTGAACTAAAGGAAAATGGAAATGAAATAAAAGAAAACAATAAAACTGGGAGAAATAGCTTCAGTAGAAATCTTGGCAGCACTTCGATACCTCGAAGCCTCCCCCTAAACTCTGAATCTAAGGCCTATTTATAGAATATAATTCATTCTTCAACTTCTAGAGATCATGGGTGAGTTATGGAGGGAGTGGGGGTAACTTCCAGTAGTGGGCAGTGAGTGGAGAAAGTGTAGGAAGAAATCTTAGAGAGAGTGATCGTGACAAAAACTGATTTGAACGTTAAATGATATTTCGTCTGCGTGACGCTCGTAATGGAACGTGACGGTCGTCATACGCATGACGGTCGTAATGGACCTATGACGACCGTCATATCAGCAAAATCCGTTTTTTTTTGTTTTTCTTCTCTCTTTTCCTTCCATTTCTTCTTCTTTTCTTTATTTAATCCAAATTCCCCCCAATCTGCAAAACGAAGTAAATTAGTCATATAATAGAACATAAATCAAGATAAATTAATAATAGTCACAAATAAATGCATGTAAATCAAGCCAAATAAACGATATGATTTTGCGTTATCAAACACCCCCACACTTAAACCATTGCTTGTCCTCAAGCAATCAGCCAACACGTTAAAAAGAAATAAATATAATTTAAAACAAAGACACAGTGAGACTCTAATCATACGTGGCAGCTAGGCTAATGTTAGATCGATAGGTACTAAATATCAATACCAAGGATACCGTAACGACACAATTTCAAAAACTCCCTACTTATGCAAACCAATCAGAATCATGCCATTATAACTCAACCTATATTTCATGCTCTCTTTCACCCCATTTTATTATAGTGCAATCACATTAAGCCCGTTATCCATACACATTCATGGCAAGTAAACCTGTTAGTAACTACGATCTCGATGCTATTTCATTTTTTTCTCTGCAAATATGCTTAAGCATCAATTGAACTTAAAGAGTTTGTACCGTTAGGCTAAGTGCTCGGGTGAGAAGCACCTAACTTAGAAGGAACATGTCTTTTTCTTCATAATAATTTTTTTTCTTTCTTTATTTCTCATTTTACACTAGAGATCATACATTTATTTGCATCGGTTTCTTACTTAGTGTGTTTAGGATGGTGCTGACTGCTTAAATAAACTACTTAGGGATTACTACAAGAACCTGGAGCTTTAAGGTTTCGGCATAATGGGTACTCAAATTGATTTTGCATATTTAGGGGGTTAAGGGTGTTAGGACGGTATCAATTTTATCAAAACTTTCCCACGTTTTTCTAACATAGCCTGGACAACCTATATACTTTCAGAGAACCATGTCATGAATTGAAGCAAAAATTTGTTGGAGGTTAGAATTTTAAAATTTTGAAATTTTGGGGAAATTGAATAACAAGCGAAAACCACACATAAAGACTCGACAACACATGCAAAGACTTTGACATAATGTTAAAAATAGATAAAATTCCTAGAAGCATGAAATAAAATGTAAAACAATAGAGTTCCTCCCCCACACTTAAACCAAACATTGTCCTCAATGTTTTGGTAAAAGGTGAAAAAGGAAAGATAGAACCTGTATGAATGCTACTGCTCTTGCTATCATTGTCTTTGTTGATCACTTCTACTTCGGCGGCGGGCATTTTGAGATACCTTTGTTTGTGTAATTCTTGAACCAGCTTATCATGTTGCTCGCGTCAAGAGGAAGTACTCATCATCAGTGTTCCCACCAGCAGCGACACTCGTAGGAATGTCCGTGGGCATAACTCATCTTCTCAGATCGTCATCTAGAGAGTTTTCGCTTAGATATAACTAAAGAGTAACAAGCGATACATTTCTTTATTTTCTGCAAATTTAAACAAACAAATTAAAATAAAGACCTTGTGGGTTGCCTCCCACACGACGCTTTGTTTAACGTCGATAGCTAGACGGCCAAGGAATGCAAGTACTCATGGTGGCTCTTTCGAGAATGGTTCATCGCTCGAACTTTGAATGGTCTTCGGTTTCCATGGCCACTTATCAAGCCATCTCTCATATCCATCACCTTTTCTTTTCTTTCTTCTATAGGGTGGTTCATTGTTTTGAACTTGTGGTGGTGGTTCTGGATCTATCCTAAGTATCATTTTTTCAAATTTGGGCTTAGCTATTTCATCCACCACCTCAAAATTTAATCTTACCCTTTTAACAGTAATGATGACCCTAGTTTCATGGTCCTTGAATTTTCTTTTGTTATGAAGGACCTTAGACAAAGGTGCATTAGTGTGGATATTTTCCAATACCTCCACATATGTTTTGGATTTGGAGTTTACCTTAGCTTCCGCAGCCCTTTGTGGGAATGAAATAGGTGGGGTATAGGGAGGAGGGGCAACAATAGGTGCTTCCTTATCTACCTCTTCGACAACCTCCCTTTTGGGTGGTGTCGGCGGATTTTTCTCAATAATTATGCTTTTCTCACAAAAACTCTCCTCAGACTCATGATCACTCTCCCTAGGATTTTCTAACTGTTCTTCATTACTAGTGGTTACAACATTCACATGGCTCTCAAGGAATGGTCCTAGAGATGTTTGTGTAAGCAAAGAGGTTTGAGTCTCCAAAGCCTTGCTGTGAGTCGCGAGGGAATCGACTATAATGCTCATCTGTTTAAGGTCTTCATCAATTTAGAGATGTTGTTTAAGGTCTCCACAAAGCGCTCCATCATAGATTCTATCCTAGAGTGAGTAAACGTCTCTTCGAATTCTTCTAGTAATAGTTCAAGGTTGGATGTATCGAAATCTTGCGTTTCCTCAAAACATTGGGAGTCGTCATCGTAGAGGGAATTTGGGTGAGAATGCGTCGTATTGAAATCTTCTAATAATATTTCGAGGTCCGATTTAAACGGATCTTGTGGTTCCTCGAAATATTGGGGGTGGTAGTTATAAGGGAAATATGGGTTATACATTATGATTTAGATAAGAGTGCCTTAGTCTATACTATGCAATAACGGAATCACAATATTGACTTTTGGTCCCCGGCAACGGCGCCAAAAACTTGATGCGTCCGCAAGTGCACGGAAATATCAAAGTAATATAAAAGATTGTCGAACCCACAGAGACCAATGTCAATCTACCATTATCTATTATTACGGCGTAAAGCTAAGGCTAATGGAATTAGGAAAGCTGAATGCGAATGAAATTAAATGCAAAGGAAATAAAGATAATTGGTTTAAAGAAAAAGAGGTAAAGGGATATCGGTATGCAAGGAATTAGTTATCGGGGATTCGACAGGTCGCCGGTGCTTTTTACTCTTTGCAAACACTTTTCAGGAGAAAATACTCATTTAAAGACCTCTGCCTCACGATGGTTATTGACTCGGGTCATAATTCTAAGGCGGAATGTACGCTATCGCAGTCCCATTCGGGGTTAAAACTACTTTTTGAAAACAAATAGATTCTGATTTCTTTTAAAGCGCTTTCATTGTGTTTAAAATCAATGCCTAGTTTTTACTATCTGGTTTGAATCCCAGCTTTCGCGTGCCGATTCGTGCCTTAATGAATTTCCCACTGTTGTGGCGAAACTACTGTAAATAATTTCTCGCTGTCGCGACGAAGGTTTATTTAGAAATTAAGATTAAAAACTACGGCCAGAAAGGTTGTTTGTAAAAAGGGAAGGTACCGGTTACTATCGAATCATGTCCTACTAATTCGGTTACATACCGATAAAAATAATTTAGCTAGACATGATAATTGATGCAAACGGGAATAAATATAAACAGCAAAATAATAAAACATACATTATGACAGAAAATAAAGTAATAATTCAATTAATAAGAACCTGTAAATCGTACTGATCTCGAATCCTTGAGTAGTCCTCCACAATGTCGGCAGGATTCTACTTTGGCGAGAATTAAAAGGTACAGGAAGAAAATACAATGTTCTGAACTAAAGGAAAATGGAAATGAAATAAAAGAAAACAATAAAACTGGGAGAAATAGCTTCAGTAGAAATCTTGGCAGCACTTCGATACCTCGAAGCCTCCCCCTAAACTCTGAATCTAAGGCCTATTTATAGGAGATAATTCATTCTTCAACTTCCAGAGATCATGGGTGAGTTATGGAGGGAGTGGGGTAACTTCCAGTAGTGGACAGTGAGTGGAGAAAGTGTAGGAAGAAATCTTAGAGAGAGTGATCGTGACAAAAACTGATTTGAACGTTAAATGATATTTCGTCTGCGTGACGCTCGTAATGGAACGTGACGGTCGTCATACGCATGACGGTCGTAATGGACTTGTGACGACCGTCATATCAGCAAAATCTAGGGATGGCAACGGGGCGGGTCGGGGGCGGGTTTTACTATACCCGCACCCGCACCCGCTTTCATGTAACACACCCGCCCCCCCCCCCCCCCAAACCCGACCGGCAGTAAAAATTTATCACCCAGACCCGCCCCCAGTAGAGAACGGGTGCACCCGCACCCGCCCCGTCCCCACCCGGAAAAAAAAATATTTTTAATTACAATAAAAATTAATAACTTAATTAAAAAATTGATTATTTTAATAAATTAATTATTTATTTATTTAAAATTTTAATTAGTAAATGAATATTAACTTGATTAATTTATTTATTTTAATTAAAATAAACGTATTAATAATTTAATTAAAATTATAATTAATAAATAAATATTAAAATAAGTAAAATAAGAGAATTAAATTAAAATAAATTATTCGGGGGCGGGGCGGGGCCGGGTGCGGGCGGGTCTTAATGTCTACCCGCACCCGTAATTAAAAATCGGATTTTTCCCGCACCCGCACCCGTACCCACTCAAACCGGGTTTTCCCCGCTAATTTCGGGGCGGGCCCTGACGGGTCTGGGTTTTTTTGCCATGCCTAGCAAAATCCATTTTTTTTGTTTTTCTTCTCTCTTTTCCTTCCATTTCTTCTTCTTTTCTTTATTTAATCCAAATTCTCCCCAATCTGCAAAACGAAGTAAATTAGTCATATAATAGAACATAAATTAAGATAAATTAATAATAGTCACAAATAAATGCATGTAAATCAAGTCAAATAAACGATATGATTTCGCGTTATCATAAACCAGTCATGGTTCATTAACAGTCACATGCTAACCATTTTTCAAGAGTTGTTAAATACTTGCAAATAGCCCACATCTTGCGGTTTACCTCAGCTGCTTCAAAATCATCACGCGAGACGTCATCGACAAATCCAAAAAAAAAAAACACGCATTAATTCCGCAGCAGCTACGCGTCTTCCGCAAATAAGTTTCAGTGCAAGTTTTCATAACCCACATAATGAAGGTTAAAGGAGGAAAGAGTCCACTCACCAACAATTACCCTGCTGCCGACAGAATTTCGCAGCTCACCGGTGGCACAGCTAGTGTACATCTCATGTGTTTCATCAGCCAACAACAGCATGAAGGACAAGTCGTGTTTGCGCATTACAACAATACACCCAATTTGTGATATTCGCGACATAGTAGCACCACAAATAATCCAATTCACTAAATGACAAAACATCAAAATCTCAATAAATTTCTAACATAACCTGCACAAAAGAGTTGGACCCACAATGTGCCTCAAAAGGACACGTTACGTTTTGCAATGAGATTTGCACAAAGAGTGCATCAGTTGGTGGCCACACAACATGATTTAATACATCACGCAGGACAAATCTACAACCATGCTATCAACAAGGTCCCACAAACAAAACAACCCCATCTTCTGCAACGTTTGGCAATATGTAGCTAGCCATAAGGTCATTGTTTCCCATAAAGCTGCAGCCCTGTACCTGCAACAGCAGAAAAAGCAGAAAGAAAACAATTCACAAAACCATGCTTATCACAATAAATCAGCAAGCCTGTTACTAAAGTAATTCCTAAATACACCACAAAAGAGACAGAGCGACGCATCACAGAAAGGTGTGGTGGGATAGCCAGTAATTCCAAAATGCAGGGTTTGTGGTAAAACGGCCAAAAACTCGTACACCTTCCTTCACAATAAACTCTAAAACCTCATTCTTATTTTAAGAACAAAAAATCCAAAAACCTCTTGCTGGGAACTCAACTGCAAACCCTCAACCATTTTCCTTTCATCGAACCTCTCAATCCATTTAAACCCTATTCAACCCAATCTTCAACCCATTTCGGACCCACTCACCATCTTCCTCCGAAGCCCCAAAAATGAAGCACCATTTTCTTCTTCATTCACTTCTCAAGAACAACCACACATCATAAAACCCAAACCTTCATTAAAATCTCCGCTTGAAACCCATTTCCCTCAAACTTCCATTAATCTCGACCTTTCTTTCAAACTCAAAACAATAACTCGCTTCATCAACCTCACAACAACCGAAACCCAACTTTCGATAGATCCTCTTCACCCATTTAAACCTTTAAGCCCATTCATTACCAACCCCAAACCCAGAAAGTTGGAATAGATGAAGAAGAGGGTGAAATAGAGAGATGAAGGGAGAGTAAATCCAAATAAAAACCTGATTGAAACTTGATTGGGGTTTGAAGCTTGAAGCAGATCGAGAGAGAATCAGAGAAAGCTTGAGATTTGTAGAAGGTTGAGATGACGTTATTTTTGTTTACCCTCTTTTCGATTTGTTCATCGGCGTGCTTTTGGTGGTTGTGCCCTGTTCTTAGGTGATGGGTTTGTAGAGATTTTGTATTTTGGACCGTGTTTTGATCTGAAAAAGGTTACTCTGGTTTTGGAAATGAAAAACATAACGGTTTTTTTCTTAAAATTTGTTGACCACGTGGTAGCTGGGCTGAAGGCCCATCTGATCTTCATTTTTCCCATACCCTCACACAAGCTGCACCTCCACCCTTGTTCTCATGATTGGGCGATGGGCTTCAAAAGCCCAAATGACCCCTTTTACTTTATGTGCCTGTCTGTATTTATTTTCACACCCACCCAGTTCATTTTCTTTAAAAAATTTATATTTTTATCTATAACTTTGTTAAATTTCTATCACGAATCTTGATTTTTATATATACTTCTTTTCTTTAATCATAATTAGTTTTGTGAAAATTCTTTGATAAATATTGTGGTTATATTTTATTACCTTTTCCGATTTTTATTCATTTTTATCGTTTTTCGGTCGATGACGAGACCTCTAAGTTATAGTTTGTCAAACTATTGACAAATAATAACAAACCCGAGACCAACTTTTTTCAAACTTTTCATTTCTAATTTTTATCGATTTTTACTCATTTTATTCATTTTTATCACTTTTTGGTCTATGACGAATTTTAATAATTATTATCGGTCAAATTAATGATAGATGATGATTTATTCGAGACTATTTCATTTTCTATTTCATTTTCTATTCCATTTCCATTTTTATTTTGATTTTTGGATCGATGAAGTCTTTTATTCGTAAGTGTCGCGTATCGAAGTTGATAATCTTCTCGATTTCAAATCTATGGGGAATGACCATTGGGGTCATTTTCCTTACTTTGGGATCGTGATAGGCTACCTTCGATTAATCGGCATTATGTTTGCGATTAAGACGAGATCTCATTCTTTCGTGTCCCGATTCGATTCACTAAACTAACCAATAACTTTAATTTTCGTTAAATATTATTGTGGATATTATTGTTATATTATCTTGCCATATTCATATTGTCATATCATATTATTCATTCTCACTCACATATAATCGAAAACACATAATAAACTATCGAAATCCTAAAAGCCGAATTGGTGGACTGTTGTATCATTGGTTATTTGCAGGAACCCTAATTTTGAATCGTGCCCGACTTTGCTCAAGGCGTAGTTTAGGACACAATGCACACACACGACTTTCTCTTGGGCTACCTGACAATGAGACCCTTTTATTTTGTGCAATCCCGTGTAACTTACATGTACCCCTCTCCCATTCCGATGTATGTTTCGCATTTCTTTGATTATTAGTTTATCCCCTAGAAGCACCCATAGGGACTAGAGCGGATCAAATTATTTTCAAACTAATTCTCGATTCTTCATCGAGCCATTTTCAAAGCCTGTAAGTCGAGTGCTCATACGCATTCGCCATCAACCTATTGCACAATTTGACCCTTGATGTGTAAGTCAAGTCGGTCCCGTTTCTCAAACCATGTCCATTACACGTTATGCACGCGATAATAAGTTAAACCCTTGATCCAACGTCAAGCGGATTTTCGAAACAAACTATCAATCAATTAACAATTATTCAATTCTTTTCAAGGTGTAAAGAGTAGGTTCAAGTCTTTGATCTTGCTTTCAGTTGTTTAGATGCGAGTTATCTTATTCGTGTGTGAGCAATTGACGCCTCTAAATAACATTAACAACTCGACATCATTCAACCATCCTTCAACTACTCATCCTTCCAAACTCCATTTCAAACTCAAACAACTTTCTTTTCACGATGAAAAAGAGAGAGTTCCAAGTCTTTGGTTCGCTCTCCCGACTACTTGGGTCCGAGAAGCCTTTCTTAAGCTTCAAGTAATCGTCGTCCGATCAACATCACCCATTCAAACAACCTTCTTTTGCAATGAAAAAGAGAGAGTTCCAAGTCTTTGGTTCGCTCTCCCGATTACTTGGGTCCGAGAAGTATTTCTTAAGCTTCAAGTAATCGTCATCATTTCAACTTCACCCTTTCAAACACCACTCCTTTCAAGATGAAAAAAAGAGAATTCCAAGTCTTTGGTTCACTCTCCCGATTACTTGTGTCCGAGAAGTCTTTCTTAGGCTTCAAGTAATCGTCATCCGTACCCACCTTCAACCAATTCAAACCCGTTTCTTTCGTGGTCGTTACCACGAACTACGAATGCTCTGATTCTTTATTCATTCTTGAGTACAAGATACGTAGGCACAAGATTGCGATGATCTTGGCGAGAATAATCCCCTTCATGCTCCGTTTCCCCCATCCTTTCCCGTAGTCGAACTACGACGCTCTGATTTCTCATTCTCGTCCGAATGAGCATACGTAGGCACAAGGTCCCCAATCCTTGACGAGCACCCTATCCTTTAACCATCCCCTTCCCCTTAGTGTCTTTATCCCTTTATAGTACCGTTTTAGTATTTAGTATTGAGAAGAGAGGATTTAAGCTTAGCTAACTTTCATTACAACTCGAATTAAGAGGTTCCCGTTGAGTACAATAGACGTGAGGGGTGCTAATACTTTCCCCTCGCATAACCGACTCCCGAACCCAGGAATATGGTTGCGACGACCGTGTTCCTTTCGCTTTTTGAGGTTTTCTCGATATTTTCCTCTCCCGTTCATTCGGGAAGAATAAAGTTCGGTGGCGACTCTGTCGAACCGCATTTCCGCGCCTTTTGCGCGAGGGTCGTATGTTCGAATGAATTTTCGAGGTGCGACACCATGATCAAGAGAAAGGATGAGAGAAAGAAGCTTAGGCAGCAAGCACACATGAATTAACTCAACCAAACATCTCACATTGATCATGAAGAAGAAAAGAACAAACAAGTGCAATAAGTGATCAATTATTCAAGACAAACTCAAAGCATAAGTCATGAATACCAAATCATCTTGAACAATGATCAAAACACATGGAGCAGAGGTGTATCAATAAGAGGAAAGCTTAAATCAAGATTGGGAACAAGGCACAATCATGAATCATGTCATGGCAAGTGAAAGAACCAAAGTTCTATCACAAGTTCAACACTTAAAACCAAGTGGAAAAACACAACTTCTAAATAACTTACAAAACAAGTTACACAAGTGTATGACCTAAAAAAAAGAACCAACACCTAAATCATGTTATAAAAAAGCCTCAAAACTCATAAGGTGCACATGGGATCCATAAAAGTCATTTCCCAAAAGAGTTAGGTCAAACTAGTTTTGTATGAACATTTCCTAAGATGACTTGACTTGCAAGCTTCACCAAAAATAGAAAAAATGTTCAATAAATCCAAAATAAAAAGCATAACATAGCTATATCAAGTGACAAATAGAATCCAAAGTCTCATGGATAAATCCCACTCAAGGCATCACCAAATAATTCAATCATGTATGGTGCTCCACACTATCGAGCATAAATCGAGGGACAACAAAAGTCAACTCAAAGTCAAATTAAAAAGGATTAATGGCCACTCAAACTCACCCTCAAGGATGCCTCAATCCCTCACCTAAGTGAGGGAGAAGCCATATTCATAGGGGATTATGATTTGAAGTCCAAATGATTAAGACTATGTAAAGTAAACACCATAAAAGTCATCTAATTGCAAAATTAAAATAAAATAGCAAAGTAAAATAAAATCAGAAACAAAAATTTTAGAAAATTAAATAACACTTTAAAAATACAAGGAAACAATTTTTGGGGATTTTTGATGATTGAAAGCTATTTTTAAAAATACAAAATGAAAACAGAAATTGAAAAGAAATAAAATAAGTGAAAAAGGAAGAAGGGGTGCAAAAGTAAAGTTCAGAATGAACTAAAATGCTTGCAACACGCGCCTGGGCCTCATAACGTTGGGGGTGTGGATAGCATCTCAGGCCCAATCCAAGCCAACCTTCAGGCTTAATGAAACGCATCGTTTCATTAAGTCTAGTCACGGTTAGCCACACACATCAGCCCAGTCAATTCAATGGAATCGTGCCAAGCAACAAGTCAACATTTCAACCTGATCCAACTCAGCAAAGACCAGACAGGTGTCTGGACGCCGGAGCTAGGGCTCCGGTCGTCTTCTCCGGCCATCCCGCCGGAGACCAGTCACCAAACTCTAATAAAAATGAACAAAAATGGTACCATTTGAAAGCTCTACTCATAAGGATCACGAATCCATCCATGGATTTTGAAAAAGGTTCTTAATACTCTTGAAATCAAGGCACAAAAATCAAGGTGCACAATCTGAAACTCCATCAAACATGCAAATTAACAATCCAAACATGGCCTATGATACATAAGGCTTCAGATGCAGACCAGCATGACCCTAAAACATGTCTAAAATGAGAGAAAAAGAGTGAAGAATCTTAGTGAACGGAGCAGCTCCGTTGGCTCTTGAAATGACAAGCAACCTTTTGTACAAACCTTATAATCTTCTCCTTGAGCTTCACTGATGAGGATTAACACAAAAGCTTAAAGGAAAAACTCATAATATGCAAGATTCGAAGGAATGAAAATTTGAAGAAATTTTGAATGGGAGAGCTTCTTTCACACGCAGCCAACACTTATGTCAATTAGGGCAAGCTTCTGAGGTTAAATATCATGGGTTTAGACACTCCATGCAGGCCCATATGGAATGGAACTTGAAAAGGTGGTACATAATGGCTCTATATGTTTGTCCAAATTAGGCAATGCACATCATGACCAATATAAAGATGAGGTTGTGTGAAAAAGTTCACAAATGGTGACTTGTAAATGAAGTCATTCAATCCATGACCAAAAATCTACTTTTCCACCTTAAAATGGTCCACATGGCCATACAATCCATCAATCTTCATGAATTTTAAGTCCATTGTGAGGTTAAGACCATTAGTCACAAGTTTCATGTTGGTTGGAATTACATTTGAGGTCCATAAGTTCATGAAAATGGTCATTGAAAAAGATGACCTATAATGAACTTTCCTAAAATACCCTTTCCTTGTGAGATCCATGATTTGAGATGTACAAATGATAAAAAGGACTTCTAGGACTTTTTGGAAAGCTAAGATCATAAGGAACAACTTTCATGTTCACTTGAAGTTGAGGAGAAACTTGATTCTAGGTCAAAAATGTCTTGGAAGTGGGTTGACTTTAAGTTGACCAAAATTCTCTTCAACTGAGGACCCTAACTTGTTGGCATCATAGCGTGAGATGTTCAAGCTCGATGGATGAGTTCTTGTACTCAAAAGAAAGCTTGGAACATGCCTAACAAGTCTCATGTTTTAATGAAGATAAGATTGATCTTGCATCATAGGAGAAATTGTCCTTGAAGTTAAGCACTAAAGAAGGGGATTTTACACTAAAATCATCTGAAACCCTAATTTAGTAACTTCTTGAACACCTGAATCTTCTTGGTTTGATCTTAACATGATATCCTAGATGCTTAAATATTATTTCCCATGGCTTGTGTGACTTAAAACCAAATCTTGAACCCTCTCAAATCAACAGTTGACTTTGGGTTGATCAGATGAAACCCTAGTTCCATGTCCTTTGTCTGTGCCTCTTGCAGATGAATTGAATGACTACTCAAGCTCCATAATGACCCTTAAGGTACTCAATGAATTTTTAAACCATGTATTATCCAAGATAAAGACCTCATGAACTCTTGATAGCCCTCTCATGAGGAGTGTACAAGAGTTAAAGTTCTTCGCAAAATACAAGAATTGAAAGTTCGTGCGATTTCAAGATTTAAGTCTTACAAAATTCAAATTCAAATAAGATCCACAAGATCATCTATTTCAAAAAATCCAAGGTGATTCCATTAGATACAAAGTTAGAAGGTCCTTTACAAGTTACAAAATTGAAAGTTCACATATAATTCAAAGTTCAGGATTACAAAAGTTATACAAGGGCAAGGCTTAAGATTACATACACCCAAATCAAAGAACAATTCACTAAAGTTCATACACACGTTCTTCATGAAGCACAAGTTAGAAATATCAAAAGTTAAATTCCAAATAAAAATAAAATGTTAGGACTTGTAATGATCAGATGCCAAGTTTATTCCTTAATAGGCCCATGCCTATGTCACGATGGAGAGAATGATGTCCTGTGGCTGCTAACACACTGTCTGCCATTCCTTTTCCTTCTCATTCAGCTGTTGCTTCTGTCTCTGTACCTATTCAAGCAAAAGGACACGTAAAAAATCATCATCATCAAATAAGGTCAAAGAACCATGAGCATTAATTTCCAAGAAAAACATGTATCAAACACGATCAAGCATAAAAGGAAACTCATTCCGCAACATCACGACAATATCAAAACAGGACGGACGAAAACATAAAGAACATTCAAATCAAAGAATCATAAATTGGACAACTATTATTTGCTTCCCAACAAGATTCGACATAATGTTTTACTCATTTCAATCTTGCTTGAGAGCCTATATAAAGAGACAATTCACATACATTACACAACACGCAAGAAAAATTCAGAGAGAAAATTGAGAGCAGCAATCACACACACAAATAACACACGCTGTCGAAAGAGCTTATTCACACAATATCATAAACACATAATTTGCAACACAACAATTTTCACACCAGAAAAGTTCACACATAAAACTCACAAAACCACACATTCAGCAGGGCAAGGATATCAAAGATATCAACACAAAAGGAAGAGCTGCTAGAAGTACACACGCACAAAAACAACGCACGAAGGAAGGACACAAAAAACACCATAGTATCGCATACGGATATAGCAGAACGACATAACACATAGAGCATTCAACCTCACGTCACTCTTTCAATCGCATTCTCAACAACATCAATTCACAGAAGCGGTACATATCGAAGAAGTCGAAGAAGAAGAATACGACGAGAAAGCGAAAAGTTACGAACCTGCAAACGAAAACAAATCCGTATCACGTTTGAGTCAACACTCGCTCCAACACGTTATTTTTCTCAACCGCATGCCGTCGTCGAATCATCTACTTCCGATCGTGCCCCTCAGTGTAAGTCGATTTACTGCTTTCTCTTTGTGTTTTTGTAGGTGATGATTGTAGCTGCTATTGTGGTTACATTCTATTTTGTGTAATTTTATTTGGATTTGAGAAAAGAAGAGTGAACAGAGAGAGGTTATCAGAGTCACGGGGGAGACGGCGAGCAAAAGAGAGATGGAAAAGAGAAAGTGCAAGAGAGAGAGAGAGACAGAGAGAGAAAGAGAGAGAGCGAGAACATTGGGGTCTTGCTGAACACACATGTTTTCCTTGCCTTTAAGATCAAAATCGGGTGGGCTTTTAAGCCTTCAACCCATTTGTTTTTTATTTCTCCTATGTTTTTTTTAGGAATGGGCTTGTCAACAAGAGCCCAACTATATTTTTTTGTTTGTTACACCATATTTTCATTTCTTGCAACTCCTTTTTATGATTTAAAATTTGTATTTTCTTTCTTCTATTTTCTTGCAATAATCCTCATTCTTGTTTGGTGAATTTAATTTAATGTCAATTGTGATTTTGGTTTTAAAGTTAATTTATGTATTATATTTTGAGATTTAATTAAGGTAGGAAAATTAAGATTGATTTTGATATTAAATTCGGACCTTGATATTAATTTTGATGGTGATCGGTTAATCGAGATAAATTCCTAATTAGAATTTTGATTCGTCCTATAGTTAGAGTGTGATTGAAAGTCTTTAGTTATATTTAAAATCAAGCTCATGATATCATTAGAATTACGAATGATCTCCAAGCATTCTTTTTTACTTCGCTTTGTAGAAGTTTGTGATTCCCTATAATGATGCATGATACGTTTGTACGATTCGAGCATTCCCTCAGGTGATTGAATTCCATCTTGATCACTTAATGATGATATTAGAACCTAATCTGACCTGATCAGAAGGGGATCACGGGCCGGCCACACTCTATTAGACGGCTGCGTACTCACCGGTGCTGAGGAAGAAAGAGGGGGGGTGTACCTGCAAAACACTCTGATGCCAAAGTAAGGAGTTGGGAAGAGTGAGAGCGAAGTACAGAGAGAGGGTAAGAAGTGTGTTACCTGACCCTCTTGTGGAAGAGGGTATTTATAGAGAGACCTCAGCGCTGGGCCAATGGTCATTTGAGGTGGGCTGGATGACCAGGTCCAACCCTAATGACTGCTAGGGCTTACGTGGCGTAGTGAAGACCAGGACGTGGTCTTCGCCCTAGTCCAACTGCTCCTTGATCTCCGGAAAGTGGATTTGACCTGCTCTTTCGGAGGTGGGCAGTTGGTTGATGACGTGTCCCCGCGGAGGGGAGCACGTGGAGAACGTGCGCCGGGCACGTTGTTCTCCCCGCGGAGGGGAGCTCAGGAGGTTCCCCGGAAGCAGGTTGTTCTCCCCGCGGAGGGGAGGAACCAAGGCCTCGTTTCGATGCGCTGGGGCGCGTCCTGCTCGGATGATAAGAGGGGACGGCGAGAGGTTGTGGGATGCGTCGCCCGTGCCCGGTGGTGCGTTCCGCCCGTCCAGCGGGGCGCGTGTGCCCGACATGGCCAATTCGCTTGTTGGGTCGTGCGAGGTATTGGGCTGGACCGAGGTCGGGCCCAGGCTGGAACAGGAGCCCCCCAAGTCGAAGCTCTGGGGGAAGAGCGAGGACTTAAGGTCGCTGTGTCGGGGAGAGAGGTAGCGAAACGGGAGGTCGTCGGGATTCATGCGCGGTGGCGCGGGCGCTAGCGCGGGGATCCCCTGTCGTCGGCGGAACGGGGTGAAAGCAGGTGAAGAGGCGCGACTATCAGGTTGCCGCCACGTGTCGTGCGTTAAGCGGTCGTAGGGGCGGCTACCCTATGTCATTAATGAGCCTAGCATCGCTTCGAATCCCGCACCGGGTTATAAATACGGGGGTCCCCGCTCATTTTCTACTTTTCACTCTGCTGTTTTACCTGTGAAGCTCTGAGATCCTTGCTCGTTCGCCGTTGTCGTCGATCGCCGCCGCGCCGTTTGGTTCTTCTTCTCGTTCGCCGCCGTTACAAGTGAGTTCTTCTTTCTCTTTCCTTTTATTTCCGCCGCTTGATTAGAATGCGTGGTTGGGGCATGATGAATGCCCAGAGGAGGGACGCAAGATCCGCCGTATCTGGCGATTTTCTGATGAATGTCCCGGGGAGAATCGGTTGTTCCGATGAATGTCCCGGGGACGGGGGCTTTCTCCGATGAATACCCCGGGGACGAGTGCTTTGTACGATGAATGCCCCGGGGATGCGCGCTTTTTCCGGTGACCGTCCCACGGAGGGATGGTGGGTTGGTTTTGGACGCCCTGAGGAGGATCGACGGGGAGCGCCTGTTTGCTCGTCGTTCTCCGGCCTTTGTCGCCCTTTCACTTGACCTGCGGTGGAAGGGTGGATTTGATCTTGGCTATCGAATTCACCGTTGTCCTCTGCTTTTCAGGTGTAGATGTCGGCCTTGGTACCGGGGACGATGGTCGAAGACAACGAACCCGAGGTCCCGGAATTTGACGATGGGTGTATCTCCCCGACCGAAGAATGGGTGGCTGAAGAGCCGCTGTCTACCCCGTCTTGTTTCGTGACCGATGCGTCCGACGTGTACGCCACCGTCGAGGATACGCCTATCGGGGAGCCGCAGCATTGGCAGGTGTACCGACCGAAAGAGCATCATCGCATCTGCTCGCGATATGGGCGGCGGATGTTCCCCATGCATGAGTTCTACTTTAAAGAGGCTCGGCTCTGGTTACCGTTCTCCGCCTTTCATCTGGGGCTCTTTGATTGGTTGCGCTTGGCCCCGTCCCAACTGCACCCCAACGCATTGGCTTTCATCCGCGCCTTCGAGGTGGTGTGCTTCTACCTCGAGGTGGAGCCGACGGTACCGTTGTTTTTCCGTATCTTCCACTTACAGCGCCAGTCGGTGAATGGCCGTCACGGATGGGTCTCATTTAAACAGTCGACCAAGCTCTTCAAGGCGTATAGTGATTCCGTCAAGGATTTCAAAAGCCGGTTCTTCCTCGTTAAACCGATCACACAACAAGGCTCGGATACTCTCTTCGCCGAGGGCGAGCGAATGGTGGACGGCCAGCGGTTCCTCGCGTGGCTTCCCAAGATACATATGTTGTGGACCACAGAGTATTTCAACCGAGGTACGGACAGGTATATCGTACGAGCGGGGACCCTCGAGGAGAAAGACATGGCCGCCTATTTGAAAACAGTCGCCTTTGTGCGGGCTCTTCCTCCGTCGAAGCTGGTGACGCCCGACGGTCGGTATATCCTTGATGCGCAGGGGAATATGCGAACTAAGAAGCGACTGATTAATACCAAGACCCTGCTCGGTTGTGCAACCGGGGCGGCCGCTCTGGATTATCTAAGTAGGAATGTTCATTTTCTCCCCGTGGTCGGGGTTCTGGCTGTCGCTAACTCTTTCTTTGTTTTTGCAGCGAACATGTCTTCTGTCGAGGAGCGGGTAAAGCAGTTGCGTGCTACCAGGAATGCCGCGGTCCCGAGGACGCGGGTGAGTCAGCTGGTCGGACAGGAGGTCGCGACGCCGGGAGGGCAGAGTTCGTCTTCTTCGCCTCAAGGGAGTCAGTCTCCTACGTCTCAAGGAGCATCGAAAAGGCAGAGGTCCGAGGAGCCCCGAGGTTTGGTAGATCTGACGGTTGGTTCGGCCGAGGAAGGTTATGTCGTCCCGCCCTGTCATCAGCATCCGGGCTATTTTCATGGTGCTCGCTCTCCCACCGTCTCCGCCGGGGAGGTGAAGGCTGTTCGCCAGGCCGATCGAGAGTCTCGTCGACGTGTCCTAGCGGAGGATTTGGCTGCGATGATGCGGACGTTCACGACGGCTCTTGTGCTGAACGAGGAGGGTTGTTCCGCCGCCGAGCTGTCCAAATTGCAGGGGGACCTTACCTTTATGCAGTCACGGTTGGCCAAGCTTACTGAGGAATTGGAGAAGAGCCAGAAGGATGTCGCTGATCAGCGCAAACGAGCAGAGGGCGCCGAAGGGAAAGTGACCTCGCTGGAGGATAAGTTGGGGGAGGCAACGGCCGAGGTGCAGGCCCTGAAGGTTCGTATGGAAGTTTTGGACAGCGCACTTCGTCCCGCCGAGGATGAGACAGAGGGGGATCAACGGTTAATCACTCGTGCTGATCTGGTCGCCCGTATCCGGGTGCTGGAAGGTGATTGTTTGGAGGCCGTCGAGGTCGGGTTCAAGAATGCCGTCGAGCAGATTCAGGTCGCCAACCCCGGCGTTGCGCTGGTCGTGGATGGGATCGGGCCGTATCACGAGATCGTTGACGGGAAGGTGTTCGATCCCTATCTTGTTGTTCCTGAGGAGGTCCCCGTGGCTGCTGATCAGGCGGATGAGGTAGCATGAGTTGCCGGGCCTGCGTGCTCGTTGTTTTTATGGCCTGCGTGCCGACATTTGTGACTTGTCTTTCTTTGGGCCTGCGTGCTCTGTTTGTGTAACATTAACTACTGGGCTGGTGCCCGTTTTTTGCTTAATATATTTTTGTGAATTTTGTGAATTTTCTAAGTGTGCGCTCGGTATTTGCATGATGTTTATGCTCGTTTTTCGTATTTATTTGTTTACTCGAATGCTTTTGACGTGCATGCCTCGATATGCTCTGGGTCTGTTCGGGTGTTAGCTCGACAAACTTGTTACCGATGGTGAAGAGAACCGGCCGGTTTGGCCGGCGACGTAGCCGGGCCGTTTCGGGGTAGTTCTCCCCGTGGCGTGGACGTCCCATCGCGAGCTGGGTGTCCTGCCGATTTTGGTACGGCGGCGGGGGATCTCGGTCGAGGTGTTCCTTGCCGAGCAAGGCCGTCTGCCCGCGCACACAAGAGGCAGGGCTTGCTTTTCTTTGGTCGTAGTGGACGCGGGGGTGTGCGGTGGTACCATGTCGCCCCCCCAGTGGTCGGGACGATGGGTCGTCGCGAGCAGTGTTCTAACTGTAGTACCGCTTAAGCTTCGCGGCGTTCCAAGGTCGAGCTAGTTGTTCCCCGTGCAGTTTTTCGAGGTAATAGGCCCCGTGCTCCGTTTTGTCCCGGACTCGGTAAGGGCCTTCCCAATTCGCAGCCAGTTTGCCCTCGTGGGAGTCTTTCTGGTTTCTGCGGAGAACTAAGTCGCCTGTTTGAAAGTCGCGTTTTAGGACTTTGTTGTTGTGGCGAAGTGTGACTTGTTGTTTCAGCCGGGCTTCTCGGAGGGCTGCCCCTGACCGGATTTCCTCGACGAGGTCGAGCTCTTCTCGGAGGGCACCGTCGTTATCGTCGGTGCCCAGGGGCGCTTCCGTGCGTCGGGATGGTTCGTGTATTTCGACGGGTATCACGGTATCGGTTCCATATGTGAGGCAAAATGGGGTTTCCCCCGTGGTTGAGTGGGGAGTGGTGCGGTATGCCCAGAGGACACTGTGGAGCTCTTCGACCCATGCTCGTTTGGCGTCGCCGAGTCGTCGTCTTAGTCCCCTGAGTATGACTCTGTTCGCCGATTCTGCCTGGCCGTTTGTCTGAGGGTGTTCGACCGAGGCAAAGTGGTGTTTGGTTCCGAGTTTGGTGACGATGTCGCGGAAGTTTTTGTCTGTGAATTGTGTGCCGTTGTCGGTGACAATGGCGAGTGGGACCCCGAATCTGGCGAGGATGTTGCGTTTGTAGAATCGGAGTATGTTGTGGGCGGTGATTTTGGCCAGAGCTTCGACCTCGATCCATTTGGTGAAGTAGTCAACTCCCACGATGAGGTACTTGTTCTGGTAGGAGCCTAAGGGAAAAGGTCTGAGGATGTCCAGCCCCCACCAGGCGAACTGCCATGGAGATGAGAGGGGCGTGAGGTCGGCTGGGGGGGGCGAGGTGCATGTCCCCGTGTCGTTGACATTTGTCACATCGTTTGACGTGCTCCTTCGTGTCGGATTGCATTGATGGCCAGTAATAGCCGGCTCGTAAGGCTTTTCGTGCTAGGGATCTTCCGCCGAGGTGCTGCGCGTTGATACCTTCGTGGATTTCCTCTAGAACGGCTGCGCTCTGGGACTTATCAATGCATTTGAGGAGTGGGATTGCAAAGCCTCGGCGGTACAGTCATCCTTCAAGGAGAACGTACGATCAGGCGCGTCGTCTGGTGGCGCTAGCCTCTCCAGGGTTGGCCGGAAGGTGGTCGGTGCTGAGATAGGTGTGGAGCGGGTCATCCAGCAGTCAGTATCCCCGACGACGTTGATGTCGAAAAATCTCTTGAATGACCGACTTGTGGCCGCTTCGCTTTTTGGTGCTCGCCAGTTTGGAGAGGATGTCGGCGCGAGTGTTCTGCTCGCGACGGACGTGCCAAATCTCTGCTGTGTCGAAACCTCGCAGTTTTTCGGTGATGAGCGCGAGGTATTCAGCGAGGCTGTCGTTCTTTGCTTGGTATTCACCTCGGACTTGCGAAGCGACTAGCTGCGAATCTGTGTAGATTCAGATGTCCTTGGCTCCCAGGTCGGATGCCAGGCAAAGGCCGGCCAAGAACGCTTCGTACTCGGCCTGGTTGTTGGTCGTCGGGAAGGCCAGCGTGAGGGAGACTTCGATGACTGTACCTTCGTCGTTGTCGAGGACGATGCCGGCGCCGCTCCCCGTGGAGTTGGAGGAGCCATCCACAAAAATGGTCCAGATGGGGTTCCTGGCGGTGAGGTCGGGTGGTGTGGTCATCTCGACGACAAAATCGGCCAAGGCTTGAGCCTTGATGGCGTGTCGGCCCTCGTAGGTGATGTCGAACTCAGAGAGTTCGAGTGACCATTTCAGCATGTGTCCGGCCATGTCGGGGCGGCCGAGGAGCTGGCGGATGGGCTGATCGGTGCGGAGCACGATGGCGTGTGCGAGAAAATAATGCCGGAGTCGGCGTGCTGCTGTTATGAGGGCTAGGGCGACCTTCTCGATCAGCTGGTATCGGAGTTCAGGGTCGTGGAGAGCCTTGCTAGTAAAGTAGATGGGTTTTTGGCCCTCCACGGATTCGTTGACGGCTTCGTCGGCCACGGCCAGATATAAGTATAGGGTTTCGCCCGTCGCGGGGCGCGTCAGCATTGGTGGTTCGGATAAGACGCGTTTGAGGTGGCAAAGGGCTTTCTCGCATTCGTCCGTCCATTCGAACTTGGTCTCCTTCCTGAGCAGTTTGAAGAAAGGGAGGGCGTACTGGGCCGACTTGGCAATGAATCGTGAGAGGGAGGCAAGCACGCCGTTGAGGGATTGGATGGCCTTCTTCGTGGTGGGCGTGGCGATATTGGAGAAAGTGTGGCATTTGTCCGGATTGGCTTCGATCCCTCGTTCGGTCAAGTAGTAGCCGAGGAATTTACCGGCGCACACGCCGAAGGTGCACTTCTCCGGTTGAAGCGTATGCGGCACGGCCTCGCGGTCTCGAAGACCTTCCGGAGGTGTGCCGTGTGGTCGTCCTCTGTGCCAGATTTGACGATCATGTCGTCCATGTATACTTCGAGCATGTCTCCGATTTCGTCGTGGAAGACACGGTTCATCATCCGCTGGTACGTGGCCCTGGCGTTTTTGAGGCCGAAGGGCATCACGTTATAATAGTAATTGCCCGACGCCATCATGAAGGTCGTGGCCTGTTTATCGTGTTCGGCCATCGGGATCTGATTGTATCCCGAGTACGCGTCCATGAAGGACAAGAGCTTGAAGCCCGCAGAGTTGTCGACGAGCTTGTCGATGTTGGGGAGGGGGTAGGCGTCCTTAGGACATGCCCGATTGAGATCAGTATAATCAACACACATGCGCCATTTTCCATTATTCTTTTTAACGAGTACAACATTGGATAGCCAGGTTGAATACCGGGCTTCCGAAATAAAGTTTGCCTCAAGGAGGTCTTTTACAGCTTTTTCGGCCGCTGCTGATTTTTCGGGGGATTGGCGACGCCGGCGTTGCACAACGGCCTTTGCGGTCGGGTTGATGGACAGCTGGTGGCAGGCGACCTCGGGGTCGAGTCCTAGCATTTCTGCGGCGCTCCAGGCGAAGAGGTCGGCGTTCTCGCGGAGGCAGGCTTGGAGCTGTCGTTTTGCGAGGTCTGGGAGTCCGACGCCTATCCTCACGGTTCTGCTCGTGTCTTCCCCGAGGGAGACGAGTTCGAATTCTCCGTCCGGGATGGGGCGCGTTGGGTGTGAGGGCTTCCCGTTGACTTCGCTGGTCTTCGTTTCGTGGTCGAGCTCGCCGGTGAAGCGACTGTCGAGTTCAACGGATCCGACCAGCTCTGTTGGTTCGCCCTTTGGCGTTGTGTTTGAAGTTTTCTTCTTGGTCGCTGGAGCGATAGAGTCTAGGCCTTTCAGCGCGGCCTCAAAACATCTTCGGGCGGCCTCGATGTCTCCGTTAAGGGTCACCACGACCCCCCTTCTTGTGTAGTATTTCATCTTCAGGTGGACGGTGGAGGGTACCACAGTGAGTTCTGCTATCGTCGTCCTGCCCAGGATGCAGTTATAGAGGGACGGGCATTCGATGACTAAGAAACGGATGCTGATTTCCCTAGCTGTTTCTTCTTCTCCGAAGGTGACTTTCAATTCTACGTATCCCCAAGGTCTTGTCGTCGTCCCGTTGAACCCCTGAAGGTCGGAGCCTACGTAGGGGGAAAGGTTGGATTCGTCGAGCTAGAGAGTTGTGAACAGGTGTGAGTACATGATATCAACCGAGCTTCCGCCGTCGACGAGGAGGCGCCTGACGTCGAAGTTTGCCATCCTTGCACGTATGAGCAGAGGTATGTTGGAGTTGGAGGATCCCCCGGGGAGTTCCTCGAGGTAAAATGTGATCGGGTTGGATCGGCCTCGGAATTTCTCGAGCGTGCTCATTTTGCCGGAGTTGTTCGCGATGAGTTCGTCGAATTTTCTCTTCATGGATCCTATGGAGAGGCTCCTCGTGGCTCCACCAGAGATGACCATGGCTCTGGGGAAGTACTCCCACTGGCTAGTTGGTCGGATTGGCTCGTCGATTAGGTTGGGTCCTTCGAGGAGACCGAATTCTCTGCCCGCGAACCAATCCTCGGGTCGGCTGACACACAGCGCGACCTGGAGCCTGCTGTTGTCCTCGAGAGAGGGAAGTTCCTCGACTTTCTTGTCTTCTGGAGCTTCTTGCCTTGGCGGCTCGCCTCCTCGGGTGTATCTCTTCAGGTGACCATCTTTGATCAAAATTTCGATCGCGTCTTTGAGATGGATGCAGTCTTCTGTTACGTGCCCGTGGCTCCTGTGGAATCGGCATTATTTTTTATTTGTCCACGTTGGGTTTGGGGGGTGTTGGTCGCGGAAAATGGACACCTCCCTGCACGAATTCGGTTTTGGCGCATTCGGTCAGTATGCGCTCGCGTGAAGCGACCAAGGCTGTGTACTCTGTGAATCTGCCGGCCGGGCCGCGCGGTTCGCGTTGTTCGCGGGGCTCGCGGGGGCGATCTTCTCAACGGCGGTCTCCTCCTCGTCGATGGCTCGAGGCTCCGTCGTCTCGGTGCCCGCGGGGGGTCTCCCTGTCTCGGGTGTCTCGAGCGGAGTTGGCCGCCTGTGTTTCCTCGAATCGGATGTAATGCGCGGCTTTGTAGAGGAAATCTTGGAGGGATGTTGGCTGGTGTATGCCTACGGCCTCGTAGAACTTGGAGTCGTGGCACAGACCTTGTTCCATTAAGTAGCGTTTCATCTCGTCTGACGTCGTCACCTGCACTGCTTCCCGAGTGAACCTTTCGATGTACTTTCAGAGAGGTTCGTTGGGGCCCTGGATGATCGCCCCGAGGACTGCTTCCGTCTTCGGGTGGAGTCGGGACGCCGTAAAGTGTTTGGAGAACAGGTCCTTCAAGACCCTCCATGATGTAACTGATTCGGGCTCCAGACTTTTATACCAGGTCATAGCCTTTCCTCAGAGTCGTCGGGAAGAGTCTGCACTTGATAGCTCCCCGGACGTTTTGGTAGTCGAGCATGGCCTCGATGTCTTCCAGGTGATCGTCCGGGTCGGAGGTGCCGTCGTATGTCGACAGCGTCGGTGGTTTCTCCATCCCTTGGGGTATGGGGGCAGCCATGATTTCTCAGGATAGCGGGGTGCGGTAATCGTCCTCGTCGCTGTGCGCCGGGGATCGATGGGGAGATGAGCCGTTCAAGGTAGGCCCATGGTTTCGGGTTCTCGACCTCCTGCCTGAGTTCTCGCCTCGGGGGTCTTCGGTCGGGATCGCCGCGGTGTTTTGGTTCCTCCCGCGAACTTGTCTTGCTGGGGACTTGGTGCATTCTCGCGCTACCTGCGCACGGTGTCTCTCCAGTCGTGGTCGGAGATTTCTGGGTCGAGGTGAGGGACTCCTCGAGCCTCCGTTCTGGTCGTCCCACGGGGGGTACCTCGGAGGGTCGATACGTTCCAATGCTCCAATTCTCGCGTTTTGCTGGGCCAACAGCTGGTTCGTCTGGTTGATGGCCGCGAAGAGGGCGGCCACCGTCGGGTCCGCTCCCGCCGGGATGGGGACGGGTTGGAAAGCCGGTGGACCTGGGGGCCGGTGATCGGCCTGAAGGGGCCGTTCTGCGGATGATGGCGAGGCAGTTTGGCCGTCCCTCTCATTGGTTTCCGCCGGACGCGTCGTTTCCATCTGCTTGCTTCCATTGGTGCCGACGTTGAGCGCGAGGTCGTGCGGAGTGCCGTCGCGGTGTGGGCTAGCCATGATCGTGGTGTATTGGTGAAACTTTGGTTTTCTGCTCGGAGTAACGGGGAAGTTTCTGTTCCTACAGACGGCGCCACTGATCTAACCTGATCAGAAGGGGATCACGGGCCGGCCACACTCTATTAGACGGCTGCATACTCACCGATGTTGAGGAAGAAAGAGGGGGGGGGTGTACCTGCAAAACACTCCGATGCCAAAGTAAGGAGTTGGGCAGAGTGAGAGCGAAGTACAAAGAGAGGGTAAGAAGTGTGTTACCTGACCCTCTTGTGGAAGAGGGTATTTATAGAGAGACCCCAGCGCTGGGCCAACGATCATTTGAGGTGGGCTGGATGACCAGGCCCAACCCTAATGACTGCTAGGGCTTACGTGGCGTAGTGAAGACCAGGACGTGGTCTTCGCCCTAGTCTAACTGCTCCTTGATCTCCGGAAAGTGGATTTGACCTGCTCTTTCGGAGGTGGGCAGTTGGTTGATGACGTGTCCCCGCGGAGGGGAGCACGTGGAGAACGTGCGCCGGGCACGTTGTTCTCCCTGCGGAGGGGAGCTCGGGAGGTTCCCTGGAAGCAGGTTGTTCTCCCCGCGGAGGGGAGGAACCAAGGCCTCGTTTCGATGCGCTGGGGCGCGTCCTGCTCGGCTGATAAGAGGGGACGGCGAGAGGCTGTGGGATGCGTCGCCCATGCCCGGTGGTGCGTTCCGCCCGTCCAGCGGGGCGCGTGTGCCCGGCATGGCCAATTCGCTTGTTGGGCCGTGCGAGGTATTGGGCTGGACCGAGGTGGGGCCCAGGCTGGAACAGAACCAATCTGTTGCACGATAGCTTCTAGAATAAATCTTTCCTTAAATCTTAATTTTAGGTCCTTAGATTTAAGTTAGACTTTCCGTTTCATTTAAAACTAAAATGTCTTTCCTAAAAAAAATACAAAAATACTTTAATCATATTTCTAATCTGTTTCATAAAACTTAATAAAAACACTTACCTCCCTTTCAACCTAGCCTTAGGTTTAGAGTTTCTTAACTCTATGTAGGTGTTATGTCATAGACACTTACCTCTCCCTCCTGTAACTTTGACCATAGTCAAGAGTTCCTCACCCTTATTGAGGAAAACTACGAATGCTTTGATTCCATTCCTGTCAGGATACGTAGGCACGAGATGCAATGTCTTGACGAGCATACTCAAGAATAACACCTTAGGTCTTCCTTCACCTTTTCACCCTTTAGCAAACAAAATGATAAATAACACAATAAAACAAGAGTTTCCTGTAGAGTACTACAAATACTTAGGATACTAGCATATTCCCTAGGTATAACCAACCCCCGAACCTTAGATTCTCTTTTGCTTTTGCATTGCATAGCATTTTTTATGGGTTATTCGTTCTTTTTCCCTTTCTTTGGATAAATTAAAGATCAGTGGTGAATTAAGATTTGTGATTCAAGTTAATCAATAGCTTGATATTCGATTCTCACCGCGACACATACTCCAATTGAGCCACTGCTGTTCCATTGTTCTTTTGAAGTTTGACGACATGATCAAATGGAGTGGTTACTTCCTTAAAGTTTAGGTTTTTGAACTTATCAAGTATTTTTTTTCAATATGACGTGTTTGAATAAGTTCTTAACCCCCATTATTTCTTTTTACTTTGATCCCTAAAATTGTGCTAACTAATCTAAGATCTTTCACATTGAATGTGAAAGTTAGAAACCTTTTTGTCTCTAAAATTCCATCCATGTTGTTGTTAATTATCAACATGTCATCAACGTATAGACAAATGAATATTACAAAAAAAAATTGTACCTTTTTGTATAAAAACTTGTCACAAGAATTAGGAGTAAAATTATCTAAAAGTATGACATAATGAAATTTTTGATGCCATTGTCTTGGTGCTTGTTTGAGTCCATATAGGGATTTGACAAGCTTACACACCTTTTGTTCATTTCTAGGAAGCATGTAGCCTTCTGGTTGTTCCATGTAGATTTCTTCATTGAGATCTCCATTTAAGAATATTGTTTTAACATTCATTTGCTAAACTATAAGGTCATTCAATGAGGCTAATGCGAACAATACTCTAATTGCGTTGTTCTTGTCACTGGTGCATATGTGTCAAAGTAATCAACACATTTTTTTTGTCTAAATTCCTTTGCTATCAATCTTTCCTTATATGTGTTTAATGTACCGTCACTATGATACTTCTTTTTAAACACCCACTTGTATTCAATGAACCTTGATCCCTTTGGTAAGTCAACAAGTTTCCAAGTGTGATTTGATATGATAGAATCTATTTCATCTTGGATAACAACCTTCCAAAAGGAAGAGTCTCTTGAAGCCACTGCTTCCTTGTAAGTTTTAGGATCATATTCTACTTGAAGAAAAATAGGAATATGCCTAACATAATTCTCACAATTTCCTTCAACTAGATAAAAAAGAAATAAGTTGAGAATCAATTTTGTTTGGTCGTAAATAATTTGTTTTTCGGATTCTCTTCCTTATCATAGACCCGGGTTGTGTTTCAATGATCCGAAAAGTACTTTCGAGTTGTATCTCGATACTCCAAGAATCTTCATCACAAAATTCTTTATTTGCGGGAGACTCAAATTCTTTATCCTTAGTAATAAAGTTTTCAAAGAATTCTACATCCCAGGATTCAACTCTAAGTTTAAATATTCTCCTCTCCTCCAAATTCCTCAATCCAGAGGAAAGAAAAAAGTAGTTCAAGAGAGATTTTGGTCCCCTCCATCTACCTCCCCTCCCCTTCTTAAAATTTGAACCAAACACATAAATTATTAAATATTATCTCTCCTAAATCCTCCCATCCATTTACCCCCAACCAACATATCCTTAAATTATTCACGAATTTATAACATGAGCAACTGAAAAATCCAATCCTGTCACTTGGGAAGTCTTCTAACTACTCTTGTATATTCTTTGAGTAACCTAAGGATCTGTTTGGTTGGTGGTAAATGGAGGGGAGGGAATATTTAATAATTTATGTGTTTGGTTCAAATTTTAAGAGAGGGAGGGGAGGTAGATGGATGGGACCAAAATCTCCCATGAACCACTTTTTGCTTCCCTCAATTTGGAGGGATTCGGAGGGAATGAGAGGTGTTTGATTTTAATTATAATTATATTTACATATTTACCCTTATTATTTATTTAAATATAAATTTAACTTATAACAATATTAAAAGTTTTATTTTGAACAAATTTAATCTTTCTTTTTATATTTTTTGTATTTTTATATCTTCATCTTATTATCATTGTATCTGTTTAAACTTTTTATTTTATTTTTCATATTTTAATGTTAATTTTAGTTATCGTAATGTTTTTGTTTATAATAAATAGGGGGATCAAAACTGTAATTTAGCCAATTATATATTATAATCGTTGCGTTTTTATAAAATATTTCATGATGATCTCTTATTGAATATTTATATTTCGTCAATAAAATTGTATTTGAATTATAAACGGTAAATATCACAAGTCTTATGGTAAAAGTAGAATGATAAAAAAGTAAATTAGTTTTAAAATATCTCTACTTCCCTTATGAATCAAACATATTTATAAATAAAATGTCTCTCCTCCCCTTTCATATTTTGAATCAAACATATATGTAATTAAAATTCCTCCACTCTCCTCCCCTCCTCTTCTCTTGAAAAAAATCTCTCCCCTCGATTGAACCAAACAAACCGTAAATGTCTCATTTTTTTGTGTGAAACAATAACGATTTGAAATGTCCGTTTTTGACAGGAATGAAGAATTTTGTTTTTGTTTTTTATTTTCTATATATTATTTCTCTTTTGTCTTATTTGAAATTTTGGTCCCTCTATTTTTATTTTTTTTATAGTTTTGATCCCCTATTTTAAAATCCGAATTTTTTGTTCCTTTGTTTTCAGTTTTTTTGAGTTTTGGTTCCCCTATTATAAAATTTAAAATTTTTGTTCCTCTATTTTCATTTTTTGTGAGTTTTGATCATCTTATTTTCATTTGTTTAAACTTTTGGTCCCCTATTAAATTTGTTCCCAATTACAAAAGGGATTAAAATTCAAAACAAAACTTAAAATAGAAAACCCAAACTAAAAAAAGAAAATAGAGGTATCAAAAATTTGAATTTTAAAATAGGGGGTCAAAATTCAAAAAAATTGAAAATAAAAGAACAAAAATTCAAAATTTTAAAATAAGAGGGTTAAAACTCAAAAACCAAAATTGCAATTAAGCCTTCTCTTTTTAAATAAAAAGATTGAATGTTGTGGAAGCTGGAAGAAAACAAAATATATTTAAAAATTAAAATAGTATCTCAAATATGTTAGATAAAATTAAAGAGAACGCGGAGCATTTCTGTAAAACATAGAGAGAAGAGGCGTAGGTAGCAATTGGTGTATAATTTCCATTTCCATAATTATTGTAGGCGTAGGTAGCAATGTATAATTTCCATTTCCATAATTATTGTGGTGAGTGGTGTGGTGTAATTTGTAAAAGTGTAACGCAATCATAATAGCGACACTTACACTTCAACTAAAATGCATACTCTTTTCATTCTACCAAAGATGACAAGACGTTTGAAACGTCAACAACTTTCGTTCCTCCTAATCAATTATCACATTACCACATCTTCTGATGCTGATGCTATTGCCCGTTACCATATCTCACGCAATGAAATCAAACTTGCCCGTCGTGTGTTCGACCAAATTCCTAAACCAACTGTTGTTTTGTGGAACATGATGATCCGAGCTTATGCTTGGGCTGGCCCATTTCAACAATCCATTCATTTGTACCATCAAATGTTGCAACTCAGCGTTACGCCCACCAAGTTCACCTTCCCTTTTCTTCTCAAAGCCTGTTCCGCTCTACAAGACTTACAACTTGGGAGACTTATACATAGCCATGCCCACATACTTGGTCTCACAATGGATATCTATGTTTCTACTGCTTTGCTTGACATGTATGCTAAGTGTGGCAATTTGTTTCAAGCACAAACACTATTTAATACTATGTCCCACGGGGATAGGGATGTTGTCGCATGGAATGCCATGATCACCGCCTTTTCATTTCACGCATTTCCCACTCAAACACTGCACTTGGTTACCCAAATGCAGCAAGCCGGGATTGCTCCTAATTCTTCAACTCTTGTATCTATTCTACCCACAATTGGACAAGCTAATGCACTACTCCAGGGGAAGGCTATTCACGCACACTCTCTCAAGAAATCCTTTTCTGACAGTGTCATTCTCCAAACTGCACTTTTGGATATGTATGCTAAGTGCCATCTATTATCTTATGCCAGGAAAATATTCAACACCGTCAATAAGAAAAATGAGATATGTTGGAGTGCTATGATTGGAGGTTATGTACTTCATGATTGCATGACAGATGCGTTGGATCTTTATGATGACATGGTATGTATATACGGCTTGAACCCCACGCCAGTCATTCTTGCAACCATGCTTAGAGCCTGTGCACAACTCACTGATCTGAAAAGGGGAAAATTCTTGCATTGTCATATGATTAAGTCAGGGATACACCTAGATACAACTGTAGGCAACTCGCTGATATCAATGTATGCCAAGTGTGGCCATATGGACGATTCAGTGGGGTTTCTTGATGAAATGATTGCAAAAGACTCGGTTTCTTATAGTTCTATTATTTCAGGATGTGTGCAAAATGGCTATGCAGAGAAAGCTTTACCTATTTTTCGCCAGATGCAGTCAGTTGGGATTGAACCACATTTGGCAACCATGATAGCTCTACTTCCAGCTTGTTCACATTTGGCCGCTCTACAACACGGGATCTGCTGCCATGGATATGCAGTTGTTCGTGGCTTCACTAATGACACCTCCATTTGCAACGCCATTATTGACATGTACTCAAAGTGTGGAAAGATTACTGTCAGTAGGGAGATTTTTTATAGGATGCAAGATAAGGACATTATTTCATGGAATACAATGATAATTGGTTATGGTATTCATGGGCTATGCATAGAAGCACTTTCACTATTCCATGAATTACAGGTATCAGGCTTGAAACCTGATGATGTGACCCTTATTGCTGTTTTATCTGCATGTAGCCATTCGGGACTTGTCACAGAAGGGAAACATTGGTTCAGTTCCATGAGCCAAGACTTCAACATCAAACCAAGGATGGCACATTATATATGCATGGTTGACCTTCTGGCCCGAGCGGGAAATTTGGATGAAGCATACACCTTCATTCAAAGGATGCCATTTGTGCCTGATGTTCGTGTTTGGGGTGCATTGCTTGCTGCATGTAGGACCCACAAAAATATTGAAATTGGTGAAGAAGTGTCAAAGAAGATCCAGCTGCTGGGACCTGAAGGTACTGGAAATTTTGTTCTTATGTCAAACATATATAGTTCTATTGGAAGATGGGACGATGCAGCCCATATTAGAAGCATACAAAGGCATCGTGGTTACAAGAAAAGCCCGGGATGCAGTTGGATTGAGATCTCTGGGGTAATCCATGCATTTATTGGGGGCCATCAATCTCATCCCCAATCAGCATCCATAAATAACAAGTTGCAGGAACTGCTGGTGCAGATGAAAAAATTGGGATATCGTGCAGATTCTAGTTTTGTTCTTCATGATGTTGAAGAAGAGGAGAAGGAGCAGATTCTCCTTTATCATAGTGAAAAAATAGCCATTGCATTTGGAATTCTAAATACTAGTCCCAACAACCACATTCTAGTTACGAAAAATCTGCGGATTTGTGTTGACTGCCACTCTGCAATAAAATTAATTACTATCTTAACAGAAAGGGAGATAACAGTTAGAGATGCAAGTCGATTTCATCATTTTAAGAACGGAATCTGCAATTGTCAGGATTTCTGGTAAGAAAAAGCCAAAAGCAGACAACTGGGTCTGGTTATAATCACCCACTGCCACTGGCAAGTATTCACTTTCTTGAACCACTTTCACTTAACCAGGTAATGTCCTTTTGTCCTTTTATTAGTTTGTTTTATATATTTTTCTGTTAAATTGATCCTGACAACTGGAAAAAGAAAAAAAAAGAGTTATACTTATATATCTCAACAGAAGCATAGAAGGTCTGGGTGTTTGGGGAAACTACGTTGCTTAGGCCCTGAAGGGCCAAATAACTTCTCATATTTTGGAGAAAAGTGTACTTCTTAAATTCAAAGACAGAAGAGAGTGTTAATTAGAAAATAATCTTTGCAGTTATTGTGAATAATTTACATTCATAGAATAGGAAATTAGTCATTATGAATTGTAATTAGTTATTATGAGTTGTAATTACCGACACTATTATATATAGTATGAAAGACAATGAGAAAGGCATCAAGCCAAATTTCATGACATGGTATCAGACTATCAGTAGGTTCGATCAAACCTGGAAAATATTATTATATTGGCTGATCAGCGATACCCCACTGGTTCGCTCTCGTAATCGTGTTCGTTTCAAAATTCTTTCGTTTGAAATCGAAACCTTGCAGCTGTCTGAGATTCTAAATCTTTGGTTGCCGGTTCGTGATTTCGTCTTGGAGATTCTCGTTGTTGCGCTGATATTGCAATCAATTTTTTTTGGTTCTTGGCTGTTGTTGCTTCGTGATTCTGGATCGTCATAATCTTCTGTTTTGCCGCTCCTTCCAAATCGTGGATTTGATCGTGCTGTTGTTCGTTGGTTCGTGGGTATTGTTTCTTGTTGCTGCTATAGTAACTGTGATTACAGGTACTGTTATTATATTATAATATTATAGTTATTATTATTATTATTATTATTATTATTATTATTATTATTATTATTATTATTATTATTATTATTATTATTATTATTATTATTATAATAATAATAAAATAATATTAGTGAGATTGTATCTGGTGGTTTAATAATTTAGATGGCTTCCGAAAAAGAAAGAGATAATTTTTGTGTTCGTTTTACCGGCAAGAATTATTCGGCATGGGAATTTCAGTTCAAGATGTATGTTAAAGGAAAGGGATTATGGAGTCACTTAGATGATGTTTCTAAGGCACCAACGGAGAAAACTGCTTTAGATGCGTGGGAAACTAAAGATGCTCAAATTATCACTTGGATTCTAAACAGTATTGATCCTCAGATGATAAATAATTTGCGTTCTTTTTCAACTGCTCAAGAAATGTGGAATTATCTGAAGCGCATTTACAACCAGGACAATTCGGCAAAACGTTTTCAGTTGGAGTTAGACATCGCCAACTACAAACAAGGTGATTTGTCTATTCAAGAATACTATTATAGTTTTTTGAATCTTTGGGCAGAACACTCTGCTATTATACATGCTAATGTTCCCAAGACCTCTCTTGCGGCTGTTCAAGAGGTCTACAACACAAGTAGGCGAGATCAATTCCTCATGAAGCTTCGTCTAGAATTTGAGGTTGTCAGAGGTGCTTTGCTAAATAGGAATCCTGTTCCTTCTTTGGATACATGTGTTGGTGAACTTCTCAGGGAGGAACAACGTTTCCTTACTCAAAGAACCATGTCTCATGATACTGTCAGTTCTGAGCTTGTGGCAATTGCATATGCTGCTCAAAGTAGAAATAAAGGTCGTGATATGCAACATGTCCAATGTTTTTCTTGCAAACAGTTTGGACATATTGCTCGTAGCTGCAGTAAGAAGTTTTGTAATTATTGCAAACAACAAGGTCATATCATTTCTGACTGTCCCACGCGTCCTCCACGACTAGCACATCATTCGGTGAAGGCATTTCATGCCACTACAGGCCATACAATTGGCTCTTCCACCACTGGTGCATCAGATGGCAATGCTCTACAACCTGAAATGATTCAACACATGGTACTTTCTGCCCTTTCAGCCTTGGGTATTAAGGGTAAGTCTTCTCATGTTTCTCGTCCATGGTTTATTGATTCTGGTGCATCCAATCACATGACAGGTTCATCTGTAACTTGCACAATTTACGTTTTCAGTTGGAGTTAGACATCGCCAACTACAAACAAGGTGATTTGTCTATTCAAGAATACTATTATGGTTTTTTGAATCTTTGGGCAGAACACTCTGCTATTATACATGCTAATTGTAATAACTTGCACAATTTACATTCTTGATCAATCGTATTCCTTCTACAGTTATTGATCTTGATTCTCCTTTCTTCCGTCTATTTAAAATTCATCCTGATTATAGTGCTTTACATACTTTTGGGTGTGTGTGTTTTGTTCACTTACCTCCTTTTGAAAGGCATAAGTTTGGAGCACAATCCGTTCAATATGCATTTATGGGATATAGTAACTCTCATAAGGGATTTGTGTGTTATGATGTCTCTAACCATCGTTTTCGCATTTCTAGAAATGTGACATTTTTTGATAATCAGTTTATGTTTCCCTGTGGTTCTCCTGCCATTAATGATATTGTTACTCTTCCTAAGTTTTCTATTATGCCTCAAGCTATAGAACGTTATAAACCAGGTCATGTATATGTCAGAAAACACAGACAACAGGTTCCCACACCCCTTCCCGATGCTGAACTGCCACCTGATCCTGTACCGGTTGAACCACGACGTTCTGGTAGAATATCCCGCGCACCAGATAGATATTCACCAGACAGGTATGATTCCTCACATACTTCTCTGACTGCCACACTCTCTAGCATATCTATTCCTACTTGTTACTCACAGGCTGTTAAAGATGTGCGATGGATAAAAGCAATGACTGAAGAGCTCCAAGCTCTTCAAGAGAATTTCACATGGGATATCGTCACTTGTCCTCCAAATGTAAAACCTATAGGTTACAAATGGGTGTATTATGTGAAACTGAATTCTGATGGGTCCCTCAACCGTTACAAGGCTCGTTTGGTTGCGTTAGGAAACAAGCAGGAATATGGAATTGATTATGATGAGACATTTGCACCGGTTGCCAAAATGACAACTGTCCGCACAATCATGTCTATAGCTGCTTCTAATGGGTGGACTCTTCATCAAATGGATGTGAAGAATGCTTTTCTTCATGGTGACCTGACAGAAGATATTTATATGACTCCACCTCAAGGCTTATTCTCTTCATCTAAAGGCGTGTGTAAGCTCAAACGCTCCTTATATGGTTTGAAACAGGCACCTCGAGCATGCTACGAGAAATTCCGCTCCACTATACTTGGATTCTCCTTTACTCAGAGTCAGTATGATTCATCTTTATTTATTCATAGCACATCTGCGGGTATTGTTCTGCTTCTTTTGTATGTTGATGATATGGTTATTACTGGTTCGGATCATGCTTCCATTCAGCGACTTAAGCAACAGTTACAGGCCTCATTTCATATGAAAGATCTGGGTAATCTACATTATTTTCTTGGTCTTGAGGTTCATTCTACATCCAAGGGCATCTTTCTCCATCAACACAAGTATGCTACAGATTTGATTTCTATGGCCGGTCTTGAATCGGCTAATCCAGTAGATACTCCTCTTGAGGTTAATGTTAAATATCATCGTGATGATGGGGATCTGTTGCCGGATCCCTTATTGTATCGACAACTTGTGGGTAGCCTCAACTACTTGACTATTACTCGCCCTGACATATCTTTTGCTGTTCAACAAGTAAGTCAATTCATGCATTCTCCTCGCCATCTTCACTTGGCTGCAGTTCGTCGTATAATTCGCTACTTGAAAGGAACCTCTCACCGCAGATTATTCTTTTCCGTTGGAACTTCTCTTCAGTTGAGCGCTTATAGTGATGCTGATTGGGCAGGGTGTCCTGATACTCGTCGATCTGTTATTGGTTGGTGTATGTTTCTTGGTTCTTCATTGATCTCTTGGAAAAGTAAGAAGCAAGCAAGAGTTTCTAAATCTTCTACTGAATCAGAGTATCGTGCCATGTCTGCTGCGTGTTCAAAAATACTTTGGCTTCGTGGTCTTTTGGCTGAACTTGGATTTCCCCAAACAGAGTCAACTTCAATTTATGCTGACAATACAAGTGCCATCCAAATTGTTGCAAATCCTGTTTTTCATGAACGCACCAAACATATCGAAGTTGATTGTCATTCAATACGTGACGCCTACGATGATCGAATAATATCACTTCCTCACGTCAGTACGTAGTTGCAGGTTGCAGATATTCTTACCAAGGCTGTTCCACGCCCAAGACATCAGTTTCTTGTTAGCAAATTGATGCTCCTTGACCAGCCGCATCAATTTGAGGGGGGATGTTAATTAGGAAATAATCTTTGCAGTTATTGTGAATAATTTACATTCATAGAATAGGAAATTAGTCATTATGAATTGTAATTAGTTATTATGAGTTGTAATTACCGACACTATTATATATAGTATGAAAGGCAATGAGAAAGGCATCAAGCCAAATTTCATGACAGAGAGTGCATTCGTTTCTGCACCAAGACAGCATTTATTTGCTTATAACTAGAGCGTGAACTCGTGTGATGTTCGGATATATGTTGGGGTGTATTACTTTTTTAAATATAACATAAATTTTTAAGATATGAGAGTTAAAAGAGAAACAATCAAATATTTATACTAACATTAAGGGGGAAAAAACAACACTTTGGAATAATTTTTGTCATAGATTAATTGAGAATGTTACTTTTACATTTTCTTTTTCCCTATTGATGAGCTTGAATTATAACTGATTAAAACACTACGTTTGAGTAAAAATATATAGAGCCTCAATTTATATGGATTTGAACGTTTACTTGACATCAAAGCAAGAAGGGGAACCAACTACAATAGAAAAGTGTATTGTTTGCAATATATTAACCTATGTTGTCAATTGCGTACTATAGCAGAATAGCGTAGCAATGGCAAGCTTTGGCGTGCCGCTTTTGGCCTGCGAGCCACTGTAAATAATAGCAGTTCTAGTGACCGCTATTGTGGTCCCAAACTGCTATCGCATTTGCTATTAGGGTTTCAGGGCAAACTTCCTCTGCCTTTTTTAAACCCTTGTCTGTTTTAACTTTTAAGAGTATAAATATCAATCCAGATCCTTTCAAGAGTAATGTTATGTTCTTCATTTTGTTATATTCTTTCTCACAAAATCATTATGTTCTTCCTACTTTTGACTTAGTTCTGTTATGTTTTTCTTCCCCGATGGGACGAAGTGTTAGACAATTAAAATCCAACACGAGAATAAGCCCAATGTAGCACAGATGAGAATGTTGAGCCCACCTAGTGAAATAAAACTTAATTGTTATTGTTGTTGTTTATTGTATGCCTCCACCATCTCTCCTCACCTATTAAAGTTCTCTTCCTGAACAAGTTCAATAGTGTTTTTTGTAGTTTACCCTCCTGTTTCCAAAGGTTACTGGCTTTATGACCATGGTGCACATTATTTCTCTCTCTATAAAGATGTAGTCTTCCTTTTCCCTGCCCCCATCTACATGCATGAATAGACCCCCACCCTACCTCCAAGACTACTTGTGCCATTTCCAACATCACCTATCCTGTGCTGAACTTTCCAATCCATACTGGAAATTCGTCCCAAGAGTCACTAAATACTACTTAGTGTGTATTATGCTTAAGCCTGAATTTAGTGTGACGATCATTTAACTTATTAGGAACCAGAATTCAGATTTCTTTTTAACTATATTTGTGTGACGATCATTTAACTTGTTAGGAACCAGAATTCAGATTTCTTTTTAACTATATTTGTGTGACGATCTTTTTTTTAAAATGTGAACGCAGTATTGTGCTGCCTGTAATTTATTAAGTGTACACCATTAATATAGAGATAAGTCATTGTTTTTTCTTTTTTCCCAATGCAATCTGTTATCTGTGTTTTATCTATTCAGATAGCTCATCTAAATGCCGACCATGCCAAACCATATGCTAGGGAAATTGGAATCAGAACTAGTGAGAAAAAAGCTTGCCCAAGTTGGAGCTCACATCCTTCCAGCACTCTTGGTAATTATTTTTCTTCTAATTTTCATCTTTGGCCAAGTTTGATGTCCCCTTTCCAACAGGGAGGAAAATTTAGGGACTTTTTTTAATGATAATTTTGTATAGAAACCTGATCCTTCTCGTAAGGAATCATTCACGTAGTTCTGAAGTTAGTCTGATGCGGACAATTACGTGAAGTGTTGTTGCTCGTGGTCCATCCCCTTGGTGGAGGGTGATATCTGCCAGCAATCAGACGCCCAAGTAAGTTTTTATCATATGCAAGAGGTTTTCTATGTAAAAAGTATGTGTACATTGATTTGACGTTTTACTGCTTCTTTTATAGGAGTTTTCTAACGTGTTTCTAAGGTTTCTGAGGGCTTAGAACCCTCCAATGTAGGATCACTGTCCAAATAGACAAGTGTTAGAGTATAATTTGTTCTGTCGTGTAATGATCTTCCTTGCATCATTTTTCTGGATCAGGTGTTTACTGAGGCAGGTCCACACTTGTTCCCGGTGTTCTAGAACCTTCCTTGGGGTTGTAGCGGAGGGTAGGACATCTTTATCCTATGCCACTAGCCTGACATCATAATGACGTGTCCATTGAAACAATGTCTTGGCTTCATCGGTTCGTTATTGGGCCGTGCGTTATTAGGCTGCATGTTATTGGACCATGAGTTTGTCTCGATCCAGACGAGAACAAAACGAGTCTTTAATTTTCCCAATTTAGAGGGTACCAGACTGACTCACTCACTCTTGCTGTCAATTGGTTCAAATGACTAGGAGCTTTTTATCATTGCCTACTTGAAGTCGGACAACGAAACCTTATGATAGAATGTTAAAAGAGATTTTTAAGAACGCCTTAGAAAAGAAAGGTGATTAGATGGAGTGGGATTACATTTTGTTTCTTATTTCTTGTAGTCAGCAAATTGCCCCCAATAAATGATAAATATTCAAATGTAGATTTTTTTTGTCTAACTTTGACCCAACAACCTCATAATTTGTGTAAGCAACAGGAAGTTTTACCCCATACCCCTACACTTATACTTATACCCCTATATTAAAAAATTTTAGACCAAAATATCCTCGTATAAAAATTTATTATTTTTTAATTTTTTTAATATTTTTTTATTTGTTTACCGGAAGACTTTTTGGAAGTCTTCCGGTTCACATTTTTTTAGTATGTTTACTGGAAGACTTTTTGGAAGTCTTCCGGTAAATATTTTTTTTACTTTGTTTACCGGAAGACTTTTTGGAAGTCTTCCGGTTCATGTTTTTTTTTTAATTTGTAATTAATATTTAAAATTTATTAATTTTATATAAAGACCAATTTAGTAAATTTTTGAATATTATACTTAAAATATAAAAATTCTATAAATAGAGAATCATTTTCAGAATATTTTCTATTTACTATAATTATTAGAATACTAGGATTAAAATCATTTATTTTAAATGATCATAATAGTAGAATTTTCTCAAATATCTTATTAATCTTAAACATTAATAAATAAAATAAATTTAAATATAAGATATAAGTTTACATTATTCAATATATTTAATCAAATGAAAACATATGTGATAAATAAATAATGTATTTTAACTTAAAATGATCACAATAAGTTAACTTGCAAAATAATATAAGTAATAAATTAATAATGTATTTTATTTAAAATAATCACAATAATAAAATACGCAAATAATGTGTTTTATTTATAGGACTGATATAGTTTTATTGATTATTTAATTTTGAATACTACTATGAATATAGTATTTAATCTATACTTTAGAACTCACATAATTATAAATATAAAAAATATTGTTTTATTACCCATATTTTTATTTAATTAAAAAAAATAAGAATATAAATTTATTATTTGTTTTTCATTTTTGTTTGATCTTTTTAATTATTTCACTTTATTTAATATTTTTAATAAAATAAATAATATATTTTATTTAAAGTAAGCACAGTATAGAATATGCAAAAAATTTATAAATAAAAAAAAGATCAAATTACTATTTACTATAATTATTAGAATACTATGACCAATTTACTATAAATAGAATATTTTCTATTTACTATATTTTCGTTTGATCTTTTTTTTATTTATAAATTTTTGCATATTCTATACTGTGCTTACTTTAAATAAAATATATTATTTATTTTATTAAAAATATTAAATAAAGTGAAATAATTAAAAAGATCAAACAAAAATGAAAAACAAATAATAAATTTATATTCTTATTTTTTTTAATTAAATAAAAATATGGGTAATAAAAAAATATTTTTTATATTTATAATTATGTGAGTTCTAAAGTATAGATTAAATACTATATTCATAGTAGTATTCAAAATTAAATAATCAATAAAACTATATCAGTCCTATAAATAAAACACATTATTTGCGTATTTTATTATTGTGATTATTTTAAATAAAATACATTATTAATTTATTACTTATATTATTTTGCATGTTAACTTATTGTGATCATTTTAAGTTAAAATACATTATTTATTTATCACATATGTTTTCATTTGATTAAATATATTGAATAATGTAAACTTATATCTTATATTTAAATTTATTTTATTTATTAATGTTTAAGATTAATAAGATATTTGAGAAAATTCTACTATTATGATCATTTAAAATAAATGATTTTAATCCTAGTATTCTAATAATTATAGTAAATAGAAAATATTCTGAAAATGATTCTCTATTTATAGAATTTTTATATTTTAAGTATAATATTCAAAAATTTACTAAATTGGTCTTTATATAAAATTAATAAATCTTAAATATTAATTACAAATTAAAAAAAAAACATGAACCGGAAGACTTCCAAAAAGTCTTCCGGTAAACAAACCAAAAAAAAATTTACCGGAAGACTTCCAAAAAGTCTTCCGGTAAACATACTAAAAAAATGTGAACCGGAAGACTTCCAAAAAGTCCTCCGGTAAACAAATAAAAAAATATTAAAAAAATTAAAAAATAATAAATTTTTATACGAGGATATTTTGGTCCAAAATTTTTTAATGTAGGAGTATAGGTATAAGTGTAGGGGTATGGGGTAAAACTTCCCAATGTGAAGATGACAATGTTTGCAGAATATATGTCAGCTCACCGGGCAACCAACGTATGTAGTGTGGCTAAGCGACCGACGGGACAATTAACGCCACTTTAAACAATTGTAAGATGAAAATTTGTGCTAATAACCAAAAGAAAAATAACAATTGACAGGACAATTAACGCCACTTTAATTGATAATAAGAGCATAATTATCGGTTCAAATGTATGATTTCTACACTATTACTAAAGTGATTGTGTCAGAAAATGATGAATAATTGCATAATAACATCGTTTTTCAATTTGCAAACGTTGTCACATTAAACAACGTTCCTACAAGTGTCATATGTGCATTTAATTAATTATTTTATTGGAAATAATTGTAATATAAGATATATTGTGGTATTTAGTGGGACCCATTTTACAAATTTTATGAGTTGTATGGATATTTGGAAAATATAGTTGAGTTGTTTAAATAATTTAAAAGTGTAATATAATGTAAAAAAATAAGTGGGACCTATTTAAAGAACACAAATGCAGTGTTTTAAAAATCGGACCGGTCATTGAACCGGTGAGGGTACTGGGTCACTGATTTATCGGTTGAACCACTGGGTCACTGGTCGAACCGCATGACTAAATCGGATTAAACCGGATAACTCGGTTGAATAGACCTGTTATTATATAGATATAAAACCGGTCGAACCGGATGATTCAGTTTCTAAACAAATATAACTAGTACTTAAATTTTTTGAAAATATCATATCATAAATTCACAAGTTCATAATTTAAATTTAAATTTTAAACAAATGTATCACACATAACAAAATAATACAAAATTACAAAATAATTGCAACATAATCTAATTTTAAACAATTTTTTTTTTAATTTTTATAACTTTTGTATTTAAATTTTAATTAAAAAATAAAAAATGCATTAGAACCGGTCCAACCTTAAACCCGGTTTTTCCCGGTCCAACCCGGTTTTTTCCGGTTTTTACCGGTTTGATGACACAGACGATCGAACTAGTAAACCAGACCGGTTACTAGGCCGGTTCCCGGTCCAACCGGTTCGACCGACCGGTCCGGTCCGATTTTTAAAACACTGCACAAATGAGTATGATGAATGTAAATGCTCTAAGTTTTCTCTGTCATTTTTTTCTTTCTGAAACTAAATTAAATAATTAAGTTATTTACAAGAAAGTTATTGTCTATTATATATTATTCTCTTATTAATTTTAATTATTATGGAAAAGAAATGAGTATATCCGTATTTATTAGATTAAAAATCATTATTTCTGATTATAAAGATTTTAAGGAAAATTTTTTTCTTCATATTTTTGTGAAATCATTTTCAAGTAAAAAGGATGGGAAAGTGAATTCTTAGGAAATTTTATAAAATTGGTGTAGTGATGATGATGATAGAAATTCCTTCTAAGGGAGAAGGAATTTGTAAAGTGCACAACTGAGTATGGAGTATATGTAAGAAGAAGCAATAGTGAACTTCTTATACTATGTCTCTATGTCGATGACTTGTTGATAACAGGAATTTGCAAGAAGAAGATAGAAGATGAGTTGGTACATTATGCTTTCTATGCAGATGTCGAACTAGTCAATGCAGTTGAGACATTGAAAGATTCAAAGTGGGGGAAACTAATGAATGAGGAACTGAAGTCTATTGAAGTCAATAACACTTGGTCACTTGTCAAATTGCCTCAAGATAAGAAGGCAAACAACGTGAAAAAGGTATACAAGGTGAAGTTTGTCGCAACGACAGAAAAATAGAAGAGTCGCCACCGAACGTTATTTATCCTAAAGAGAGGGAAAGGAAACGATCGAAGAAAACTAGAAGAACGGGAAAAGACAAGGTCATCGCAACCAAATCTTGGGTTCGGGAGTTGGTTACCCAAGGGGAAGGTATCAGCACCCCTCACGTCCGTTGTACTCAACAGAATCCACGTTTGTTGTCTAATCAAAGGGTGTGTTTATCTATAAGCTACTGCTAAGCGGAAACGAGAACAAAAGAAAAAGAACGAGACTCGATAGGAAATCGCCGCCCTATGCCTACGTATTCCCTCGTGCAATGGGAAAGTCAGAGTCAACGTAGTTCAGAAAACTACGGGTGATGGGGAAAAGGTTGTTCGTCAAGACATCGCCATCTTGTGCCTACGTATCCTCATCTGGTATGAGAAATCAGAGCAAATGTAGTTCGGGTAAACTAGACCACCAGTTGGTTAAGTGTTTTTTATAAGCGACGTTAAACTCTCATTCCAGCAGTTAAGGTCGATGCCTGTTTGCGGTAGAACGGAAAAGTAACGTACTCTTTTCTGAAAATGATTTTAAAACACAAATCCCGAAGGATAAAAAGTTTGACTTTTGTTTGTGAGTTTTAGTGAAGTGAATTAGTTTGATTTGTCATTCACGTTGCACTAAAGACTATGACATAGGAGCGAATGCGTCGTATATCGTCCAAAGGGCATACGCTAAACATTATAGACAAGTGAGGAGAAACCCCCCACTCATCATTTCCCATGTGCTTAAGGCTCATAGTGTACAACGTTCATCGTATTTATTACATGAGTTAGAATGTGTTTTGAGATGAGAAGAGAGACACACGAAAGGTCTAAGGGAAACTCGGCCCTAACGTTGTCATACAAAGTGGTCCTAAAGTTGGGATGCGAAAGGAGATTCTATCCTAATGTTAGCATGCAAAAGATAGACCTAAGATTGAGGTTAAAAGGGACTAGCCTACTTCTTATTGTGCTTGGATTAAACCCCTAATGTCTATCTTACTCCAAATTTAATCGAAAATTAAATTGGAATAAGAATCCTAAGGGAGCATGCAATGACAAAGCAAAAAACAAGAAAACAAGGCTAAAACAGCAGCTACAACAGCGCCTCCTGCACAAAACTACAATAAAATTCAGCATACAAGCAAGACAACCTATAACAACACATGTTTCAGCACAAAAGCAGGTGTAAAAGGCAGGCAGCAAGCAAGCAAGGCAAAGATAGCATGCAAGTTCAAAAAAAGAACAGTTGTGAAAAGTAGACAGCAAACAAAATTAAATGCAATTAATCATACACAAACACCAATCATGGATAGATATCATGCAAATGTGAACATGGTAATGAAGTTAGAACTGATTAAGCAAATCCGGGATGAGTTGGTCTGTGAGGAGACTTCTTATGGAGTGGAGCTTTGTATGTTGAGGCCGACTATTGGTATTCCTGATGAGATTCAAAGAGGTCGGAATTCTAATTTGAGTTAATAGAGTGATTGAATTTAATGAATTACAGTCGAAGAGCTAATTTTCGGATTGATGGGAATGGTAGTATGAGATGTCGTCGAATATTGTGTCAGATGGGAATCTAAGTTTTCATCGAGATTTGGGAGAGCTTGCAGACACCTGGAGTACCATGATTGAAGTTGGACTCTGTCTAGCATCCGTGGACAGATGGGCAGACAAAGAGAACTATCCAGTATATAGAAGATTTGTTGAGAGCTTGTGTGTTGGATCAAGATGGATCAGGGGGTAGTTAATTGTCGCTGATTGAGTTTACCTACAATAATCGCTATCATTCTAGTATCGGAATAACATCGTATGAGGCTTTGTATGGTAGGAGCGAGAGTGTTGTACTCAGACCTGAGATTGTGCAAGAGACGATTGAAAAGATCAAAAGGATCCAAGAAAGGATGTGTTTTGAGAGTTACGATAGTAACTGGTGTTGGTCGAGCTTGAGGTCTCGAAAGCACACACTGTGTTTTGTTGATCTGTGTCAGAGTGGCGCAGCGGAAGCGGGGGGAAAATAGCATGTTAGACTGTTTTACCGCTGTCACTTGTGCGAATTGCATGATATGTTCATGTGTCTAAACTGAGGAGGTACATTGATTCAGATGGATGGTGTACGAGGACGCATCCAGAGTTTGGGAGAAAGTTGGATTTGGGAGATTGGGATGCGAGAGTCGTATCTAGAGTTGTTTGAATCAGGTAACATTTTCGAGGACGCAAATTCCTAAAGTGGGGGAGGGTTGTAACAACCCAATTTTCAATAATTGATTATTTATACTAATTAATTGATTTAATGAATTATTGGATCTATTTAATTTATATGAGTTAATGGATTTAACTGATTTATTCTATTTGGTAGAATAAAGTGAATTACTAGATCTTCTCTAATTAATGATAAGATGAGATATATTGAGGAGAAATAAAAGAGAAGGATATATAAGAGAAAGTGGAAAGAAAAGGATAGAAATAGAGAGAAAGGAAAAAGAAGAGAAAGAAAGAAGGAAGAAGAGAGAAGAGGAGAAAATAGAGGAAAAGTTTGGAATCATCAGAACGACTTCTAGCTTCCGATTAATCAAGGTAAGGGTGTGAAATATCATTATCTTGTCAATGTATATGATTGCATGTGTGTGTGGATTTGTTTGGATGTTTTCATCTTTTTCCATTCTAGGGCAGAAATGAATTTAATCGGTAGAATCGATGTTTTAACGGTTAAGATTGAGAATAAATGGTGTAGGTTAGTCGAGAAATGTTAGGCTAAGACTATTGGAATTCGTTGGAATTAAATCGATTGATGTTGTGATGATTTGATGATTTTGGACAGTTGGGGTTTTGAACATCGCAGACGTTCGCTAGCACCTTCTCTAGGCGAGCAGGTCGCGAGTGTTCGCTGTAGCGAGCTAGTAGCGAATGGTCCCAGACTTCGACAGAATGTAATTGACCCTCTACGCTGAGTGTTTGGTTCGATTGTATTCAATCTTGATCTGAAATGAATAGTTTGTGTACTGTTGTGATAAGGTATGCTGTGGGTAGCCGTATGGCGTGAATCCTAGATTATGGAATCGATTGTGAAATGTGGCCTTTTGGCATATATAATGCATTGTTTAAATTGATTAAAAGTGCATGATGAATGTGATTGAGTTCGTTGTCGTTGGCGCGATATTGTGAGTGCATATTGATTGTATGCAATATTGTGAATAATGCATGAGAACATATTGTGAATATGTGTGCATTGCTTGATAAATGTGGTCTTTTGAAAATTATATGCATTGTTTAAATTAATTAAAAGTGCATGATGAATGTGGTTGAGTTCGTTGCCGTTGGCGCGATATTGTGAAATGCATATTGATTGTATGCGGTTGTATGTGAAGAATGCATGAGAACATATTGTGAATATGTGTGCATTGTTTGATAAATATGGTGATGGTATTGGATTGTGAATGCATATTGATTGTATGTAATATCGTGAATAATGCATGAGAACATATTGTGAATATGTGTGCATTGCTTGATAAATGTGATGATGTTGAAAGTATGAATGCTTTGATATGATCTGTGAGTGTGCAATCATGTTATAATTCTTATGTGATGAATTATTTGAGAGTGCATGAGATTAAGATTGCATTGTTTGATAAATGTGATGATGTTGAAAGTATGAATACTTTGATATGATGTATGAGTGTGCAATCATGTTATAATTCTTATGTGATGAATTATTTGAGAATGCATGAGATTAAGATGCGAGAACGGTCTTAAGTGCATTTGGTTGTTGATTGCATACGCATCATTTGGTCAAGAGGCAATGCTTGCTAGTTTCGTGGAGACTAGTGACTTGTCCCAAACCTAGAAGAGTGGGTTTGAAAGCTTAGAGGACGGGCTTTTGTTGTTATCGGTCTAGAGGACGGACCCGGTTTAAGTGTAAAAACCGAAAAATGATAACAAGTGTTGGTACCACATGGCATGAGTTGCATTGAGTTGCATTGAGTCTCATGGCATAAATATATGATTGTTGTATGAAGTTGTGCATATGTGTATGTACATGACTTGTGTAATTGAGAATGATGAATATGTGATTGTTGTATGAAAGTATGCATATGTGCGTGAATTGTTGGATTGAGAATTTTGGATGTAGGCATGATGAAATATGCTTAGTAATTATCCATATCTGTTTATATCTGTATTGTGAATGTGTAACTGTGAATTGGTGAATAAACATAATATGAGCATGTTGAGGTGGAATGATGAGGATTATGGATGTGTGTATGATGAACACGCTTGATGATTATCCATATTGGTTTATATAAATATTGTGAGGTATATGATGATCATAATGAATTGTGGTGAGAAAATGTGGAATATGTGTATTCTATGCTTGTGTATACATATATGATTATATGCATTGTTATTATGATAATATTTCTCACCCTTCTGTTGGAATGATGTCCTATCTGACATCGTGCATGTATCGAGAATAGAGCTGCTCGTAGTTGCGTGGTCGTTGTTGGTGTAGCCATTTAGTAATTTAGTTATATTGGGTCGAGTCATGCTCTGGTTATGTAACACTGGGATCGTTTGGTTTATATTTTAGAGATACATTATGTATTCTATGTTATGTTTTTATATTCATTGGAATATTATGATGTTGGCCTTGGTGCCTAAGTAATGTTGAGGTATGTGATGAATCTGAATAATCTGTTAAGAGAATTATGCTATAAAATGAATTCGCTGCTACATGCAAAGTGAAATTGTGAGAAGCATGATTATTTATTATAAGTGTTAATGAGCATGACATGTGGTTTTGATGTTTCGAAAGTTATGTGTGACGCCCTTTTGTGAATGCATGAAAATTTACTCTGATTATTCGTATATTTTCCGTGGGGTTTAGAAGGGTGTTACAGTAAAAGGTAGGCATCAAGCAAGCAAGGCAAAGATAGCACGCAAGTTCAAAAAAAGAACAATTGTGAAAAGTAGACAGCAAATAAAATTAAATGCAATTAATCATACACAAACACCAATCATGGATAGATATCATGCAAATGTGAACATGTTTCCACAATCAAACATAATCGATCAACAACATGCATCAACAAGAATCAAGATCATCATGCTTTTTCAAATCAAATTGAACGATCGAACAATCAAACAAGCGCACAACAAAGCGGAATCAGAAATAAATGCAAACGTACATCACAATATCCAGCAACATAATCATCAATAATAATCAATTAATCATTCTATAAGCAAACAAGGCAATGTGATCATTCATCAATTAAGCAACAATAACATGTTAAACACTCAAAACGAAAACCAAAAGTTAAGCGTCGAAGAAATGAGATCGAACATTCAAGAATGATGAAATATGTCAAAAACAATCCACATAAATGCGTCATATCAATCCATGAAGTTTACATGTGAAAAGGAACCCAAACAAGCAAGAAAAATGCAAAAACACAACATTCTGTTCAGTGGTAACCGATTACTCAATATCAGGTAACCGATTACCCATTGTAAAAACAGCTGGAAACGTGAAATTTGTACAGAGTAACCGCTTATCCTATATCAGGTAACCGGTTACCACTATACTAGAAATAGAAAATCAGCTTTAAAAATCAGTTTTCAGCATCCAACAACGTATCCAATCACTCATATGAATATGCTATCAATTAAACACGAATTTATCATCAAGAATCAGTGATCAAACATCATGTAAACACAATCAAACATTGAAATTACAAATCACAAAGATATAAATCATCAAAATGGATCAAAAAGCAACAAAATCCACGGATTTACATTGTAATTATTCAAATAAGCTCAAAACATAATTAGATCTAGAATTACCAACCTTCAAAGCTGAGATTTGCTTTGGTGAGTGTTGATTCACTTGAAATTAATAGATCCAAGCTAGAAACCCAGAGATTCTTCAAGATCCACGAGTTTCCTTATAGTATAAATGAAGAGCAAGCAAGATCAAGCAAAATCGGCTCAAAAAAGCACTTCCAATCTAGCTTCCAAATTCAGATCCAAAACCAAACGAAAATTGAGTGATGAATTGAAGATAATGGAGATGAATGAAGGATGTCTAGCTCTAGAATTCAAGGATTCCAACGAAGAATCAATGAACTCGAGTGGAAAGAGCTTTAATGGAGATTTTGAGAGTGAAAAAGTAGAGAGAAAATTGAAAATATTTTAGAGCAAATTATGAAATTGAGATAAAGAATGAGAGTGAAATGGTGTGAATGAGTGAGGTTTGAAGAAAATTCACTTAAATAAGCTCTGGGTTTGGAATCAAAATATGTTTGGAATGTGGATTAGCATTTGGAATGGAAATTAGGAGTGGAATTAGGAATGGAGTGTTTGAAATTTGGAGGGAAATGGTGAAAATTGAAACAATTCTAGATCCTTCCAATGATGATCATGTGAAATCAATTGTTGAAAATGATTAGAAAATTATAATGCTAAAAATTCAAATTTCTTGGCAAAATGCGCTTGAAGTAATCGGTTACCCAATATGTGATAACCGGTTACCACATCTAAAAACTGCCAATTTTGGCGCCAAATGGAGGGAAACTTGTGTAATCATCTGTTGCCACCTATTTTAAGCTCTGTTAAGCCTCTAAAACTTGACCTTGGATATTATAACCGTGAGAATTCCCGAGATAGCCTGTACACCATCTCATGAGCTGAAAATAATCTGCTGAATAAAATAAAATTGACCGCTCAATCGCTGGGCAGAATAAATGTCGGAGCCTCTGATGCTCACTGTTTAAACTCTTGCAGCGAAAGGGAACCTTGAGCCGCAGAAATATCTTGATCCCATGTCTCGGGAACCAATGCTATGATATGAAAAAAAAAAGGCAAAAATGCAGAGAAACAAAAGCCAGTAAACCAAGAAGTGAAGAGGCAAATTTTGGGGTGCTACAGCTGCCCCCATTTAATCAACTTGAACCTGAAGGGATGATAGCAACGACTTTAAAACATTCAAGGTGCATGAGGTTGAATACCAAAAGAACCCAAAAATTTGCAACCTGCGGGGATGCAAAACAGCGAATACCAACCAAGAGATGGGATGCGACGCGCTGAGGATAACAATCCAAGATGAACAAAACTTCAACCAAAAGTTGGAACAAAACTACCGAATACAAACCAAAAGATACAAACCAAGAGTTGGGATAACAATCAAAGGATACTAACCAAGAGTTTGGATAAAGATCAAAGGATACCAACCAAGAGTTGGGATAACGATCACAGGATACCAACCAAGAGTTGGGATAACAACCAAAGTATACCAACCAAGAGTTGGAATAAACAATCAAAGGATACCAACCAAGAGTTGGGATAATGGTCAAAGGATACCAACCAAGAGTTGGGATAACGATCAAAGGATACCAACCAAGAGTTGGGATAATAACCAAAGGATACCAATCAAGAGTTGGAATAAACGAGAATGATGACCAAAGGTAACCTTCTGGGGACAAAAATCAAATCAAGAACCTGCAGGACGTACAATCAACGGACTTACAACTTGAGGGAAAAGATAACTCCACTAGGGAAAATAAAAGAGAAGCCTAACCAGCCAACTCTGTGGGGAAGAATATCTATTAGAAGATAATAACCAAAGGATACTAACCAAAAGATAGTATAAAGGCTATTCCTTGGGGATAAAAACTAAACAATACCAACCAAGAGTTGGAATAACAAAGGCTACCAACCAAAAGTTAGAATCACCGCAACACCGACCGAAGGCGAAATGATGGGGAATAACATCCTGAAAGCAGCGATCTCACCAAGGAGTATACTAACCAAAACATGGAATGCAACGAAAAGCAATAACCACAAGCTACCAACCGAAAGTTGGAATCACTTCAAATTTGCAAGTGATAACATCCAACCCAAAAGCTGAAGAACAAGGTTGCTAACCAAAAGTTAGAATTACTAGAATGTCGACCGATGGCGAACTCTGAGGGAGAAAGATACCAACTCCAATAGTTGAACCAACAAAGGAAGACTACTAATCAAAAATTGGAATCAACAACCAAAACAAAAACTACCAACCACAAGTTGGGATCATCAACCAGGAAACGAAGGTTACCAACAAAAAGTTGGAATAATGTTAACAAGACGACTAAGCTAGGGATTACCAACCAAGAGTTGGAATAACACCGGAAAGCCGCACGAAGGAGAACTCACCATCACGAAGAACACCAACCAAAAGTTAGAATCGTCGAAACATCGATCGAGGACACACTGACCATAACGAAGACTATCAACCAAAAGTTAGAATAACAGACTCCGTTGGGGAAACCAAAGGCTACCAACCAAAAGTTGGGATCACACCCAAAACATGAAAACTACCAACCAAAAGTTGGAATGACAATTCTGTCAGGGAAAAAGACCTCACTGATGGATTACCAACTAAAAGTCGGGATCGAGGCAAAAGTTATCAACCAAAAGTTGGGATAACTCCCACAAAACGAAGATTACCAACCAGGAGTTGGAATAACCTCAACAAAACCTTACCAACCAAAAGTTGGAATAACATCCAACAATCGATGGATTACCAACCAAAAGTTGGAATAACGTCCAACAAGCGATGGATTACCAACTAAAATTTGGGATAACAACTCCGTCGGGGAATAGAAGAGGACTACCAACCAACATTTGGGATAACATCCAATCACCCCTGGGTTACCAACCAAAAGTTGGAATGGAGCAAATATTACCAACCAAGAGTTGGGATAACATCCCAAGAAAATGAAAAATACCAACCAAAAGTTAAAACAACGACTCTGCTGGGGGAACCAAAGGCTATCAACCAAGAGTTAGGATAACACACCCAAGGATTATCAACCAAAAGTTGGAATAACAATCACAAGACTCTAGACTACATTGGGGATTACCAACCAAAAGTTGGGATAACACACCCAGAATAGGCAAGAAATAGAATCAACTGACTCATAACCTGCAAAGAAATCCTCTGAAGGGGAAAGAGAGGTTTAAACAAATGACTCTGCCGAGGAAAATAACATTAAAACAAATGACTCAGCTGAGGAAAGAAGACATTTAAACAAATGACTCAACTGGGAAATAGAATTCGTTTAAACAAACGAATCAGCTGAGGAAAAACCAATAAAATGAACAACCAAAAGATCCACTATGATGGGGATAACGCGAAAAACTCCTAAATAAAACCATCATCTGCCGAAGAGATAACTGACACTAAAGGTATCAGACCTGGCTTATGCTTCAGATGCATATGTTTTAACATGACATAATGCAAAATGGAAGTGCTACGCATCTGGGAGGATGCTATGCAAAATGCAAATGCAAAGAGAGAAAACCCGGAGGAGTGCTGAGAAGACCAGCAAACCAACTCTGCTGAGGAATACGCCTTGGACGGCTCTCCGGGATAAACTTCACCCTGCTAGAGAATACGCCCTAGATGACTCTCCGAAAAACCTCACCCTGCTGGGGAAAACACCAAAACTCCACTCAGTGGGGAATAAAGAATAACGCTGAAATCCCACCTGGTGGGGATAACAAGCTCCTGTTGAAGGTTCCACTCTGCTTGGAATACAAGAATAATAATCCGCCCTGCTGGGGACATACAAGTAACAATCCTCTCTATTGGGGATATCAGAGACTTCTACTGAAGATTCCATCCTGACAGAGAGATGAAGGTAACCTTTGTTAATGATTCCCCCCTCACAGGGAATGTAATGATCATCTACAAAGAACTCCGCTTTACTGGGGAATAAACAAGCCCTGCTTAAACATCTTCCTGAGGAAAATGAGAATACCATTTGTCGCTACGCGAAAACTGACACAGAGTCGCCACCGAATTTTATTTATCTCAAGTAGGGAAAGGGATATAACGATAAAACCTTTAAGAAAAGAGCATGGTCATCACAACCAAGTCTTAGGGTTCGGGAGTCGGTTATGTGAGGGGAAGGTATTAGTACCCCCTCACATCCATCGTACTCGATGGGAACCTTCTAAGTTGTTTAGCTTGAATGGGTGTTTTAATCTAAAAGTTTGCTTGCTTAAGGGAGAAATGGGTTGGTTTTTTATTAGGGTGCTCGCCAAGGATTGTGGCCCTTGTGCCTACGTATCCTCACTTAAAAGAAGTGAAGAATCGGAGCTCCGTAGTTCGGAGGCTTATGAAATGGTTGTTTGTTGGTTGTTTTTATACCTTGAAAAAGGGTTTTCAGATTGATGTCCTAAGGCGAAAAGAAGTTTGATGAGTTGAAAAAGGATTTTTGGGAAGAAAATGTTTTTTGATTAGATCACACTAAAGAATTTGGATAGAGATGAATGTTTTGAATAACCAAGTCGAGCGCCTTGTATTCAAAACATTCGGAACGAGTGTAGGAAGGGTTCCATTCTCATTCCTGCTCCACCACTTTAAAGTTCATGGTGTATAATCCCAATCGTATCTTTATTGTTTTTTTTTTTTTTGGATTTTTTTATGAGAAAAATACCACTTGATGTTGGATCAAGGTTTTTATTACTTGTAAAAATATTTGAAGTGATGCGAACAAGGTCGATGGCGGCGCACAAGACGATCGACTTACAAGGGTGAAAATGGCTCGATAAAATCGAGAGTTTATTTTTTAAAATAGTTTTTGAAAACAAAAGTCAAAAATGACTGTAACATCCACATACAATGGTCATACAACCACATCGGGTTAGTCGGTTTGGAAAAAACAAGACATGAAAAAAAAACAACGAACTTCTTGAAATTTTTTTTTTTTGAAAAAGTATGAGAAATTCGCTGTGCGAACCTTGCAGCAAAGCTGCCCAGAAAACAAAAAGAAGTTCGTCGTGCGAACTTCCTAGCGAATGTGCACTATTCACAAACAGGGGCAAAAGGCACTAAAGTTTGCTGTGCAAACCTTGTAGCGAAGCTGCCCAGAAAAAACAACAGGAAGTTCGCAATGCGAAGGTGCTAGCGAACACAAACAAAGGCAAAAGGTGCCAAAGTTCACAGTGCGAAGGTGCTAGCGAACAACTCGCTAGCTAAAAACAAGGGAAAACTGACTGTCCAGTGGCTCTTTTAGTACCACAAAACCGTGTTCGCTAGGCGAAGAAAACTTCACAGTGCGAACATGACAGTAAAAATGATTATTTTTCAACTCATTTCACTATGAAAACTACACTATGTTCTTTCTTTTTTTCTTACTTTTTACAACAGTTTTTTGGTCACTCTTGGGACCTCATTACAATATGAACAACACAAATATCATTTAAGAGATAAAAAAAACATGCAAATATGTAAAGAGAGAAGAGTTTGAAAGAGAGGATACCCAAGAGCTACTCTTCTCCTTCTAATCACCAATGGATTTTGCTAGATGTGCTCTATGATTCACCTCCTTCTTCTAGTTTTCTATCACTCTCTTGTTCACTTAATGGTTTTTCTTTCTCCTTTCTCAATCTCTTTTTTCTGTTTTTTCTCTCCTTATCTTGCTCTCAAATTTTAGTGAATGTCCTCAATGCTCTCAATGTGTTTCAATGTGTGTGTCTCTTCCCTCTGCTACTGTCTTCCTTATAGTCAAACAATAGGATGTTTGCTGCAGAATATCTCTATTGGGATATGCTTCTCATTCCTTTCTTGATGCCCAACCCAATTCTTTCCATTTTCATGTGTGCTGCTGTGCTGTATTTTTGTTGCTACACTTGCCTAGCCTGTCTTTTTTTCTGCTGCACTTTGTATTGCTCTCAAATCTTGTATCCATTTGTTGGCTTGTGCTTGGAATACCCTTGTGGTACCTTTGACAGAATTTTAAAATTCTGATATTTGATGTGTAGATGCATCACCATAAGTTTATTTCTTTGGTTTTGTGACATGAATTGTTTAGTTATGAGGCAATTTGTCACTTCTTGCATGGGACTATTTTAGATCACATTAAAATTGCCCATGATTAACCATGCATAGTCTTGATCATGAAATGTTCCAATGTTAAGGTGGATCTTAAATATTTCCCTTGGATGTTTGTAAGCATAATGAGGAGCATGTGGACTTGATGGGGCATGAGGGTACCATAGCATGAAGTTGATTAGAAACTTGAATTAAGATTAGAGATAACTTAATTTTTTAAGCATTACTTAGAGTTAGAAACCTTGTAACAAATGTGACATTCTTGCAATTTCATAAAATTTCCCTTTGTAATATTCTTCAATTTAATCTTGAATTCATGAATCTTGAATTTGGAATGATAGGTCTTGAATTATGAATTTGTGATCTTGACTTATGTCTTGCAAATTTGAATTCCACTTGAACATAGAATTTGAAACAAAGTTGGATGAAGAAATCTTGAATTAGGCCTTGCACTTCATGTTCATTAGGAATATTAATCTTGAATATCCTAATATTTTTTCAAGTAACTTCTCCTTAAAGGAATCTACATGTGTAGACTTTCCAACTTGAACCAAACCTTAGATGATGAGCCTTTTCTTCAATGTAGCCAATGATAGGCAATTTATCTTATTTGGAATGGAAAACAACGAACCGACACAATCCATACCTTGTGAACCCACATGCTCGATATGCAATAGAACGATGTATGATATGACGAACATAGGGCATGAAAGGCTAAAGGTGAAAATGAGGGTGTGATACCATCTATTGGGAGCTTGTCCCGGAAACTGACCCTAAAAGATGCCAATGATCATTAGACTTTGCGGGGAGACACCAACCTTCCGTTGATGTACCTGCCGAGGGAATCAACACTAACCTCTGCTCGGGGAAGAAGTTCATGAATACTGATCTTTCTAGGGAGAGACGCCAGAGCATCGACTTCGTTGGGGAAGGACGTCGATTCTGCTGGAGAGTAACACTGATTTGAAATCTACCATGTCGTCGAGGGAATATCCTTCAACCTTACTCTGCTGAATATGCTGAGAATAAATCCACCTTGTTGAGGATTAGCCTCTGTGGGGAGACATAAATCTGCTTTGCTGGAGATTCACTACACACCTCTGCTGGTGACAACACTTCTGATTTGATAACAGGATTCTATGGGGAAGACAAAATCTCTGCTGTGGGGAAACAAAAATGCCTGACTGCATTCTATTTGAAGTAGTCAATCCTCGAACACTCGTTGGGTAGTACGAATCCACTTCGGCTGGGAAATACAACTCTAAACTCCTGCTAGGGGAAGAACAATTCACCGTGCTTTACTATTAGAACTTCATCATTAGGGAGAAAAGCTCTATTGGGGAGAGGATCCTGTCATCCTGCAATAAACAAGAAACAAAAGGATGCCCCATGTGTGAAAGTGGCTACCTTGGCTACCATTCATGACACTTATCGTTTAAGAAAATCCATTGCTTTCATTATGCTCTGTAAAGCCTCGTGTTTTCACCTATAATGTTTATAAAAAATATCGGACGGGTTTGCAAACAAAACAGTAAAAGTAAAACAGGAAATGAAAAGCTCTTGGACTGAAGTGAATACTTTATTGATGAAAGGCCTGTAAATAGGCGAATTACAATTCGGATGAAATTCCTGAAAAGAGGTAATTGCGCAAAAAAGAAAAAAAGAATATATACAAATGTCGACAATATGGAAACAAACAACCATCACGTGTCGATTTAGCTATGACCTGTATGTCTTCGATGTTCCCCCATGTTTCGCCTTATGAAAAGACTGATTGGACTAATTCCTTTCCTTCAGAATAACCGTGTATCGGATAAAATCACAGATCAAATGTAGACCGTCGTCATTTGCTTTTAAAATCCCTAACTTTTTCCTAGATTGCTCTTTCGGGTTTTCAATCCACTGGGATACCCATTTTTTCCAAAGTCGACTTTTTAGGTTTTCAAACTTGCGGGTTCATTATTTTTCTTTTATCCCTAATTTTTTCCTGAACCACTGGGATATTCTTGTTAGCTGCCTCGATAACGCCATTCATCTTTGGATGATATGGAGAAGAGTTGTGATGCTCAACCTTGAAACTCTGACACAGTTCCTTCATCGTCTTATTATTCAAATTTGAATCATTATCAGTAATTGATAGACCCAAAATATACTGTTTATTTGAATCGATTTACGCACGTTATTTAGGATTTTATTTCTGTTTTCTTGTATCATGCCTTTGTTTTGTTTCTTTTTCAGGTTTTTGTATTTTCAAAGCTACTCGAGAAGAAATGAAGAAAAACGAGCTAAAAGATCTACATTCTGAGGAATTGTACACATGGCTTCCACCATGGCGGGCGCCATAGGGGATGCCACACATTGGATAGAAGACAACTACTGAAAACTGCCACGTCTCCCACTCCTTTGGATGATATGGAGAAGAGTTGTGATGCTCAACCTTGAAACTCTGACACAGTTCCTTCATCGTCTTGTTATTCAAATTTGAATCATTATCAGTAATTGATAGACCCAAAATATACTGTTTATTTGAATCGATTTGCGCACGTTATTTAGGATTTTATTTCTGTTTTCTTGTATTATGCCTTTGTTTTGTTTCTTTTTCAGGTTTTTGTATTTTCAAAGCTACTCGAGAAGAAATGAAGAAAAACGAGCTAAAAGATCTATATTCTGAGGAATTGTACACATGGCTTCCACCATGGCGGGCGCCATAGGGGATGCCACACATTGGATAGAAGACAACTGCTGAAAACTGCCACGTCTCCCACTCCTTTCCACCCTAGTTCATGTGGCGGGCGCCACAAGGGAATGGTGGGCGCCACCTTCACATTCTCGTTTCCCTCCCAAAAGGAGTTGGGGGACATTCTTGTCCTTACCTGTACTTTCCTACCACTATAAATAGAGGAGTTATGTTCCATTTCTAATCATCCAAGCTTAGTTACAGAACTCAAGCCATAAATTTCACCTATTGTAAAGTGATAAACTTCTCACATTGAGGGGTTATCACACTATCTAATCGAGTCTGTAATCAGTTTTGGAGCACTTGGGTAGAAGTTAATCCTGCCGCCATTTTATTTCTGTCATTTACTTCCAAATATACAAGATTTTAAAGCCTCTCATTTAGAGCAGGTTTCTGTCTATTTATCGCCCTTTTATTTATTTATCCACTTTTATTTCCCGCACCGCTTTTATTTCTCGCACCGTTTATTTCTCGCACCCTTTACTGCACTTTATTTATTTACCTGCATTTTATTTACTCGCATTTATTTACCATGTCTATTTACTTTACCATGTCCGAATAAATCTTAAAGGCTAGGATGCAAGGGTTATAGTTATAATAGTATTCCATACGACTGTCGATAGAATTACTTAGGGGTTATTTTAACTTTTAACACTTATTTTCTGTACTCAAAATCTGTTGGGTAAGATCGAAAGCCGTCCAACCTTTAGATAAATTTGGTTAGTTTTAACTGTTCCAAGGAAGCGAAAGCGCTTGGCTCAGTTAATTAGGAATCTTTAATGTTTAAGAAAACCAATTTTAAAACTGTTTTCGGACACGTTTATGGATTTAAAGTCCGGTTCGCAAGAACCTCTTTTTGTTAGAAATTCCAGGTCAAAATACTTTTCAACTAAGTCAAGAAACTATATTTCTTAAAAATAGGTTTATTAATCCTAACGCAATATGCGCCTTTTTATAAGTGACAATAAGAGGGATCGATTAGGGATAAACTCGGTTCTGATTACGCGAAAGCGACAGTTCCTGTTAAATTAGTTTTTTCATGAGTAGAAAATATTACCCCAAAAGGCATCCTATCTGTACACATTTGGAATACTACATAGCTATGTGAATTGCATCTATGCCTGTTGTTTTATTATTGAATTTATTTTTGCACTTTACTTTTATTTTGCAAAACTCAACCCTTTATTTGACTTGCCTTAGATAAACACCGTACCAATCGCAAACGATAGATTGGCGTTTGGTATCTATGGGATCGATAATCTTTTATATTACTCTGACGCTATTCGTGCACTTGTGAAATAGCCATCAAGTTTTTTTTGTCACCGTTTCCGGGGACCAATCACGTCAAAATTTCGTACCCTACTGTTACACCGTCTAGACTAAGGCTATACCCACCGGTCAATGCGAAGAACTCACAACACTGATACCCTTATAGATCCTTTAGAGGAACCTGAATGTTACATTCGTGCACATATCTTATTTCATAGAATTAAGAAAGCTACGGACGGAGACCATAACCAAAGACCCCTTAAGGATTTCGCCCAACCATCTAATGACGAACCTAGTTCTAGTATTGTGAACTATAAGTGCTCTTGATTGGCTGCATTTTATGGCAAAACTTTAGAGTTTGCATGTATGTCATACTGAATGTTAAGACATACTTAATGATGTGTGTGCAGGGTAAGTTAACTATAAGTTAAGCTAAATGTCATACAGAATGTCATGACACTGACCGTATGACATCCAGCGGGCATGTTAGTTTTTTTGGTATCTAGAAATCAGGAAATAAACCAGGAGCTCAAGATGAAAGACATGAGACATTTGAGAAGCCCTAAAGCGAAACAAATGCTCCTGAATTAAATGGCAAGCGTGCAGATAATTGAAGAGTAGGGTTTGTTATAATTAAACCTAACTGTGTGCACCAAGGCCCAAAGGACTTACTACTCTATAAATATCAGAAGGAGCAATCCTAGAAATCAAGGCTCTTAAAAGAAGAATAAAGAGTGCATATTACAGAGTCCTTGTGAGTGAAGAAGGTTGTTCTTCACGTGAGTATTGTGAGTGAAGAAAGTGTGTTCTTCACGTGTGAATTGAGTCTTAGGAATACTTGTTTACCAAGCCACTGTCTACTGCATTGGTTAGGTAGATCCTAAGTTGTGTCTCACTTAAAGCTTTTAAGCAAGAGTGTGTGTGCTCCTTGATCAAAGCTTTGAAGCAAGATCAAGGTGTGTATGAAGGGTTTCTTCATCTTTATTTTATAAATGTAATTGGATATCACTATGGTGTGATTGAGGGGGAGTGAGTGGGAATACTCAGGTCTAAAGTGTCTCTAGGTTGAAGTGTCATTGGGTAGGTTTTAAGGAGGAGGGAAAACTGAGTTGTTTGACTCTGAATTAATTCTACTGATAGTGAATTTCCTCCCTGGCTTGGTAGCCCCCAGATGTAGGTGTTGTTAACACTGAACTAGGTGAGAAATTGCTGTGTTATTTACTGCTTTTACTTACAGTTTAATTAGTTAGTATAGTAGTCAATGTCATAGTGGATGTTATAACTTTGGCAATAACATCCATCGTGTGCTTGCCAGAATTTCAATTGGCATCAGAGCAGGCACCCTGCTTGTTTATTCTGGTTGAGATCTAGGGAAATAAATTCTAGTACTATGGATAAAGATATAGGATTCACTAATAGACCTCCAATTCTGGATGGTTCTAATTATGATTATTGGAAACCTAGGATGATTGCATTCCTAAAATCCTTAGACAGCAAGGCTTGGACAGCTGCAAACTCTGGCTGGGAACATCCTGTGAAGAGTGACAAGGATGGAGTAGATGTGTTAATTCCTGAAGAGGAATGGAACAAAGAGCAAGAGGCCTTAGCTCTTGGGAACTCTAAAGCATTGAATGCACTCTTTAATGGTATAGACAAAAACATCTTCAGACTGGTACACCACTGTGAACTAGCAAAGGATGTTTGAGACACTCTCAATACTACTCATGAGGGAACCTCCAAGGTCAAAATGTCAAGACTTCAAATGCTGACATCAAATTTGAAGGTCTGAGAATGAAGGAAGATGATACCATTCATGAGTTTTACATGAATGTTCTTGAACTTGCAAACACCTCAGGAGCCTTGGGAGAAAAGATGTTTGAAGAGAAGCTTGTAAGGAAGATTCTCACGTCCTTACCTAAAAGGTTTGCCATGAAAGTAACAACCATTGAAGAAGCCCAAGTGTAATACCCCAAATTTTACCCTTATATTTAGTCAGTCATTTCGCATAGCATCTCATATGTACATTTGCTAACCACTAACAAGTCATGGAGGTGTTTGTTTTGCAGGGTTCGGTTCCAGGGGCATTTTGGTCATTTTACGTGGAAACCGCAAGTTTTGAGACATTATTTCAGAGGCATTTATTTGCCACTTGGGTCAAGGTGCCGGTATGTTTTGTCAGAAATATGATTGGACTCGGGGCCGTGCTTTGTTTGATTTTGAAACATTTTTAAACAGTCTGTTTCCTCTTAATAAGATGAAGTTGGATTGAAAAGGAAGTGGATACTGTTAAGGTTATTTTGAGAAGTGATGTGATCAACGAGATTTTAATTTGAATTTGTTCGGATATAATCATGTGGCGGGATATCATTTATAAAATTAGTCAAGGCAAAGGAGAAGTAAGTTTTAAATATTTTTGAACTTTTGTTCATAAGTATTTAAAAGTTACAACTCAAGGGGGAATTTAAATGGTTCTGAATTATTATTCATGGATACTTTGAATTTACAATTGAGAAAGTAAATATGAATATTTGTTGAATTTCATTTCATAAATATTTATAGTTTACAATTTGAAATGGATAAGTGAATTTGAACTTTATTCAAGAAATGCCATTGGTTTACAAGAGGATTCATTTACAATAAGTATCTATCCTAAGGAAATTCTAAACATCTAAGTGGATCTTCATGATGCTCCTTCGATGCTCTTTACGAATCTCCCATTAACCTGCACAACAAAAAAGAATACAACACAGAATAGAAAAATGTTAGAGTTTGTTTTCGACACTCTCAGAACAGTGTCATCATCGAGTGCCGGGAGTGGCACAACCGAAGCTGCGTCCTACCCCCGTTACCGATCCGCGCCGTGGGCGTCAGATCAGGTAACACCTGTTCTTATCGTTACGGGACATCCGAGAGATAGAAGTGATAAAGGAAGCGAGACTGATTCGTTTTGCCGCGATTGGATTTCCAAACTGATACGAGAATAAGGCCACATGGTTAATCTGGACTCAGACCCGGATGCCGGCAGGTCTAAATCACTCTGTGCTCTAAGTTTTTTTTCAACACCTGAAAAGCCACAAACGCATCAGTATCAGATTCAGAATTTGGAACTCAAAACCTAAACAATTCATGAGTAGCATCAATTCTGAGTTCATGGAAAGTCAAGTCCAAACAGAACAAGAGAACTGAAATGCAAGCCAAAACTGCATCAAACTACACCAAATACAAACTGAACTGCATCAAAGCAATGTATCAGAAGGCAAGTTCATGCGCAAAGAGCCAGAAGGAATATACTACAAATCTGTCATGACAGAAAGTTCCCAACAGGATCCAAAGAAAGGTGTAACAGCAGTTAATGTATCAGAAAGCAAGTTCAAACAGAATAAGAAGAATGAAGTACCCAAAAAAGCTGTATCAAGCTGCATCAAAAAATGTACCAAAGGTCGTCAGTTAGGGGGTAAGCTTCAACCAATTCGGATGGCAAGTCACAAAAATGTACACCAAGTTGCAGCACAAAGCATAGCGCAGACAGGGGCTCAGTCATGAACATCATTGCCCCCAACAAACAAGTCACCGAAACGTGAATGATATCAAGTGAAGTTATCAAACCATACTCACGAGTGAAACCGAACCAGTTCAGAATGCAAACAGCATAAAATCATGGCACGGATTGTACCAGCAAGGACAAGCAAGCATAAACATCTCAGTTCATGAAATAAACAAGTGCACAAAACCATAGCAGTCCATATCAGTCGTCGCGGCTCAGATGAACATCATCGCCCAAACTCGCTATCAGGTAAATGTCTCAAGGCAACAAAAAGCAACATTCGAATTCATAGTTGGACATAATTGAAACGCAAGAAGCGAATATCATCAGCAGTTAAAATAACTCAAATGGAACAAATGATAAACCACAAGCGAAGATCATCAGAGGCAATCGCAACATCATCAAAGAGTATCAGTTGTCACGGCTCAGATGAACATCATCGCCGTAGACCTTTCCCGGCAGTTCTGACTCGACCGAAGCCGCAGCGTCAGCCCTCTCTGAAAGAAGAAGAGGAGAAGAATCCATAATCTGCCATGAAACCAGAAACCTTCATCAGAAGAGACAATTGGAAACCAGTTAAACAACAATACGCATCTGTGAAACCAAAACAAATCCCAATACGGTTTATCAAACAGATTGCTATAGCCCAAATCAAAACCCCTGTTCGAGAAGGAAAGAATCCAAATCAGTCTCAAAAAAAAAAGATATCCAATTAGGTTTGGTCCCAAAACAGATCAAAACAAATCAGTTCAGATTATTAAACAAATCGAATAGGGTCATATCAGCTAGAAATCAGAAAGACCAATCAAATCCTAAAAGAGGAAACAGGATTCAATCATGTATCAGATGGATCCAAATCGTATCAGGAAACATCCCCATTGGAACTCAATCTGAAAAAAACCAAACAAAATCAAATCAAAACAAATCAAACGAATCAGTACAGATCAGTCAAACAAATTAATTTCAGATATCAAACAAATCCAATGAAATCCAATCAATGTCAGATAAAATCAGAATCGTATCAAAGATCCCAAATCGAATCATCAAAATCAAATAGCACAAATCCAACACGAATTAAAGGCCCAGAAAGATGAAATCGGAAGAGTATAAGAAGGGAACGATCTCACCATCAAAAACGCTAACTGGTGGCCACGAGAAAGAGAAGAACGAACGAAACCCTAACGGCGTGGTTGAGACTCAGAGGGACCGGTACCCTCATCATCGCCTCCGTTCACTGACGAACCAACATCAACAACCGCGAATCACCGAAAGGGGAAGATCACCTTCGCCGTTTAAACGACGGGCAATCAACTCCAAGCCTCAGAGGAAACCCTCATCATCGGCCGTTCACCATAAATGTAAGCTAAGAGATATCTCCCTCACAACATTCGTGTTTGATTTCAGGTTATGGAGGAAAATGAAGCGCATCGAGAGAGTCGCGAGGAAGAAGAAAGACGAGAGAGGAGAAGAAGATGTAAACGGCGCCGCGATAACATTAGGGTTCCCAGAACCCTAAATGTTTTTAGTTTAACCACCAACCGGGTTGGGTCCGGGTGTGATGACCGACCCAACCCCCCCTTTTATTTATTTTATGTTGTTTAGTTTTTTAAAATTTGTTTTATGTTTTTTAAAAAACCGTTTTTTAACATTTTAATTTTATAATTTAAAAAATCTGTTTTTTTAAAATGTAATATTAAGGATAAATGAAAAAACTTTTTTTAAAATAAAATAAGAAAAACTTTTCTTAAAAATATGAAAAATAAAACCTTTTTAAAAGAGTAAAATATTTTTAAATTAAATCTTTTTTTTTAGCTAATATTAAATTTTTTAAATAAAACAATAATAAAATCTCAAATTTGCATCTTTCTCTTCATTGTCTCGTAACTCATTTGATTGCCGCCTAACTCTGCCCACTAATGTCGTTTGTTCATTTTGCAGCTCATTACATTTACCATTACTTATTTCATTTTATCTCCTTATCATATTGTATATGTTTCTCGGTTGTAACCTCGCGAATCTAATAATCGCGCTTTAAATTTCTGCCTTTAAATTTCTGTTTGTATGGCTTTAACTTCTGTCTTATTTCCTGTTTACAATTCAATTATCTCACACCTTCATCAATATTTCTGTCACATTGCACACACACTGCCGAAGGAATTAGGTCTAGCTTTTGACCGCCGTGTCAATAGTCCTCAATCCAACCCTTACACCTTACAAACCCTAATTTTCACAAATGCCTCGCCGCAGGCAAGATTACAGCTTTACCCCTAGCATTAGGTCAAAGAGTCGCCGCACTCATTTTAGGGTTTCCCGCCGCAGAATCCCTAACTTAACCTAATTTAACCCTAATTACAACTTAACAATTCAACGTAGAGATTTGGAGTTTCTACACTCCATGTAAGCGTGTCCTTAAGATGCGTTTATTCCCCTTGAGACCTTGACCACAGTCAAGAAGTCTCTAACCTCCCTTTTGAGGGGAACTACGATTACTCTGATTCCACTCCCGTAAGGATACGTAGGCACAAGATGCGATGTCTTGCCGAGTAAACTTAGAATTAACCCCTTAGGTTTATTTTCTCACTTTTAATCCCTTTGTACATATACCTTAAGCAAATAAATAAAGCAAATAGTAAACATTTGAACAAAAGGTTCCTGTAGAGTACTACAGAAGTTTAGGGTGCTAATACATTCCCTAAATTTAACCAACCCCCGAACCCTAGATCTTTCCCCGCATTGTGTTTACAATGCAAAATAGGTTTTCCCTCTTTTGAACTTTTCCTTCGGATAAATCAAAGAGCGGTTGTGAATTGAATTGCGATTCAAACTAATTAATAGTTTGTGATCCTATTTCCACCGCAACAGAAAATGGCGACTTCACTGGGGAAGTCTTAACTTTTGAGGGTTATCCCTAACTTGTTCATACTTATTACTATCTGTGTTATTATTCATTTACATGTACATATTTGTGCTTTGATGGTGGGACTGTTCCTTGTGCTGTGAGATAAGTCCTACGCCCGGACTAGTGACATTATTATAGGATGGGGATATATTCGATGAGGCTTATAGGGAGTGAATCCCGACCAAGCTGATTCGAAAATCACCGCTCAGTTGAGACCTTTTCGAAAATGGTTCGGTTGAACGAGTAATCGCGAAAACTTTTTCCATGGTCGATTGGAGTCTGTGATATTGAGGACCGTAGTACCTTAACACCACCTTGGCCTTATTTAGGACGTAGTGCAGGAGCTATGTGGGAGTAATCCTACAACGGCTGCTACGCGATACTACACTCAAAAGAGGTTCTCTTGAGAATATTATTCACCCCCGAGTCAGTCGGAAGGTTGATAATATCCGAAAGATGGGCTGATGACTTTGGGCACTTTGTAGAACCTTGTTCGGCAGGTACAACTAACCTATAGTACACTCCTTTCGGGATGGGTAGACCTTGACTCCGCTCACGTTCCTTTAACCTAGGACTTTGTGTGTTTTCATGCATTGCATCCATAAAGCATCTCATTGCATTGCATTTCGTGGAGTTCAAATATCATTTATGGATATCGCGGGATACCATAAATAAGAAAATAAAATGAAAAAAAACAAGAAAAAGATTTCCTTGGTACCCCACGACATTCGTAAATGTTTGAATTCCATGAAATCTTCATTTGCATTTGCATCATAGCATCATGTACTTTCTTGCATTGCATGTGTCTTCCGTTTTCTCATGTTCGGTTCTCTCGCCTTCCAGTTTCGTCACCCTGAGTTCTCGGCACCAGTACAACACCAGAGCTCAAACTCGGAAAAGAATGGAGGATCAGGAAAAAGAGATTGATCGCCTTAGCAATGAACTTGAAGACCTTCGAGGGGGTATGGGGCGTATGATGGAATTGTTACATGTCATGAATGCTAAGATGGATACCCAGCCCACTGTTGTTTCCGAGATTACCGGCGTTACTATGGACCCTTCACCAAGTGTGACCGTAGCAAGGGACCCACCTTATGGTCTTGCTCCCGGTTTTGTGCCTCCTCAAGCCACTGTTCCGATTAATCAGCCTGTTCAGCAAGCCGTGCCTTTATTTTCTGAAGTTCCTAGGGGGGCTCCTATCTTTGCACCACCTGTTGTACACACCCGTGCGCAACCGTACTTCAATGAGACTGTTTTTGATGATCTTGATGAGAATGTTGAAGGTTATGAGAAACGTGATAAGCTTCGTGAGGAAGTAAACACCATCGTCCAGAGATTGAAAAAAGTAGAGGGTGATCAAATTTTTGGGACTGCTGCAAGGGATGTTTGTTTGGTCTCAGGTTTGGTTATTCCCCCGAAGTTCAAAACTCCGAACTTCGATCGTTATGAAGGTGCCACCTGTCCTAAGAGTCATCTGATCATGTATTATCGCAAAATGGCTGCCCATGTTGAGAATGATAAACTGATGATTCATTGCTTCCAAGATAGTTTGAAGGGTGCTTCTTCCAAGTGGTATTTAACTTTGGACCAGTCTCACGTTAAGAGTTTCCAGGATTTATCTGACGCTTTCATCAAACACTACAAGTACAATATGGACCTGGCTCCTGACAGAAGACAGTTGTTGAGTATGTCACAAAAGAATTCTGAGTCATTCAAAGAGTACGCTCAAAGGTGGAGAGAGATTGCTTCGCAGGTAGAACCTCCTTTGACCGAGAAAGAGTTAGCTGATTGGTTTGTCGACACGGTTCGTCCAGAATTTTACGAGAGAATGGTGGGTAGTGTGACTTCAAATTTCTCCGACATCGTTGCTGTGGGTGTCAAGATTGAATTGGGTATGAAAAGTGGTAAAATGACAAGTAATCATGGTGCTTCTAAGGATCAGCCGAAGAAACCTCCGTATAGCTCCCAGAAGAAGAAAGAGGGCGAGACTAATGCTATATCCTCTGGTAGACTAAGAGACCCATTTTATCGATATCCGCAAGGTTATGCTCAACCTCAAGGGTACCTGTTGCGGTGGAAATAGGATCACAAACTATTAATGAGTTTGAATCGCAATTCAATTCACAACTGCTCTTTGATTTATCCGAAGGAAAAGGTCAAAAGAGGGAAAACCTATTTTGCATCGTAAACACAATGCGAGGAAAGATCTAGGGTTCGGGGGTTGGTTAAATTTAGGGAAGGTATTAGCACCCTAAACTTCTGTAGTACTCTACAGGAACCTTTTGTTCAAATGTTTACTATTTGCTTTATTTATTTGCTTAAGGTATATGTACAAAAGATTACAAGTGAGAAAATAAACCTAAGGGGTTAATTCTAAGTTTACTCGGCAAGACATCGCATCTTGTGCCTACGTATCCTTACGGGAGTGGAATCAGAGTAATCGTAGTTCCCCTCAAAAGGGAGGTTAGAAACGTCTTGACTGTGGCCAAGGTTTCAATGGGGAATAAACGCATCTTAGGGACACGCTTACGTGGAGTGTAGAAACTCCAATATCTACGTTGAAATGTTAAGTTGTAATTAGGGTTAAATTAGGGATTCTACGGCGGGAAACCCTAAAATGAGCGCGGCGGCTCTTTGACCTAATGCTAGGGGTAAAATTGTAATCTTGCCTGCGGCGAGGCATTTGTGAAAATTAGGGCTTGTAGTTTGTAAGGGTTTGGAGTTGAGGACTATTGACACGGCGGTCAAACGGCTAGACCTAATTCCTTCGGAGGAGTGAAATTAATTATAAAGATGCGATGAAATTAAATATACATACAACGGCAGAAAATAAAGTGCGGAAAGATAAATGCGACAATTGTCTCGCAAAATTACATCCCATAAGCAGTTACAAATATGATAATTGAATATTTAAACTGAAAATAAAATCAATTGAACTTAGTCAGCTGCAAAAAACCAAAACAAACAGAGACTGTTATTATACGGGGTTAGACAAAAAATTAGACGGGAATGTTAGGAATTTAAGTAGAAAATTATAATTTTAACGAAACAAGAAAAAAAGTTAGAAATTTGGATCTTAAAAATGAGGACGTTAGCGAAAAATTAATAAACAATGAAAATTGATACGCAATGAAGATAGTGATAATATACAAGTAATAATGGAATATGAAATAGCAACGATGATGTCAGATTATGTACAAATATAAAAATAAATACAAAAATAAATAAATAAATATTAGTGAACAGGTTCATGGATAATCAAGAATACTGTTAGGAATGAAGGATGAAAATTGGAATTGACGATAATTAGAAGTTAAGTGATGAATGTTTTGAGACGGTGAGAATTTAGGTAATTAGAAAAGAGTTAGAATGGAATTAGGTTTTTTTTTTTTGGTGAAATTTAGAAAAGTTAGAGTTTTTAATGTGATTAAGAAAAAGAAAATAGATTAAAAGTTAGAATTAAAAGTTAGCAAAAAAATTAGAACTTCGAAATTTGGTTTTTTAAAAAAAAATGTTAGAAAATAAAAATAAAAGTTTGAAAATAAAAAAGAAAAGGTTAGATTTTAATTCAAAAAAAAAGTTAACACTCTTGAAAAAAAACAAAAATAAGATTAGAAATTTTTTTAAGAAAAGAAGAGTTATTTACTTTTGATGAAGACTGCAAGAGTTTTTGATGCTTGCCGATCCCCTGTTTTGTTGCTCCTGAGGGTCCTTTTATACTTGATTTTTTTAAATCTTTTTCAATCTCAGATTTGATTTGAATGAATTTTTATGATGATTTCAGATTTGATTCAATGATGGTGATGATGATATCTGGATTTGATTTTCTTAGGATGATGATATGATCTGATTGATCTGATTTAACTCTATATGTGATTCATTGTGATTGGATTTGATAAAAAAAATGTTGGGATTTAAATTTAAAAATGTTAGCAAAGAAAGTTAGAGTTTCAAGTTAAATAAAAATTAGAGTTTTAAGTTTAAAAAAAAAAAAAAGAGTTAGAATTTTAAAATAAAAAAATATATTTGAATGTTGATTTTAAAAAAAGTGTTAGAATTATTTTAAAAGGAATTTAGATCTTAATTTTAAAAAAGTTAGATTTTTATTTTAAAAAAATATTAGAATCTGATTAAAAAAATGTGTTAGAAATTAATTTAAAAAAGGTTATAAAAAAAATTTACTCTTAAAGAAAAGAAAAAAAAGTTAAATTTTAATCTAAATCCTAAAAGTTAGTAAGAAGAGCTTAAAATGATTTAAATAAATAAACTAAATAGAAAAGAAAAAAGAAAGAAAAAAGTTAATAAAAAACGTTAGTAAAGTTATAAAAAAAAATTAATTAAATTATTATTAGTTAAAAAAAAACAAGATCTAAAAAAAAAGGTTAATTTATTAAATAAGAATTTAAAATAAAATAAAAAAATAAAATAAAATAAAAAAGAAAGGGTAAAATTTGGGGTATTACAGTTGCCCCTATTTAAATGGCTACACCGGACGATTTGAGTGACAGAGACTCGAGGAATCGTGGTGGAGAGATTTAAATATAGATAACCGAAAATTTTGCCCTTATATGTGGCGATATGCAATGTTATAGACAAAACAAGAACAGACTATTGCAGACAATGCCATGAATATGATATGATGCGTATGTTGAAATGATGAATGCGAAAATGATGACGAATACTACTACACAGGGACAGACGCTACGAGAAGAACACACTGGGGAAAACGACGCGCTGAGACACAGTACAACACTGGGGGATTCTAAAAATGATGGTCAACTGGTGCGAACACGACCAATTGTCATTTTGGGGAACGAGATTCTCAAATGGAGATGACACCTGTGAGACGGCCTCCACTGGGGAATCTAAAAATAAAACTGGATCACGTACGATTGCAAGATCGATCACAGAATGCATGGAGCATTGAGCAAAGAATAACATCCAAGCTTCTGTAAACTATCTCTCGTGACACGATCAAACGGACTTTTCGGGAATCCGTAGCAAATATACAGGGTAAAAACCGGCTGTATGCCAAAATAAATGGACTTTAGGAATAAGATCCTTAAATGGAGATGGCACCTATGAGATGACCTCCACTTGGGAATGTCTAATAATAACTGGATCTACACGGCTTGCAAGATCGATTACAGAACGCTGGAGCATTGAGCAAAGAATAACATCCAAGCTTCTATAAACTATCCCTCGTGATGGGATCGAACGGATTTTCGGAAATCCGTATCAAATATACAGGGTAAAGACCGACTGTATGCCAAAGTAAATGGACTTTGATAGGAAATGCCCCGATAAGCTTCTCGAGGGAGAACTGTCACTTACCGTTGGAAGGGACTTATGTGCCAAAATGGATAAGCACTCAAATAAAGAGGCTGCTGCTTATCTGATAAATAAATCTTCTCGCATTTAAGGTCGGCGCCTGGAATACGATTCTGATTCTTCTCTTACTGAAGGAATAAATAAACTTCTTCATGCTTCAAGATCGTGCTCTCCTGAACATGAAAATGGCTAACTGAACTTCCTCATACTTCAGAATCGTGCTCTCCTGAATATGATTCGGCTTTTTCGGGTAAATGAAATTCTTCATACTTCAGAATCGTGCTCTCCTGAATATGAAAAGGGCTAACTGAACTTCCTCATACTTCAGAATCGTGCTCTCCTGAATATGATTCGGCTCTTTCTTGTAAATGAAATTCTTCATACTTCAGAATCGTGCTCTCCTGAATATGAAAAGGGTGAACTGAACTTCCTCATACTTCAGAATCGTGCTCTCCTGAATATGATTCCGCTCTTTCTTGTAAATGAAATTCTTCATACTTCAGAATCGTGCTCTCCTGAATACGATTTGGTTCAAACCTCAAGACGGCAGGTAAATGGAAGCCCAACTGCTCCATGGAGATGGCCATTTGCTGCGAGTCATAACGAGGATAGGATCGACTTCTTAGGTGAGAAATGTCGTATGCTGATGCTGTAAAATGTAAAGTGTAAAGGGTTGTACTGATATATTTTCCGGCGCGAACTGGCGTGTATCTGTAAAGGATTATAGTTGAAGATATTGCAAAATAAATGCACGTCCGGGTACAGTGATAAACTTCTCGGGCGAGAACAGTCGAACATCTGTCATGGTATGGTGAAAATCTTTAGATGGTGCAAAATAAATGCACGTCCGGTTGGGCTTGACTACCGACAAGACTGAGATTCAATCTAGGATCGAGCTAGAAAGAAGACTGGTAATCAAAACTCCATCGAGGGAATGATCTCGGAGGGTAAATATCTTATCCTGGTGAGGACAGATAGCTGAAGTAACCGTCATCCACGAGGATCGAGCTCCGTGGGGAAACTGGAAACGCATATGTATTTTATGCTTAGGGCTGACAATCTATTTGGAGAGAATGGACAGACCCAGTTACTCGGTGGTAACAACCAAATGATGGTGAAACACAATGAACCTGTGAATGCTAATGCATATGTTAATGCATATGTTAATATGAATGTATGTTGATGTCTATGTATGTTAGATGTTATGAAATGAGTATGTAATGAGTATGTAATGAATATGTAATGAATATGTAATGAAATAGGCATGTGATGCTTATGCCCCTGCGTAGGCCGACGAAACAGACTAGAGACAGGACGAGAGACGAAATAAACATCTCGACGGAGATACCCTGCGTTCTCTGCAACCAATACGTCAATCATGGGTAAGAAAGATCAATGGTAGAATCAAATCTGGTTTTAAAGTTCTGAATTCTCTGGGGAGAAGGTAATCTGCTTGGGTGTACAGTATCACATCTTCACATGGGGAGAAGAAAACCTGAGGAACACTTTTAAGTTACCCCAAGAAGAAGTTGTCAGCTTATAGTCTCTCTGGGTACTATCACTGGGCGATGCTTTGAAAGTGTTTCTGCAATAATGATATTTCCGGGGAATGAAGAGATCCTGTCGGAATTTCCACTAGTCAAAGTAATTTATTACATTTCAAACTTGTTTTGTTTTTTTGAAAAACAGTTTTGGAAAATCTACAATGCACCTTTCATTTTCAAATTTTTAAGAATAAACGCATTTTGCATAACAATAGAAAATAAAGAGCAATGCACCAAGGAATGTAAGTAACGAGATGGTATCTTTTATTAAAGGGTGGCTGCTTGCTGAAGGCATAGCTCCACAGATGGTTATGTTTAAAATTGGCAACATGGGAAAAAGTTACATCGAATTCAATGACACCTACTGACACTAATAACTAAGACTAATCCAGAATCCTGCTTTGGGGCAAGGATGAAAGAACTGAAACATGGCTCTCATGCGGAAAGTGTGTTCGAGATAATCAGTGTCTTCTGATGCAATGAAATGCCTTTGTCCCTAACTTTTGCCTGGACCGCCCTTTCGGGTTTTCAATCCACCGGGACGCTCTTTTTTGCCTAAGCCGCCCTTTCGGGTTTTCAACTTAGCGAGCTTTTTATTATTATTATTTTTTTTTCAACCCTTACTTTTGCCTAAGTCGCCTTTTGCAGGTTTTCGACTTAGCGGGTTTTTAGGCATAATATTTTCGGACTGCATCAGAATTCACGGGATGTGCTAGTTCTTCACCGTCCATTGTTGTAAGTATTAGAGACCCTCCGGAGAAGACAGTCTTTACAACGAACGGGCCTTCATAATTGGGCATCCACTTTCCACGCATATCTTTATGTACTGGTAAGATCTTTTTGAGTACGAGCTCTCCTTGACGGAACTCACGGATACGGATCTTCTTATCAAACGCTCTTTTCATCCGTTTCTGATATAATTGCCCATGGCACATGGCTGTCAAACGCTTCTTGTCAATGAGATTCAACTGATCCAATCTGTCTTGAGCCCACTCAGCTTCCTCAAGTTCAGCCTCCATTAACACTCTTAGCGAAGGTATCTCTACTTCGATGGGGAGCACGGCGTCCATTCCATACACCAATGAGAAAGGTGTTGCCCCTGTCGAAGTTCTCACTGAGGTTCTGTATCCATGCAAAGCAAACGGTAACATCTCATGCCAATCTTTGTAAGTCACAACCATCTTTTGCAGGATCTTCTTGATATTCTTATTTGCAGCTTCAACGGCTCCATTCATCTTAGGACGGTACGGAGAAGAATTGTGGTGAGTGATCTTGAAATTGTCACACAACTCTTTCATAGTCTTATTATTCAGATTGGTGCCATTGTCAGTTATTATCCGGCTTGGGATTCCATAACGGCAGATGATTTCTTTCCTGATGAAGCGGGCGACCACTTGCTTGGTCACGTTGGTGTAGGAGGCAGCCTCTACCCACTTAGTGAAATAATCTATAGCAACGAGGATAAAACGATGTCCATTAGAAGCTTTCGGCTCAATTGCCCCAATCATGTCAATGCCCCACATAGAGAACGGCCATGGTGAAGACAAAACATTCAACGGTGACGGAGGTACATGCATTTTATCAGCATAAATTTGGCACTTATGGCATTTTCTAGCGTATTGGATGCAGTCAGCTTCCATGGTTAACCAATAATACCCCGCCCTTAACATTTTCTTGGACATAGCATAACCATTGGCATGAGTTCCGAAGGTCCCCTCATGAATTTCCTGCAGTAACATGTCCGCTTCCCGTTTATCAACGCATCTGAGCAGGACCATGTCGTGATTTCTCTTGTACAACACATCATTACTGATAAAGAATTTGGACGCCAATCTTCTCAATGTCTTTTTGTCCAGACCAGTAGCACCATCGGGATATTCCTGCTTGACGAGATAGTTCTTGATATCATGAAACCAAGGCTTTTCATCCACCTCAACTTCTTCGACCATCTGACAATAAGCGGGCTCAACCTTGCGCTCAATATGGATAAGAGGTGCTTCATTAACGAATTTAACTTTCCACATAGATGCTAACATGGCTAATGCATCAGCTACGTGAATCTCGGATCTAGGAACATGCTCGAATTCTATCTCGTCGAAATACTTGATCAGCTCAATAATATAGTCCTTATAAGGGATTAACTTCTCATTCTTCGTCTCCCATTTGCCTTGTACCTGGTAAATAACCAAGGCTGAGTCACCACTTACTTTAAGAAGTTTGATTCGGAGGTGAATTGCTGCTTCGAGGCCGAGGATACACGCTTCATACTCTGCGACGTTATTAGTACACTCAAAGTCCAACCTTGCTGTAAATGGAGTGAATCCACCCTTTGGGTTCATCAAAACGGCGCCTATACCATGCCCCTTGAAATTCGAGGAACCATCAAACATCATCTTCCACCAAAGACCTGGTTCTGGACCTTCGCTCGGATCTGGCTCTTCACAATCTCTTTTAATCAACAGGATATCCTCATCGGGAAAATCGAACTTAAGAGGTTCATAATCTTCAACTGGCTGATCTGCAAGGTAATCAGATAAGATACTACCCTTAATCGCCTTCTGGGATACATACTGGATGTCATATTCGGATAACAACATGTGCCAACGGGCTAGCCTCCCGGTTTGAGCAGGTTTTTCAAAAATATACTTGATCGGATCCATTTTAGAAATCAATAACGTGGTATGACAGACCATATACTGCCGAAGGCGCTTAGCGGCCCATGCCAATGCACAACAAGTTTTCTCTAATGGTGAGTATCTGTTTTCGCAATCGGTAAACTTCTTGCTCAGGTAATAAATCGCATGTTCCTTTTTCCCAGTCTCATCATGTTGCCCAAGCACACAACCCATAGACTTCTCGAGGACAGTAAGGTACATAAACAACGGTCTTCCAGGTACGGGCGGGATCAGAATAGGGGGATCTTGCAAATAACCCTTAATCTTCTCGAACGCTTTCTGACAATCAGGGTTCCACTCAACTGTCTGCCCCTTGCAAAGCAACTTGAATATCGGCTCACAAGTAGCGGTCATATTAAAGATAAACCTGGAAATGTAATTCAGACGTCCCAGAAAACCCCTAACTTGCGTCTCGGTTCGCGGAGCCGGCATATCTTGAATGACTCGGACTTTGTCAGGATCCACCTCAATCCCTCGCTGGCTAACAATGAAACCAAGCAATTTTCCGGATCTGACACCGAAGGTACATTTTGCAGGATTCAATTTCAACTGGTATTTCCTGAGTCGTTCAAACAGCTTCACCAAATGGTCTAAATGCTCCTCTTCACTCTGAGATTTGGCTATCATATCGTCCACATACACCTCAATTTCTTTGTGCATCATATCATGAAAAAGAGTGGTCATAGCACGTTGGTCAGTTGCCCCTGCATTCTTTAAACCGAAAGGCATGACTTTGTAGCAGAAGGTTCCCCAAGGAGTAATGAAAGTAGTCTTCTCTCGATCATCGGGATCCATCTTGATCTGATTATAGCCAGAGAAACCATCCATAAATGAAAACAACGCAAAACTGGCTGTATTGTCTACAAGTGTATCAATATGTGGCAGTGGGAAGTCGTCCTTTGGACTTGCTTTGTTCATATCCCTGTAGTCTACACACATCCTAACCTTACCGTCCTTCTTGGGCACTGGCACAATGTTGGAAACCCAATCTGGATACTTCGCGACTGCCAAGAAACCTGCATCCAACTGCTTTTTAACCTCATCTCGAATCTTCAAAGCCATGTCGGGTCTCGTTCTTCGAAGCTTTTGTTTGATAGGCGGACAATCTGGCTTAAGCGGCAACTTGTGAACAACAATATCCGTGTCTAGGCCCGACATATCTTGATACGACCACGCGAACACATCAATATACTCTTTTAACAACTCAATCAACCTCGGCCTAATCTCCGTCCCAAGCATTGCACCAATCTTGACCTCTTTCTTGCTCTCATCTGTACCGAGATTAATTAAGTCCACCTGCTCTTTATGCGGTTGAAGCTCTGTGTACTCGTACTCAATCAATCTTGATTGATGGGTGCATCCCAGTCAGGAGTGTCAGTAAGGTCATTGGATCCAACAAGGTTTACGATATCTCTGCATGATGGAAGGCTTACTTAATTAAAATGCTCGCAGATATGTAAGAATGAAATGCTGTTTTTTTTTTTTTATTATTTTTTTTTGAAAAAAGGTTGCCAATTTCATTTTTAAAGGTGAAAACGAAAAACGCAAATGAACCAAAGTGGAATTGAACAAAATGCTTTTATTAATATCTTTTTAGAAATGAAAGGTGGCCCGACAAAACAACCCTATAGCCTTGGGCAGAGCTACAGATTTTTATTTGAAAATGTAAATGAAACTTTTTTTTTAAAAAAACAATTACTTTGACAAGGGAAAGATAACAGGGATCTCTACGGCCTCCCAGTTGTTCAAAACTGCATCACCCTTAAACACCAGGTTGCTCAGCTCTTCATTTTCTTCACAATCGCTGATGGCATTGACTTGGAAACCTCCGCTGACAAATACTTCTTGGATAACCTTCGGACGCCCTTCGACAGTTGTGGCAGCTCCAATCTGAGTTGGTTTGTAACCCAACCCAGAGCGATCAGTCTTGGTCTTGACGTCAATTACCTCTCCCCAACCTTCGGGAATGCCCCTGTCAATTGTTGCTTTGGTACTCTTCAGAGATGCAAAAGATGGATTACCCTGACCCACTGTCTCTTCGACCTCCAGCAGAACAGCATTGGCGATCTCAAGTGCTTGAAAGGAAATGTCTAAAGCATTCTCGTCAGCCTCGATGTAACGGAAAGAGGACAGGTTACTGACCATTAGATCTTCCTCACCGTGTATAATAACCAACTTTCCATCGATTACGAACTTCATCTTCTGATGTAAAGTTGAGGTTACCGCCCCAGCGGCATGAATCCACGGCCTTCCGAGTAAACAACTGTAGTTGGGATTAATGTCCATGACTTGAAACGTGATATTAAAAATTTTCGGACCAATCAGGATAGGAAGCTCAACCTCCCCCATTACCGACCGGCGAGAGCCATCGAAAGCCTTGACAACCAAAGGAGTAGGTTTCAACACAGTCTCTTTACAAGCCAACTTATCGAGAATCCTCTTGGGTAGAACATTCAGAGAAGAGCCGGTGTCCACTAGCACTCTCGCTAAATTGTCCTCTTGACATTTTACCGATATATATAAAGCACGATTATGGTTCGGACCCTCTTTCGGTAACTCTTCATTGCTGAAACTGAGGGTGTTACAGGCGGTCAAATTGGCAATCACACTATCAAACCGACTGGTGCTAATATCTTGATCCACATGTGCTTGAGTCAAAACCTTCTGCAAGGCCATCCTATGAGCGGGTGAATTCATTAACAGAGATAGAATTGAGATCTTGGAAGGAGTCTGATGAAGCTGATCGATAACTTTATAGTCACTTTTCTTGATGATCCTAAAAAATTCGGCATCTTCATCATTCGTGACGGCTCCCTTACCTTTGTCTTTGGCAGGCACATGGATATTAGTGGTCTCCTTAGGTGGATCCTCATTAGAATGGGGAGTGTACACACGGCCACTGCGAGTCATCCTGCTTACCTCTGCGATATTGGTCACAGTATCCTTACCCTCTTCCTTTGAAATAACCTTCCCAGACTCCTTGTCAATCATCGTCACGTCATATTTCCAAGGCACAACTTTAGGATCACTGAAAGGAAACGGACTCGGTCTTCGAATAACTATAGGCTTAGGCTGATTCACTTCAGGGATATACGACCTCGGTATATCGAACACGAGGTTGGCGGAGCCTGCCCCTGATAAATTAAACACTGGTACCTTACCCTTTGATTCAGGCTGATGGAAGACAGGCTCAACCACAGCGACTACATCCTTCTTGGCTTGGCTTGTCACTTGTAAAACACCCTCATTAATCAGCCTCTGAACATCATTCTGAACCAACACACAACCCTTAGTACTGGCTTCACAACTTACACATGCAACGTGGGAAGTATCTACCAAACCAACTTCAAACAGTTTCGAGTGGAACATCTTGAGAGGAGTCTTAATCTGTTCAACGTCAAGGGCATAACCTTCTCCCGAATCAGCACTAATGGCATTGACACTCTCATGGTTAGGAAAAGGGTTCTTCTTAACATTTGGTTGAGGATCCTCAAATGATAAAATCTTCTTTTCCAATAAATCTCTAACAATATTTTTGAGAGCATAACAATTCTCCAGATCATGACCAGGCGCACCCTCATGAAATAAACAATGAGCGGCGGCGTTGTAATTGGCGGGTAGAGGATTAGGAGGCGGACCCAAAGCCCGAGTAGTGATGAGACCCTATTTGACCAAAGAGGGATACAACTCGGTAAAAGTCATCGGGATCGGCAGACAAGGTTTATACGTTCTTCTGTTTGGCATATTCTGGCGAGGAGCCGGACTCTTTGGCTGTTGAGGAGCAGGAGTATTGGGTGCCTGTAGGTAGTTGACAGGAGGCGGATAAACAGGAGGTTGTTGCATAGGTGGATACATGGGAACCTGTTGATTGAAAGAAGGTGTAATAGCTGCCACATAGGGTTGTTGAGCATATTGGACTGGGTACCCTTGAGGTTGAGCATAACCTTGCGGATGCCGGTAAAAGCGTTCCCTTGGTCTACCAGAGGATATAGCATTAGTCTCACTCTCCTTCTTTTTCTGGGAGCTATACGGAGGTTTCTTCGACTGATCCTTAGAAGCGCCATGATTATTTGTCATTTTACCACTCTTCATACCCAATTCAATCTTGACACCCACAGCAACGATGTCGGAGAAATTTGAAGTCACACTACCCACCATTCTCTCGTAAAATTCTGGACGGACTGTGTCGACAAACCAATCAGCTAACTCTTTCTCGGTCAAAGGAGGTTCTACCTGCGAAGCAGTCTCTCTCCACCTTTGAGCATACTCTTTGAATGACTCAGAATTCTTTTGTGACATACTCAGCAACTGTCTTCGGTCAGGAGCCAGATCCATATTGTACTTGTAGTGTTTGATGAAAGCGTCAGATAAATCTTGAAAGCTCTTAACGCGGGATTGGTCCAAAGTTAAATACCACTTGGAGGAAGCACCCTTCAAACTATCTTGGAAGCAATGAATCATCAGTTTATCATTCTCAACATGGGCAGCCATCTTGCGATAATACATGATCAGATGACTCTTAGGACAGGTGGCACCTTCATAGCGATCGAAGTTCGGAGTTTTGAACTTCGGGGGAATAACTAAACCTGAGACCAAACAAACATCCCTTGCAGCAGTCCCAAAAATTTGATCACCCTCTACCTTTTTCAATCTCTGGACGATAGTGTTTACTTCCTCACGAAGCTTATCATTTTTCTCATAACCCTCAACATTCTCATCAAGATTATCAAAAACTGTCTCATTGAAGTACGGTTGCGCACGAGTGTGTACAACAGGTGGTGCAAAGATAGGAGCCCCCCTAGAAACTTCAGAAAACAAGGGCACGGCTTGCTGAACAGGTTGATTAATCGGAACAGTGGCTTGAGGAGGCACAAAACCGGGAGCGAGACCATAAGGTGGGTCCCTTGCTACGGTTACACTTGGTGGAGGGTCCACAGTAACGCCGGTAATCTCAGAAACAACAGTGGGCTGGGTATCCATCTTAGCATTCATGACATGTAACAATTCCATCATACGCCCCATACCCCCTCGAAGGTCTTCAAGTTCATTGCTAAGGCGATCAATCTCTTTTGCCTGATCCTCCATTCTTTTCCGAGTTTGAGCTCTGGTGTTGTATTGGTGCCGAGAACTCAGGGTGACGAAACTGGAAGGTGAGAGAACCGAGTGTGAGAAATCGGGAGACACATGCAATGCAAAAGTATGATGCTAAAATGTGAATGTAAATGAAGATTTCATGGAATTCAAAACATTTACTAATGTCGTGGGGTACCAAGGAAATCTTTTTCTTGTTTTTTCATTTTATATATATATTTTTTTTATTTATGGTATCCTGCGATATCCATAAATGATGTTTGAACTCCATGAAATACAATGCGATGAGATGCTTTATGGATGCAATGCATGAAAACACACAAAGTCCTAGGTTAAAGGCTTGCATGAGGTTCAAAGGCAAGTACCCTCCCCTGAAGTTAGATGGTTCATCCTGTCCTACAAAAGTAACCAGGTTCTAAGGGATCTCAATATCATTGATCCTTCACAAGGGTGGTTGTTCAGAAGGCAACTTACTTACCAACCAAAACCCTCCAAGTTTAAGATCTCAATGAGCGTAGTATCGAGTGTCAACCAACTTCAGTCTGCACCAAAGCCGGTTACCTCACTACTTTCTAACGGCCAAGATGAGTTAACTAGGGTTCTAAAAGTCAGTTAGTGCATTGGCAACATATGGCAGCCTCAATATTATCCTCAACTTGACTTAAGGAATATAAGCACCAACCAAGAAGTCGCACTAACTATGGCCACCAGATCAATCGTATCGATATACGTCGTACAGTTTCCTTGGTCTATTGCCATTTACCTAAGGTACACTAGATCCGGGTGTAGGACTTATCTCACAGCACAAGGAACAGTCCCACAATCAAAGCACAAATATATACATGCAAATGAATAATAACACAGATAGTAATAAATATGAACAAGTTAGGGATAACCCTCAAAAGTTTAGAACAGTCCCCAGTGAAGTCGCCATTTTCTGTTGCGGTGGAAATAGGATCACAAACTATTAATGAGTTTGAATCGCAATTCAATTCACAACCGCTCTTTGATTTATCCGAAGGAAAAGGTCAAAAGAGGGAAAACCTATTTTGCATCGTAAACACAATGCGAGGAAAGATCTAGGGTTCGGGGGTTGGTTAAATTTAGGGAAGGTATTAGCACCCTAAACTTCTGTAGTACTCTACAGGAACCTTTTGTTCAAATGTTTACTATTTGCTTTATTTATTTGCTTAAGGTATATGTACAAAAGATTACAAGTGAGAAAATAAACCTAAGGGGTTAATTCTAAGTTTACTCGGCAAGACATCGCATCTTGTGCCTACGTATCCTTACGGGAGTGGAATCAGAGTAATCGTAGTTCCCCTCAAAAGGGAGGTTAGAAACGTCTTGACTGTGGCCAAGGTTTCAATGGGGAATAAACGCATCTTAGGGACACGCTTACACGGAGTGTAGAAACTCCAATATCTACGTTGAAATGTTAAGTTGTAATTAGGGTTAAATTAGGGATTCTACGGCGGGAAACCCTAAAATGAGCGCGGCGGCTCTTTGACCTAATGCTAGGGGTAAAATTGTAATCTTGCCTGCGGCGAGGCATTTGTGAAAATTAGGGCTTGTAGTTTGTAAGGGTTTGGAGTTGAGGACTATTGACACGGCGGTCAAACGGCTAGACCTAATTCCTTCGGAGGAGTGAAATTAATTATAAAGATGCGATGAAATTAAATATACATACAACGGCAGAAAATAAAGTGCGGAAAGATAAATGCGACAATTGTCTCGCAAAATTACATCCCATAAGCAGTTACAAATATGATAATTGAATATTTAAACTGAAAATAAAATCAATTGAACTTAGTCAGCTGCAAAAAACCAAAACAAACAGAGACTGTTATTATACGGGGTTAGACAAAAAATTAGACGGGAATGTTAGGAATTTAAGTAGAAAATTATAATTTTAACGAAACAAGAAAAAAAGTTAGAAATTTGGATCTTAAAAATGAGGACGTTAGCGAAAAATTAATAAACAATGAAAATTGATACGCAATGAAGATAGTGATAATATACAAGTAATAATGGAATATGAAATAGCAACGATGATGTCAGATTATGTACAAATATAAAAATAAATACAAAAATAAATAAATAAATATTAGTGAACAGGTTCATGGATAATCAAGAATACTGTTAGGAATGAAGGATGAAAATTGGAATTGACGATAATTAGAAGTTAAGTGATGAATGTTTTGAGACGGTGAGAATTTAGGTAATTAGAAAAGAGTTAGAATGGAATTAGGTTTTTTTTTTGGGTGAAATTTAGAAAAGTTAGAGTTTTTAATGTGATTAAGAAAAAGAAAATAGATTAAAAGTTAGAATTAAAAGTTAGCAAAAAAATTAGAACTTCGAAATTTGGTTTTTTTAAAAAAAATGTTAGAAAATAAAAATAAAAGTTTGAAAATAAAAAAGAAAAGGTTAGATTTTAATTCAAAAAAAAAGTTAACACTCTTGAAAAAAAACAAAAATAAGATTAGAAATTTTTTTAAGAAAAGAAGAGTTAGTTACTTTTGATGAAGACTGCAAGAGTTTTTGATGCTTGCCGATCCCCTGTTTTGTTGCTCCTGAGGGTCCTTTTATACTTGATTTTTTTAAATCTTTTTCAATCTCAGATTTGATTTGAATGAATTTTTATGATGATTTCAGATTTGATTCAATGATGGTGATGATGATATCTGGATTTGATTTTCTTAGGATGATGATATGATCTGATTGATCTGATTTAACTCTATATGTGATTCATTGTGATTGGATTTGATAAAAAAAATGTTGGGATTTAAATTTAAAAATGTTAGCAAAGAAAGTTAGAGTTTCAAGTTAAATAAAAATTAGAGTTTTAAGTTTAAAAAAAAAAAAATGAGTTAGAATTTTAAAATAAAAAAATATATTTGAATGTTGATTTTAAAAAAAGTGTTAGAATTATTTTAAAAGGAATTTAGATCTTAATTTTAAAAAAGTTAGATTTTTATTTTAAAAAAATATTAGAATCTGATTAAAAAAATGTGTTAGAAATTAATTTAAAAAAGGTTATAAAAAAAATTTACTCTTAAAGAAAAGAAAAAAAAAGTTAAATTTTAATCTAAATCCTAAAAGTTAGTAAGAAGAGCTTAAAATGATTTAAATAAATAAACTAAATAGAAAAGAAAAAAGAAAGAAAAAAGTTAATAAAAAACGTTAGTAAAGTTATAAAAAAAAATTAATTAAATTATTATTAGTTAAAAAAAAACAAGATCTAAAAAAAAAGGTTAATTTATTAAATAAGAATTTAAAATAAAATAAAAAAATAAAATAAAATAAAAAAGAAAGGGTAAAATTTGGGGTATTACAGTACCCAATCCAATATGCTCAACAACCCTATGTGGCAGCTATTACACCTTCTTTCAATCAACAGGTTCCTATGTATCAACCTATGCAACAACCTCCTGTTTATCCGCCTCCTATCAACTACCTACAGGCACCCAACGCTCCTGCTCCTCAACAGCCAAAGAGTCCGGCTCCTCGCCAGAACGTTCCGAACAGAAGAACGTATAAGCCTTGTCCGCCGATTCCGATGACTTTCACCGAGTTGTATCCCTCTTTGGGTCAAGCAAGGTCTAATCACTACTCGGGCTTTGGGTCCGCCTCCTAATCCTCTACCCGCCAATTACAACGCCGCCGCTCATTGTTTATTTCATGAGGGTGCGCCTGGTCATGATCTGGAGAATTGTTATGCTCTCAAAAATCTTGTCAGGGATTTATTGGAAAAGAAGATTTTGTCATTTGAAGATCCTCAACCGAACGTTAAGAAGAACCCTTTTCCTAACCATGAAAGTGTCAATGCCATTAGTGCCGATTCGGAGGAAGGTTATGTCCTTGACGTTGTACAGATTAAGACTCCTCTCAAGACGTTCCATTCGAAACTGTTTGAAGCTGGTCTGGTAGATACTTCCCACGTTGCATGCGTAAGTTGTGAAGCCAGTATTAAGGGTTGTGTGTTGGTTCAGAACGATGTTCAGAGGTTGATTAATGAGGGTGTTTTACAAGTGACAAGCCAACACAAGAAAGATGAGGTCGCTGTAGTTGAGCCAGTCTTCCATCAGCCGGGATCAAAGGGAAAGGTACCAGTGTTTAATCTATCAGGGGCAGGTTCTGCCAATCTCGTGTTCGATATACCAAAGTCATCTATCCCTGAGGTGAATCAGCATAAGCCAATAGTTATTCGAAGACCAAGTCCGTTTCCTTTCAGTGATCCTAAAGCTGTGCCTTGGAAATACGACGTGACGATGATTGACAAGGAGTCTGGAAAGGTTATTCCAAATGAAGAGGTTAAGGACACTGTGACCAATATCGCAGAGGCAAGCAGGATGACTCGCAGTGGCCGTGTGTATACTCCCCGTTCCAATGAGGTTCCACCTAAGGAAACCACTAGTATCCCTGTTCCTGCCAAAGACAAAGGTAAGGGAGCCGTTACGAATGATGAAGATGCTGAGTTTTTGAGGATCATCAAGAAAAGTGACTATAAAGTTATCGATCAACTTCATCAGACTCCTTCCAAGATTTCGATTTTATCTCTGTTGATGAGTTCACCCGCTCATAGGATGGCCTTGCAGGAAGTTTTGACTCAAGCACATGTGGATCAAGATATCAGCACCAGTCGGTTCGATAGTGTGATTGCCAATTTGACCGCCTGTAACACCCTTAGTTTCAGCAACGAAGAGTTACCGAAGGAGGGTCCGAATCATAATCGTGCTTTACATATGTCGGTGAAATGTCAGGAGGACAATTTAGCGAGAGTGCTAGTAGACACCGGCTCTTCTCTGAATGTTCTACCCAAGAGGGTTCTTGATAAGTTGGTTTTCAAAGAGACTGTGTTGAAACCTACTCCTTTGGTCGTCAAGGCTTTCGATGGTTCTCGCCGGTCGGTAATGGGGGAGGTTGAGCTTCCTATCCTGATTGGTCCGCAAGTTTTTAATATCACTTTTCAAGTCATGGACATTAATCCCAATTACAACTGCTTACTGGGAAGGCCATGGATTCATGCCGCTGGGGCAGTAACCTCAACGTTACATCAAAAGATGAAGTTCGTAATCGATGGAAAGTTGGTTATTATACACGGTGAGGAGGATCTGATGGTCAGTAACCTATCTTCTTTCCGTTACATCGAGGCCGATGAGAATGCTTTAGAAATCTCCTTTCAAGCACTTGAGATCGCCAATGCTGTTCTGCTAGAAGTCGAAGAGACAGTGGGTCAGGGTAATCCATCTTTTGCATCTCTGAAGAGTACCAAATCAACAATTGACAGGGGCATTCCTGAAGGTTGGGGAGAGGTAATTGATGTCAAGACCAAGACTGATCGCTTTGGGTTGGGTTACAAACCAACTCAGAATGGAGCTGCCACAACTGTCGAAGGACGTCCGAAGGTTATCCAAGAGGTATTTGTCAGCGGAGGTTTCCAAGTCAATGCCATCAGTGACTGTGAGGAAAATGAAGAGCTGAGCAACCTGGTGTTTAAGGGTGATGCAGTTTTGAACAACTGGGAGGCCGTAGAGATCCCTGTTATTTTTCCCTTGTCAAAGTAATTTTTTAAAGTTTCATTTACATTTTCAAATAAAAATCCGTAGCTCTGCCCAAGGCTATAGGGTCGCTTTTATTGGGCCACCTTTCATTTCTAAGAGGATGTTAATAAAGGCATTTTGTTCAATTCCACTTTGGTTCATTTGCGTTTTTCGTTTTCACCTTTAAAAATGAAATTGGCAACCTTTTTTCCAAAAAATAAAACAAAAAACAGCATTTCATTCTTACATATCTTCGAGCATTTTAATTAAGTAAGCCTTCCATCATGCAGAGACATCGTAAACCTTGTTGGATCCAATGACTTTACTGACACTCCTGACTGGGATGCACCCATCAATCAAGCTGAGGACGAGGGTGAAGAAGATTTTGAAGTACCCGCTGAACTGACAAGATTGATTGAGTACGAGTACACAGAGCTTCAACCGTATAAAGAGCAGGTGGACTTAATTAATCTCGGTACAGATGAGAACAAGAAAGAGGTCAAGATTGGTGCAATGCTTGGGACAGAGGTTAAGCCGAGGTTGATTGAGTTGTTAAAAGAGTATATTGATGTGTTTGCGTAGTCGTATCAAGATATGCCGGGCCTAGACACGGATATTGTTGTTCACAAGTTGCCACTTAAGCCAGATTGTCCACCTATCAAGCAAAAACTTCGAAGAACGAGACCCGACATGGCTTTGAAGATTCGAGATGAGGTTAAAAAGCAGTTGGATGCAGGTTTCTTGGCAGTCGCAAAATATCCAGATTGGGTTGCCAACATTGTGCCAGTGCCCAAGAAGGACGGTAAAGTTAGGATGTGTGTAGATTACAGGGATCTGAACAAAGCAAGTCCGAAAGACGACTTCCCTCTGCCACATATTGATACACTGGTAGACAATACAGCCAGTTTTGCGTTGTTCTCATTTATGGATGGTTTCTCTGGCTATAATCAAATCAAAATGGATCCCGACGATCGAGAGAAGACTACTTTCATTACTCCTTGGGGGACCTTCTGCTACAAAGTCATGCCCTTCGGTTTAAAGAACGCGGGGGCAACTTACCAACGCGCTATGACCACTCTTTTTCATGATATGATGCACAAGGAGATCGAGGTGTATGTGGACGATATGATAGCCAAGTCTCAGAGTGAAGAGGAGCATCTAGACCATTTGGTGAAGCTGTTTGAACGATTCAGGAAATATCAGTTGAAATTGAATCCTGCTAAATGTACCTTCGGTGTCAGATCTGGAAAATTGCTTGGTTTCATTGTTAGCCAACGAGGGATTGAGGTAGATCCTGACAAAGTCCGAGCCATTCAAGATATGCCAGCTCCGCACACCGAGACGCAAGTTAGAGGTTTTCTGGGACGTTTGAATTATATTTCCAGGTTTATCTCCAACATGACCGCTACTTGTGAGCCGATATTCAAGTTACTTTGCAAGGGGCAGACGGTTGAGTGGAACCCCGATTGTCAGAAAGCGTTTGAGAAGATTAAGGGTTATTTGCAAGACCCCCCTATTCTGATTCCTCCCGTACCTGGAAGACCGTTGTTTATGTACCTTACCGTTCTTGAGAAGTCTATGGGTTGTGTGCTTGGACAACATGATGAGACTGGAAGAAAGGAGCATGCGATTTATTACCTGAGCAAGAAGTTTACCGATTGTGAAAACAGATACTCACCATTGGAGAAAACTTGTTGTGCATTGGCATGGGCCGCTAGGCGCCTTCGGCAATATATGGTCTGTCATACCACATTGTTGATTTCTAAAATGGATCCGATCAAGTATATTTTTGAAAAACCTGCTCAAACCGGGAGGCTAGCCCGTTGGCACATGTTGTTATCCGAATATGACATCCAGTATGTACCCCAGAAGGCGATTAAGGGTAGTATTTTATCTGATTATCTTGCATACCAGCCAGTTGAAGATTATGAACCTCTTAAGTTTGATTTTCCTGATGAGGATATTTTGTTGATTAAAAGAGATTGTGAAGAGCCGGATCCGAGCGAAGGTCCAGAACCAGGTCTTTGGTGGAGGATGATGTTTGATGGTTCCTCGAATTTCAATGGGCATGGTATAGGCGCCGTTTTGATGAACCCAAAGGGTGGATTCACTCCATTTACAGCAAGGTTGGACTTTGAGTGTACTAATAACGTCGCAGAATATGAAGCATGTATTCTTGGCCTCGAAGCAGCAATTCACCTCCGAATCAAACTTCTTAAAGTAAGTGGTGACTCAGCCTTGGTTATTTACCAGGTACAAGGCAAATGGGAAACGAAGAATGAGAAGTTAATCCCTTATAAGGACTATATTATTGAGCTGATCAAGTATTTCGACGAGATAGAGTTCGAGCATGTTCCTAGATCCGAGAATCACGTTGCTGATGCTTTAGCCATGTTAGCATCCATGTGGAAAGTTAAATTCGTTAATGAAGCACCTCTTATCCATATTGAGCGCAAAGTTGAGCCCGCTTATTGTCAGATGGTCGAAGAAGTTGAGGTGGATGAAAAGCCTTGGTTTCATGATATCAAGAACTATCTCGTCAAGCAAGAGTATCCCGATGGTGCTACTGGTCTGGACAAGAAAACATTGAGAAGACTGGCGTCCAAATTCTTTATCAGTAATGGTGTGTTATACAAGAGAAATCACGACATGGTTCTGCTCAGATGTGTTGATAAACGGGAAGCGGACATGTTACTGCAGGAAATTCATGAGGGGACCTTCGGAACTCATGCCAATGGTTATGCTATGTCCAGGAAGATGTTAAGGGCTGGGTATTATTGGTTAACCATGGAAGCTGACTGCATCCAATACGCTAGAAAATGCCATAAGTGCCAAATTTATGCTGATAAAATGCATGTACCCCCATCACCGTTGAATGTTTTGTCTTCACCATGGCCGTTATCTATGTGGGGCATTGACATGATTGGGGCAATCGAGCCGAAGGCTTCTAATGGTCATCGTTTTATCCTTGTTGCTATTGATTATTTCACCAAGTGGGTAGAGGCTGCCTCCTACACCAACGTGACCAAGCAAGTGGTTGCCCGCTTCATCAGGAAAGAAATCATCTGCCGTTATGGAATCCCAAGCCGGATAATAACTGACAATGGCACCAATCTGAATAACAAGACTATGAAAGAGCTGTGTGACAGTTTCAAGATCACTCATCACAATTCTTCTCCGTACCGTCCTAAGATGAATGGGGCCGTTGAAGCTGCGAATAAGAATATCAAGAAGATCCTGCAAAAGATGGTTGTGACTTACAAAGATTGGCATGAGATGTTACCGTTTGCTTTGCATGGATACAGAACCTCAGTGAGAACTTCGACAGGGGAAACACCTTTCTCATTGGTGTATGGAATGGACGCCGTGCTCCCCATCGAAGTAGAGATACCTTCTTTAAGAGTGTTGATGGAAGCTGAACTTGAGGAAGCTGAGTGGGTTCAAGACAGACTGGATCAGTTGAATCTCATTGACGAGAAGCGCTTGACAGCCATGTGCCATGGGCAATTATATCAGAAACGGATGAAAAGAGCGTTTGATAAGAAGATTCGTATCCGCGAGTTCCGTCAAGGAGAGCTCGTACTCAAAAAGATCTTGCCAGTACATAAAGATATGCGTGGAAAGTGGATGCCCAATTATGAAGGCCCATTCGTCGTAAAGACCGTTTTCTCCGGAGGGTCTCTGATACTTACAACGATGGACGGTGAAGAACTAGCACATCCCGTGAATTCTGATGCAGTCCGAAAATATTATGCCTAAAAACCCGCTAAGTCGAAAACCTGCAAAAGGCGACTTAGGCAAAAGTAAGGGTTGAAAAAAAAAGGAAATAATAATAAAAAGCTCGCTAAGTTGAAAACCCGAAAGGGCGGCTTAGGCAAAAAGGAGCGTCCCGGTGGATTGAAAACCCGAGAGGGCGGTCCAGGCAAAAGTTAGGGACAAAGGCATTTCATTGCATCAGAGGACACTGATCATCGCGAACACACTTTCCGCATGAGAGCCATGTTTCATTTCTTTCTTCCTTGCCCAAAGCAAGATTCTGGATTAGTCTTAGTTATTAGTGTCAGTAGGTGTCATTGGATTCAGTGTAACCTTTTCCCATGTTGCCAATTTTAAAACATAATCATCTGTGGAGCTATGCCTTCAGCGAGCCGCCACCCTTTAATAAAAGATACCATTTTGTTACTTACATTCCTTGGTGCATTGCTCTTTGTTTTCTATTGTTATGCAAAATGCGTTTATTCTTAAAATTTGAAAATGAAAGGTGCATTGTAGATTTTCAAAACTGTTCTTAAAAAAAAAACGAATTTGAAATATAATAAATTACTTTGACTAGTGGAAATTTCGGAAGGATTTCTTCACCCCCCGAAAATATCATTATTGCAGAAACACTTTCAAATCATTGCTCTAACACAGTCCCCGGCGAGACTATAAGCTGACAACCTTTTCTTGGGTAACTCGAAAGTGTCCTTCAGGTTTTCCTCTCCCCATGTGAAGACATGATACTGTACACCCAAGCAGATTACTTTCTCCCTCAGAGAATTCAGAACATTTAAAACCAGATATGATCCTACCATTTCTTCCCATGATTGACGTATTGGTTGCAGAGAATGCAGGGTATCCCCGTCGAGATGTGTATTTCATCTCTCGTCCCATCTCTAGTCTGTTTCTTCAACGTACGCAAGGGCATAAGCATCACATGCCTATTTCATTACATATTCATTACATACTCATTACATATTCATTACATATTCATTACATATTCATTACATACTCATTTCATAACATCTTGCATATTTAACTACATAGACATTAACATACATTCATATTAACATATTCATTAACATACGCGTTAGCATGCACAGGTTCATTGTGTCTCTATCATTGGTCGTTACCGCCGAGTAACTGGGTTCGTCCATTCTCTTCAAATAGATTGTCAGCCCTAAGCATAAAATACATAAGTGTTTCCAGTTTCCCCACAGAGCTCGATCCTCGTGGATGACGGTTACTTCAGCTATCTTTCCTCACTAGGATAAGATATCTACCCTTCGAGATCATTCCCTCGACGGAGTCTTGATTACCAGTCTTCTTTCTAGCTCGATCCTAGATTGAATCTCAGTATTGTCGGTCGTCGAGCCCAACCGGACGTGCATTTATTTTGCACCATCTGAAGGTTTTCACCATACCATGACAGATACGCGACTGTTCTCGCCCGAGAAGTTTATCACTGTACACGGATGTGCATTTATTTTGCACTATCTTTCAAGAAAATCAACCACAATCCTTTACAGATTCACGCCAGTTCACGCCTATCAGTACAACACTTTACAATCCTACATCTTACAACATCAGTATACGACATTTCTCACCTAAGAAGCCGATCCTATCTTCGTTATGACTCGCAGCAAATGGCCATCTCCATGGAGCAGTTGGGCTTCCATTTACCTGTCGTCTTGAAGTACGGGGAGGTTTGAACCAAATCGTATTCAGGAGAGCACGATCTTGAAATACGGGGAGGTTTGAGCGGAATCATATTCAGGAGAGCACGATTCTGAATTATGAAGAAGTTCATTTATCCTTTAGTAAAAGAAGAAACCAAATCGTATTCAGGAGAGCACGATCTTGAAATACGGGGAGGTTTGAGCGGAATCATATTCAGGAGAGCACGATTCTGAATTATGAAGAAGTTCATTTACCCTTTAGTAAAAGAAGAAACCAAATCATATTCAGGAGAGCACGATCTTGAAGTACGGGGAGGTTTGAGCCGAATCATATTCAGGAGAGCACGATTCTGAAGTATGAGGAAGTTCAATTAGCCCTTTTCATATTCAGGAGAGCACGATTCTGAAGTATGAAGAATTTCATTTACAAGAAAGAGCCGAATCATATTCAGGAGAGCACGATTCTGAAGTATGAGGAAGTTCAGTTCACCCTTTTCATATTCAGGAGAGCACGATTCTGAAGTATGAAGAATTTCACTTACCCAAAAGAGCCGAATCATATTCAGGAGAGCACGATTCTGAAGTATGAGGAAGTTCAGTTTACCCTTTTCATGTTCAGGAGAGCACGATCTTGAAGCATGAAGAAGTTTATTTATCCTTCAGTAAGAGAAGAATCAGAATCGTATTCCAGGCGCCGACCTTAAATGCGAGAAGATTTATTTATCAGATAAGCAGCAACCTCTTTATTTGAGTGCTTATCCATTTTGGCACATAAGTCCCTTCCAACGATAAGTGACAGTTCTCCCGCGAGAAGCTTATCAGGGCATTTCCCATCAAAGTCCATTTATTTTGGCATACAGCCGGTCTTTACCCTGTATATTTGTTACGGAGTTCCGAAAAGTCCGTTTGATCCTGTCACGAGGGATAGTTTACAAAAGCTTGGATGTTATTCTTTGCTCAATGCTCCAGCATTCTGTAATCGATCTTGCAATCGTACGTGATCCAGTTTTATTTTTAGATTCCCCAGTGGAGGCCATCTCACAGGTGTCATCTCCATTTGAGAATCTCGTTCCCAAAATGACAATTGGTCGTGTTCGCACCAGTTGACCATCATTTTTAGAATCCCCCAGTGTTGTACTGTGTCTCAGCGCGTCGTTTTCCCCAGTGTGTTCTTCTCGTAGCGTCTGTCCCTGTGTCGTAGTATTCGTCATCATTTTCGCATTCATCATTCCAGCATACGCATCATGTCATATTCATGGCATCCTCTGCATTAAGCTGTCCTCGCTCTGTCCAATAGCATTGCATATCGTCGCATATAAGGGCAAAATTTTCGGTTATCTATATTTAAATCTCTCCACCACGATTCCTCGAGTCTCTGTCACTCAAATCGTCCGGTGTAGCTATTTAAATAGGGGCAACTGTAATACCCCAAATTTTACCCTTATATTTAGTCAGTCATTTCGCATAGCATCTCATATGTACATTTGCTAACCACTAACAAGTCATGGAGGTGTTTGTTTTGCAGGGTTCGGTTCCAGGGGCATTTTGGTCATTTTACGTGGAAACCGCAAGTTTTGAGACATTATTTCAGAGGCATTTATTTCCCACTTGGGTCAAGGTGCCGGTATGTTTTGTCAGAAATATGATTGGACTCGGGGCCGTGCTTTGTTTGATTTTGAAACATTTTTAAACAGTCTGTTTCCTCTTAATAAGATGAAGTTGGATTGAAAAGGAAGTGGATACTGTTAAGGTTATTTTGAGAAGTGATGTGATCAACGAGATTTTAATTTGAATTTGTTCAGATATAATCATGTGGCGGGATATCATTTATAAAATTAGTCAAGGCAAAGGAGAAGTAAGTTTTAAATATTTTTGAACTTTTGTTCATAAGTATTTATAAGTTACAACTCAAGGGGGAATTTAAATGGTTCTGAATTATTATTCATGGATACTTTGAATTTACAATTGAGAAAGTAAATATGAATATTTGTTGAATTTCATTTCATAAATATTTATAGTTTACAATTTGAAATGGATAAGTGAATTTGAACTTTATTCAAGAAATGCCATTGGTTTACAAGAGGATTCATTTACAATAAGTATCTATCCTAAGGAAATTCTAAACATCTAAGTGGATCTTCATGATGCTCCTTCGATGCTCTTTACGAATCTCCCATTAACCTGCACAACAAAAAAGAATACAACACAGAATAGAAAAATGTTAGAGTTTGTTTTCGACACTCTCAGAACAGTGTCATCATCGAGTGTCGGGAGTGGCACAACCGAAGCTGCGTCCTACCCTCGTTACCGATCCGCGCCGTGGGCGTCAGATCAGGTAACACCTGTTCTTATCGTTACGGGACATCCGAGAGATAGAAGTGATAAAGGAAGCGAGACTGATTCGTTTTGCCGCGATTGGATTTCCAAACTGATACGAGAATAAGGCCACATGGTTAATCTGGACTCAAACCCGGATGCCGGCAGGTCTAAATCACTCTGTGCTCTAAGTTTTTTTTCAACACCTGAAAAGCCACAAACGCATCAGTATCAGATTCAGAATTTGGAACTCAAAACCTAAACAATTCATGAGTAGCATCAATTCTGAGTTCATGGAAAGTCAAGTCCAAACAGAACAAGAGAACTGAAATGCAAGCCAAAACTGCATCAAACTACACCAAATACAAACTGAACTGCATCAAAGCAATGTATCAGAAGGCAAGTTCATGCGCAAAGAGCCAGAAGGAATATACTACAAATCTGTCATGACAGAAAGTTCCCAACAGGATCCAAAGAAAGGTGTAACAGCAGTTAATATATCAGAAAGCAAGTTCAAACAGAATAAGAAGAATGAAGTACCCAAACAAGCTGTATCAAGCTGCATCAAAAAATGTACCAAAGGTCGTCAGTTAGGGGGTAAGCTTCAACCAATTCGGATGGCAAGTCACAAAAATGTACACCAAGTTGCAGCACAAAGCATAGCGCAGACAGGGGCTCAGTCATGAACATCATTGCCCCCAACAAACAAGTCACCGAAACGTGAATGATATCAAGTGAAGTTATCAAACCATACTCACGAGTGAAACCGAACCAGTTCAGAATGCAAACAGCATAAAATCATGGCACGGATTGTACCAGCAAGGACAAGCAAGCATAAACATCTCAGTTCATGAAATAAACAAGTGCACAAAACCATAGCAGTCCATATCAGTCGTCGCGGCTCAGATGAACATCATCGCCCAAACTCACTATCAGGTAAATGTCTCAAGGCAACAAAAAGCAACATTCGAATTCATAGTTGGACATAATTGAAACGCAAGAAGCGAATATCATCAGCAGTTAAAATAACTCAAATGGAACAAATGATAAACCACAAGCGAAGATCATCAGAGGCAATCACAGCATCATCAAAGAGTATCAGTTGTCACGGCTCAGATGAACATCATCGCCGTAGACCTTTCCCGGCAGTTCTGACTCGACCGAAGCCGCAGCGTCAGCCCTCTCTGAAAGAAGAAGAGGAGAAGAATCCATAATCTGCCATGAAACCAGAAACCTTCATCAGAAGAGACAATTGGAAACCAGTTAAACAACAATACACATCTGTGAAACCAAAACAAATCCCAATACGGTTTATCAAACAGATTGCTATAGCCCAAATCAAAACCCCTGTTCGAGAAGGAAAGAATCCAAATCAGTCTAAAAAAAAAAGATATCCAATTAGGTTTGGTCCCAAAACAGATCAAAACAAATCAGTTCAGATTATTAAACAAATCGAATAGGGTCATATCAGCTGGAAATCAGAAAGACCAATCAAATCCTAAAAGAGGAAACAGGATTCAATCATGTATCAGATGGATCCAAATCGTATCAGGAAACATCCCCATTGGAACTCAATCTGAAAAAAACCAAACAAAATCAAATCAAAACAAATCAAACGAATCAGTACAGATCAGTCAAACAAATTAATTTCAGATATCAAACAAATCCAATGAAATCCAATCAATGTCAGATAAAATCAGAATCGTATCAAAGATCCCAAATCGAATCATCAAAATCAAATAGCACAAATCCAACACGGATTAAAGGCCCAGAAAGATGAAATCGGAAGAGTATAAGAAGGGAACGATCTCACCATCAAAAACGCTAACTGGTGGCCACGAGAAAGAGAAGAACGAACGAAACCCTAACGGCGTGGTTGAGACTCAGAGGGACCGGTACCCTCATCATCGCCTCCGTTCACTGACGAACCAACATCAACAACCGCGAATCACCGAAAGGGGAAGATCACCTTCGCCGTTTAAACGGCGGGCAATCAACTCCAAGCCTCAGAGGAAACCCTCATCATCGGCCGTTCACCATAAATGTAAGCTAAGAGATATCTCCCTCACAACATTCGTGTTTGATTTCAGGTTATGGAGGAAAATGAAGCGCATCGAGAGAGTCGCGAGGAAGAAGAAAGACGAGAGAGGAGAAGAAGATGTAAACGGCGCCGCGATAACATTAGGGTTCCTAGAACCCTAAATGTTTTTAGTTTAACCACCAACCGGGTTGGGTCCGGGTGTGATGACCGGCCCAACCCCCCCTTTTATTTATTTTATGTTGTTTAGTTTTTTAAAATTTGTTTTATGTTTTTTAAAAAACCGTTTTTTAACATTTTAATTTTATAATTTAAAAAATCTGTTTTTTTAAAATGTAATATTAAGGATAAATGAAAAAACTTTTTTTAAAATAAAATAAGAAAAACTTTTCTTAAAAATATGAAAAATAAAACCTTTTTAAAAGAGTAAAATATTTTTAAATTAAATCTTTTTTTTTAGCTAATATTAAATTTTTTAAATAAAACAATAATAAAATCTCAAATTTGCATCTTTCTCTTCATTGTCTCGTAACTCATTTGATTGCCGCCTAACTCTGCCCACTAATGTCGTTTGTTCATTTTGCAGCTCATTACATTTACCATTACTTATTTCATTTTATCTCCTTATCATATTGTATATGTTTCTCGGTTGTAACCTCGCGAATCTAATAATCGCGCTTTAAATTTCTGCCTTTAAATTTCTGTTTGTATGGCTTTAACTTCTGTCTTATTTCCTGTTTACAATTCAATTATCTCACACCTTCATCAATATTTCTGTCACATTGCACACACACTGCCGAAGGAATTAGGTCTAGCTTTTGACCGCCGTGTCAATAGTCCTCAATCCAACCCTTACACCTTACAAACCCTAATTTTCACAAATGCCTCGCCGCAGGCAAGATTACAGCTTTACCCCTAGCATTAGGTCAAAGAGTCGCCGCACTCATTTTAGGGTTTCCCGCCGCAGAATCCCTAACTTAACCTAATTTAACCCTAAATACAACTTAACAATTCAACGTAGAGATTTGGAGTTTCTACACTCCATGTAAGCGTGTCCTTAAGATGCGTTTATTCCCCTTGAGACCTTGACCACAGTCAAGAAGTCTCTAACCTCCCTTTTGAGGGGAACTACGATTACTCTGATTCCACTCCCGTAAGGATACGTAGGCACAAGATGCGATGTCTTGCCGAGTAAACTTAGAATTAACCCCTTAGGTTTATTTTCTCACTTTTAATCCCTTTGTACATATACCTTAAGCAAATAAATAAAGCAAATAGTAAACATTTGAACAAAAGGTTCCTGTAGAGTACTACAGAAGTTTAGGGTGCTAATACCTTCCCTAAATTTAACCAACCCCCGAACCCTAGATCTTTCCCCGCATTGTGTTTACAATGCAAAATAGGTTTTCCCTCTTTTGACCTTTTCCTTCGGATAAATCAAAGAGCGGTTGTGAATTGAATTGCGATTCAAACTAATTAATAGTTTGTGATCCTATTTCCACCGCAACACCAAGACATATGCAACATGAAGGTAGATGAACTCATTGGTTCTCTTCAAACCTTTGAGATGGGACTGTGTGATCAGGTTGTGGAGAAAAATAACAAAAGCATAGCTCTTGTTTCAAACACTACAAGTGATTCAGAAGGTGAAGATGGTGAAAGTAAAGAAAGTCTGTCAGAAGCAATAGCCTTGCTTGGAAGACAGTTTAACAAACTGGTCAAAAGGATATATGCTAAGTCTAAACCTTATACCAGAAGCATGCCTGCTGATAAAGAAAAATCTGAAGGTAAAGTCAGCCAAAGCAGAGGAGTTCAATGCCATGAGTGTGAGGGATATGGACACATTAGAAAGGAATGTCCCACATACCTCAAAAAGAAGGGAAAAGGCCTAATTGTCACATGGTCTGATGAAGATTCAGAAAGTGGATCAGAAGGAGAATCTTCCAAACATGTCACTGTTCTAAACAGTGTATGCATATCTGATGGTGATTCAAGTGAAGATGAATTGACTTATGATGAACTTGCTGATTCATTTAAGAAGCTGTGCAACAGAAGTGGAGAATTATATCAGCAAGGAGAGCAACAAAAGAAACTCATAGGAGAGTTAGAAGCTGAGAAGATGGAACATCTTGCAACAATAGAATCTCTCAAAAGTGAAGCCAGCCTGTTGAATTCTAATCTTGATCAAATGTCCAAATCCATAAGGATGCTGAACCATGGGACTGACACTCTAGAAGAAATTCTACAAAATGGTCAGACATCAGGTATCAGGTCTGGACTGGGATTTGTTGGGAAACAGAAACCCATCTTGGAGATCAAGGGGCCAAAACCTAAAACTCAGAGGTCAAAGGGGATGTCACGACCAATGTCACAACATCAGGGTCAAAGAAGTACACACTAGAACCATAGGAACTTTCAAAGGAAAAAGGTGTTACTACTGTGGAAGGTTAGGTCATATACAAGCCATCTGTTATTGGCTACATGGATTTCCCAGTCATTCTCATCAAGGAAGATCCAAACAGGGTGCTCATGTCAAGAAAGAGCATCATGCCAAACCCAAGAAGGAAGTTCCTAACAAGAAGAGACAATGGGTTACTAAGAATGTGGCTCTAGTAGCTCACAGTTCTCTAAGCATGCCTACCAAAAGGGATTGGTATTTTGATAGTGGTTGCTCTAGACACATGACTGGAATAGAGAATAGTTTGTTAAACCTAAAACCTCATTCCTCAAGTCATGTAACATTTGGTGATGGAGCTAGAGGAGAAATCAAAGGTGCTGGAAAACTAGATGGCCCTGGTGTTCCAAGACTGGATGATGTCTTGTTGGTTAAAGGACTGACTATTAATCTCATCAGTATCAGTCAGCTTTGTGACCAAGGTCTCAATGTAAAATTCACTAAAAATAAATGTGTTGTCATCAATGACGAAGGTAAGGAAGTTATGAGGGGATCTAGAGCCAAGAATAACTGCTATCTATGGAAGCCTTGGAGTAACCTCAATGTCCTAGTCAAAAAGGAAGAAAAGGATCAAGTATGGCTGGAGAAAGGAAAACAAGTTCTAAAAATAGAAAGGACCATGTCCAAAACAGTAGCAAGAGGAACTTCAAAGTCTACTTCAAATAGTAGGACAGGTTGTGGTAAATGTCGTGTGGACAGGCAAGCCAAGAAGGGATACCCAAAGAATGGTCATCAGGGAAATCTAGATAGGTTATATTGGAACCTGATGGAGTCCATGGAAGCTACTAAGCATACAGAGAGCAATGTCACTCAGAATGTCATAACATCGTTTTGTGACAATCTCAGTAACATGAACTGCTATCCTAGTCAGCTAGAGAAAACTGTGAAAAATTCTGACTGGCATCACCTTGGGAAAGAATGTGAGGAACCAAGAGACTCAGGAGCATACAATAATCACAAGGGTACAAGAGGCCTCAATGATACTCAATTTGAAAAATCTCTAAGGAAGTTTAGGTCCTCTATTAATGATGGATTATAGCAATTAAAAGTAATAGGGAATTACTTTTTGAAATTTGATCATTTATTGTTCAATCAAAAAGGTAAGTTCCCTCCTATTGGGCAATCGTACCTCTCTACTACATATACGATACACCCCTTCTATCCTTGGTACCCTCACAAACTGTTCATCTCCCATTCATCCTTCAACAAGCACAGAGAATCCTCTCTTTCACGATCAAAGTCACCAAAAATGTCTCAGCATCCAACAAATATTCCTTCCAAGAAGATGACAACCAACTCTGACACAGATTCCGCTGCTAACCCTAAAGAGGCTCTTGAGATAGCTCCTCTAAGAATGCTAACCCCAGAAGGATTGATGGTGAAGAAACCACGAACCTCACATGCAAGAAGACCTAAAGAACTTGTAACAGGTCAGGCTTCTCACTCCTCAAATCATGATGAGGCAATCAATGAGGAGGAGGCTAGGCAAATCCACTCTGTCATTGCCAACTTGGTAACGAGGGTTCTGATTGAGCCAAATGAGGTGCCAAGGATAGCCATTCCACCTAACTCTGAGAGTCCTGCACATAATTTGGATAATCAAGACAATGTCACGCACGATGTTGAAACATTGAAAGCCACTTCACAAGAGGGCAATAACAAGGGTCAAGGTTCTAAAAATATGGATACTCACATGCAAGGTGACCAGAATGATGATGTGGCTGACACTATAGATCGTAAGGAGTACTATGATAATGATTTGATAATCAAGAGCAATCCTGGTATAGCCAAAAGGCTCATGACGAGGAAAGGGAAGAAGCAAGCTATGCAAAGCAACCCCAAAAAGAAGATTGTAGCCAAGAATACCCCTGTTGGGCCTACTAAAGCATAGAGCAAGGTGGTTCCAAAGAAGAGGAAGGCCCAATCCAGTACTAAAACTGATTCTACTTCAGATGATGATGATGATGTATCTGAAATTCCCTCAAAGAAGAAACCAATCACTAGCAAGCTTGCTAGTGTCCCTGAGGTTCCAATTGACAACATTTCGTTTCATTATCCCTCACGTGTAAATAGATGGAAGTATGTTGTTCAGAAGAGGCTGGCATTGGAAAGGGAACTGGGACATAATGTTCTTGAGAGTAAAGAAATCATGAATCTCATTCATGATGCAGGATTGGTGAAAACAGTTAGTCAATTCTCACAATGCTATGAGTTACTGGTCAAAGAATTCATCGTTAATCTTTCAGAGGAATGTGCTGACAGGAAATCTAAAGAGTTTGGCAAGGTGTATGTAAGAGGGAAGTGTGTTACTTTTTCTTCAACAACAATCAACAAGTATCTAGGTAGGTCAGATAGAGCGCATCCTGATGTAACTGTCTCTGAAAACAAAATGTTTCAAGTGATAAGAGGCAACCAGGTAAAAAGCTGACCATCAAAAGGAAAACTAGTTGCCAATAAATTGAGTGTCAAGTATGCTATGTTGCACAAGATTGGTGCTGTAAATTGGGTGCCCACAAACCATAAGTCTACTTTGGCAACTGTTCTTGGAAAGATCATCTATGTTATTGAGACCAAGGCCAAATTTGACTTTGGGACATATATATTTGATCAGACTATGAAGCATGCAGGAAGCTATAGCATCAAAGGCCCCATTGCATTCCCTTCACTCATATGTGGCATCATTTTGAAACAGTATCCAAACATTCTCAAGAAAAGTGATACTGCAAGCAAAAGAGAAAGCCCCTTATCATTCCATTCAAAGTTGTTTCAAGGAACTCATGTTCTTGACATTATTGTAACATCAGCTGAGACATCCAAGTCTAAATCAAGAAAAGCTGAAGTGATTGTCATGCTAAAGGAAACCTGCCAGGAGCTGGATGCTAGGAAGAAAACTCTTGAAGCATTGATCAGAACCCTTAAGCAAACTGAAGATGCTGAGTTCAATGATGAGGATAGGCAAAATGATGGGTCAGAAGAGAAGGATAGCCAAGCAGCTGATTCAGAAAAAGATGCTGCCAGCTCAGAGGAACACTCTGGTCAAGGAGAGGACGGGGATGAAGATGACTCTCCTAATGCTGAGGAGACTAGTGATGAAGAATCTGAGAAGGTTAGTTCCAGTTCTGCCTCTGAGGAGGAAGAATGACATGTGCTGATGAAGTGCTGTGGAGCTCAAGTTGTTGGTTGCTGAACTGTTTTTGTGAGCTGCTGGTTTGAAGTTTTTTTTGTTAGACTTATTTGACAGCAAGAATTGTATTGTTTTTGTGATGCTCTCTATGAGCAGTTTGTATAATGTGCCCCTAAAAATTGTAATTTTACAATTTTTAATTTGTGCTAAGTCCTTAGTTGGATCTTAATTTGTGGCTAAAAAGGGGGAGAGAAAGATAGAGTGATAATAACAGCAGGTGGAAGAACAGGTGGTGTGCAAAACAGGTGGGCTAGCATATATGCTATTGTGTGCACATGAATTTGTGTGATAACAACTGCCTTGTGCTGTTAGTAATATGCCGATGCAATTTGTGTGTGAATTCTTATGGTGTATAGGAATGTTTGTTGCTAACCCTGTGTGATCCTAGAAGGTGTTTAGGAGTTGTGTGTGTCTGCAGGATAGTAGCAGAGTGTGTTGTGCATCTCTTCAGGGGGAGTAGCACAAGTGTGTGTGCTTCAGGATGTTATCCTGAATGTCATAACATCCAGAGCAGACTGGATGAATTTGTGTGACTACAGAGTGTACAGGTTCATTGCTCAGCTGGTAAGGTGCATCAGTTGAGGGGGAGTAACCCAGTATGTTACTCAGCAAAGTGTGACATTTGTAGTGGTAACTAACAGATGGTTAACAAGGTGAGTTATAACAGTGAGAGCTAACTGTGAGGACTCTGAGAGTGGTTTGAGCTAGTAACTTTCTTGCATGACAGGGCAGATGATAAGTCTTCTGCTGTGTGTAAACTCTGATATGTTAAACAGGGTGTTTTAGCCAAAAATTTGCCAAAGAGGGAGTTTGTAAGTGCTCTTGATTGGCTGCATTTTGTGGCAAAACTTTAGAGTTTGCATGTATGTCATACTGAATGTTAAGACATACTTAATGATGTGTGTGTAGGGTAAGTTAACTATAAGTTAAGCTGAATGTCATACAGAATGTCATGACACTGACTATATGACATCCAGCGGGCAGGTTAGTTTTTCTGGTATCTAGAAATCAGGAAACAAATCAGGAGCTCAAGCTGAAAGATAGGAGACATTTGAGAAGCCCTAAAGCGAAACAAATGCTCCTGAATTAAATGGCAAGCGTGCAGATAATTGAAGAGTAGGATTTGTTATGATTAAACCTAACTGTATGCACCAAGGCCCAAAGGATCGACTACTCTATAAATATCAGAAGGAGCAATCCTAGAAATCAAGGCTCTTAAAAGAAGAATAAAGAGTGCATATTACAGAGTCCTTGTGAGTGAAGAAGGTTGTTCTTCACGTGAGTATTGTGAGTGAAGAAAGTGTGTTCTTCACGTGTGAATTGAGTCTTAGGAATACTTGTTTACCAAGCAACTGTCTGCCGCATTGGTTAGGTAGATTCTAAGTTGTGTCTCACTCAAAGCTTTTAAGCAAGAATGTGTGTGTTCCTTGATCAAAGCTTTGAAGCAAGATCAAGGTGTGTATGAAGGGTTTCTTCATCTTTATTCTGTAGCTGTAATTGGATATCACTGTGGTGTGATTGAGGGGGAGTGAGTGGGACTACTCAGGTCTAGAGTGTCTCTAGGTTGAAGTGTCATTGGGTAGGTTTTAAGTGAGGAGTGCAAAAGGAGTTGTTTGACTAAAATTAATTCTACTGATAGTGAATTTCCTCCCTGGCTTGGTAGCCCCCAGATGTAGGTGTTGTTGACACTGGGGTAAACAATTGTTGTGTTATTTACTGCTTTTACTTATAGTTTAATTAGTTAGTATAGTAGTCAATGTCACAGTGGATGTTATAACTTTGGCAATAACATCCATCGTGTGCTTTCCAGAATTTCATTAACCCCAATATTCCTGCTCACAATTTCGAGCTAAAACCTTCCCTATTACAATTAGTGCAACAAAACCAGTTCGCGAGACTCACTACTGAGAACCCAAACCAACATTTAAAAACTTTTATTCAATTAGCTAACACTTTTAAAACCAATGGTGCTACCCCTGAGGCAATTCGGTTAAGATTATTTCCCTTTTCCCTCAGAGACAAAGCCCTTACCTGGTTAGGTTCCCTTCCAGCCAATTCTATAACAACGTGGGAAGACCTTAGAAGAGTTTTCCTCGCTAGATATTTCCCCCCGAGCAAAACAGCTGTTCTTAGAAACCAAATAACCAGATTTACCCACAACCAAGGTGAATCACTCTTCGAGGCTTGGGAAAGATATAAAGCCTGTTGAGAATATGTCCACACCATGGCCTGGAATCATGGCTGATCATTCATACCTTCTATAATGGACTTCACTATAACACAAAGATGACCATCGACGCCGCCGCAGGTGGTGCTCTGATGAATAAACCTTACCCTGAAGCTTTCACTCTCATCGAAGATATGGCTCAAAACCATTGTCAATGGGGGATAGAGCGAGCAACGATGGAGAAGAAAGAAGCCCAAGGAGGAATACATGAGATAAGTTCTATAGACATGATGCAAGCCAAAATGGACGCCTTAGCCCTTAAGGTCGAACATATGTACGATAACCCAGTAGCTGCAGCAGCAGTCTCAACTGAGTGCGAATTATGTGGAGCCAAAGGGCACCAATCGGCGGAATGTAATCTGCTGAATGAAACTCATTCAGGAGAGGTCAACTATACACAAGGAAACCCATTTTAGAACACTTATAACCCTGGATGGAAGAATCACCCTAACTTTTCCTACAAAATAATAACCCTATCCAAAACCCTGCACCCCCGAGACCATCCGATTTTCAAGCTCAAAGACAAAACCTGCCTATGCAAGCTGTGCAACCTAAGCCGAACCTTGAGAAAATCAGCAAAACAAAGAATTCCTAAACCAGAACATTCATGTAAATGAATTGATTACTCAGTTAGGAACCAAAGTAGACCAAATAGTCACCCACAATAAGATGCTTGAAACCCAGATCTCTCAAATAGCTTTAAAACAAGCTCCTGAGACTACACCCGGAGGACAGTTCACTGGTCAACCTCAACAAAAACCCTGAGGGCAAGCCAATGCATTTACCTTATGGAGTGGGACCGCTTACAATGAACCGGTTAACCTGACATTGAGCGACCCCAAGACTCCTAAGGCAAGCATGGTACCCACGAACGAAGTAGAGGAACCAGCAAGATCTGAAAAGCAGAAGGATAAGGACAAAACCAACGAACCACCTCCACCATATAAACCTCCCATACCCTATCCATAAAGACTAAAACAAACCAAGATCAATAACCAATACCAGAAATTTATTAAAGTCATAGAGAAACTTCATGTGGAAATCCCTTTCACATAAGCCATCACCCAAATACCATCATATGCAAAGTTCCTCAAAGACATCCTTACCAATAAACGTAGACTTGACAATACAAAATCTTTAGAATGTAATTCCATTTCCGAAAATAAACTTGCCAAGAAGGAGAAAGATCCTGGAAATTTCTCCATACCTTATATTTTGGGAAGTCACGTCATCAATAAAGCTTTTCTAGACTTAGGAGCCAGCGTAAGTCTCATGCCTCTGGTAGTTTTTGAAAGGTTAAAACTAGGAGAATTACAACCTACGAAGATGTCACTTCAATTAGCCGACAGATCCGTCAAGTATCCGGTTGGCATATTGGAAGACGTCCCCGTTAGGATCGGTCAATTATTCATCCCGACCAATTTTGTCGTCATGGACATTAAAGAAGATGATGACATTCCAATCCTTCTAGGAAGACCATTCTTATCAACCGCTGGAGCCATAATAGATGTCAAGAGAGGGAAGTTAACTTTTGAGGTAGGTGACGAAAAGATAGAATTCATTCTATCGAAGTTTCTTATGGCACCAGTATTAGGAGATGCATTTTATGCCATAGACATCATCGATGAATGCGTTTGGGAGCTAGAATTAGAAGAAACCATCAAACTGCCTTCAACCTTCATAAAGGAAGATGATGGATTTATAGAACCCTACATTGATGATAACCTGTACGAATGTTTATCCCTTACCCCGGATCCTACACCATGCCTAAAAAAACCAGCTTTAGAACTTAAGGAACTACCTAAGAATCTAAGATACAAGTTCTTGGACGAGGAAATGAATCGTCCAGTTATAGTCAGTGCTACCTTAAACCAGGGAGAAAAAGACCAACTCTTATTTATCTTACGCAAATATCCCTCTGCCTTAGGATATAACATCTCTGATCTAAAAGGCATAAGCCCATCCGTGTGCATGCACTAGATCTCACTTGAGGAAGACTCAAAACCCTCTAGAGAACATCAGAGAAGGATAAACCCTATAATGAGTGATATTGTAAAGAAGGAAGTTCTCAAGTTACTAGAAGTAGGTATAATTTATCAGATCTCAGATAGTAAATGGGTAAGCCTTGTGCATGTAGTACCTAAAAAGGGAGGCATCACGGTCGTGCAAAACGAAAAAGGAGAACATGTAGCAAAATGGATAGAAGGAGGATGGCGTGTATAGATTATAGGAAATTAAACAAATCTACTAGAAAATACCATTTTCCCTTGCCATTTATAGACCAAATGCTGGAACGTTTGGCTAGACACTTCTATTTTTGCTATCTGGATGGATACTCAGGATTTTTCCAAATCCCGATACATCCAGAAGATCAAGAGAAGACTACCTTCATATGCCCTTATGGAACTTTCGCCTATAGACGAATGCCTTTCGGTCTCTGTAATGCACTAGAGACCTTCCAACGTTGCATGATGGCAATCTTCGCTGATTACCTTGATGGAATTATGGAAGTATTCATGGATGACTTCTCGGTGTGCGGATTTGATTTTAACAACTGTCTTGCTAACCTTGAGAAAATCCTGAAAAGATGCGTTGACGAAAACCTGGTGTTGAACTGGGAGAAATGTCACTTTATGGTCACCGAAGGCATAGTTGTAGGACATATAGTCTATGAGAGAGGTATCGAAGTAGATAGAGCCAAAATAGAAGTGATTGAAAACCTTAAACCCCCTAACACTGTCAGAGAAGTCCGAAGTTTTCTTGGACACGCTGGTTTCTATCGGCGTTTTATTAAAGACTTCTCTAAAATAACTAAACCTTTAACCGACCTCCTAATGAAAGATGTTGAGTTCAACTTTGATGAAAAATGTCTTGAAGCATTCAACTTTCTAAAAAAAGCACTGATCTCGGCACCCATCATTCAACCTCCAGATTGGGACCAACCGTTTGAAATCATGTGTGACGCTAGCGACTATGCTGTAGGAGCTGGGCAAAGAAAGGATATGAAATTACATGTTATATACTATGCCAGTAGAACCCTAGATGCTGCTCAGCTTAACTACGCTACCACAGAGAAAGAACTTCTTGTCGTAGTTTTTACTATGGATAAGTTTTGATCCTATCTGGTAGGAGCCAAAATCATAGTTTATACAGATCATGCTGCCATCTGTTACTTATTGAGCAAGAAGGATGCCACACCTAGGTTACTTCGATGGATCCTCATATTACAGGAGTTCGATCTGGATATTAGAGACAAAAAAGGCACGGAAAATGTAGTTGCCGACCACCTTTCTAGAAAACAACCTAGAACCTTTTAAGAACCCTGAGAGATCTCTGGCAGTAAGCAACGTACCTTGGTACGCAGATTTTGTAAATTACCTAGCTACCGATATTATACCCCTTGATCTTAACTACCAGCAGAGAAATAAGTTCTTTAACGATGTAAGACACTTCTATTGGGATGAACCACTCCTTTTTAAAAGAGGCACGGACAGTATTTTCCACCGTTACATCCCAGAAGAAGAAGTAAGAAAGATAATAGAACACTGCCACTATGCACCTTATGGAGGACACTCTAGCACATCCAAAACTCACGCCAAGATTCTTAGAGCAGGCCTATTTTGGCCAACAATGTGGCGTGATATACACACCTATATAGTCAAATGCGACCGGTGCCAGCGCACTGGAAACATCTCAAGACATGACGAAATGCCTTTAAGAAACATTCAAGAGGTGAAACTCTTTGATGTTTGGGGCATAGACTTTATGGGACCATTTCCGTCTTCCTTAGGAAACAAATACATCTTAGTTGCAGTTGATTACATGTCTAAATGGATCGAAGCAATAGCCTCTCCCACCAACGACACACGTGTAGTCATTAAGCTGTTTAAGAATTACATATTCCCTAGATTCGGAACCCCCTGTCTTGTTATCAACGACGGTGGATCACATTTCATATCAAGAATCTTCGAAATTTTTTTAAGAAAAATATGGAGTTAAACATATGATAGCGACACCTTATCACCCACAGACTAGTGGCCAAGTAGAAGTTTCCAACAGAGAAATTAAACAAATCTTAGAAAAGACGGTCTCTATATCAAGAAAAGATTGGTCTCAAAAGCTGCAAGATGCACTATGGGCCTATAGAACCGCCTTCAAAACCCCTATTGGAACAACTCCTTACCAACTAGTCATGGAAAATCATGTCATCTACCCTTTGAATTAGAACACAGGGCCTATTGGGCCATAAAAACCCTGAACTTTGACTATTTGACTGTTGGACAAAACCGCATCCTTGATATACATAAACTAGAAGAACTCCACCAATCCGCCTATGAAAACGCCATTATATATAAAGAAAGAACTAAGTCCTGGCATGATAAGAAGATCGTAAAGAAAGATTTTCATATAGGATACCCTGTTCTCCTGTTCAACTCTAGATTACGACTCTTTCCTGGTAAGCTTCGTTCAAGGTGGACTGGTCCCTTTACAGTTACTAAAGTTCTACAATCAGGAGCAATCGAGATCCAGAACCAGTCATGTAGCCCATTCGTTGTAAACTGACAGAGATTAAAATTCTACGAAGGAGGGGACATTCCCGACGATTACTCCAGCCATACCTTGATTGATTCACCATTGCCTACTTCAGACATATAGGTTCTACTCATCAAGCTAATGACGTTAAACAAGCGCTGTCTGGGAGGCAACCAACGGTTTTCTTTGTTTTCCTTTATCTTTTATTTTTATTATTTCATTTTATTTTGTTTTCCTTTATGTGTCAACTAACGGTTTATGATGATTGTGCTTTCAGGTTTTGTTCTCTGAGTTTTATTTTTCAGGATGCAGCAGCATGATGACATGCACGTCGCCTTAAGAGACGACAAGCAGAGAGAGAAGTACTCAGTTCTTCGACAGCGTCCTATGGCACCGACCCGGTATCCGGATCAGGCCTGCATGAAGGCTCTAGGGATCGAACCCAGTATACGGTTCCTCTGTCATCAGCTCCAATGGGGCGAATATGCTGACCAGGTGAACCAGACCTACAGGCACCTTACATTGGAATTTCTCAGCTTGTTCCACCATGAGCCATACGCCGATCAGGACGGACTAGCCACATTTAGACTTTTTGGGAAAGAGTATGCATTCATCCACAAGGGATTCAGCGACCTACTTGGATTTTTGACCACCCCAGATTCTATTCCTGACCTCCCGATGGGCTATTTTATGAGCAGAGACATCGATCAGTTATGGAGAGACATTACAGGCGGAGGAAGCCTAAACCCATCATCTCAGCTGTCTCTGATCATCCACAACCCAGCTATGAGATATTTTCAGATGACCCTGGCTCACACCTTTCTTGGAAAGGAGGACTCCGACATGCATGTTAGTGAGGAAGAGATATTCTTCCTTTTCTGCGCAAACAGGTTACGCCCAGTGGCATGTGGAAACTTCTTGCTGCATAATCTTGAGGGTACAACTAGATCCTCCAAAGGGGTTATTCATGTAGGAGGCACCGTCACTCATATAGCCACTGCATTGGGACTCACCAGCCAGTTACTGCATCTGACTCCGTATTGTGGATACACCCTGTTGAACATTGATTTCTGTTTGGACCGTAGACTGATGAGGAGAGCATCTTTTCAGCCTGATTCTTTCAGACTTCTGATTGACTACCAGACTGTCCATTATTTTACATTACCTGACCCAGTTGTGACCAGTGCACACGATCCTTCAAATTGGAGTTACGCATTGGAAGGCTATGGAGAGACGATTGATGCGCCGCATACACCGCCCTCAGCGGAATACCATCCTTCACCACCATCCCCAAGTACGACAATGTATTTGAATAATCATGCATTGCAAAGGACCGACTTGCACACCCAGATAGCAGAGTTGCGTCTAGAGATAGTTTAACTCCAGCAAACAGTAGCCGATCTCACCTTACAGGTTCAGATATCAGAGATGACCCATGCAATTGAAGCAGACATTTTGTATCAGGAGATCTCGGATTTGCACAGAGAGCTCCACTCACTCCGTCATCCCGATCAGTCAGACGAGCAGCCAGTTCTTTGATGACACTATTTTATTGCTTTTTCATTATTTGCTTCATTTTCATTTTCATTTACAGACTTATTGCATTTCGCTTACGTTTTTATTTTCATGAAACTACTCTTACTGTTTATATCTATATATGTTTGTGATGATTAGTATTTCATACAATTTATTTTAATTTAAAACTTTTATGTTTTCTGATTTTTATTTCGAAATATAGAAAAAGAAAAAAAATATTTACAAAGAAAATTAGTGTGCCAGGACAGATGATTTCTACTGTCAGCACACCCGCAAAAATCAAGAAGGAGCACCAAGGCCCAAACAAAGCACAAAAATTCGGCCCAACCACCTTTAACAAGGACGGCGCCCGCCATATAGTCCATGGCGCCCGCCATAGGGTCTGGACTATATACGGGGCATAAGTTACAAAACCACCATTTTTGAACCCAAAACCTCCAAACCTCTATTTTTGGCTACACGAAAATCTCCTCCAAAGCACCAAAAAAATACTTATTTTCCATCATCTTCCATCTCAAGAGTTCATCCATGGAGCACGAAGGTTACATCTTGCGCCAAGGGAAGCCCGGAGAAAGACAACAAAAAATTCTCGATAAACTGTAAAGTCGGGACATCGCCTCGACACGGTACGTGGATGATAACTGTTTGTATTCTTTGGGTATTTACCATAGTGTTTATCACTTGTTAGACACTCTAGGACTGCATGAAATATTTTCCAGGCGTGATCCTACTTTTGAGAGGCTGACCAGGGAATTCTTGAGTTCCCTGATTTATGTTGTTAGACCCAACACTGCTAGTACCGTCGGCACTGTACAGTTCCGAATGTTTAATGTGGAATACGCCTTTAGTACCGATGAACTCGCAGAGAGGCTAAGACTGCCTTTTGGTGTGGGTGTTATTTGTGAAGCACCTATGGATTCTGAATGGTCAGTGGAGGCATTTTCCTTCTGGCACAGGTTGTCGAATTTTACTATTACATCTTTCGAAGGAATACTTGCCTCCAGGATCCATAACCCGGCCATCTGCGTGTTTCGCTACATGCTAGCCTGTACTGTCTTTGGCCGGGAGAATCCTAACAAGGTAAATGCAAAAGAGTTGCTATTTTTACAGAGGTGCCTTACAAATATGAGATTTAATATGGTTTCGTTCATGATTTCCCATATGAATGCCTCAATCAAGGGCACTGGGACCATTGCCTTCGGAGGACTTATTATGTCCATTGGAAAGGCTCTGTACCTAGATGCTGAGATAGCCACTTTAGAACCCCTTCCTCCTCGCACAATTAATTTGAAAGTTTTAAAAGATATGAAACTGTGCAAGGTTAGGAAGGAAGGGGGCTTTGAGCTTATGATCCATGGGAGGGCTATCCCATCTATTGTTTGGCCCTGCACTAGGCGCACAGACGTGACTGTCGAGAGGAACTGGATTTACAATTTAGATGCTCCACCCATTACAGGTCCAGTACCCCCAAATGTTCCTGTTGGTGACGGTGATGATATTGATGACGAGTATGACCGGCGAGAGTGGTCTCCTGATCATCCTATGCCGCCTCACCATGTACCATAAACACACACTGCACCGTCTTCCTCTTACCATTCTGCAGGTACTGTCGCGATGAAATTTGGATACCAAACTATTGATTAGTTAGTTTGAATCTTATTCATTTACAACCGAACTTTGATTTGTCCAAAGGAAGGGATAAAGATCGAAATTCCCACAATGCAATGCAAATGCAAGCTAGAGAGTTTTAGGTTCGGGGGTCGGTTAAACTTAGGGAAGGTGCTAGCATCCTAAGTTTCTGTAGAACTCTACAGGAACCTCTTGTTTTATATGTTTATTTCTAAGGATTATCTGCTTAAGGTTGAAAGACCTAGGGGTTTATTTCTAAGTATACTCGATAAGACATCGCGTCTTATGCCTACATATCCTTACAGGAGTGGAATCAGAGTATCTGTAGTTCCCCTAAAGGGTTTGAGGAGTTCTTTGACTGTGGTCAAAGTTCCTACGGGTTTAGGGTAGTTGATTGATTGATTTTAGGAGAAAAGATGAGTTGTCATTTTAAGGGAGATTACTTGATTTAACCGCCACAACTTTGTAGGAAAATAGTCTTTGCATCGTCTTAAGAGAAGGACTCAAATACTCGGAATTTAATTGACGAGTATGCCACTATCTCTCTTAAGGCAAAGTCCCTACGAATTGATTGAATTGAATTGTTATGGGGTAGGAGTTTTATCTCACTTAAGATGATTAACATCTTATTCTCTAATGTGTTTGAATAAGTTTGATATTGAGTTGATTTGTTTTTCTATGTTGTAAAGAAAAGAGGTCCTTCCTATGGCGTAGGATCTATCTTAAGTGATCGACTTGAATGGGATCAAGGATCAAGTGGGGGGTATGATGCAAATGTAGATGCGATACACACAAGTGTTAAGTCATGTGTAGGTTCTTCCTTTGGACGGGATGCGATGCAAGAAAGATAAATGCGATAATTGTAAATGGCGGAAAGAAATAAAAGCAGATAAAGTAAACAATACACACGCATGAAAGCGCTAAGTGCACAAATGTGTAAATTGTGAATGTGCGAAATCGAAGCGTAAGCGTGCGATTGAGTTGATTAATTACGATGTGAGATTGATTTTAGACAGATTGATTTTAAGAGAGAAGTTGAATTGATTTAAAAAGAGTTGGATTTATTTTTTAAAAGAAAATGTTAATTAATTTGGTGATATATGATTTTGAGAAGTTTATTAGTTTTAGTTTTAAAAGTTAATTAAGTTTTAATTGGTTCATTTTGAATAAAAGGATTTTAAAATACCTAAAAGGTGTTTTTTTATTTATTTATTTGTCTTATTAAAAAAAATTAGTTGAATGTGAAGTGGTTAATTTTATATAAAAGTTGTTATTACAATTTACTAAGTTTTAGTATTTAAAAAAAAGTTGTTATTATTAATAGATAGAAGTTAATTAAATTATAAAAGTTGTATATTATGTAATAAAAGGTTTATTAAAAAAGAACAAAAGAAAAGGTGTTAATTATATATAAATAATGCAAGTCAATAAAATTAGGAAATAGGTTTGTTTTGGAGTCACTTATATAAAATGGTATTTAGAAATAAACTAATGGTAAAAAGGATCAATTTATTAAAAAGGATCAATTTATTAAAGAAAAAGGTTAATTAACCCGCGAGTCGCGTGATGTGGATCGTGTGATAGTGATCAGAGTGTGATGCACGGCTGTGTGTGTGTGTGCGCATGATGATTATGGTGTGCAACATATATTAGATTACAACAGATTACAAAAAATAAAAATAAAAATAAAACAGAAAACCCTAAATCCCCTTTTTCCCAATTTACCCGCCGATTGCTCTTCCCCTTCGCTCGGTCCTCTCCGTCTCCCAATCTTCGTTCTGATTTCACTCTTCCTTTCTTCAATTCTTTCTTTCCTCTTTCTCCCAATCTTCGTCTTCAACTCCTCATCTACAAAAATAAACAATACAAAACAATGTAAACATTAGCAAAACGAAAATCTCACGGTCGAGCAAAAAAAGAGTTTCTTCCGCAATTTCGACAGTGATGGCGGATTCGGAGAGGGTTTGAAGGCGTAGATATGGATCAACAGAGGAACTAGAAAAAAAAGGAGAGATAAGTTTCCCCTCTTTTGAACTTATGGTTTCGATTTAGGGATTCGATAGAAATTGGGGTTCAATGTTCTGTGGATTTTTTGTGAAATTTTAGGGTTTTTTTCTGTGTTCCTCTTCTGAATATGCTCTGGTTATTTATAGGTTTGGCTCACATCTAAGGTTGTAATTTGAATTGAATGGGCATTAAGAATTGTGTCGAGGACCAAATATGGAAAGGGACACCGCTTAAGGTTTGCTTGAAAACTATTAATGATTGTCTTTCCGTTTTCGCTTAGTTGTATTTGGAAATTGATGCCTGCCCTTAATTCTTTCCACAACTGTTTGAACATGTTTGAAACACGTTGAACTCTTTATTTAAGTTCTAGTCCTGTTTTGGAAGCTTTTGGAATGCCCTAATTTCCTGCTGTTTTCAAATTGGCAATGATTAATTCGTATTTCCTTTTGATCTGACAGGTATGGAAGAAGTGATGAATATTAATGAGTAATGATCCTGTCCAAAAGCATTAGTGGTAACTGGATTCCCTGGAGGTTCAAACAAACTTTCCTAATCAAACTCGTGTACACCTCTCCGAATCTTTCAGAAATTCATCCTTCATTATTAATAACACTTTTCTTTGTTTCCTTTGCAGAACCACATCTAAAGATGCTTCCTGTTGACTGTTGGGGCGAAGGAGTGCGAGATCGCTGCCAGGAACATAACATGCGCAGGGTGGAATCAGAAACTAATAACATTGTAAGTTGGTGTTTGTATGCATTTCTGGTTAGAACTCCTTACTGTTTCTGATTTTGTTTTATAATCCATTATATTGTAATGGTCTGTAACATGATAATATGGCTATTGCAGTTGACAGGGATCTTCTTTGGTTGTTTAATCATGACAGAAACTCATTTGCTAAATCATTTGGCCTCTCGAGGTATGTCAGTTTAGCCTTTAGCATAAACGGTTCATCAAGTTGAATTATCTTTGAGCTTAGCATAAATAAATCTTCTGAAACTCATGAACTTGTATGCTGAATTGCTCCACCCCTAACTGTCATTTTCTTTATGTGCAGTAATCTAGTTTTGGGTCGGTGAGGTACGGTCACGCCAAGCGTATTATGTTAACTTATTGGAACAACTGGTAAGGGCGCACTTGCTTGCGATTCGTAAAAAAAAGACACTTCAACAGAACACAATTGGTTAAAGATGTGTTGGTTACTTTGCAGGGAGATAAATGCCGCGAAACAAAGTGACATGGATGGAGGTTGTGATAGTCTCTACGGAAAATCCTCCATGTGGGAGCTCCAAGCCTTTTGGTGTACTCTGGGGTGATAGCTTAGTATTGTTCTGAGTTAATTTTTAGTTAAAGATTTCATCCTTGAACTTCCTTGTCCTTAGTACTGTCATCGCGACAATTAATCCTCTGATTTAAAGAGAAAAATAGTGTGCTTATGCTTTGCATACCATGGTCGCCGGCAACATTTCCCAATTGTTATCGAGTTACTCGTGATATGTTTGTCGCACCTCGAAAAAATCATTCGAACATACGACCCTCGCACGAAAGGCGCAGAAACGTGGTTCGACAGAGTCGCCACCGAACTTTATTTTTCCCGAATAAACGAGAGAGGAAAATATCGAGAAAACCTCTTAAAAACGAAAGGATAGGAACAGGGCTGTCGCAACCATGTTCCGGGTTCGGGAGTCGGTTACGTGAGGGGAAGGTATTAGCACCCCTCACGTCCGTCGTACTCGACGGGAACCTCTTAAGGTAATTGTGGGGAGTGTTGTTTAGGTTTACTTGTTTTCTTCTCGCCGTTAAAGGTAGAATTGGTAGGATAAAAGGTTAAAGACGCTAAGGAGAGATGAGTGGTTAGAGAATAGGGTGCTCGCCAAGGATTGGGGCCCTTGTACCTACGTATGCTCATTTGGACGAGAATGAGAAATCAGAGCGTCATAGTTCGACTACGGGAAAAGATGGGGAAGACGGAAGATGGATAGAAAGGTAGAAGTGTGGAATAGGGGAGAAAATGGGAAATATGCTCGCCAAGATCATCGCAATCTTGTGCCTACGTATCTTACATTCAGACGAGAATTAAGAATCAAAGCGTCCGTAGTTCGTGGTAACAACCACGAAAGGGATACGGGAAATGGAGGGGAGGTAGCTCGCCAAGATCATCGCAATCTTGTGCCTACGTATCTTACATTCGGACGAGAATGAAGAATCAGAGCAATCGTAGTTCGTGGAGGAGACCACGAAAAGGATACGGGGAAATGGATGGGAGGTAGCTCGCCAAGATTATCGCAATCTTGTGCCTACGTATCTTACATTCAGACAAGAATGAAGAATCAGAGCGTCCGTAGTTCGTGGTAACAACCACGAAAGGGAGGTTTGAATTGGTTTGACGTTGAGTTTGAGAAGGATACGAAAGGGTAACTGACAAGCAACCCGAGAGCGCGTCTCAAGAGCTTGTCACTTAAGAATTCAAAGAATGCGAGATTCCAAGAACTCAGTTCTTTCGGAAATTGACTGAATAGGTTGAAGATAAAGAGTGGGATATTTTGAAATCGAAAGAATAAATTAATAACAACTCGAGGGCGCGCCTCGAGAGTTACTCATTCGAATACCCAAAGAATGCTAGATTCTGAGAATATCCCTCTTTCGTAAGTTTCAGAAATGTTTGTGAAAGGATCAGATCGGGAAATGGCATGCGAGGCCCAAAAGAAGTTGTTTTGAACTGGTTCAACAACGTGTCGAAGATTTGATTGAAGATGGAACCGACTTGACGACGTGTCAAGGGTTAGGATGGTGAGAAACGATATTAGTCCCTGAGGGTGCTCCTAATATCGAGACCACGAGGAATTGTGAATGAAATGGGTTGCGAATGCGGACGAGCATTCGACTTAGGGGAATGTTTAAAAATGATTGAATTCGAAAGGTTGAGTGAATAACAACTCAAAGGGCGGGCTTCGAGAATTATTCACTCGAAGATCCAAGGAATGCTAGATCCCAAGTACCTCCTTCTTTCGGAGTTTTGATCGAGAAAAAACGTTAAAAAAATAATTTGAAACGAAATGGGGTATGAAGATAATTCGTGAATGTTATGAGAAGTGAGAACGCGAGATTGGGTTTGAAAATATCAATTATTTAATAAATGAGACGTCGGCCCCACAACTAAATAATCGGGGTATTACCGAAATGCTAGATTCCAATAACACCATTTTTATTTGAAAAAACGTTCGGATAAATAGGAAAAATATCATACAGAATGCTAGAGTCTTATGATATTTCTTTTGTTTTAAAAGGAAAATAGAATGAGAAGTCGAATAATATACTATTTAAGGTGTACACCCCAACAATAATTATCCCAAAAATCCCAGAAGTGCTAGACTTCAGGGATTTATTTTCTCATGATTTAGTTTAAGAAATTGTTTTAGTAATAATAAAAAAATGTTTAAAAAAAAAAGAAATGAATTTGAACAGAAAATATTTTAATAAAATGAGTTTAAATAAAAGGGTGAAAAATAATATTTTTGAAAATGAGTTTGAAAATATATTTAATATATAATATTCTATGAAAAAAAGACAATATTATAAAATTCTGAAACAAAATGTGCAAAAATAAATTATTAAACAAAATAAATAAAACAGGGGGGTGTGACAGCCAGGCAGGGGTGTGAGGGGATTTACACAGTTGGGCCTTGACCCCAACTTCTGAACAAACAACAAACAACTTAAACGGGGGGTAATAAAAAAAAAGGGGAGTATGGACCGACATGAATGTTGATGAACTGGGTAACTGTTGGGATGAAGATTCGAAGAAAACTGGGCGAATTCTGGAAAATGAAAGATGATCATGATGAACACATGCAGTTTCCGGTGGGTGTTTGATTTTTCCGATGGCCTTTCCGGTGAGTTTGGGGCCGCGTTTGATGTCTCAGGAGTGTCTCCGGTGGGCTGGATTGTGTTTGCATGTGAATGGTGAGGAGGCGACACACATGGGGAAGGGAGCGAGTGAGGTGTCACTCAGGCAGGAAGGGTAGGGACGCGTGGTCAGCAGCTAGGGTTAGGGTTAGGGTTTGGAAAGGTGAGGTGGCGGCTACTGGTTTTTTCGGTGACCTCGAAACAGTAAATGATGTGCATTTATAGGGGATGACATGTGGCATGACCAGCTGTTTTGTTGACTGATGTTGATTAATTAAAGGAAAATTTAAGTTAATGCTGATGGTAACAATTAATAACGATGATGATGATTGATTAATTAATGATGAAAATAACTAACTAATATAAATCCTAATTAAACGATAATAATATTCTGATCTTAGGTCAAGACTAATTAATGAACTAAACTAATAACTACAATATAACTTAATCTGAATTTAAATAAAAACCAAATTAAACGTAAAGCAAGCTACCCTTAATAAGAAAAACTATATTAAACTAATTAACTAATAAAAAACAAATCTATTTAAAACTCTAAAATAACTTTGATATTCAAAACTGAATAATAAAAAATATTAATAAAAATCTAAAACTGTAAAACTAATAAATAAATGAAATAGATAAAACTAGTAACTATTTACTTTAAAAAACCTATTTAAAAATTAACAAATGCTAAAACAAACATGCATACAAAAAGAATTTGCAAGGGAAAAAGAGAGACAATTGAACTTTACGAAAGATGCCCTTTAGGCTACGTGTCACGCTCCTGTTGGACAAAAATAGTCGAGATTTGAAGAGTGCCCAATCGGGAGTGGATGCGCGTCTAAATGGCATAAAATTAAGTAATATATGCGAAAATAATTACAAAAGGGTAGGACAAATTTAGGGTATGACAATGTTATTACCATGTTGTTGTGCAGGTCGAGGTTGAGCAAAAGCGGGATATCGTCAGCGAAGTGGTCCTGTGGTATTCGGCTTACGAATGCATTCACAGAGCTAGAACAAAGGGGGTAAGGAGTTTATACTTTGTATTACTGGGGAGAATTGTGGGCAGGTCACTGCTGCTTTGCAGGGAGATAGTTGCTAACATGTTGTTTTTATTTTTATGTCAGGTTCTGCTTGGAGAATAATGAGCTATCTTGATGATGATATGCTTTGGATTGTATTATATGCGCTAAAGTTCTATCCTTCTTGGTTTAGTGACAACATCAATGACGGAAATCCCGAAGTCTCAAGCCTTAGCTCCAACATCTCTAGAACTAAATGGTCCTTTACAAGGTAATGCCAACATCCTCTCTTACGGACTGATCTTATGATCATAAAAACTGTTGCTAACTTCTGAATTTATTACTCTTGACTTGAATTCGTTTTTCCTTTTACTCAGAGTATTAACTGCTTTCTTGTCATGTTCAGGTAACATCACGAACGAGGCGAGGCGAAATGTAAGTTATAGAAGCCGTGCTTAATGAAGACCGCGATCATGGCGGAAGAAAAAAAGCTAGAGACAACATGTACTTCTACATATCAGCAAAATGTAACATGTCTTTTATGTAGACGGTGCTAGAAGGAATAAATTATGTCATTTCCAATTTTGTAATTTTGAGACATAATTATTTGTAGTGAAACTTTCATTGCAGTGAATCTTACACTTTCAGATTCAACACGCCTTTTAGATTTCTAGTGATTTTCATGATTTAGGCTTGAAACATCCTAGGAGTAAGTCTAAACAATCTTGAAATGGAAGTTTGGAAGTGTGCGAATAATAATTCCAAACAATCTTTTTAAAACTTGAGACTTGGCCTAGAATCCACTCAACATGCGAACTATAATGTTATAACATGTTTGAAGCTCCATCCACTTTGCATTTGTACTTTGTAATTTGTGACAATTTCTTTTTCAATCGTACCAATTGGGGAAACTCCACAGACTCTTGAGTCTAATCAAATATCAAATTCCATACCATATTAATAATTCTTGTGATCACGTCATATCCATCCCTTGGCTAGTGATGCCATTAAGGAAACCCGTAAAGCAAAGCACACTACTTAGTTGCTTAGAAAATAACAAATTAAAGCATATATGAGTGAACTTCAACCCTGAATCCAAACCCTCTTGTGTGAGAAATTGATGGGGTTTCAAATACCATAACCCTGCGACCTCATTTCTCAATAAGAACTTTTGTCTTGACAAGCCCTTTTGATTGGCGGAGGATAAACTCAATAGAATTTGTCAGAGATGTCTTCAAGGCAAAAATGACCCTGCAAATACTCGTTAGTCACACATAAAAGTGAAAGATAAAATGTAAGAAAACAAACAAGGAGGTGAAATCTTAAGGTCAAAAATTAGGGTGTGACAGATGCCCATATTTAAGTTACTTCTATCTGGAGATATGGAGATAGAAATCTTCGTCTCGACGAGATAGGAGGGACTTAAATATAAACATTACACGGATTTTTGGCCCTAAGATGCCACCGAATGCAAATGATATGCAATGATATGGAAATGCTAGACAGAGCTCCTGTGGGGAAATGCTGCCGCAGGGGAATAACCGGACATGGCACCAAAAGAACAGACTCAACGACGCGAGACGCCACGAGAAGAGGCAACGATCAACATTGTGGATTCTCCAAAATGAAGATAAGATATAGTAATACCACCAGGAATACAGTAGCTTGGATAGTGAAACGAGATCTAGAAAATGAAGGGTAGCCCACTATCGGCGCGTAGTAACCTAAGCGAAGATGTCTGGTTGAAGCAAAGAAACGCGTGTTACCTACTATCAATTAAATGATAGCCTATGCACAGGCAACACAAAGGAAAGATGACCTACTACCAAAACTTGGTAGCCTAAGCCAAGGCATCTGACCAAAAAGGATGGTATATTACCTACTATCAAATATATGATAGCCTAAGAAAAGGTGAACACAAAAAAAGAAAGGCGTATTACCTACTATCAAACGTATGATAGCCTAAGCACAGGTAATAACCCAGAGAAGGAGAGATCACTTACTACCAAACTTATGGCAGCCTAAGAAAAAGTGTCTGACCAAAATGATATGTGTTACCTACTATCAAACATATGATAGCCTAAGAAAAGGTGAACACAAAAAAAGAAAGGCGTATTACCTACGATCAAACGTATGATAGCCTAAACACAGGTAATAACCCAGAGAAGGAGAGATCACTTACTACCAAACTTATGGCAGCCTAAGAAAAAGTGTCTAACCAAAACGATATGTGTTACCTACTATCAAACATATGATAGCCTAAGAAAATGTGAACACAAAAAAAGAAAGGCGTATTACCTACTATCAAACGTATGATAGCCTAAGCACAGGTAATAACCCAGAGAAGGAGAGATCACTTACTACCAAACTTATGGCAGCCTAAGAAAAAGTGTCTGACCAAAACGATATGTGTTACCTACTGTCAAACATATCATAGCCTAAGAAAAGGTGAACACAAAAAAAGAAAGGCGTATTACCTACTATCAAACGTATGATAGCCTAAGCACATGTAATAACCCAGAGAAGGAGAGATCACTTACTACCAAACGTATGGCAGCCTAAGAAAAAGTGTCTGACCAAAACGATGTGATGGTATATTACCTACTATCAAACGTATGATAGCCTAAGCAGAGGTAATAACCCAAAGGAGGAAAGATTACCTACTACCAAATGTATGGCAGCCTAAGGAAAGGTATCTGACCAAAAGACAGTACTAGAGATTGTAAAACTTCAACGGTAATTTCCGGAAGAGATGTAGGTCGGTTGATCTTGTAAATATGTCCTCTCAAATAAAGAGAGACCAATTGTAATAAACTTCATCAAACTTCTCGGAAGAGATGCCATTTAATGGGAATAAACTTGTGTACTGAACTCATTGGGGAGTAAATTCCTGAGGAGTATCTTCTTTGTTGTAATACGTCTGAAACTTTGTAGATTCTCAAATAAAGAGAAAAAAAAACTGTCAAGTCTTCGACCAACTTCTTTGGTGGATTTCTGAAGAGATGTCATATGTCAGGTTGATAATCTTGATAAAATTACTGGGGATGGACAAATTGTCTTGTGGAGATTTCCATCTGTCGTTTTGAATGAAATCTTGATCAAAACGAGTTGCTCAAATAAAGAGATTGCTTGCACTCCAGATGTAAATTATTGAGGAATTCTGATAATCTGTGGGAGAAATATCTATCTTCAATAATTATCTTCATAAAGACCCTTCCTGGGGGGCCAAGTGCAAAATAAATGCATACCTGATCCATATTCAAAAGTTGGAGATGTCCACAATGTGATTGCCAAGGACCGAAGTTCACTTCGGGAAATAACCGAAGAGAAGCTGTCAAACAAGACTCGACCATTGAGGTATGAACTCAAATGGGAACGTACTAAAACAACCGTCTTCCATGAGGATCAAGCTTCATGGGGAAATGGAAATGTTATGCTTTTTCTGCCTAGGGCTGACAACTCTACTTGGAAAGAGATGACACACCCAGTCACTCGGGTATAACCCGACCAAAGTGACATAACAAACATACACAAAGATGCAAAATGCATATGCCATGCCATCTATCTATATGTTATGCATATGCTAACCAAACAGGGATGGAAAAAAAAACTCCCCAGGCGGAGGGCACTCAAATCTAATCTTCACAGATTAAACATTGCTTGGAGAACCTCTATGGGTAAAATAAATATCCACTTCACACGGGGAAACCTGGGTTATGCCAGAGTCGAGGCTTCGTGGGGATGAAATAAACATCCGCTTCGCCGGAGAGGTGAAGCTAATCAGTTCACTGAGAATTTTCAGGTCACCAACTGGAGTCTTCTTGCGTTGAAAATATTCGTTACCGAATTGTCATAACCCTCTTCGACTCTCAAGTTCCCCAAGTCACACGGTTCATGGGAAAAAGTCATCTCGAGAGGATTTTACAGGAAACACGACGTCCAAATGCCCCACTATTTCCAAACTCTCAGAGAGATTCGCAGAAGCTCGGCGTAACTGCCCCTGATTGACGGTATAATTGAGTCTTCGAAATGGTTCTTTAGAAAGTCAAATTTGCATTAGAACAAACCACTGGGAAACAAACTTGCCCCAGGTCAGCAGAGTCTTCAAGTTCCAATAGAATAAACTTATTATTGATGCTCATGTGTAATCTTTCTAAGATATCAAACAAGGTTAGCAAGTCAGAAATGTTAATTCTGAAACTATTAATACAACATATATGTTTGTCTTGAAGTTTTGAAAAGGGATATCATAATAACTTGTGACTGACATCACTAGTTAGGATATGGATTAATTTTATAAAGCCAACAAAAGTTGAGCATGGCTCATAGGAGTCAGGAAACGATATCTCATCGAGTATGCTTTCAAACTAAACCTTACTTCAATTATGACTTTCTGGGTTTAGTTTCTGATTTGTAAAACAAAGAGATGAAAAGTTAAAATATATTTTGTGCCGACCCAATTTTTTGAAAGATGTCCATTTTTTTGATACCCTTCCCGAGGTTAAAACGAGGTTTTGATTTGGGAGAGAAAAAAAACAGATCTTTTCTCAAGGCTTAAAGAGGGGTTAACTATTTTGTGTTTAGGAGGTTTGAAACAATGCCTTACATCATTAGTAGGGTTTTTATTCAAAAGCATACCATAAGATCATGCGTTTTATTTCGTCATCCTCCTTCCAATTATAAGGTTGGCATTATAAATTATGAAAAACATTTTATGAGTGAAACGAATGGGTTTCTTCAAGACAAACGTTTTATTGCACTAATTGTTCAAAATAAACAAACCCTACAAGCCAAACATGCTTTTACGAAATACACACAAGCAAACTGTTGCACCCTAATTTTTGACCTTAAGACCCCACCTCCTCGTATTTTTTCTGTTTTTGTTGCAGATCATTTAAGACCGTCTCCCATGTACAACTAACAGTTTTACCCAGTTTATGTTCATTTTGTAGACTCGTGGCAGAAGATTCAGAAGTCATGAAGGCTCTGTGTCTATAATTATCAAGATTTTTATCCTCTGAAAATTATGTTGAATACCAGTTGAGATGAAAGAAAGATATTAAATCCAAAATGCGTAGACTTCATGTTGTACTACTACAAATGGATTTTGTTTTCAAATTGCTAAGCCCAATATCGTCCTCAAATCTTTTGGTCATCAGAGATGGATTTATTGTGGAAATTAATATACTTTGAGAGGTTGAAACAACCAGTACATCTTGAACCAAAGTTTACCAAGAAATTCTTATTAAATCTTTATCAAAGGAAAGTCATTTTGAGCACTACATTAAGATCCCACGCGTGCTGCATGGTCTGGGCATTGTGATACTCTAGCCATATTCAAGTGATGATGATGGATAAACCAATGTGCTACATTGGGACCCCACTCAATTGGAAGATATTGTATTAAAGTTCTTTATATTATTTAAATTCAAAACGGCCTGTACAGAGCAAGTTCAAGGTTCAAACCTTCCTGTGCTAACTTCACACAATCCAACACATACAAAATTTAATAATGCAGTGTCAATACAGTTTTAGTCACTAAAAAAAATGGGGCATTACATATAATGGTCTTGACAAGTACATAATTCCACCGAAGGAAATTTTAACCGCTGATGTTTGAACTTGGAGAAGCTTGTGAGACCGAGTCAGTTTATTATACGAAGAGCATAAGTATAGCGCAGCACGATGCTCTATTGGCATTCCGCACTCTTTGCAAGATGGGCTGTGAGGAACTTCGAATTTGCCGCAACATTTGATACAAGCTTTACCTCATCTCCAAGACAACTTTGAAGTTGGACTACCGGCATGCCAACCATGTCCAAAATTAAAGCTGCGATGTGCTAAGTTATAAAAGAGGAAACGGGAAAGGACGCAGTGTTAAGGATTAAGAATGCTTATCCAAATATCAAGGCCAAGGAGTATAAGATTGCAAAACCGCAAGTCACACGCTTCCTCGTTCACTACCATGAATACAAGAATTTCCTGTTGTACGCGTCCGTTCTAGTCAGTCCGCCATCATGTGGTCTGAACCCTTTTTGGTACCATTACTTCATATCTTCCTTGCTGTTTTGACACCGGAGGTGTATTAGCCCTGCGTATAACAAGCTTTATCAAACTGTGACATTATTGATAAGCAAGCAAATGGAATAATGATCACATAGAATTCGTAATTACGTGATGCTTACACAAGCAAAGTCAGTTTCTGCTGAAAAGTTTGTGAACTTACTGATGATGAATGTTCCCCAATTTCGCTGCACATGCCATTCCCAACGCTTGAAAACACCTGGCAAATGGTATGCATAATCAAGAGGAATTTTAGCAATAGCCGTTACTATCAAAGCATTTCCAAAACGTATCTAGACAGAAACAGGATTCACGAAGAGCATAAAAAGGAGCTAGAGATGGCAAAGTATACCTCATTTATTCAACCACTAGAATGCTAGCCTATGACTCACAACACGGACCATTAACTTGACTACTTGAGGTTACTTATGAACCTTCAATCCATCACTGCAGTTTCACAACCTCAAATTCATCCCCAAATGCAACAGTTACCTCCAAGACGAATTTAGCCCGGTCATCCCGTTTCTTCACCACAGGGTATATCTATGCCATATATTCAAACAAACAGGCCAGCTTCTTTGGATCTTAAAGTAGGTTCCATGACAGATAAGAAACAGTCAACTCCTCAATTACAGAGCAGAAATGATACTCTGAACTCAGCAAGTTCTTCCTGATTCTAGCCCTGTTGTTTCCCCGCCGCGGCTGACGAATTTGATAGTACCAAAGTGACTAAGCAATGATGTTGTTATAACAGATAATGTTGAGAGTAGTATAATTTCAAAAAAATATTGTCCATGGAGTTTGATGCCTGGGATGATTTGGCGAAGTTGTTAAGTGACAGCACCGAAAATCGAGATAGCCTGCAAAAGAGGATTCATATTAACATCCATTAAGTGCCAACACCCAATCACAGAATACTAAGGAGGGTCCTTGGCTTCAACCGAATCACTATATTCCATCAAGGGCATTCCTATGGCAACCAAAATTGAACAAGATACCTGTAAAACTTTCCGTAATCGCATGAGGAAGAAGACAAGTTTCATCACTCAAATTCGCGATGCGTACGTTGATAGCAAACCGCCAGCTTTAACTATCGCTGCACCCATAAGAAGACTCACAACTATTAGTAGAAGGTTAAATAACTTATTAATTTCTAAACAATTCATCACCAGTTTGACAAAAGAAATTGAGATTCATACTAGCTATCTTGTAACGTCCCTCTTACTGCCAAAGAAAGATGCCGAAAGGATAGGCCCACTTCCAGACAGACACGATTACCTCCCCCTAAAGAGATTCCCTGTAATGAAAGCCACAAAATTGTATCACCACCAAAATCCCTATCATTAAGATCATTAATTCCAAAAATAAATGAGACCAAGCAAGATCATTTGAAAAAGGCAGCTTTTATCAGGGTGTCGGCAGCAGTTAGGAAAGAAGAAAGCAGGACATTAATACCCGGGGACACGATCAGCTGTAAACGGCAAGTTTCCATATGGGTGAATGATTATGCCTCCACCAAAGCAGAAATAATCTGCCACACAAGATCGAAAACATTCAATTGGGATCGGGTCATTATGCCTATAAAAGGCGTTCATATTAACAGAAGAGGGGACATTGGCAGTGGAACCGAGATAACCATCAAATATACCTCCAGTAAGAGAACTCACCAAAAATCCACATACGCACTCATATCGTAACAAGAAGACGTTGCTCCGAGGGGAGATCCTTACAGAAGAATCACCAAAGAGCCCCAACATAGGCGTCAATTCCAAAGCCGCCACCCCCTTTACAAGCCGCCGTCCAAACCTGAAAAGGAGCCATTGCAACCGTGAGTTGTTGGTTTTTACTAAATATTATTCATTTGTTTTTGTTTGTGCAGAAAGATAGAAAGAAGCAAGAGAGAGCCAAGCGGTTGGAGATTGGAAGAAAAAAAATCGAAAAGAGCGGAAGACGGAAGGAGTAGGAGAGAAGAATGGATCGAAGAAGATGGAAGAGGAAGTTAAAGAGGCGAGAGCGAAGAATAACGAAATGAAGGAGATGGCGAAGAGGATCAAACGAAGAAGAAGGAGGGAGAATCAGCGATCTGGGGGTGTCGATTTGGGATTTCTGGGATTTAGGGTTTTTTGTCATTTTGCTTAATCTGATGTTTATGTTGTAATCACTCACTAATCACTAATCACACACTACACACACATACCACACACCCCCTAGTCCTTTCGTTAACTGCTAAACCACCCTTAATCTACCTTAATTAATCAACCTAACCAATTTAACCAATTTAATTAATTAACCTTTCAAATTAATTTACTTAATTTACCTAATAACTCAAATTTTAATTTACTATTATTTCTTTTTTTATCACCTAATTAACCTTTTATTAAATAATACAATTAATAAATCATTTCATAGTTCAGCCCTTTTAAATAATAATAATAATAATATAAAAAGAATTTATGATGATAAACCTTTTTCTTATTCAAAAATAACCTTTTTTATAATAACCTTTTACAAATAGATAAAACTTATTTAACTAAACCTATTTCATAATATTATTTTGTACTTATTTTATAATGATAAAACCTTTTTAGAAACAATAATAAACTATTTTATTTAATAAGGAAAATAATTTCATGATTTTAATTCACATTCACTTGTTAAACCAAATTTCAAATATAAGAACCTTTTTAAATCACTTGTTTCTAACTAGCAATTAAATTAATTCACCTCTAAAACCTGTTGCTAATTAAAATAAATCAACCTTTTTAAAATCAACTTCAATCATCAAATTCAACTTTTATTAAAATTAAAAATTAAGCAACCAATTCACCCTCTAATTTTCCATCTAAAATCAAACTCACTCAAATCAATTTAACCAATTCAAATCAACCCTAGCGTAAAATACAAATCAATCGCGCACACTCACATCCACGACACTTTCACTCTCAGACACTTCAGCGCTTTCATGCGTATGTATATGATTTTATTTCCGCAATTTACTTATTGCAATTTATATTATCGTAATTTACATTCCCGCCTCGCATTCCGTCCAAAGGAAAAACCTACACATGAGTCAACACTTGTGTGTAGTGCATCTCATTTGCATCATTCTCCCACTTGATCCTTGATCCCATTCAAGTCGATCTCTTAGGATAGATCCTACCCCATAGGAAGGACTGTCACTCTCTTACAACATAGACAAAACAACTCAATAAACTCAAAACAACAAATATTCAAACACATTAGAGAGAGATGTTAATCATCTTAAGCGAGATAGAATCTCCACCCCACATCAATACAGTCAATATCGTAAGAACTTTGCCTTAAGAGAGATAATGGTGTACCTCGTCAATCCCTATCCGAGTACGTAAGTCCTTCTCTTAAGACGATGCAAAGACTATTTTCCTATAATTTGTGGCGGTTAAATCTCCCTTAAAATGAAGACACATCTCTTCTCCTAAAATCAATCAACTACCCTAAACCCGTAGGAACTTTGACCACAGTCAAAGAACTCCTCAAACCCTTTAGGGGAACTACAGATACTCTGATTCCACTCCCATAAGGATATGTAGGCATAAGATGCGATATCTTATAGAGTATACTTAGATATAAACCACTAGGTCTTTCAACCATTAAGCAGATAAACACTTAGCAATAAATAAACATAAAACAAGAGGTTCCTGTAGGATACTACAGAAATTTAGGATGCTAGCACCTTCCCTAAGTTTAACCAACCCCCGAACCTAAAACTATCTAGCTTGCATTTGCATTGCATTGTGAGAATTTCGATCTTTATCCCTTCCTTTGGACAAATCAAAGTTCGGTTGCAAAATGAATTAAAGATTCAAACTAATCAATAGTTTGGTATCCGATTTTCACCGCGACAGAAATGGCGACTTTACTGGGGACCCCTCAGTGGGTTGCCCTAACTTGTTTTATTTACTTGTTTATTGCTTTCTATCTGTTTATTTGTATGTTTGTTTATCTTTTTTCTTTTGGGCTGTTACCTTTGAGTGGTGAGACAAAGTCCTACACCCAGACTTGAGAGAACTTAAGATAGGATGGTGATATATTCGATGAGGCTTATAGGGAGTGAGTCCCGACTAAGTTGATTCGAGAATCCCGCTTAGTTGAGACCCTTTTGAAAATGGTTCGGTTGAACGAGTTTCGTCGTGAAAACTTTTACTATTCTCAATTGGAGTCCATGATACTAAGGACCATAGTTACCTTTAACCCCACTTTGGCCTTTATTAGGACGTAGTGCGAGGCTATGAGGGAGTAAGTCCCGAAATAGTGCTACGCGATGCTACACTCAAAAAAAGTTCTCTTGAGAATATTATTAATCCCCGAGTTAGTTGGGAAATTGATAATATCCGAAAGATGGACTAATGACTTTGGGAACCTCTTTAGAACCTTGTTCTGCAGGTACAATCCACCTTTAGTCCACACCCTTGGGTATGGGTATACCTTTGGCTCCATGCTCGTTGCAAACCTAGGGTCCCCCTTGTTTGTTATCCTTGTTTATCTATGTGCTTACTTGTGTTTGTTGCATTCATATAGCATCATATTACATTGGTTTCATGGAATTCCTAGTTTATTTATAAACATTATAGAACCAATAGGGATTACAAAAGAAAATATTTTGAGATATTCTTTTAAGAGTCCTAACTTGGATGGCCTAAGGAAGTAGGAGTTCAAATTGAAGAAAACTCAAAAGATAAATACGAGAGGTTTCCCTTACAATGGAGGATCATTATAAGTTCAAAAGACTATCATTGAAGATCCAAGTGAACAAAGGATTTCCCTCCTTACTTCCAACAAGAACAAAAGAAGAGATGGAGGATTTATTTTCCTCTATCAAACTAATCTTTAGACGTTGATCATGGACTATGTATATTCAAGAAGATCCAAGTAGGAGAGCAAATCAACAATCACGATGAAGGACTTCCTTCGGGCTTTCTTAGCTTTTATTTAGCTATTAAGTAAGGACTCTTATAAGGTTGTTTCCTTGTAATCCAACATCATAATAAAAAATAAAAAAAATACAATAGTAAAAAATAATAAATGATTTATTTTCTTTGGTATTCTATAACGTTTATAAGAACTTGAGTTCCATGAAACCTTTCATTTCTGCATTAGCATCCTTCATTTAGCATTTTGCATATGCATGTGTCTCTCCTCTTCTGTGGCTCATCCGGTCTTCTGTCTTTGTCTATCAGCTGGCATCTTGACCATCTGACCAAGCTTGAAGTACTATCGAAAGATAGTAAAGAGAACGAAGGATATGGATTCCATGACCGGCTTCAGAATGGTGACTAATCCGTTATTCAATCTTCCCTCTGACGACAATGTTCAACAAGTGGATGTTCCTACACAACCTCGGCCCGTGCAAGATAACTTGGATGGTCAAGCTTCCCAACCTCTACAGCATGTACCTAATCTTCATAATATTCATGCTAAGATGAAGATGGATGATCCTAGATTCATAGCAATGGAGAAAGAATTATGTGATTTTAAAGAACAATTGAAAATAGTGAAAGAAGATAATGCATCTGACCTTGATGCTCGTGACCTATGTCTGGTTCCAGGCATAATTATTCCTCCGAAGTTCAAAATGCCTGTCTTTGAAGTGTACAAAGGTGTTAGTTGTCCAAGATACCATTTGACAATGTTTTATCGAAAGATGGCTGCTTATGTTGACGATGGCGAATTGATGATTCACTGCTTTCAAGAAAGCTTGAGTGGGGCATCCCTGATGTGGTATATGAAGCTACAAAGGAACTGTATTCTATCTTGGAGAAACTTAGCCGATGGTTTCGTGAAGCAATACAATTATAATTTGGGCGTGGCTCCAGACAGTGATCAACTAGAAGGAATGAGTAAGAATGATGATGAATCTTTCAGGGAATATGCTCAGCGATGGAAAGAGTTGGCAGCCCAAGTTCGTCCACCACTTCCAGAGAAATATTTAACCAAGATGTTTCTAAAAACACTGTCAGACTCTTATTATGTTAGGATGATAGGCGTTGTGGCATTGGATTTCTCCAAAACTGTAGAAGTTGGAGTAAACATTGAGAATGCATTCAAAAGTGGAAGAATTAAAGATGACTTGAATAACCAAGCTAATGAAGAAATTTCAATTGATGATTCCCTAGAGGAAAGAAGCATTGATGTTAATGCAGTTTGGGATTCCTCTCAAATCCTGCCAGATTCAGTCCCAATACCTCATCCTCAACATCAGTATACAACGCCTGCTCAGCGTAAGCGACGTTTACCTCATAAACGAAGGATGGTATCTCCAAATCAGCATCAGAATCGACAGGTTCAAAGACGCTTTCAGAATCAGAAGACACCTCTGAGCGTTCCGAAAGAAGAAACTCATTGGTTTGATCTTATCCCATTGACTTACAGCCAACTATGGTCTTATTTCGTCCGAAACTCGGTGATGACACCCAGAAAGACTAGAATCATGAAGTCTCATCCACCGTGGTTCAACTCGAACGCCAGCTGTGAATTCCATGATGGAGTGTTGGGGCATTCGATTGAAGAGTGCAAAGTTTTTCAAGAGAAAGTCCAAGAAATGATAGATGATATAGTGCTAACTTTCAAGGGAGAAAATCCAATTGTGAATGGAACATCGTTATGATGATTACCTATTCATTTTCGTTTGCTTATGTGTTTCATTTCTTTGATTAAAAGCATAATTGGCATGTAAGAACATGTTATTTTGAATAATTAGTGCAATAAGCGTTTGTCTTGAAGAAATCCATTCGTTTCACTCTAAAATTATTTTCTTCATAATTTTATAATGCCAACTTTTACCCGATCTTTCCTCACTTTGGTGAAGAATTGGGAGGAGGATGATGAAGTAAAACACATGATCTCTTGTTGTATGCTTCGAATAAAAACCTACTGATGATGTAAGGCATTATTTCAACCGTCTAAAAATAGTTAACCCGTCTTTTAAGCCTCGAGAAAAGATTTGTTTTTTCTCCCAAACTGAAACCTCGTTTTTAGCCTGGGGCAGGGTAATATCAAAAAAATAATAATGAATATCTTTCAAAATTGGGTGGGCACAAATATATTAACCCTTTATTTCTCCACTTTATAAGTCATAAACTAAGCCTATATACGACCCTCCAAAAGTCCTAATTGAAGTAAGGTTTACTTCGAAAGCATACTCAGTAAGATAACGTTTCCTGACTCCTATTGAGTTATACTCGATTTTTGTTGGCTTTATAAAAATTAATTTATATCCTAACTAGTGATTTCGGTCACCAGTTATTGGGATATCTATTTTCAAAACTTTAAGACAAACATATATGTTGCATTAACGGTTTCAGAATTAACATCTCATACGTGTTGATCTTTGCCGAGGTCATAGAAAGTTTTGTATGCGAGCATCAACATTAAGTTTGTTCGAACTCGAAGATCCTGCTAGACAGGAGCAACTATGTTTCTGAGCGGTTTGTTCTGTGCAAATTTGACTTCGGCTAAAGAGCTATTTCTGAAGACTCAATTATAATACCGTCAATCAGGGCCAGTTACGTCGAGATTCGGCGAATCTCTACAAGAGTTTGAAAATGGTGAGGCATTTGGACGCCATGTTTTATCTAAAATCCTCTTAGAGTGACTTCTTCTCATAATCATGTGACTTGGGGCATCCAAGAAGTGAAGATTATCTTACCCATGTGCAACAAACTATTGTTCAAAAATGGCGATTACCACTACTTTTCAACATTCTTCATATCCCCGGTATTTTACTCCAGGTGGTCATGACATTCTTCGATGAAGCTTTTAGATGCAGAATTCCCAGTGGTCTGCTTAACTTCACTTCCCCAATGAAGTAGGTATTACTTTAATCCCCATTGGATCTTCTCCAACTTCACCTTCCTAATGAAGTGGACGTATTTCACTCCCCAGTGAACCTTCTACAACGTCGATCTTCTCCAGCATGAGTCTCTCCAGTAAAACGGATATTTATTTTATCCATGAAGTTTCTACAGTTATGAGTTTGATCTACCCTAGTGGATCTTTATCCTCATCTTCAACAGGATAATCTTTCAGACTTATCAAGAGGTTACACCCCCAAGTGGAATGTTCTCTATTCCCCATAAGAAATTTTGAAGCCCTGAAGCAGGACTGTGATCCCATATTTGGTTCTCCGCCTATCCCCAGTGGTACTTCTACCTTTGAATATTGGTCGTATATTTGTTTCGAGATGTTTATTTCATCTTCGTTTGCCTCTTTCCGTTTATTTTGTCAACATAGCATACGCATAACATATAGATAGATAGCATGACATATGCATTTTGCATCCTTTGTGTTTGTTTTATTCTGTCGCTTTGGTCGTGGTTATTGATCACACTAAAATTCACCGTATTTCTGACTCCGATTTCGCATGCATTCTTAGCTTTTATTGTTGTTTTGCTTTGTTATTGCTTTGTTTTCTTATGTTTTCAGGTTTTTATAATAATCGGAGCTTGAATCGGGAAAAGGAGCGAAAAAGGAGTGAAAACGGACGAAAACCTAGAAATTCAGCATTTTGCACTTGCGGCACCTACCGTGGCGGGCGCCATGGGGTTAGCCATGACGTGGCCACGTCTCAAGACCACTACTCAACCTCCAAGACCCACGATCCCCACTCCATCATCCCCTGTAGGGACCATGGCGGGCGCCATGACCTTGTGGCGGGCGCCACAAGGCAAAATTTCATAACCTCCACTTTTTAGTGGAGGGGCGTCCCGGTCATTTCATGCTTTCAGTTTTTACTATAAATAGGACCTTAGATTTTCGTTTTTATTCATCCAGAACTAGAATTCTCTAGGCATATATCAGTTATAAAGCAGTTGCCATTCCACATCGGGGTGCCTCTGCAATCGAGTGATCGAGTCTGTAATCTGTCTGTGGTTCGAGTTTTGGAGCACTCTGGAGGAAGTTAATCCTGCCGCCATTTTAATTCCAGTTAGTATTTTATTTTTCCACATTGCTTTACTTTTATTTATTTTCTCGCACTTTACTTTGTTTATTTCCCGCACTCGCACATTTACTTTGTTTATTTCCCGCACTCGCACATTTACTTTGTTTATTTCCCGCACTCGCACATTTACTTTGTTTATTTCCCGCACTCGCACATTTACTTTGTTTACTTCCCGCACTCGCTTTAAATTACTTATATGAAAAACTATAAAAAGAATATTTACTTTATCATGTCTAACTAATCCCATAAAGGTTAGAATGTAAGGATCGTAATTAAACCAGTAATCAGTATAATTGTTCGTGGAAACACCTAAGGGCTATTTTATCTTTCAATTCAAGAAATTGTTTTTAACTATTTCAAAAACAGCCAAAAGCGCTTTGTATAGTTCATTAGGAGTTTTTAGATTAAAAAGAAAAGAGATTTTAAAACGATTTTCGGACGCGTTATGAGATTTAGAGTCTGGTTCATAAGAACCTCTTTTTGCTAAGAAGTCCAGGTTAAAATACTTTTCAACTTTGTTAAGAAACTATATTTCTTAAAAATAGGTTTACTACTCTAACGCAGTACGCACCTTTTTATCCGTGACAATAGGAGGGGTTGATTAGAGAGTACAACTCGGTTCTGAATACGCGAAAGCGACAGTTCCTGTTAAATTAGTTCCTTTCAAAAGAGAAAACATTGCCCATAAGTAGTTCCATTAACAAGTACTGGATTATCATTGATTACGTGAATTACATTCGAGCCTGTCTTTTATTTATTATTTAAAATTATAATTTTATTTACCATTGCACCCTTACTAAAACCCTTAAAAATAGTTGCCTTAGATAAACACCATAACAACAGGTACGATAGATTGACACTTGGTCTCTGTGGATTCGATAATCTTTTATATTACTTTGACGTGATTCGTACACTTGCGAAAAACACGCATCAAGTTTTTGGCGCCGTTGCCGGGGACCAATATCGTCAAATTTCATTACCCTGTAGTTATACCGTTTAGACTAAGGTTGTTACCCACCGGCCAATGCGAAAGACTCGCAGTGCCGGAAGTTTAGTAGACCCTCTAGCTGAACCTGAACGTTACGCTCGCGCACGTTTGTTCTTCCATAGGAATAGGAGAGCTATGGCCGAAGATCAAAACCGAAGACCTCTTAAGGACTTCGCCCAACCATCAAACGAGGAACCTAGTTCCAGTATAGTAAACCCCGCTATCCCAGCCAATAATTTTGAACTTAAACCATCCCTGCTGCAATTAGTGCAACAGAGACAATTCGCAGGTCTCGCTACTGATAACCCGAACCAACATTTAAAAAACTTTCTTCAATTAGCAGACACCTTTAAAACCAATGGAGCTTCTCCTGAGGCAATACGCTTAAGATTATTTCCCTTTTCCCTCAGAGATAAAGCTCTATCATGGTTAGATTCCCTTCCACCCAATTCAATAACAACTTGGGATGACCTTAGAAAAGTTTTCCTTGCTAGATATTTTCCCCCAAGTAAGACCGCTCTTCTTCGAAACCTAATAACTAGATTTACCCAACACCAAGGAGAGTCGTTGTTCGAAGCCTGGGAGAGATATAAAGAACTATTAAGAGCATGCCCACACCATGGCTTAGAGAATTGGCTAATCATCCAAACCTTCTATAATGGACTTCTTTATAACACTAAAATGACCATCGACGCTGCCGCTGGTGGCGCACTGATGAACAAACCTTACCCTGAAGCTAGTGCCCTTATCGAGGATATGGCCCAAAACCATCAATCATGGGGAGTAGAACGAGCGACAGTGGAAAAGAAGGAAGCCCAAGGAGGAATACATGAGCTAAGCTCTATAGACATAATGCAGGCTAAAATGGACGCGTTGGCCCTTAGAGTCGAACATATGTGCACAACTCCGAATACTGTAGCCGCAGTTTCGCCGAATTGTGAGATATGTGGAACGCAAGGACACCAATCCGCCGAATGCAATCTGTTGAATGAAACCAACACTGAGCAAGTGAACTATACCCAAGGGAACCCATTTTCAAACACATATAACCCTGGATGGAGGAATCACCCAAACTTCTCCTACAAAAATAATAACCCTATCCAAAATACCGCACCTCCGAGACAACAAGGTTACCAAGCCCCTAGAACAAATCAACCTATGCAACCTGTACCACCTAGCCCGAGCTTTGAGGAAGTTGTAAAATATTTTATCGTTGCTCAAAAACAACAAAACAAAGAGTTCATGAACCATAACGTCCATGTTAACGAACTAATTACCAAGTTAGGAACCAAGGTTGATCAAATTATTACTCATAATAAGATGCTTGAAACCCAGATCTCTCAGGTAGCGTTAAACCAAGCCCCACAGACTACACCTGGAGGACAGTTCCCTGGACAACCTCAACAAAACCCGAAAGGGCAAGCTAATGCCATTACTCTACGAAGTGGAACCGCTTATAAGGAACCTTTAAACCCTAGATTAAGTGAGCCCGAAACTTCTGAGAGGAATGAGGAAAAGGAACCAGAGAAGCCTGAAACCCCGGAAAGTCAAGAAAAAGGAGAAGAACCTAAAAATAAAACCTATGTACCGCCACCGCCATACAAACCACCAATACCTTACCCTCAAAGATTAAAGAAAACCCAAATCGATAATCAATATCAAAAATTCGTTAAGGTTATAGAAAAACTTCACGTAGAAATCCCCTTTACAGAAGCCATCACCCAAATACCTTCTTATGCTAAGTTTCTCAAAGACATACTTACAAATAAACGTAGACTCGAAGATCCGAAACCCGTGGAATGTAATTCTATTTCCGAAAATAGGTTAGCAAAGAAAGATAAAGATCCTGGAAATTTTTCCATTCCTTGTGTTTTGGGGAATCATGTCATCGAAAAAGCTTTTCTAGACTTAGGAGCTAGTGTGAGCTTAATGCCTTTAGCAGTTTGTGAGAGATTAAACTTAGGAGAATTACAACCTACTAAGATGTCACTTCAATTAGCCGATAGATCCGTTAAATACCCTATAGGCATACTTGAAGACGTCCCTGTTAGGATAGGTCAGCTGTTTATACCTACTGATTTTGTTGTCATGGACATTAAAGAAGATGACGACATACCAATCCTCCTAGGTAGACCGTTCTTATCGACTGCTGGAGCCGTAATAGATGTTAAAAAGGGAAAACTAACTTTTGAGGTAGGTGGCCAGAAGATAGAATTTATATTGTCAAAATTTCTTATGGCACCTGTGATAGGAGATTCTTGTTATGCCTTAGATATCATCGAAGAATGTATTAGGGAATTAGAACAAGAAGAAGAAACTGAATCTATAAAATTGCCATCAACCCTTATTTTGGAAGATGACAATTATAAAACACCCTACATTGATGATAACCTTCACGAATGTTTATCTCTTACCCCAGATCCTATGCCTTGCCCTATAAAACCGACCGTAAAACTTAAGGAACTGCCTAAAAACCTGAGATATGAATTTCTTGATGAAGATATGAATCGTCCAGTTATAGTCAGTGCTACCTTAAACCAAGAAGAAACCGATCAATTATTAGAAGTTTTACGTAGGTACCCCTCAGCCTTAGGATATAAGATCTCTGATCTAAAAGGAATAAGCCCATCTGTATGCATGCATCGGATTTTGCTTGAAGAAGATTCAAAACCTTCTAGAGAACACCAACGTAGAATAAATCCTATAATGAGTATTGTAGTTAAGACTGAAGTTCTTAAGTTACTAGAGGCAGGTATAATATATCAGATCTCGGACAGTAAATGGGTGAGTCCTGTGCATGTAGTACCTAAAAAGGGAGGCATCACAGTCGTGCAAAACGAGAAGGGCGAACCTGTAGCAAAAAGAACTGATGGAGGTTGGCGTATGTGCATAGATTATAGAAAATTAAATAAAGCAACTAGGAAGGACCATTTCCCATTACCATTCATAGACCAAATGTTGGAGCGCCTAGCCAGACACTCTTACTTTTGTTATTTAGATGGATATTCAGGATTCTTCCAAATACCTATTCACCCCGAAGATCAAGAAAAAACTACCTTTACATGCCCAGTTGGAACCTTTGCCTATAGAAGAATGCCTTTTGGACTTTGTAATGCTCCTGCAACTTTCCAACGCTGCATGATGTCTATCTTTGCTGATTATTTGGATGGAATCATGGAAGTATTTATGGACGATTTCTCAGTTTGTGGGTCAGATTTCAAAAATTGTCTTGTCAACCTTGAGAAAATCCTAGAGAGATGTGTGGAGGTATACCTTGTGCTAAATTGGGAAAAATGTCATTTCATGGTCACCGAAGGGATTGTTTTAGGACATATAGTTTCCGAAAAAGGTATAGAGGTAGATAAAGCAAAAATAGAAGTCATAGAGAATCTAAAACCGCCGAAGACTATCAGGGAGATAAGAAGTTTTCTTGGACATGCCGGATTTTACCGACGTTTTATCAAGGATTTCTCCAAAATAACAAAGCCCTTAACTGGTCTTTTAATGAAAGATGCTGAGTTCATCTTCGATGAAAAATGTACTGAAGCATTTAATCTTCTGAAGCAAGCTCTGATTTCAGCACCTATAATGAAACCCCCTAATTGGTCGGAACCGTTTGAGATAATGTGTGACGCCAGTGATTATGCTGTTGGAGCCGTTCTAGGTCAGAGAAAAGATAAGAAGTTACATGTGATTTATTATGCCAGTAGAACCCTAGACGCTGCACAGCTCAACTACGCAACAACCGAAAAAGAGCTCCTAGCTGTAGTTTTTGCAATAGACAAATTTAGATCTTATCTAGTAGGAGCCAAGATTATAGTTTACACCGACCATGCTGCCATTCGTTACTTACTAAGCAAAAAGGATGCCAAGCCTAGGTTACTTCGATGGATTCTATTATTACAAGAGTTTGATTTGGATATCCGTGACAAGAAAGGCACTGATAATGTGGTAGCTGATCACCTATCTAGGCTAGAATACCTGAAACCTGATCCAGTACCCATAAATGACGATTTTGCCTATGATAGACTGATAGCCCAACTAGAAACCATTGAAGATGATAACCCAGACCCTCATGAGCAATTTCATAAATCCTTAGCTATAAGCAATGTACCTTGGTATGCAGATTTTGTTAATTACCTAGCCGCTGACATCATACCCCCTGATCTAAACTACCACCAGAAGAAGAAGTTCTATAGTGATGTGAGAAACTTCTATTGGGACGATCCATTTCTTTTCAAGAGAGGTAAAGATGGCATTTTCCGCCGTTGTGTTCCAGAAGAAGAGGTAAATAATATAATTGAGCATTGTCACTCTGCACCCTATGGTGGACATGCAAGCACATCTAAGACCTACGCCAAGATTCTTCAAGCTGGCCTATTCTGGCCTACTATGTGGCGTGATGTCCATGCTTTCATTGTCAAGTGTGACAGATGCCAACGCACAGGAAATATTTCAAGACGTAATGAAATGCCGTTAAGAAATATCCAAGAAGTAGAACTCTTCGACGTATGGGGTATGGACTTTATGGGACCGTTCCCACCATCTTTTGGAAATCAGTACATATTAGTAGCTGTTGACTACGTGTCTAAATGGATTGAAGCTATCGCCGCACCCACAAACGACACCAGAGTGGTCATCAAATTATTCAAGAATTATATATTTCCCAGGTTTGGAACACCCCGTTTAGTCATAAGTGATGGAGGATCACACTTCATATCGAGAATATTTGATAAACTTTTAAGCAAGTATGGAGTTAAGCATAGAGTAGCAACACCATACCACCCACAGACCAATGGACAAGTGGAAGTATCTAATAGGGAGATAAAACAAATCCTCGAGAAGACTGTCTCTATATCTAGAAAAGATTGGTCGCAGAAACTTCAAGAAGCATTATGGGCCTATAGAACCGCTTTCAAAACTCCTATAGGAACAACCCCTTATCAACTGGTCTATGGAAAATCATGTCACTTACCATTTGAGTTGGAGCATAAGGCCTATTGGGCCATCAAAACTTTGAATTTGGATTACTTGACAGCTGGTGAGAAACGTATCCTTGATATCCACAAATTAGAAGAGCTCAGACAATCTGCCTACGAAAATGCCATCATATACAAAGAAAGAACAAAAGCTTGGCATGACAAAAGAATCATAAGAAGAGACTTCAAAATAGGCGATCCTGTTCTCCTGTTCGATTCTAGGTTACGACTATTTCCAGGTAAACTCCGTTCGAGATGGACTGGCCCTTTCGAAGTATCTAAGATCCTGAGATCCGGTGCTATTGAAATCAAGAACCAAACATGTAAACCGTTCATAGTCAATGGACAGAGGTTGAAGCCCTACGAAGGAGGTGACATTCCAACAACATACACCTGTCATACTCTGAGTGATCCACCATATCCTTCCAATGATGTTTAAATATCGGTCGTCGAGCTAATGACGTTAAACAAGCGCTGCATGGGAGGCAACCCATGGTTTTCTTATTTTTGTACTTTTTATTTTTACTTTATTTTAATTTGTTTATTTTATTATTATGTCAGGACTCACGATTGAATGTTTTATGTGCTTTCAGGACTTGTTTGCTAACCTTGTACAGAATGCAGAACCCTGATGACATGCACGTGGCCTTTAGAGATGATGCACAGAGAGAGCGTTACTATGTTCACATGAGACGCCCTATGGCTCCTACCAGGTACCCTGACCATGACTGCATGGATGCCTTGGGGATAGAGCCAAGCGTCAGATTTTTATGCCATCAACTCCAGTGGGACCAATTTGACGACAGGAACAACACTTATAGGAACTTGACTCTTGAGTTCCTCAGCTCATTTCATCATGACCCTTGGGCTAGACCCGATGGACTCGCTGTTTTCAGGTTGTTCGGGATTGACTACTCATTCTCTCACAAAGAGTTTGGTGATTTACTAGGTTTCCAGACTACTCCTGATGCTATTCCAGAGACTCCGATGGGGTATTTTATGAGCAGAGAAGTGGAAAAGTTTTGGACTAAAATATCAGGCGGAGGGAGCCAAGATCCTTCTACCCAGTTTTCTCAGGTAATCCACAACCCTGCATTGAGGTACTTCCAGATGATTCTAGCACATTCTTTCCTAGGTTTTCCAGATACAGAGACACTGCTAAGTGAAGAGGAGATTTTCCTACTGTTTTGTGCGACTCAGTCTCGCCCTGTTGCTTGTGGCAACTTTCTACTGAAGGGCCTTGCTAGTGTTGCCAGATCATCCGTAGGCATCATCCATGTCGGTGGGATTGTTACACAGATAGCTACTGCATTGGGTTTGTCTCGCAAATTATTGCACCTCAGGACCTTCTGCTGCTACACCACCCTGGATATTGATTTTTGTCTTGATAGAGGACTGATGAGGAGGGCTTCTTTTGAGCCCAACATGTTTAGATTGCTGATCGACGGTGAAGCGATACACTACTTTACATTACCAGATCCGCTGATGACCAGTGTCCATGATCCTGCCAATTGGAGTTATGCTCTAGAGGGTTATGGAGAGACTGTCGAAGAGCCGAAATCGCCTCCCGCCGCTGAGTACACTCCTACACCTCTTACTCCCCGAATCACTGTTATGTCTAACAATATGTCTCTGCAGCCACCTGACCTACAAACACAGATTTATGAGCTCCGCAAGGAGACTGCCCTGCTCAAGCAGGAAGTGGCAGACTTAGAGTTACAGATGCAGGTTTCTGATCTCACTCATGCCTCAGAGACCGATGCTCTACATCAGGCGATCGACGAGCTTCGGAGGGAGATAGCTGAGATTCGTGGATCAAGCCAGGATAAGAAACCTACCACATGACTCATTCCACCCTGACAGCACTACCCTAGTATTTAACTTCCTTTTATTTATCGCATTTCCAGACATATTTTACTTTATTGCAGCTTTTATATTTTCATGCACTTTGAATTCCTTATATATATACATATTATGCACTAATTTTTCTTTTTCTTTTTTGATTTTTAAGTATTTTATTTTTTGTCGTGCAAAGAAAAAAATATAAGACAAAAATATTTTCATTTTTGTCTTCACAAAAAAAAAATATGCAAGCCTCAAGCCTTGAAAAGAAGAAGAAAACGCTATTCAGACCCCCCGGAAGACAAAGGTGCAAGGAAGGCCCAAAGGAGGATCCAAAACCACAAGGCCCAGGAATTGGCCTTGTGGCGGGCGCCACACCGTACCATCAACAAATACGGGATTCAATCCCCATTTCCACCATTTTCATCCCTTTCTTCACCAAAAACCCATTTTTCCAACCTTCCAAATCCTCCTTGAACCCCATTAAAGCTCCCCCATTTCCAAAATACCCTCCATCCATAAAACATATCCAACATCCATTTCCATTTTCATCCATCAAAAACCAAAAAAATCAAAACTTTATCATTCCCCTCATAAACCACTTTTCTACTATTTTCACTACCTAAGGAGCTTTTCAACAATGGAGTTCAACGGATTTATTCTTCGTGATGGAAGACCGGGCGAAAGGCAACGGAAAATTATTCAGAGGCTTCAAAGTCGAGAAATCCTCTCGACTAGGTACGTCGACGATAACTGTCTGTATGCTTTGGGTATTTATCATAGTGTTTTTAATTTATTAGAATTTCTAGGCTTGCATAATATTTTCATTAATCAGGAACCTACCTATGAGAGGCTGACAACTGAGTTTTTGAGTTCTTTGATATACACTGTCAGTCCTAACACTGCTAGCACTGTCGGTACTGTTATTTTTAGACTGTTTGGAATTGAATATGAATTCAGTACCAATGAGCTAGCAGGTTTGTTAGGAATCCCTCATAGGGAAGGTTCGATTTGTGAGGCACCTTTGGATGCTGAATGGTCGACCGAGGTATTTACCTTCTGGCTAAGGCTTTCAAGTACTTCGATTAATTCTTTTGAAGGGATACTTGCGTCGACCATTCACAACCCGGCCATAAGAGTTTTTAGACTTCTTTTGGCATGTACTATTTTTGGCCGGGAAAGTCCAAACAAGGTTAATGCTCGTGAACTCCTATTTTTGCAAGGATGCCTCACTAGAACCCACATCAATCCGGTCCCGTTTATGCTTGCCCACATGACTTTATTTACTAATAAAACAGGACCGATTGTTTTTGGAGGGCTTGTTACGTCTATTGCTCGGGCTCTTGGCCTGAATGATGAGATAGCTACACTTGAACCACTACCTCCTCGCACAATTAATTTAAAATTTCTGAAAGACATGAAATTGTGCCGAACAAGGAAAGAAGGTGGTTATGAGTTGATGGTTCATGGGGTAGCTATCCCATCTATTGCTTTACCATGCAGTAGACGTACTGATGTACGTGATGAAAGGAACTGGACCTATGATCTTAATGCTCCACGTGTTTTGGGTCCACTTCCTCCTAATATTCCCGATGAGGAGGCACATGACACTGATGATGAGTATGATCAGAGAGAGCAGTCTCCCATCCCTCACATGTCCCCCCATCGTCCTTCACAGTCACACACTGCACCATCTTCCTCTAACCCTGTTGCATGTACTGCTCCTGGATTCTTTGTCACCGAGGAGATGTGGCGTGATATGACAGCTAGAGAAGAAAGGCGTGATGGCCTTCTCTCTACTATTTCACAGCAGCTGACGGACAATATGAGCTTCATGCAACAATCGCGATTGGTTTCGGATCGTGCTTATAGCAACGTTTGCCGTACCTTGAACGATATTTCATTAGAGCAGAACCGTCAGAGAGAGTTCAACAGCCGACACTACCAGCTTGTAGAGGCTACTCAGGGTTCCATTTTGGGTAACCTTCGAGAGGTCCGGAGTGCTCAGGCTGCTTTATCAGCACGACTCGACCGGAGGGACCAGCATCGTAGTAGATCCCGTCGTTCCAGACCATCACATCAGGACGGCGAAGGCACCAGTGCCCCTCCTCAGTAGTCTTTTCCAGGTTACCCCCTTATCTTATTTCGAAACATTGGGGACAATGTTCGATTTAAGTGTGGGAGGGGATTTTATTGCTTTCCGTTATTTCCCTTTTTAGTTAATTTCCTTTCAGTTATTTCCCTTTTCAGTAATTTATTTTTCTTAGATAATGCATGAGTCTGACGAGTCACCAGTATAGTGTCTTTTTAGTTCATCTTCATTTTTTCCCATTTCCTTAGCCTTACCAGAAAATTTTTTAAAAAGAAAACAATGTTGTTTCACATGTTTTTTGGGCTTTGAGACAGGTTTAGATTAGGATGTGGTGACTTAGGTCAACTTTTTGAAACATCAGAACCATTTTAGCACCATAGACCTCTTGAATATAGGAATCACTCCTAAACCCCACCACCATGGCCTTTACTATCATTCAAAAAATTGTCCTAAGTAGTTTATTTTAGCAGTCAGCTCCGGCCTAAGCATACTCTACGTAGGGGGCCGATGAATATAAGTGAATGATCCAGTGCTAATAAAAAAAAAAAGGCAAACTCTGGTATAGGTGACCCTCACAAAGTCATTTAAACCGAAAAAAGAGAAGAAAAAATTTTTTTTGCCACAAAAAGAAAAAAAATTGCAAGTCACCTATTGTTAGTTGGTTCAGAGGTATCTGGCACTGAACTTGGTAGGGCGGATTACGATCCGATCCCCCGCAGCTACATTTAGGCGAAATAAAAACAGGTTTACACATGCTTATGTGCCAGAAACCTTATGTTATGGATCAGAATCACTAACCGGTCACTCTACTATGAAGCATGTACGGATAACGGGCTTAATGTGATTGCGCCTGAATGAAAAGGACACAAAAAGATGAGAAGATAGGCCTAGGTATCGTGGGATGACATGGAGTGGTTAATATAGGATTGAAGTTTGTGTTTGTGTTACTATGGTACCCTTGGTTCACTTAGTTAGTATCTGTCACTGCATCCTGACTTGAACTTAGAATCCCTTTAGCCCAAAGACAAGTGTTGACACCATATTTTCTTAAGCTTTAATGTTTGCTTGAGGACAAGCAAAGGTTTAAGTGTGGGAGAATTTGATCACACTAAAATTCACCGTATTTCTGACTCCGATTTCGCATGCATTCTTAGCTTTTATTGTTGTTTTGCTTTGTTATTGCTTTGTTTTCTTATGTTTTCAGGTTTTTATAATAATCGGAGCTTGAATCGGGAAAAGGAGCGAAAAAGGAGTGAAAACGGACGAAAACCTAGAAATTCAGCATTTTGCACTTGCGGCACCCACCGTGGCGGGCGCCATGGGGTTAACCATGACGTGGCCACGTCTCAAGACCACTCCTCAACCTCCAAGACCCACGATCCCCACTCCATCATCCCCTGTAGGGACCATGGCGGGCGCCATGACCTTGTGGCGGGCGCCATGACCTTGTGGCGGGCGCCACAAGGCAAAATTTCATAACCTCCACTTTTTAGTGGAGGGGCGTTCCGGTCATTTCATGCTTTCAGTTTTTACTATAAATAGGACCTTAGATTTTCGTTTTTCTTCATCCAGAACTAGAATTCTCTAGGCATATATCAGTTATAAAGCAGTTGCCATTCCACATCGGGGTGCCTCTGCAATCGAGTGATCGAGTCTGTAATCTGTCTGTGGTTCGAGTTTTGGAGCACTCTGGAGGAAGTTAATCCTGCCGCCATTTTAATTCCAGTTAGTATTTTATTTTTCCACATTGCTTTACTTTTATTTATTTTCTCGCACTTTACTTTGTTTATTTCCCGCACTCGCACATTTACTTTGTTTATTTCCCGCACTCGCACATTTACTTTGTTTATTTCCCGCACTCGCACATTTACTTTGTTTATTTCCCGCACTCGCACATTTACTTTGTTTACTTCCCGCACTCGCTTTAAATTACTTATATGAAAAACTATAAAAAGAATATTTACTTTATCATGTCTAACTAATCCCATAAAGGTTAGAATGTAAGGATCGTAATTAAACCAGTAATCAGTATAATTGTTCGTGGAAACACCTAAGGGCTATTTTATCTTTCAATTCAAGAAATTGTTTTTAACTATTTCAAAAACAGCCAAAAGCGCTTTGTATAGTTCATTAGGAGTTTTTAGATTAAAAAGAAAAGAGATTTTAAAACGATTTTCGGACGCGTTATGAGATTTAGAGTCTGGTTCATAAGAACCTCTTTTTGCTAAGAAGTCCAGGTTAAAATACTTTTCAACTTTGTTAAGAAACTATATTTCTTAAAAATAGGTTTACTACTCTAACGCAGTACGCACCTTTTTATCCGTGACAATAGGAGGGGTTGATTAGAGAGTACAACTCGGTTCTGAATACGCGAAAGCGACAGTTCCTGTTAAATTAGTTCCTTTCAAAAGAGAAAACATTGCCCATAAGTAGTTCCATTAACAAGTACTGGATTATCATTGATTACGTGAATTACATTCGAGCCTGTCTTTTATTTATTATTTAAAATTATAATTTTATTTACCATTGCACCCTTACTAAAACCCTTAAAAATAGTTGCCTTAGATAAACACCATAACAACAGGTACGATAGATTGACACTTGGTCTCTGTGGATTCGATAATCTTTTATATTACTTTGACGTGATTCGTACACTTGCGAAAAACACGCATCAGTTATCCCCGAGTGGTTGGGCGCGTCTTCTCCTTCCAATTAGAATTTTCAGCCCTAGGCAGAAAAAGCATAATACTTCTGTTTCCCCACGAAGATTGATCCTCGTGGAAAACGGTTGTTTCAGCATATCCCATTTGAGTTCATACCTCAATGGTCGAGTCTTGCTTAATAGTTTCTCTTCAGATATTTCCTAAATTGAACTTCGGTCCTTGGCAATCACATTGTGGACATCTCCAACTTTTGAGTTTGGATTAAGTGTGCATTTATTTTGCACTCAGTTCCCCAGGAGGAATCTTTATAAAGGTGCATTTCTTCAATAGTGTTATCAGAACTTCTCAATAATGTACATCTGAATCGCAAGCAGCTCTTTATTCGAGCAACTCATTTCAATCAGGTTTTATCTCCACAAGACAGTTTGTCCATCCCCAGTGATTATCAACTTGGTAAACGGGAAAGCTTACGGACGTTTCTCTTATTTGAGAATTCACACTTTTTACAACTACGATAAGGATGCTCCTCAGGAATGTATTCCCCAACGAGTTCATCACACAAGCTTATCAAGCGACGTCTCCCCAGAGAAGTAGAGGGAGCTTATTACATTAGTCTCTCTTTATTTTGAGAAGACATACTTTACAATTCAACCGGCTCACATCTCTCCCGAAGATCCCCGGTGAAATTTTTACAATCCCGATTACATTTACAAAACATTATGGCTCATAGCCAAGAAGTTCTACAACATCTACAGTCTACAATGACATCTACAGTCTACAATGACATCTACAGTCTACAACAACATCTACAGTCTACAACGACAATCATTCGAACATCTTACAGTTCCTGGTTAATCTCGGCAGTAGATTCCCAGAAGACCTCGGCAGTAGGTAGTTCTATTTCATTTCCTGGTTAACCTCGGCAGTAGATTCCCAGAGAACCTCGGTAGTAGGTAGTTCTATTTCATTTCCTGGTTAATCTCGGCAGTAGATTCCCAGAAGACCTCGACAGTAGGTAGTTCCTGGTTAATCTCGGCAGTAGATTCCCAGAAGACCTCGGTAGTAGGTAGTTCCTGGTTAATCTCGGCAGTAGATTCCCAGAAGACCTCGGTAGTAGGTAGTTCTATTTCATTTTCTGGTTAATCTCGGTAGTAGATTTCCAGAAGACTTCGTCAGAAGTATTTCTCCAACAGACATCAACATAAAATCTCGGCAGTAGATTCCTTACAGATTTTAACAGTGCATACTTTGGCAAAAGTATTCTCAATTACATTTACAAGTCTCGACAGTAGACTTCTCTAACTGATCAATTACATTTGACATATACAGTAGAGCCCTCAAGAGGATTTCTCTTCCAAGTTCTTCACAGCATATTTACAGATACATTGTGATTGTCAATCTTCCCCGTGGAGCCTCGCTCATTGAGCATGTTCTTCCCGTGTGTCGTGTTTAGTTTCTCCCCTGTGGCGCCATTTCCCCACATGACTGTTTGTCTTGCATTCTCATATCATTGCATATCATTTGCATGTGGTGGCTTCTTATGGCCAAAAAATCCGTGCAGTGTTTATATTTAAGTCCCTCCTATCTCGTCGAGACGGAGATTTCAATCTCCATATCTCCGAATAGGAGTAACTTAAATAGGGGCATCTGTTGCACCCTAATTTTTGACCTTAAGACCCCACCTCCTTGTTTTTTTCTGTTTTTGTTGCAGATCATTTAAGACCGTCTCCCATGCACAACTAACAGTTTTACCCAGTTTATGTTCATTTTGTAGACTCGTGGCAGAAGATTCAGAAGTCATGAAGGCTCTGTGTCTATAATTATCAAGATTTTTATCCTCTGAAAATTATGTTGAATACCAGTTGAGACGAAAGAAAGATATTAATTCCAAAATGCGTAGACTTCATGTTGTACTACTACAAATGGCTTTTGTTTTCAAATTGCTAAGCCCAATATCGTCCTCAAATCTTTTGGTCATCAGAGATGGATTTATTGTGGAAATTAATATACTTTGAGAGGTTGAAACAACCAGTACATCTTGAACCAAAGTTTACCAAGAAATTCTTATTAAATCTTTATCAAAGGAAAGTCATTTTGAGCACTACATTAAGATCCCACGCATGCTGCATGGTCTGGGCGTTGTGATACTCTAGCCATATTCAAGTGATGATGATGGATAAACCAATGTGCTACGTTGGGACCCCACTCAATTGGAAGATATTGTATTAAAGTTCTTTATATTATTTAAATTCAAAATGGCCTGTATAGAGCAAGTTCAAGGTTCAAACCTTCCTGTGCTAACTTCACACAATCCAGCACATACAAAATTTAATAATGCAGTGTCAATACAGTTTTAGTCACTAAAAAAAATGGGGCATTACATATAATGGTCTTGACGAGTACATAATTCCACCGAAGGAAATTTTAACCGCTGATGTTTGAACTTAGAGAAGCTTGTGAGACCGAGTCAGTTTATTATACGGGGAGCATAAGTATAGCGCAGCACGATGCTCTATTGGCATTCCGCACTCTTTGCAAGATGGGCTGTGAGGAACTTCGAATTTGCCGCAACATTTGATACAAGCTTTACCTCATCTCCAAGACAACTTTGAAGTTGGACTACCGACATGCCAACCTTGTCCAAAATTAAAGCTGCGATGTGCTAAGTTATAAAAGAGGAAACGGGAAAGGACGCAGTGTTAAGGATTAAGAATGCTTATCCAAATATCAAGGCCAAGGAGTATAAGATTGCAAACCCGCAAGTCACACGCTTCCTCGTTCACTACCATGAATGCAAGAATTTCCTGTTGTACGCGTCCGTTCTAGTCAGTCCGCCATCATGTGGTCTGAACCCTTTTTGGTACCATTACTTCATATCTTCCTCGATGTTTTGACACCAGAGGCGTATTAGCCCTGCGTATAACAAGCTTTATCAAACTGTGACATTATTGATAAGCAAGCAAATGGAATAATGATCACATAGAATTCGTAATTACGTGATGCTTACACAAGCAAAGTCAGTTTCTGCTGAAAAGTTTGTGAACTTACTGATGATGAATGTTCCCCAATTTCGCCGCACATGCCATTCCCAACGCTTGAAAACACCTGGCAAATGGTATGCATAATCAAGAGGAATTTTAGCAATAGTCGTTACTATCAAAGCATTTCCAAAACGTATCTAGACAGAAACAGGATTCACGAAGAGCATAAAAAGGAGCTAGAGATGGCAAAGTATACCTCATTTATTCAACCACTAGAACGCCAGCCTATGAATCACAACACAGACCATTAACTTGACTACTTGAGGTTACTTATGAACCTTCAATCCATCACTGTAGTTTCACAACCTCAAATTCATCCACAAATGCAACAGTTACCTCCAAGACGAATTTAGCCCGGTCATCCCGTTTCTTCACTGTCGCACCTCGAAAAATCACGGAGACATTTCGGAAATACGACCCTCGCGCGAAAGGCGCGGAAATGCGGTTCGACAGAGTCGCCACCGAACTTTATTTTTCCCGAATAAACGGGAGAGGAAAATATCGAGAAAACCTCCTAAAAACGAAAGGATAGGAACAGGGCTGTCGCAACCAAGTTCCGGGTTCGGGAGTCGGTTACGTGAGGGGAAGGTATTAGCACCCCTCACGTCCGTCGTACTCGACGGGAACCTCTTAAGGTAATTGTGGGGAGTGTTGTTTTAGGTTTACTTGCTTTCTTCTTGTTGATAAAGGTAGAATTGGTAGGGTAAAAGGTTTAAGACGCTAAGGAGAGATGGGTGGTTAGAAGATAGGGTGCTCGCCAAGGATTGGGGCCCTTGTGCCTACGTATGCTCATTCGGACGAGAATGAGAAATCAGAGCGTCGTAGTTCGACTACGGGAAAAGGATGGGGGAAAACGGAAGATGGATAGAAGTGTGCTCGCCAAGATCATCGCAATCTTGTGCCTACGTATCTTATATTCAAGAATGAATAAAGAATCAGAGCGTCCGTAGTTCGTGGAGACGACCACGAAAAAATGAGGTTTGAATTGGGTTGAAGTTGAGTTGAGAGACGAAAGAGTGATTGACATACAACCTAAGGGCGTGCCTCAAGAGCTTGTCATTCAAGAATTCAAGGAATGCGAGATTCCAAGAACTCAGTTCTTTCGGAAATTGGGTTGAATGAGTTGAAGATAAGAGTTGGATATTTTGAAAACGAAAGAATGAACTAATATCAACTCGGGGGCGCGCCCAAGAGTTACTCGTTCGAATATTCAAAGAATGCTAGACTCTAAGAATATCCCTCTTTCGTAGGTTTGTGAAAGGATTGAATCGAAGAATGGCATGCGAGGCCAAAAGGAAGTTGTTTTGAACTGGCTCGACGACGTGTCGAGGATTTGATTGAAGATGGAACCGGCTTGACGATGTGTCAAGGGTTAGGGTTGTGAGAAACGATATTAGTCCCTGAGGGTGCTCCTAATATCGAGACCACGAGGAATTGTGAATGTGTGCGAAATGTGGGTTGCGAATGCGTACGAGCACTCGACTTAAGAGAACGCTGAGAATGATTGAGTTTGAAAAAGTCGAAAGGTTGAGTGAATAACAACCCAAAGGGCGTGCCTCGAGAGCTATTCACTCGAAAATTCAGGGAATGCTAGACTCCAAGAATCTCCTTCTTTCGAAGTTTAAATCGGAAAGAAAATAGTTTGGAAAATGATTTGAAGCGAAATGAGGTACGGAAATAATTTGAGGTACGAGATGCGAGGACGTGAGATTGGATTTGAAAATGAGAGAAATGACAATTATTTGATAAATGAGACGTAGGCCTCACAACCAATTAATTGGGGTATTATCGAAATGCTAGATCTCGACGACACCTTTTTCATTTAGAGAATGTTTGAATGAACGACAGAAATATCACACAGAATGCTAGATTCCTATAATATTTCTTTGTCCAAAATAGTGTATTTAAAACGAAAAGTTGAATAATACATTATTTAAGGTGTACACCTCGCTAATGATCATCCGAAAATCCAAGAAGTGCTAGACTTCAAAGATTTAATTTGCTGAAATTTAACTAAAAAAAATTTGATTAAACATGCTTAAGAAATATTATTGCTTCAAAATTCTTTCTCTTTAAAAGAAAATCTATTTTGAAATTGTCTTATGAAATAAGTTACTTAATAAATGGAGGAATGATTTTGATTTAATTTATGAAATATTGTTTGAATAAACAATGAAAGTATCATGTGGAATGCTAGACTCCAATGACATTTCCTTGTCTAAATAATTAGAGGGCGTATTTTGAAACAGAAAAGTCGAATGATGCACCACCCAAGGCGTACGCCCCAATAGTGATTATTCAAGAACTCAAAAGGTGCTAGACCCTAAAAGTTCATTTTTCGTGATTTAGTTAGAAAAATAATTTTAATGTTGAAAATAAATTGAATTAGGATTAGGAAAAAATAATTAATCATATTTTGAAAATGATTACTCAAGTTTGAAAATAGCCCAAGGTTTCTATTTAGAAAATTTTCAGAATTGTCTTAAAACAAATTGCCTACTAAATTGGATGCACATAAATTTTGATTTGGAAAATGATAATTGAAACCTAGAAGAAAAAAAATAAAACAAAATTGAAGTTTACTTGGAATCGGCTGGAGCATTATAATATGAGTAAAGCGCTATATTGACATGAAATTGTCACACTTATGTGTATAAAATCCATCGAGAAGTGTAATGCAATAAAAATAGTGGAACCAATTTCCAATTGACTAACAAAATCCATAAATTCATAACAGACTTGGAACAAACTTATCAGGTAGCTTATTGTATTTCAAACCACACTTAAGACATACTCCCTACTTGAGGGATATCGTGAATGGAACAGTGTCGATGAGACTTAGAGAAAAAACAACTGATGAAACGGTAACAATCCCATATGTAATTGATACTCAACGCCAGATCTAAACCGCAATAAACATCACAACAATTCTTTTTTAAAACACACATGAACATGGCATAGAACAGGCAACAGTTTTGCAAAAATCGGATCAAATCTACAGGGAGCAATCAAAAATACTCTTGTGAAATTCAATCCAAGCATTAATCATATCATTTACATAAGGAGATAAATTTACAATATGCGAAACTGAAAAATACGGCAGAATCGAAGCGTTAGATTATATTAGCTACACTATACAAGGAACATAAGGTTCGAAATGAAATCGGAGCCAGAGCTTGCATAACAAAACCAAAGAAAAGTTGCTTGAACCAATTTTTTCCAACAAACCCAAACGTGAATAAGCAATTTTTGTTCAAAGGCATAGTGGTTTAATGCAAACCGAGTTTATTCATATCAAAATATATTTTGAATCGACAGTTTTGAACCAAATACAAACTACCAAAGCACAAACCTCAAAACATATTTCGTCAAAAATACATAACAGAACTGGCAAAGTGATTTTTCGAAGTACTATGAATCCAAAATCAACGTTATGTTCATGCTGAGGCGCGACAAACCAGAACAAAAACTTAAATATTAACCAAGAATAAAGGGCTCGTTTTAGTGTTACCATACGCTTCTCAATCTGCTTTGTTCAAATCTTCACCTCAGATAGGATCTTCACAGCCAACAAAGAGAAAAGCTGCGACATTACCGAAACACCAAATGCCTTGTCGTTAGAAGTGGTGTTGCGTGCGCCAGATTGACAGTAGCAGAATGAGTCGCTTCAAACCCTATTGCGTAACAACAAGAAAAATGGTGACTTGCAAAGTCGCAACAGAGATTAGATGCAATTTGTCACGCCGAAATCTTTGAGTCTTGTAGACACGCTATTTTCGTAAGGTCGTCATTTTGAGCAGCTACAAACACATGGTTGTCTAACTTATGAAGCATGGATCATCTTGTCTGAAAAACAGAAGGTGTGGAGGGTTAACGGCGGTGATGAAGGGTTCATTTTTGGATGATTGAGGATGGTGATGGAAAGATCTTTAGGTGATGGTGATGGAATGAAGAAGAAGACAGAAAACAATGGTGTTTTGAAGGGGTAAATGGTGGTGAGCGATGATTCGATTAGGGATGAGGGATTTGAGGGTTTTAGAGGCGAAGGGGAATGGGGGTAGCGGCGGTTAGGGTTTGCCGAGAGAAGGGGGTGAACAGTGATGATTGAAAGGGGAAGATGAAGGTTCGGCGGCTGCTTTTGGGGGAGTAGTGGAAGATTTGATTGATGATGAAAGCAGAATGCGGCTAGGGTTTCCCTAAAGGGGGCGGTCGTTTTGCTTCGAGAAGAAGAGTGAATAGTGACTTATGTTTTTTTTTTCAATGCTGTGAACAGTAACCTCTCCGCTTCTCCTTTTAAAATTGCAACTCTACCTTTGCCTCTAATCTTCATGGGCCAAGAAACACGGGCCCTGTTCCAAATCCAGTTCTCCTGCTTTTCTTAATTAGTTTACTATTAATACAAATAAAAAACATTGATATAAAATAATAAAAAAGAAAATTAAACTAAACTAATATTAATACCCAAAAATATTACTATTTTAAAACAAACTAAAAACAAACAAACAAACAAAATTGTTATTTACCTATTATTAATAAACAAACAATAATTTTCTTAAATCCTAAATATTAATATTATTAACAAAATAATAAAACCCATATTTACAAAACCTATTAAAATAAACAAAAAATACTACTATTATTAATATTATATGCCTATATACTTAACGTAGGCTAAAAAGCTAATTATTAAAATTTTAGAAACGAAGAAAATATGAACGCAAAATTGAGTAAAAACTCAACAAAAAATTAGGCCACATGTCACCTCCTCATTGGACAAAAAAAATATTTTAAAAAGGTAGGACAAATTTAGGGTATGACAGATGCCCCTATCTAATTGGCTTAAACCTAGGGAAATGAACTGCTACAACATTCGCTTTCCCGAGGTAGAAGTCAATTAGATATAAAGAAGACCCTGAATTTGTCTGAAAGAAAAAAAAGATGCTTGAGAATTGAAAATACTGGATGAGGTAAACCTCTGAGTAAACTGTGAATACTGGCAAAAAAAAAAAAGTCGTCATCACCAAAAGGATGATGGGATGAAACACACACGACTAACACCACGAAAAGGATAATAGAGCAAAATACTCGCACAATCTGACATTAATGACTATGACAGACCCCCCACCAAAAGGATGACGGAGCGAAACTCACACAAAACAATATCGCACAATCTATCATTAATGACTATGATAGATCCCCCACCAAAAGGATGACAGAGCGAAACATAAACAAACTATCGCACAATCTGACAACAATCCAAGTGACAGACCCCCCACCAAAAGGATGACGGAGCTAAACTCACACAAAACAAATCGCACAATCTATCATTAATGACCATGATAGACCCCTCACCAAAAGGATGACGGAGCGAAACACAAAACAAATCGCACAATCTATCATTAATGACCATGATAGACCCCTCACCAAAAGGATGACGGAGCGAAACATAAATAAACACATCGCGCAATCTGATACCGACGAAGTATCAGACCCACCACCAAAAGGATGGTAGAGCGAAAACACAAATAAAACATCGCGCAATCTGATACCGACGAAGTATCAGACCTACCACCCAAAGGATGGTAGAGCGAAAACACAAATAAAACATCGCACAACCTGATACCGACGAAGTACCAGACCTACCACCAAAAGGATGGTAGAGCGAAAAACACAAATAAAACATCGCACAACCTGATACCGACGAAGTACCAGACCTACCACCAAAAGGATGGTAGAGCGAAAAACAAATAAAATATCGCGCAATCCGATACCGACGAAGTACCAGACCTACCACCAAAAGGATGGTAGAGCGACAACACACAGGTCGTTATCACCAAAAGGATGATAGACTAACACAGATTTGAGGTTTACCAACACCAAAAGGATGCAGGCTAGGTTGAACTGACGAAGTTCGACTATCACCAAAAGGATGATAGGAAGGCATTTGACAACGGTCATGCTTGCCGGGTATAACTCAATGGGGAACCCCTGAGAGGAAGATTGGATTGAAATGAAACAACGGGGTACGCCCACCGTCTTGCTTGGAGATCATAATTTGCTGAAATGATTTCATGGTTACGCCCATGAATTCTGAAGAGGATGCCCCTGACTGGGCTGAATTTGTCTTGATGTCTTGTCTTGCTCAACAAAAGGTTGAACAACTTCATGAGGGACGCTCACGGTCTTGCTGAAGATGCCCCTGTTCAGGTTGGATCTTGCACTGAACTTCTTGGATTTGCCCAACAAAAGGTTGAACAACTTTGTGGGGAACGCCCACAGTCTTGAATGGTGTGCCCCTGATTAGGCCGAATATTGATTTGTATATTTGATCAACCACGAGATTGAAATTCGTCACGGGAGACGCCCATGGTCTTGAAAAGATGCCCCTGACTGGGCTGAATCTTGCTTTGAATGACTTCAAATTTTGTGGGAGAAACCCACAATTGCAGAAGGTTGCCCCTGACTGGGCGGTTGACGGTCTTGGAAATCTTCGAGGTTGATCCTGGACCTTGACTTGCATATATGAATGCTGGATGATATTCCATCTGAGTGGACATGCAAAGGCAAATGCTGATGAGCGGAGATGCAAGAGCTGGGGAAGTATGGTATGATTGGTATGTATGTGACGCAAAAATGCTTATGATGATGAATGCAATGCGTATGATGCATATGATGCCGACGGGTCATTGGAAATGCAGGTGGAAATGCCAGCGTGGTGGACTTTAGGTAGTTGCCAATGCAGATTGGACTTCGGGTGGTGGGAGGGATTGATTTCCTCGACACGCAGCTTGTTGAAGACGTCACGATCGGAGCAGAAGATGATGCTCTGGATGCCCCAAGTCTGGGATATTTGGTGACTTGTTGTGAATTTCTTCAAAGAAGGTTGCAACTCTGCTTGACGGTCAGGACGACCTGGTCTTGCCCCAGTCTGAACGTGGTAGTGGTTTGCCTCAAGTTAACCATCTCTGACATATGGTGGTTGAACTCGGATGACTTGCCTCTGTTCGAGCTACTGAGTGGTTTGCCCCCAGCCTGTAGGCCTTGAGATAATATTGCTTCGTGTACGCCACTGAAAGTCAAGTTTCTCCTCGATTGCCCCTTGCTGGAGTGTCTTTGAATACCTAGCACTGATTTGCAGATATAATTGTACATTCACAAATGGCAATAATTAATGCAAAGTTCAATGCAAGTTTTGGAAAAGTGTTATTTATTGAGAGTGTCATGGTAGTGAGACGAATGGACTGCTAGCCCATACGTTGTGCTAATTTGATTGGTGTGAAAGATATATCAAGAGAAATGACACCAATCTTGATGATTAGAAATCATGTGAGGAGTCAGGTTACGCAACCTCGCAATAGCATGCTTTCGGAAGAAACCTTGCCTCAATTAGGTCTTTCGAGGGTTGTAACGTGGTCTGGTTCACGGTTATGAAACAAGGTTATCAGGTTCAAAGTATGATTTATACCCACCCCTTCTTCTTAATGATCTCCAGTCCTACACTCAGTTAATCCTACACTTGCCTGGACGGTGTAAGCTTGAAGGTTTCAAGGTTGGCTTGACGTGGCAGTCACCTTATTTTGGTTTTTTTTTTATGGATGCCAGTGCCCCTTTGATTTGGGTGGCCACTGAATCCTCCTTTGTTTTTGTTGAGGGTTTCGGGGTCCTCTTTTGCTTTTGTTTTGATCCCTAACTTTTGCATGGATTGACTTCGTTTGTCAGATCCATCGGGATTGCCTTGATTTTGCCTAAGTCTCCTCTAAGGTGTCTGACTTAGCAGGCTTTTGATTTTTTTGATTTTGTTGTGACTGCCATAGCATGGGTCTTTGATGGACAACCGTCTTTTAGATATTGATTCGAATACGGGATTGGATTAACTGAACACTACCCTGCCCCAGGTTGAGTGTAAAGGTTTGAATATCCGAAGGAAACTGCTACTTCTAAGCTCGAAGTGGTTTACTAGGGATTAACTCCTTATATCTCTGGTGTTTGGGGAATTGAAGCAATGCCTGTACATCATTGACGAGATTCTGTCCGAAAGCATACGGTTTGCAATTATGGGTATCTCGTTTTCATCATCCTCCCTCAAGTCATGCTAAACAACAGTGAATAGAGTGGAGTGAATAAATGTGTCGGTGATAAGCGAAAAATGAGTGAATACGACATAACTAATTCAAAACATGCATAAACGATACATTAATGAAAACCGAATACGAATGGCAATTGTTCAAAGCATACAATACTTAAATAAACAAAGACAAAACATAAGAAACTGCGAATAATGAAATGGCAACATGACTGCCTTCTTCGGGGAATGAACTTGACTGGAAGTGATTGTTGGCACTAGTTGACTGGTGGCATCGGGTTGTTGATGATGTTTGGAGACTTCCCATTGAAGTTGATAGCATCCCTATCGATCATGTCTTGAATTATGTGCTTGAAAGCCCTGCAGTCCTCAATGGTGTGACCTGGAGCGCCTTTATGAAACTCACAATGAGCATTTGCATCGTAATCGGCAGGAAGTACAGTTGGAGGAGCTAAGTCTCTCGGAACAACCGCTTTCTTCTCTATCAACTGGGCAAAGATTTTGGCATATGGCATTGGTAGACGATCAAAGACTCTATCCGGTCTCCATGTTCTCTGCGGACGCGGTGGGCGAGCACCTTGTCGTTGCTGAGTTGCTTGCATCTGCTGTTGCTGAGGAGGATACTGATATCCTTGTTGGTTGTAGGCTTGTTGCTGAGGAGCTTGTTGCCGTGGCATCTGAGCTTGCGCTGCATGAACAACTGGCTGATAAGGCATTGGAGCATATTGCGCAGCAGCAACATATGGATACTGATAGTAGGGAACTTGATAAGGCATAGGAGCGGGAGCTAGTTGAGAAGCTTGCCCTTTCTGCACGAAGATGGCATTTGTTTCGCCCTCCTTCTTCTTGTATCCATTAAAAGGCCTCTTGGCATTAGCCTGACTGTTAGAACCTCCTGGGATCTTCCCACTCTTCAGCCCTTCTTCGATTCTCTCACCGACGATCACCAAGTCAGAAAATCCAGCGGAGACACTACCAATCAGCTTTTCATAGTACTGGCCTTGCAAGGTACCCATGAAGATGTCAATCAATTCACGGTCAACAAGAGGTGGATGCACCCTTGCGGCTAGCTCTCTCCATCGTTGTGCGTACTCCTTGAAGGATTCGTTGTCCTTCTGAGTCATACTCTGAAGCTGAGTACGGTTTGGAGCAAGATCGGTGTTGTACTTGTACTGCTTGACAAATGCATCAGCTAGCTCGGCCCAAGTGCGTACACTGTTACGCTCCAGCTGCATATACCATTCAAGTGATGCCCCAGATAAGCTGTCCTGGAAGCAATGGATCATGAGCTTCTCGTCTCTGGCATAGGCAGCCATCTTGCGACAGTACATCTTCAGATGAATATTTGGGCAGCTGAGACCCTTGTATTTCGAAAATTCGGGCACCTTGAACTTTGGAGGAATGACAACATCAGGCACTAAGCACAATTCCAGAGCACTGAAAGAATTTGAGTTATGCCCCTCCATGGCTCGGAGTTTCTCGGCTAGATCTCGGCACATCTTCATGGCGTCAGAATCCTGAGCAGCAACAGGACTGGCAATGGGGATAGCAGCATGATAGTTCTGAACATCGTCATACTGATCCATCAGAGTATCTTCGACATGAGGAACCGGGATTTGCACAGCAGCCGGCTGGGCGTGCGGGATAACTCCAACGGTAACTCCAGGCGCTGGGATTGGCTGAGAAGTATTTCCCTCGACTGCGTTGTTGAAGTTCAGCGGCATCCCATGAGAACTTGGAATTTGAACCAAAGGGATGGCAGTAGACCCTTGTCCATTGTGGTTGACGACAGCGGCGGCTTCACGCTGTTCTTCCTCTCTCCTGGCTGTGAGGATGGCTTCGAGGATCTGGTCGATCTTTCCTTTCATGGAATCCAACTCTTCCCTGAAGGCGACTTGCTCCTGCTGAATCTGCTCCATCACACGTCTGGTATTGGCTCTAGTTGCGTACTGGTGTCGAGGAATCAGCTTGATTTACTGGAGAAGAAGGAACGGAGACATAAGATTCTGTTGAAGGACTGGAAATGCAAAATGCACAACATATGAAATGCAATGCAAATGATATGCAAGATGCAATGCAAGATACAAGATCCAGGATCACAGGATCACAATTCCAACAACTCCTGAAGCTGGTAACCGTAATAGATAAATAACCATAATTCCTACTCAAAGGAAAGTTGACAGGTAAATCCTATATGGGAAGGTCTAGACACTCTACCCATAAACCCACTCACGGGGTGGTTTCTATGTTTGGTTCCCAGGATCACGGACACTAGTCGTATTAGCGTCACGCAACAGGCTGGCTGCATTACGACGATAATGACAATAAGGTCTCTCCTGAGCGGGGTCCTCGTGCTAGGCACACAAGGAGCGAGTCCTTGGAGACTAACACTACACGACCACCAATATCGGAACTGGTGCTAACAAAAGGTTCCCAGAATCACGGACCCTTCATTAATCAAGTCGTGCGACAGGCTAGCTGCGTTACAACGAGATCTACGAATAGGTCTCCTCTGGAGGAGCTTTCATGCTAGGCCCACAAGGAGCGAGTCCTCGGAGACTAACACTACTCGACTACCAATTCTAAACTATGTGTTCTCTCTGCTTTTACCAAAGCTCGGGTGTAGAGCTTTACTCATGATGCCATCCCAATAACCAACAGGCGACAAAGCACAAATAAAATCTATAAGAGAACAAAAACAAAAAGAAAACAAATAAAAACAAACACTCCTTACAAACCAAAAGATAGGCTCGACTCTCTCTTTGCATGGAGCAATGCGTCCCCAGCAGAGTCGCCACCTGTCGCACCTCGAAAAATCACGGAGACATTTCGGAAATACGACCCTCGCGCGAAAGGCGCGGAAATGCGGTTCGACAGAGTCGCCACCGAACTTTATTTTTCCCGAATAAACGGGAGAGGAAAATATCGAGAAAACCTCCTAAAAACGAAAGGATAGGAATAGGGCTGTCGCAACCAAGTTCCGGGTTCGGGAGTCGGTTACGTGAGGGGAAGGTATTAGCACCCCTCACGTCCGTCGTACTCGACGGGAACCTCTTAAGGTAATTGTGGGGAGTGTTGTTTTAGGTTTACTTGCTTTCTTCTTGTTGATAAAGGTAGAATTGGTAGGGTAAAAGGTTTAAGACGCTAAGGAGAGATGGGTGGTTAGAAGATAGGGTGCTCGCCAAGGATTGGGGCCCTTGTGCCTACGTATGCTCATTCGGACGAGAATGAGAAATCAGAGCGTCGTAGTTCGACTACGGGAAAAGGATGGGGGAAAACGGAAGATGGATAGAAGTGTGCTCGCCAAGATCATCGCAATCTTGTGCCTACGTATCTTATATTCAAGAATGAATAAAGAATCAGAGCGTCCGTAGTTCGTGGAGACGACCACGAAAAAATGAGGTTTGAATTGGGTTGAAGTTGAGTTGAGAGACGAAAGAGTGATTGACATACAACCTAAGGGCGTGCCTCAAGAGCTTGTCATTCAAGAATTCAAGGAATGCGAGATTCCAAGAACTCAGTTCTTTCGGAAATTGGGTTGAATGAGTTGAAGATAAGAGTTGGATATTTTGAAAACGAAAGAATGAACTAATATCAACTCGGGGGCGCGCCCAAGAGTTACTCGTTCGAATATTCAAAGAATGCTAGACTCTAAGAATATCCCTCTTTCGTAGGTTTGTGAAAGGATTGAATCGAAGAATGGCATGCGAGGCCAAAAGGAAGTTGTTTTGAACTGGCTCGACGACGTGTCGAGGATTTGATTGAAGATGGAACCGGCTTGACGATGTGTCAAGGGTTAGGGTTGTGAGAAACGATATTAGTCCCTGAGGGTGCTCCTAATATCGAGACCACGAGGAATTGTGAATGTGTGCGAAATGTGGGTTGCGAATGCGTACGAGCACTCGACTTAAGAGAACGCTGAGAATGATTGAGTTTGAAAAAGTCGAAAGGTTGAGTGAATAACAACCCAAAGGGCGTGCCTCGAGAGCTATTCACTCGAAAATTCAGGGAATGCTAGACTCCAAGAATCTCCTTCTTTCGAAGTTTAAATCGGAAAGAAAATAGTTTGGAAAATGATTTGAAGCGAAATGAGGTACGGAAATAATTTGAGGTACGAGATGCGAGGACGTGAGATTGGATTTGAAAATGAGAGAAATGACAATTATTTGATAAATGAGACGTAGGCCTCACAACCAATTAATTGGGGTATTATCGAAATGCTAGATCTCGACGACACCTTTTTCATTTAGAGAATGTTTGAATGAACGACAGAAATATCACACAGAATGCTAGATTCCTATAATATTTCTTTGTCCAAAATAGTGTATTTAAAACGAAAAGTTGAATAATACATTATTTAAGGTGTACACCTCGCTAATGATCATCCGAAAATCCAAGAAGTGCTAGACTTCAAAGATTTAATTTGCTGAAATTTAACTAAAAAAAATTTGATTAAACATGCTTAAGAAATATTATTGCTTCAAAATTCTTTCTCTTTAAAAGAAAATCTATTTTGAAATTGTCTTATGAAATAAGTTACTTAATAAATGGAGGAATGATTTTGATTTAATTTATGAAATATTGTTTGAATAAACAATGAAAGTATCATGTGGAATGCTAGACTCCAATGACATTTCCTTGTCTAAATAATTAGAGGGCGTATTTTGAAACAGAAAAGTCGAATGATGCACCACCCAAGGCGTACGCCCCAATAGTGATTATTCAAGAACTCAAAAGGTGCTAGACCCTAAAAGTTCATTTTTCGTGATTTAGTTAGAAAAATAATTTTAATGTTGAAAATAAATTGAATTAGGATTAGGAAAAAATAATTAATCATATTTTGAAAATGATTACTCAAGTTTGAAAATAGCCCAAGGTTTCTATTTAGAAAATTTTCAGAATTGTCTTAAAACAAATTGCCTACTAAATTGGATGCACATAAATTTTGATTTGGAAAATGATAATTGAAACCTAGAAGAAAAAAAATAAAACAAAATTGAAGTTTACTTGGAATCGGCTGGAGCATTATAATATGAGTAAAGCGCTATATTGACATGAAATTGTCACACTTATGTGTATAAAATCCATCGAGAAGTGTAATGCAATAAAAATAGTGGAACCAATTTCCAATTGACTAACAAAATCCATAAATTCATAACAGACTTGGAACAAACTTATCAGGTAGCTTATTGTATTTCAAACCACACTTAAGACATACTCCCTACTTGAGGGATATCGTGAATGGAACAGTGTCGATGAGACTTAGAGAAAAAACAACTGATGAAACGGTAACAATCCCATATGTAATTGATACTCAACGCCAGATCTAAACCGCAATAAACATCACAACAATTCTTTTTTAAAACACACATGAACATGGCATAGAACAGGCAACAGTTTTGCAAAAATCGGATCAAATCTACAGGGAGCAATCAAAAATACTCTTGTGAAATTCAATCCAAGCATTAATCATATCATTTACATAAGGAGATAAATTTACAATATGCGAAACTGAAAAATACGGCAGAATCGAAGCGTTAGATTATATTAGCTACACTATACAAGGAACATAAGGTTCGAAATGAAATCGGAGCCAGAGCTTGCATAACAAAACCAAAGAAAAGTTGCTTGAACCAATTTTTTCCAACAAACCCAAACGTGAATAAGCAATTTTTGTTCAAAGGCATAGTGGTTTAATGCAAACCGAGTTTATTCATATCAAAATATATTTTGAATCGACAGTTTTGAACCAAATACAAACTACCAAAGCACAAACCTCAAAACATATTTCGTCAAAAATACATAACAGAACTGGCAAAGTGATTTTTCGAAGTACTATGAATCCAAAATCAACGTTATGTTCATGCTGAGGCGCGACAAACCAGAACAAAAACTTAAATATTAACCAAGAATAAAGGGCTCGTTTTAGTGTTACCATACGCCTCTCAATCTGCTTTGTTCAAATCTTCACCTCAGATAGGATCTTCACAGCCAACAAAGAGAAAAGCTGCGACATTACCGAAACACCAAATGCCTTGTCGTTAGAAGTGGTGTTGCGTGCGCCAGATTGACAGTAGCAGAATGAGTCGCTTCAAACCCTATTGCGTAACAACAAGAAAAATGGTGACTTGCAAAGTCGCAACAGAGATTAGATGCAATTTGTCACGCCGAAATCTTTGAGTCTTGTAGACACGCTATTTTCGTAAGGTCGTCATTTTGAGCAGCTACAAACACATGGTTGTCTAACTTATGAAGCATGGATCATCTTGTCTGAAAAACAGAAGGTGTGGAGGGTTAACGGCGGTGATGAAGGGTTCATTTTTGGATGATTGAGGATGGTGATGGAAAGATCTTTAGGTGATGGTGATGGAATGAAGAAGAAGACAGAAAACAATGGTGTTTTGAAGGGGTAAATGGTGGTGAGCGATGATTCGATTAGGGATGAGGGATTTGAGGGTTTTAGAGGCGAAGGGGAATGGGGGTAGCGGCGGTTAGGGTTTGCCGAGAGAAGGGGGTGAACAGTGATGATTGAAAGGGGAAGATGAAGGTTCGGCGGCTGCTTTTGGGGGAGTAGTGGAAGATTTGATTGATGATGAAAGCAGAATGCGGCTAGGGTTTCCCTAAAGGGGGCGGTCGTTTTGCTTCGAGAAGAAGAGTGAATAGTGACTTATGTTTTTTTTTCAATGCTGTGAACAGTAACCTCTCCGCTTCTCCTTTTAAAACTGCAACTCTACCTTTGCCTCTAATCTTCATGGGCCAAGAAACACGGGCCCTGTTCCAAATCCAGTTCTCCTGCTTTTCTTAATTAGTTTACTATTAATACAAATAAAAAACATTGATATAAAATAATAAAAAATAAAATTAAACTAAACTAATATTAATACCCAAAAATATTACTATTTTAAAACAAACTAAAAACAAACAAACAAACAAAATTGTTATTTACCTATTATTAATAAACAAACAATAATTTTCTTAAATCCTAAATATTAATATTATTAACAAAATAATAAAACCCATATTTACAAAACCTATTAAAATAAACAAAAAATACTACTATTATTAATATTATATGCCTATATACTTAACGTAGGCTAAAAAGCTAATTATTAAAATTTTAGAAACGAAGAAAATATGAACGCAAAATTGAGTAAAAACTCAACAAAAAATTAGGCCACATGTCACCTCCTCATTGGACAAAAAAAATATTTTAAAAAGGTAGGACAAATTTAGGGTATGACATTCACCACAGGGTATATCTATGCCATATATTCAAACAAACAGGCCAGCTTCTTTGGATCTTAAAGTAGGTTCCACGACAGATAAGAAACAGTCAACTCCTCAATTACAGAGCAGAAATGATACTCTGAACTCAACAAGTTCTTCCTGATTCTAGCCCTGTTGTTTCCCCGCCGCGGCTGACGAATCTGATAGTACCGAAGTGACTAAGCAATGATGTTGTTATAACAGATAATGTTGAGAGTAGTATAATTTCAAAAAAATATTGTCCATGGAGTTTGATGCCTGGGATGATTTGGCGAAGTTGTTAAGTGACAGCACAGAAAATCGAGATAGCCTGCAAAAGAGGATTCATATTAACATCCATTAAGTGCCAACACCCAATCACAGAATACTAAGGAGGGTCCTTGGCTTCAACCGAATCACTATATTCCATCAAGGGCATTCCTATGGCAACCAAAATTGAACAAGATACCTGTAAAACTTTTCGGAACCGCATGAGGAATAAGACAAGTTTCATCACTCAAATTCGCGATGCGTACGTTGATAGCAAACCGCCAGCTTTAAATATCGCTGCACCCATAAGAAGACTCACAACTATTAGTAGAAGGTTAAATAACTTATTAATTTCTAAACAATTCATCACCAGTTTGACAAAAGAAATTGAGATTCATACTAGCTATCTTGTAACGTCCCTCTTACTGCCAAAGAAAGATGCCGAAAGGATAGGCCCACTTCCAGACAGACACGATTACCTCCCCCTAAAGAGATTCCCTGTAATGAAAGCCACAAAATTGTATCACCACCAAAATCCCTATCATTAAGATCATTAATTCCAAAAATAAATGAGACCAAGCAAGATCATTTGAAAAAGGCAGCTTTTATCAGGGTGTCGGCAGCAGTTAGGAAAGAAGAAAGCAGGACATTAAGACCCGGGGACACGATCAACTGTAAACGGCAAGTTTCCATATGGGTGAATGATCATGCCTCCACCAAAGCAGAAATAATCTGCCACACAAGATCGACAACATTCAATTGGGATCAGGTCATTATGCTTATAAAAGGCGTTCATATTAACAGAAGAGGGGACATTGGCAGTGGAACCGAGATAACCATCAAATATACCTCCAGTAAGAGAACTCACCAAAAATCCACATACGCACTCATATTGTAACAAGAAGACGTTGCTCCGAGGGGAGATCCTTACAGAAGAATCACCAAAGAGCCCCAACATAGGCGTCAATTCCAAAGCCGCCACCCCCTTTACAAGCCGTCGTCTAAACCTGAAAAGGAGCCATTGCAACCGTGAGTTGTTGGTTTTTACTAAATATTATTCATTTGTTTTTGTTTGTGCAGAAAGATAGAAAGAAGCAAGAGAGAGCCAAGCGGTTGGAGATTGGAAGAAAAAAAAATCGAAAAGAGCGGAAGACGGAAGGAGTAGGAGAGAAGAATGGATCGAAGAAGATGGAAGAGGAAGTTAAAGAGGCGAGAGCGAAGAATAGCAAAATGAAGGAGATGGCAGAGAGGATCAAACGAAGAAGAAGGAGGGAGAATCAGCGATCTGGGGGAGTCGATTTGGGATTTCTGGGATTTAGGGTTTTTTGTCATTTTGCTTAATCTGATGTTTATGTTGTAATCACTCACTAATCACTAATCACACACTACACACACATACCACACCCCCCCTAGTCCTTTCGTTAACTGCTAAACCACCCTTAATCTACCTTAATTAATCAACCTAACCAATTTAACCAATTTAATTAATTAACCTTTCAAATTAATTTACTTAATTTACCTAATAACTCAAATTTTAATTTACTATTATTTATTTTTTTATCACCTAATTACCCTTTTATTAAATAATACAATTAATAAATCATTTGATAGTTCAGCCCTTTTAAATAATAATAATAATATAAAAAGAATTTATGATGACAAACCTTTTTCTTATTCAAAAATAACCTTTTTTATAATAACCTTTTACAAATAGATAAAACTTATTTAACTAAATCTATTTCATAATATTATTTTGTACTTATTTTATAGTGATAAAACCTTTTTAGAAACAATAATAAACTATTTTATTTAATAAGGAAAATAATTTCATGATTTTAATTCACATTCACTTGTTAAACCAAATTTCAAATATAAGAACCTTTTTAAATCACTTGTTTCTAACTAGCAATTAAATTAATTCACCTCTAAAATCTGTTGCTAATTAAAATAAATCAACCTTTTTAAAATCAACTTCAATCATCAAATTCAACTTTTATTAAAATTAATAATTAAGCAACCAATTCACCCTCTAATTTTCCATCTAAAATCAAACTCACTCAAATCAATTTAACCAATTCAAATCAACCCCAACGTAAAATACAAATCAATCGCACACACTCACATCCACGACACTTTCACTCTCACACACTTTAACGCTTTCATGCGTATGTGTATGATTTTATTTCCGCAATTTATTTATTGCAATTTATATTATCGTAATTTACATTCCCGCCTCGCATCCCGTCCAAAGGAAAAACCTACACATGAGTCAACACTTGTGTGTAGTGCATCTCATTTGCATCATTCTCCCACTTGATCCTTGATCCCATTCAAGTCGATCTCTTAGGATAGATCCTACCCCATAGGAAGGACTGTCACTCTCTTACAACATAGACAAAACAATTCAATAAACTCAAAAAAACAAATATTCAAACACATTAGAGAAAGATGTTAATCATCTTAAGCGAGATAGAATCTCCACCCCACATCAATACAGTCAATATCGTAAGAACTTTGCCTTAAGAGAGATAGAGGTGTACCTCGTCGATCCCTATCCGAGTACATAAGTCCTTCTCTTAAGACGATGCAAAGACTATTTTCCTACAATTTGTGGCGGTTAAATCTCCCTTAAAATGAAGACACATCTCTTCTCCTAAAATCAATCAACTACCCTAAACCCGTAGGAATTTTGACCACAGTCAAAGAACTCCTCAAACCCTTTAGGGGAACTACAGATACTCTGATTCCACTCCCGTAAGGATATGTAGGCATAAGATGCGATATCTTATCGAGTATACTTATATATAAACCACTAGGTCTTTCAACCATTAAGCAGATAAACACTTAGCAATAAACAAACATAAAACAAGAGGTTCCTGTAGGATACTACAGAAATTTAGGATGCTAGCACCTTCCCTAAGTTTAACCAACCCCCGAACCTAAAACTATCTAGCTTGCATTTGCATTGCATTGTGAGAATTTCGATCTTTATCCCTTCCTTTGGACAAATCAAATCTCGGTTGCAAAATGAATTAAAGATTCAAACTAATCAATAGTTTGGTATCCGATTTTCACCGCGACACAAACAGAGTGAAAATGCCAGACAAGTCCTTTCCCTTAGATTTTATTAAGTCCTCGTATGGGATCGGGAGACTTGCATAACCGTCTGATATGATGCCTTCAGATTCATCTTCAGGCACTATATTGTTATGAGCTTCCCAAATAACCTTGGATCATGTTCGCGGAGGGTGAACCATGCTGAGGTGGGGAATTATCTTGCACATTAGGAATGGAACCCTTAAAGGATAAAATTCCGCACTTAACCAACTTTTGAACGTCTGCTTTCAAACCATAACAGTTCTCAATACTGTGGCCTGGAGCACCTTGATGGTATGGGCAAAATTTGTCAGCTTTGTACCCATACGGAAGTTTCTTGGGTACCTTAGGTGGAGCTCTTGTCTGGATGTGACCTTTTTGAATCAAAGTTGGGAACAAGTCAGCGTATGTCATCGGGATGGGATCAAAGTCTATTCTTTTGTGTACACGACTCTGATCGTTGAATGGCTGATTTTGTTAATTTTGTTGATGTTGCGGCTGATGAACCACAACAACCTGATGTGATGGCGGATACCCTCTCTTGGATCGTCCCTGCTGCACAACACTTGCCTCGTGTTCTCTCTTTTTCACAAAACCACTCCCATACTTTTGAGCATTATTGGGAGCACTCCCTTCCTTGACTAATCTTCCTTCACGAACCCCCTCTTCCAAGCACATTCTCATGTTTACCATTTCGGTGAAGTCGCTGGGCGCACTTTCTACCATTTTCTCATAAAAGAATGGACCGAGAGTCTTCAGAAATTTTTTGGTCATTTCCTTTTCTTCTAATGGCGGTATAACTTAGGCGGCTAACTCGCGCCAACGTTGGGCATATTCCTTGAAATTCTCTTTGTCTTTCTGCATCATGGCCCTCAATTAATCACGGTCAGGAGCCATGTCCATGTTATACTTGTATTGCTTGATGAAGGCTCCACCTAGATCATTAAAAGTTCGAATCTTCGCACTATCCAACCCCGTGTACCACTTGAGCACAGCGCCTATCAAACTATCTTAGAAATAGTGAATGAGCAGTTGATCATTGTCAGTTTGTGCAGACATCTTTCTAGCATACATGATAAGATGACTTTGAGGACAAGTATTTTCTTTGTACCTCTCAAAATCAGGGACCTTAAACTTTGGAGGGACCTTGACATTCGGAACCAAAAATAAGTCAGAAGCATTTTTGCCGAACAAATCCTTCCCACGAAGAGCTTTCAATTCTTTTTGCATCTCAGAGAATTGGTCTTGAAATCCATCCATCCTTTCTTCCAAACCCACAGTTTCGCTTGGCGACCCATGCAAAATCGGCTTGTCTAAGATATACGGGGTAACGTTCACATGCAGAGGTGCAGTAGTCATTACAGTAGTCGTAGGAATAGCTTGAACAGTGGTCACGGCAGGGACATTAGGAACATGCGGACGATAGCCAGCCGGAGTGAAATGAGGAGGCATCCCCCATGGGAAACCTATTGGCATGCTGTAGGTCATTTCAGCAACAGTAGGCACCACTGGGATCGGTGTGGATACCACTTCAGAGATAACAGTCCTTTGAACATCTTGATTGTTGAGTGTGGATTGATTGGATAAAGCTTCCACTAGACCATTCAACCTCTCCAAACTTTCCTTCAGAATTGCAACTTCATCACGGAGTACTCTGTTTTCCTGTTCTAGTTGATCCATCTTCTGGCATTGACTAGCTCGAGTGTTGTATCGGTGATTCAGCTTCGGGTCTGTGGAGATGAAGCAAGAGTGAGACCCCACCGGAATACAAAGGATACTATGCTGATGTGAAATGAAAAATGCAAAATGCAAATGCAGGAATGCAAAACGAAAGGTTTCATGGGATTCAAATATTTATAAACGTTACAGAACACCAAAGAAAATTCATTTTTTATTATTTATTTTTTATTGGATTACAAGTGAATATTCTTATGAGAGTCCCAACATAATAGCTAAATAAAAGCTAAATAAAGCCCTAAGGAAGTCCTTCATCGCGCTTGTTGATTTGTTTCTCCACTTGGATCTTTTTGAAAATAAGTGGTCCACAATCGTCTTCTAAGGAGTAATGTGATAGAGGAAAATAAATCCTCTATCTCTTGTTGAAAAATAAAGAAGGGAGCCCTTGTTCACTTGGATCTTCAATATTAATAAAATTATTTTTGAACTTCTATGGAAGTCTCTTGCATTCCTTTTTGAGTTTGCTTGATTCTTCGATCGGCGGCCTTAACTTCCTTAGGTCATCCAAGTTAGGACTCTTAAAAGAATACTTCAAAACATTTTCTTTTGTAATCCATATTGGTTTCTATAATGTTTATAAATAAACTAGGAATCCCACGAAACCAATGCAATATGATGTTATATGGATGCAACAAACACAAGTAAGCACATAAGGACACAAAGGATAAACAAACAAGGAGGGGACCTTAGGTTTGCAACGAGCATGGAGCAAAGGGTATACCCATTCCCAAAGGATGTGGACTAAAGGTTGTCTGTACCTGCAGAACAAGGTTCTAAAGCAGTTCCCAAAGTCATCAATCCATCTTTCGGATATTATCAATTTCCCAACTAACTCGGGGATTAATAATATTCTCAAGAGAATTTCTTTTGAGTGTAGCATCGCGTAGCACTATTTCGGGACTTACTCCCTCATAGCCTCGCACTACGTCCTAATAAAGTCCAAAGTGGGGTTAAAGGTAACTACGGTCCTTAGCATCATGGACTCCAATTGAGAATAGTAAATGTTTTCACGACTAAACTCGTTCAACCGAACCATTTTCAAAAGGGTCTCAACTAAGCGGGATTCTCGAGTCAACTTAGTCGGGACTCACTCCCTATAAGCCTCGTCGAATATATCACCATCCTATCATAATTCTCTCAAGTCCGGGTGTAGGACTTTGTCTCACTACTCATGGAACAACCCAAAGGCAATAAACAAACAAGTATACAAGTAAACAATTAAGCAAATATAAGCAAATATATAAACAAAAACAAGATAGGGAAACCTACTGAGATTCCCCAGCAGAGTCGCCATTTCTGTCGCGGTGAAATTTGGGTACCAAACTATTGATTAGTTTGAATATTATTCATTTGCAACCGAACTTTGATTTGTCCAAAGGAAGGGATAAAGATCGAAATTCCCACAATGCAATGCAAATGCAAGCTAGAGAGTTTTAGGTTCGGGGGTCGGTTAAACTTAGGGAAGGTGCTAGCATCCTAAGTTTCTGTAGTACTCTACAGGAACCTCTTGTTTTATATATTTATTGCTAATGGATTATTTGCTTAAGGTTGAAAGACCTAGGGGTTTATTTCTAAGTATACTCGATAAGATATCGCGTCTTATGCCTACATATCCTTATGGGAGTGGAATCAGAGTATCTGTAGTTCCCCTAAAGGGTTTGAGGAGTTCTTTGACTGTGGTCAAAGTTCCTACGGGTTTAGGGTAGTTGATTGATTGATTTTAAAAGATGAGTTGTCATTTTAAGGGAGATTACTTGATTAAACCGCCACAACTTTGTAGGAAAATAGTCTTTGCATCGTCTTAAGAGAAGGGCTCAAATACTCGGAATTTTATCGACGAGTATGCCACTATCTCTCTTAAGGCAAAGTCCCTATGAATTGATTGAATTGAATTATTATGGGGTAGGAGTTTTATCTCACTTAAGATGATTAACATCTTATTCTCTAATGTGTTTGAATAAGTTTGATATTGAGTTGATTTGTTTTTCTATGTTGTAAAGAAAAGAGGTCCTTCCTATGGGGTAGGATCTATCTTAAGTGATCGACTTGAATGGGATCAAGGATCAAGTGAGGGGGTATGATGCAAATGTAGATGCGATACACACAAGTGTTAAGTCATGTGTAGGTTCTTCCTTTGGACGAGATGCGATGCAAGAAAGATAAATGCGATAATTGTAAATGGCGGAAAGAAATAAAAGCAGATAAAGTAAACAATAAACACGCATGAAAGCGCTAAGTGCACAAATGTGTAAATTGTGAATGTGCGGAATCGGAGCGTAAGCGTGCGATTGAGTTGATTAATTACGATGTGAGATTGATTTTAGACGGATTGATTTTAAGCGAGAAGTTGAATTGATTTAAAAAGAGTTGGATTGATTTTTTTAAGAAAATGTTAATTAATTTGGTGAGATATGATTTTGAGAAGTTTATTAGTTTTAGTTTTAAAAGTTAATTAAGTTTTAATTGGTTCATTTTGAATAAAAGGATTTTAAAATACCTAAAAGGTGTTTTTTTTAATTTATTTATTTGTCTTATTAAAAAAAATTAGTTGAATGTGAAGTGGTTAATTTTATATAAAAGTTGTTATTACAATTTACTAGGTTTTAATATTTAAAAAAAAAGTTGTTATTATTGATAGATAGAAGTTAATTAAATTATAAAAGTTGTATATTATGTAATAAAAGGTTTATTAAAAAAGAACAAAAGAAAAGGTTTTACTTATATATAAATAATGCAAGTCAATAAAATTAGGAAATAGGTTTTACTTATATAAAATGGTATTTAGAAATAAACTAACGATAAAAAGGATCAATTTATTAAAGAAAAAGGTTAATTAATAAAAAAGAAATCTGATTAAATAAATTAATTTTTAAGAAAGGTTGTTAATTATGTAATAAAGAAAAGCAAACGACTGATAAAAAGGTTGATTAATTGATTATTAATTAGCTAATTAGAATTAGGAAAGAATAATGATTATATCAGTTAACGGGTTAATTAGGTTTTTAGATGATTAGTGGTCATGATGGAAGATTAAATGGTTAATTTGGATTGGTTACGTGCGGCACGCTGAGGAGGGCGCACCGTGAGTCGCGTGATGTGGATCGTGTGATAGTGATCAGAGTGTGATGCACGGCTGTGTGTGTGTGTGTGTGTGTGTGTGTGTGCAACATATATTAGATTACAACAAATTACAAAAAAAAAAACAGAAAACCCTAAATCCCCTTTTTCCCAATTCACCCGCCGATCGCTCTTCCCCTTCGCTCGGTCCTTACCGTCTCCCAATCTTCGTTCTAATTTCACTCTCCCTTTCTTCAATTCTTTCTTTCCTCTTTCTCCCAATCTTAGTCTTCAACTCCTCCTCTACAAAAATAAACAAAACAAAACAACGTAAACATTAGCAAAACGAAAATCTCACGGTCGAGCAAAAAAAGAGTTTCTTCCGTAGTTTCGACAGTGATGGCGGATCCGGAGAGGGTTTTAAGGCGTAGATATGGATCAACGGAGGAACTAGAAAAAAAAGGAGAGATAAGTTTCCCCTCTTTCGAACTTATGGTTTCGATTTAGGGATTCGATAGAAATTGGGGTTCAATGTTCTATGGATTTTTTGTGAAATTTTAGGGTTTTTTTCTGTGTTCTTCTTCTGAATATGCTCTGGTTATTTATAGGTCTTGCTCACATCTGAGGTTGCGATTTGAATTGAATGGGCATTAAGAATTGTGTCGAGGACCAAATATGGAAAGGGACACCGCTTGAGGTTTGCTTGAAAACTATTAATGATTGTCTTTCTGTTTTCTCTTAGTTGTATTTGGAAATTGATGCCTGCCCTTAATTCTTTCCACAACCGTTTGAACATGTTTGAAACACGTTAAACTCTTTCCTTAAGTTCTAGTTCTGTTTTGGAAGCTTTTGGAATGCCCTGATTTCCTGCTGTTTTCAATTTGGCAATGATTAATTCGTATTTCCTTTCGATCTGGCAGGTTTGGAAGAAGTGAGGAATATTGATGAGTAATGATCCTGTCCCAAAGCATCAGTGGTAACTGGATTCCCTGGAGGTTCAAACAAACTTTCCTAATCAAACTCGTGTACACCTCTCCGAATCTTTCAGAAATTCATCCTTCATTATTAATAACACTTTTCTCTGTTTCCTTTGCAGAACCACATCTAAAGATGCTTCCTGTTGACTGTTGGGGCGAAGGAGTGCGGGATCGTTGCCAGGAACATAACGTGCGCAGGGTGGAATCAGAAACTAATAACATTGTAAGTTTGTGTTTGTATGCATTTCTGGTTAGAACTCCTTACTGTTTCTGATTTTGTTTTATAATCCATTGTATTGTAATGGTCTGTAACATGATAATATGGCTATTGCAGTTGACAGGGATCTGCTTTGGTTGTTTAATCGTGACAGAAACTCATTTGCTAAATCATTTGGCCTCTCGAGGTATGTCAGTTTATCCTTTAGCATAAACGGTTCATCAAGTTGAATTATCTCTGAGCTTAGCATAAATAAATCTTCTGAAACTCATGAACTTGTATACTGAATTGCTCCATCCCTAACTGTCATTTTATTTATGTGCAGTAATCCAGTTTTGGGTCGGTGAGGTGCGGTCACGCCAAGCGTATTATGTTAACTTATTGGAGCAGCTGGTAAGGACGCACTTGCTTGCGATTCGTAAAAAAAAGACGCTTCAACAGAACACAATTGGTTAAAGATGTGTTAGTTACTTTGCAGGGAGATAAATGTCGCGAAACAAAGTGACATGGATGGAGGCTGTGATAATCTCTACGGAAAGTCCTCCATGTGGGAGCTCCAAGCCTTTTGGTGTACTCTGGGGTGATAGCTTAGTATTGTTCTGAGTTAGTTTTTAGTTAAAGATTTCATCCTTGAACTTCCTTGTCCTTAGTATTGTCATCGCGACAATTAATCCTCTGATTTAAAGAGAAAAACAGTGTGCTTATGGTTTGCATACCATGGTCGCCGGCAACATTGCCTAATTTTTCTCGAGTTACTCGTGATATGTTATTACCATGTTGTTGTGCAGGTCGAGGTTGAGCAAAAGCGGGATATCGTCAGCGAAGTGGTCCTACGATATTCGGCTTGCGAATGCATTCACAGAGCTAGAACAAAGGGGGTAAGGAGTTCATACTTTGTATTACTGGGGAGAATTGTGGACAGGTCACTGCTGCTTTGCAGGGAGATAGTTGCTAACATGTTGTTTTTATTTTTATGTCAGGTTCTGCTTGGAGAATAATGAGCTATCTTGATGATGATATGCTTTGGATTGTATTATATGCGCTAAAGTTATATCCTTCTTGGTTTAGTGACAATGTCAATGACGACAATCCCAAAGTCTCAAGCCTTAGCTCCAACATCTCTATGTTGCACCCTAAAATTTGCCCAACCTTATTCACTTTGGTTTATGTTTCATTATCATTAGCATTTGCATATAGAGTCATGTACATAGACTAACCATCTGCATAGCATAAGCATAGCAAATCATTCAACAGGGGACCAAACATTATTCTCATCTCTAGAGGCCTATCAAGAGGTTAATATCCCAATTCAATCTCATTCAAGTCATCAGGAAAGAGTTTGAAAGCAAAGAGTTCAGCAGATCAAGCCTTGAGTCCATCTCCTAGTTGAGGGTATCTGAGGGTCAGCAAGAGGGTTGTGAGCTGTGAAGTGAAGGCATGGAGAGTAGCTAGACATCATGAGAGACTTAAAAAGTCATTTGGAGAAGGAGACAAGTCATTGGTGAGAGCACAAGAGTTATAGTTGAAGACAGTCAACTAGGGTTTCATCTGGGTCAACCCTAGGTCAACCCTAGGTCAATTGACTGATTTAAAGGGCATTCAAGTCTATTGGAGAGATGTGGGGTTCATCATTTGACATATGAAGAAGGATATGGAGATATGCCAAGGAGAATTCAAGAGAAATCAAGGAGAAGAGGAGTTTCTAAATTAGGGTTTCTCTGTAAAATCCCCTAGTTTAGGTCAAATTTCCAAGCAAGATAAGTCAAAATGCTAGCTTCAAATGGCTTCTTGGCCAACATGAAACTTGTAGAGGATCTCAAGACCTTTAATTTGAGTGGTGGAAGACCTCAAGGAGATTTATAGAACTCAAGTTATGGTCCTTGCAAGTTACAGGTCATCTGAGGTATCTGAATTTTTGTCTGTGAAAGTGACTTGACTTCCAAGCTAGTTTTGCCCCTCAAGGAGATTTCAAATGAATTCTTGGTCAACATAAGAATTGTTCCTCATTGTCTTAGATTTCTAGAATGGTATAGTATGCCTTCATATGATGTGTGGAGCTCAACTTATGGTCTTGGCAAGCAAAGGGTATTTTGGGCATTTGTGAATTACAGGTCATTTTAATCTATGTCCAAAACTCATACAAGGAGGCCTCAAATGGAAAAACTTACAACATCAAACTTGCTCCAAATGGGATTTTAAGTCTAGAAAGAAGGTCACAAATTATTGGAGAGGCTCATAACATGAAGTTGCATAATTGGTCAAAATATGAACTAAAATGGCTTATAAAGTGAATAAATTCAAGATGGAAAATGGTTTGGGAGATTTATGAGTCCAAATGGAGACTTCCAATATATGATTTTGAATGGAAAAACAATTCTAAGAACAATGGTTCAAACACTTTTTTGAGTTTAGAAGAAAAAAAGAAAGTTATCTTTGGTTACTTGTAATTGAAGAAACATGACCAAAATGGATCAAAGTTGGAAAGCAAGGGAATGTGTAAGATGGATCTAGAATGTTCATATGAGGTCTATATATTCATGAAATGGAGATTGATCAAGGGTTGGCTTCATTTTTCACCAAGAATTTCACAAACTTTCTCATTCTTTCTCTTGGCAATTTCACTTCAATCTCTCAAATTCTTCACCAAATCTTCATCATAATCAACTTTCTCATACTGTTTCATCATCATAGATCATAATTCAATCAAGAATCAAGTGTGAATCATCCATTTTCGAGCACTTTCTTCATCAACATCAAAATTGAAGTTTCCATTGGACAGCACAATTCAGGTCAAGAATCATCAAGGCATTGCTTACAGAATTGAGCATTGAGTTAATTGATCAAGATCCAAGCCTTGGAAGCCTCAGATCCTCAATCTTCCATAGCTGTTTTCAAGCTTTTACACCAGGTATGTTTTCATTCAAATTGCTTGATTCAGTTAGTTAGGCATAGCTTTGTTAGTTTAGACATGATGTAGAAGGTTAGTAGAGCAGTTAGGGTGAATTTGGAGAGGTTTGGTGATGTTGATTAGCAGGTTGTAGAAACTGTTAGGGCTTGAAACTCTTAGGTTAGTGCATTAGAATCTTAGCTTGATAGCGCAGGTTAGTTACCATTAGTTGTAGATTAGGTTAGTGCAAGTTTGATGGAGAATTGTGATGGTGCATCTCAGGGTAATTTCATGGTGACCAGATTTTGCTTCGATCGGGTTGAGAGTTCTAGTGAGTTTCAGAGTAATCTAGTGCCATAGGATTGTAGAGGGAGAGATTCTGAGCATCTTTCATGTTGGAATCGTGTTGATTCATGGTCTGGATAGGGAGAACAGAGTGGTGTAAGTTTGCTCGTGCATGAGGTTTAATGGTGAAACCCTAAGTTCAGTTGATCCAAGGAAGGAGACGAAATCAGGGCCGTTTATTTGGTGTTGGACTTTTGACTTGGAGAATGATCGTGTGGCTATTATTTGATTTCAGATTTGGAGGGAATTGACCTGGGTGCCAAACGCACCGTTTCATTAATTGAAACGGGCGGGCCTCAGATTGTTTTGTTATCCCCTCCCCCAGTTTTAGGCCCAATTCCAATTTCAACGTGATGTTGCTTCTATTCTCACCCCCCAGCGTCCTTTTTGTTTTTCACTAATTCTGAGTATTTTCTGGGCCTAACCCAAGGCGCTATCTGCACCCCCTGTCTGTTGGCCCATCCTGGATATAACTGGGCGTGATTTCTATTCATACCCCCTCCCTCTCATTTAATTCCAATTGTTTTTTTAATTCATTTTAATTTTTCATTCATTTTAGAAATTCATAACAAATTCATAAAAATTCATTTTTTATCCATTCTTTTTACACTATTTTCTTTAGGATGTCTAGAATATTATAGGAAAATAAAATTGCATTTTTATTTTTATTTCATATTTTTTCCATATTTTCTAAATAAATGTCATTTTAAATAGCTTCATTTCATGCATCATTTTAATAATTTTTGTTCTATTACATGCTTCTATATTTTTTGTTCATTCTTTTTATATTGTTTAGATTAGACATTGAGCTTATAGATTAAATTTAGTTCCCATTTTTAGAAATTAATTTTAGGTGATTAATATAGGCTTGAATATCATGAACAACTTAGGGTTTTTAGGTGATGACTTAGGAAGTTTAATTCTTTCCCTTAGGACTTAGGGTTTGACTAGATTAGTTATGGGACTATAAGGGCTATGGGTAGCTATTAGATCCCTTAGAAAAAGTTAGGATTCCCCTACTGCTATTAATACTGTCTGTATATCTGACTGTCTGGTGTGGTGTGCCCTCTGGGGATTATTGCTTGCTTGCTTGGGTATTGGGATTGTCTGGGGACTTGGGAGAGCTGAAGACTTGTGAAGATGAAGACCATTGGAGATCCAGATGTTGAAGATCAACTGCCAGAGTTGAAGAGGAGGTTCTTGCTAGCAGATGCTGAGGAGACTAGGGTTTAGGAGCTAGGCAGAGCTCTAAATTAGAATGATTGTTTCTCAAACATGGAATGCCTTGTCTGCATCCATCCTTTCTCTATGATTCAAAGTCTCTTTCAAATATCCACCTCCTTCCTTTGGAAGGATCAGTGAATATATTTGAAAGATAGAACTTTTGAGAGGAGATTTCCTGTTTACTGTTAACAGTTGATGAACCACCCTTGGTAGGTAATTAACTGTCTAACATTCATTCACTTCCCTCTTGTGACTGATCCCTCATCCTGGAGGTTTGAGCATGAAGAAAAGCCATCGCAGATGGAAGATAGATGATCAAAGCCCTTATCTGAAGGCCATGAAGATGGAGATTGATGCTTGTTGAAGCCTGTAGCTGAATGGAGATTGCTTGAAGCCAGATGTTGAATCAGAGCTGCTGAAGCTGTTTGTTTTATTGCTGTATTTCATTTCTGATGTATTGATTGGTTTTCTGGACTGTATTGTTTGCTGTTTACCCTGTTGGGTTGAAAGTGAAGCCTGTTCACTTTCGCCTATTGTTTTCTAGGTTCGAGGTTGAGTGGAACTCCCTTGCCTCGCTTGTACTGTTGCATCCATGCATTTTACCGCTTTACTGTATATATCTGTTATTGTTTCCTTTTCTGCCTATCCCGTAGGATCTCTGTTTCTCTCTGCGCAAGAGAGGAGCATGATAGACACTAGGTCTTAACCCATGCATGATAACATTAGGTTAGTTTGTTTCCCTTCGCAACCATAGGTTAGAGTTCTATCTCTTCTTCCTCAAAACAAACAGAAAAATACATAAAGATTTCAAACACAATAAAAGACACTTCTTCCGTAAAAGAATGTGAACTCATCAAGACGTCATTTTTGTCCGCCGGGACTGCTAATCAAGAAACCCTTTTTTAGAAGGAATAAAATCAATCAAGGACAGACTTATGTCGTGCGTGGCCCGAACTACGTTTGCTCTGATCTTTCATGTTGTATGAAAGTACGTAGGCATAGGATGCGATATCCTAGCGAGCAACCTTCCCCTCCTTTCCCGTAGGTAGGCGAACTACGTTGACTCTGATTTCTCGTTCCAGACGGGAATACGTAGGCATAAAGTGCGATACTTTGCCGAGTCATTTTTATTTTCATTTTATTTTCTTTTTAATCCCTTGACCTATAGTTTAGATAGAATAACAATCTATACCCGAAAACAAGCGTGGATCCCGTCGAGTACGACGGACGTGAGGGGTGCTAATACCTTCCCCTTGCGTAACCGACTCCCGAACCCAGGTTTTGGTTGCGACGACCATACCTTTCCCGTGTTGTGCGAGGTTTACTCTGAGCGTTTCCTTTCCCTCCCGTGGGATAAATAACGCACGGTGGCGACTCTTCTGTTCAGCCGGCGCCGATTTTCGCAGTAGCGACAGCTGGCGACTCTGCTGGGGATCCAACGTCCCCTGGCTGCTAAGAACTGCGATGGTTCTTATGCATTTGGGATCCAACGTCCCTTTGAGCGAGTCAATCCTAGCGCTTGTTTTCCCGTCGAGGATTTTGTATGGAGTTATTGTATATTTCTAACCTTGTATTTTCAGCTTTGTATATTGATTATTATTGCTGTATTTGGGGTGTGACGGGTGTTCTGATATTGAGAGATAAGCCGGACCTGGGCTTGAGTGCACCTAGAATTAGCGTAGAAAGTAGTGGGCGCGTGCCGGCTTTGCTTGCATTAGTGTCTCATGAAATCTACACTCGGACGAGGTTCTTCTGGTTGGCTTCTTTTTCTACCCTTTGGGTCGAAGGGGTTGTTGGTCAGCTGAATTGTCGACTCCGGGAACCGATCATTTGGAAGTTGGCTGAGTGAGGCCTCTTCAGGAATTGATGATGCCACTCCTTCTGGGAATCGTATCGTCGACCCTGAAAGTCTGTGACGCCGACGACCGCATAGGATGCCGTACCTTGTGCCAGTTATAGGGCCACCCACCTGTGAGGGGATTCAGGGTTATGCAGGTAACCAGACCTTCAGATACCGGTTATTTCTTGATCAGAGATCCTGGTTATTTATGGAGAGTTATGAGGTCTGTCAGAGACCATTTGGAGATGTGTTCTGAGGTCTGTCAGAGACCAATTAGAGTTGAGTTCTGAGGTCTGTCAGAGACCAATTGTATATGTGATTTGAGGTCTATCAGAGGCCGGTTGGAGTTATGGTTTGAGGTCTGTCAGAGACCAGTATTGGAGTTTTATTTTAGGTCTACCTGAGACCAGGGTTTGATGACTTCTGGATGGTCTAGCTGAGACCTTTCTTGATTGGGTTTAGGCTATTCAGCTGCAGCTTTGGTCCCTGTTGCATGTTACTTGCATTGCATTGCCTGCATATCCATTACCATTTGCATCTCACTAACGTGTGTCTGTGCTGCAGGTGCATTTGCATTTCCCTAGTTCTAGTGCCCGGACTTCTGAGTATTGATTATGGCTGGTTTGAGGAAAACAGTTGCGTATAAGCTACCTTCACCTGATCTTACTTCTTTGCTTGGTCTGATATCTCTTGCTGATGAAGAGGTTAGGAGAAGCTTCAGGATGAGCCATGGGAGATTACTGAGATTAGTCTGTAAGCCCACTGCTGCCGAGATGAACGGGCTATACACCTTGATGCAGTTCTATGACCCCGCATTGAGATGCTTTACTTTTGCTGACTTCATTCTAGGGCCTACCATTGAGGAGTATGTGGAGTTTACTGAGCTCCCCGTGCAGAACAAGGTTCCCTTTATTCACTCTGCTGCTGAGCCCAAGTTGGAGGACTTAGCCAAAGCCTTGCACATGAACGCTGCAGATCTGTTATTAACTTCTTGGCTTGGGGTTTCAGGTTTCTCTCTGGATTTCTTAGTCGCCAAAGCTCGGGAGTATGCCAAGAACGGTTGTTGGGTGGTTTTCAATGCTATTCTGGCTCTATGCATTTATGGAATTGTGCTGTTTCCTAACTTGCCCAACTTTGTGGACCTGGACGCTTTCTATCTGTTTGCTACAGGCAACCCAGTGCCAACTCTGATTGGAGACTTCTATCATTCATTGCACTATAAGAATGAAAACCGAAGAGGAAAGGTTGTGTACTGCTGTGCTCCTCTATTGAATATGTGGTTCAAAAGTCACCTTCCCACAAAGGGACCATTTGTAGACAGTGCAACCTCAGCCAGTTGGTCAGAGCGCCTGATGAGGCTATCTTCCGAAGACGTTGTATGGTTTGATCGAGATCTGTTGGGATCTGAGCTCATCTTCAGTTGTTCTGGGTACCCTAATGTGCCGCTGATTGGAAGGAAAGGGTGTATCAATTATAACCCTACTCTATTCATTCGCCAGTTCGGATATGCGCTGAAGAATCCACCTCAGGAGGAAGAAGTACAGGAATCTCTGTACTTCACCGGTGACGTGAAGGGAGAGTTATTAGCCAAGTTGCAACATGCCTGGACGCGTATTAACCGCAAAGGGAAGCCGTTGTTAGGAAAGAATGACTGTCAGGCCTATGCACCTTATAGGGTTTGGATTCAGGAGAGGGCTAGTCAGTTGAGGATGCCGTTTCCAGATGCACCAATCCTTGTTCCCGTTCCGGTAGCAGAGCCGACTACTGTTTCTAGAGAAGCCTATGAACAGGTTGTGAAGGAGAAAGAAGCCTTGATGAAGATTAATGAAGGGTTAGAGCAAGAGTTAGCCCATGCACGCAGCGAGAAAAACAAGGCCGTGTATGCTTTCCAACAACAGATCGAGCTGGTAAACAGGTTAGGGGCTGAGTTGACTGAGGAAAAGAAAAAGCGCGAACGTCTGGGGCAAGAGTTCAGAAGCTCCCATGACATGCTGGAAGCCAAAAAGAAAGCGCTCGACGCAGCACACCGAGAGATATCCTCTTGCAATAAGACTTGGAATGCTACTCTCACTAACAACAAGAAGAGGGAAGATAAGCTAAAGCAGCAAATCTCCGACCTCGAAGAGAAGTTGAAGTCTAGCATCAAGAAGTGTGAGGAGGAAGTGATGACCCGGTATAGTGTCCAGCATGCACTGAACAAGGCAATCAAATCCAGAGATGAAGCAGTGTCTCAGAAGCGAAAGCTAGAAGATTGCTTCGGAGAAGCAACATGGGAAGAAACCGCTGAAAACGTACGCCGTGTCCTTAAGAGGAGAAACCAGCTTGTTGAAGGGCTGCTTGATCGACCAAGCCATCCGGAGACCAAGAAGTTGATAGAGGAGTATCAGACTTTTGGGAGGATTTGATCATTTCATGTAGTAACTTGTATGCTTTATTTGCATAGTGCTGACCATCACCAGGATTGTTGGTTGAGGTCATGCCTTCTTTGCACTCTCAGCGATATTGTACCCTGGGCTTATTGATTTTCCCTGCAATATATGAGGCTTTCTATGATTCAGCTCCGATATTCCTATTGTCAGCACTATCACTGCACCGGCACCTTCGCACTAGAACTGGGGGAATGAACTTCCCTAATGCACAGACACATTGCATTGCATTCATATTTATATTGCATGACAGGTAATCTTTGAATGGTGTCTTATCTCCTGCTCTGTACCAGGTACTTAACAGGATTCCAGATCAACATCCGCACCGCTATTCTACACGCTCCAACTGTCGGAAAGTCATGGACCAAATTCAGAATGAGATGCAGGATGTGCGCGAGAAGCTCGCCCTCTTCATGCAGACCATGGAAGCTATAGCAAAAGGGCAGGAGAATTTGCAGGCCATGGTCCAGCCTCTGTTGGCTCGCAACGCTGGTCATGGTAATGAAGATCATCAGTCTGTCCGGGTTGATACTGCTCATGGAGACGGCACTCCCACGCCAGTGGCTCCGCCTGTGGTTAATATACCTGCCGCTAACGTCAACAACGCTACCGCTGCTGTGAATGGTAACGTCGGAGTGGGGAATGAAACTGCTGTCCATAATGTTGGGCTGGGTGATGTCAATGTGGGAGATAATCTCGGAGGCAATGGCTTTGTCAATACTGGTTTCGGATTCAACGATCAGGGATTTGACAACACTGGCAAGTATGGCTTTAATGCTCAAGGCTTTGGGCAAGATGGTTATGGTATGGTCAATCAGGGTTACGGAGGTTTTGGAAACGGAAATGGTACTGGATTTATGGCTTATGGTCCCGCTGGAGGTGTTCAAGGGTACGGCAACAGAGGCCGAGGTCCGGGGATGAATCAGAACCGAGCTGGACGTAATAATGCATATGATGGGTACGGGGCTGGAAATGGTCTGTGGCAAGAGGATCAACAGGAAGACGCCTTCTCTGGAGGAGGTTTTGAAGGGCCGATGGATGATTCCCAAAAGATTAGAATGCTGGAGGAGCAAATGAAGGGAGTCCTAAATCAGAGTGCTGTAGGATTGGACATGGCAACCATGGGCTTGGTACCTGGCTTGAGGGTGCCCATTAAATTCAAGGCGCCTGCGTTCGATAAGTACAAAGGAGACACATGTCCGAAGGTGCATGTACGAGCTTATTACAGAAAGATGTCTGCATACTCAACTGATGAAAGAATTCTAATGCATTTCTTTCAGGATAGTCTGTCGGGCCCTTCCCTAGAGTGGTACATGGGGTTGGAGCCAACTGATATCAAGACTTGGAAGCAATTAGCAGAGGCATTCGTAGCCCATTACAAGTATAACAGCGACCTGGCACCCAATCGGGTCCAGTTGGCCGGGCTTTCGCAGAAGAAGGGGGAGAGTTTTAAGGAGTACGCGCAAAGGTGGCGCGATATGGCTGCCAGGGTCCGTCCTCCTGTGGAAGATAAGGAAATGAACGATATGTTTGTCGGCACATTCACCGGGCTGTTTCATGATATGCTGTTTCATACGTCTCTGGCCAGTTTTTCAGACCTGATTCTGATGGGGGAAAAGATTGAGCGTAACATTAAGCAAGGAAAGTTCCAAGTTGATGAATCAGCTGCATCTGGCAGTAATAGGAAAGCTTATGGTGGGCGCCGTCAGGGCGAAGCTAGCGCGGTATTTGGAGGCCGAGGCCGAGGCCGAGGCAGGGGGCGAGGTCAATATCGTCAGCCGCAGCAGGTGTCGAGTGTTACTATCCCATATCAACAACAACCAATCCAGCAACAACAACCGGTTCAGCAGCAACCAATGCCACAGCAGCAGCAGCCTCAGCAGGGGGCACAGCAGGCTCAGCGAAGATTTCAGGGTAATAAGCCGAGAAGAGTGTTTGAGAAGCCGCCCTCTACCTATGCTGATTTATTGCAGACATTGTTGGGGTTGAACCTAGTAGAGAAAAGAACTTTGGCGCCGATAACGGGAACTCCCCCGTTCGGCTATGATGCAAATAGGCACTGTGAGTTTCATTCTGGGGCCCCGGGCCACGATATAGAAGGTTGTCATGCTTTTAAGCACGTTGTGCAGGATCTTTTGGACAACAAGTCTATCAACTTCGGAACGGAAGGTCCGAATATAGTCCAGAAACCCATGCCTAATCATGGGGCGAACGCCGTGCTGACTGAGGAAGGTCTGAATCTGATTATGAAGGTTGAAGATTTAAAGACGCCGCTGAGCGAGATAAAGAGCCGACTGTTGCAAGGGGGTGTTTACCCAGGATGTAATGAGTACTGTTTAGATTGTTGGGCCCTAGCTGGGGGGTGTGAGGATTTGAAGAAAGGCATTCAGGCCTTGATTGATGAAGGTATATTGCAGTTTGATCGAGCGGCAACTGATGAGCCTGCAGGGGCAGTAGTGGATAATCGAAGTGATGTGGCCACGGTGACGATTCCTCGGAAGACGATCACTATTGCAGCACCAGCTCAGCGACCACCGATTACCATAACTAAAGCCGGGCCAATCCCGTATGAGAATACGAAAGCAATCCCATGGTCATATGGGCTAGAGGTGTATTGTGATGGGATTAAGATCGACGTTAACAAGCAGCCAGTGGAGATTGTGGATAATGTTGTTGGCTCAGGGGGCATGACGAGGAGTGGCAGGATCTTTATATCTCCTGAAGTGGAGGCTGAAAGACTAGCGAAAGGAAAAGGGAAAGCGGTTGAAAATGTTCCGGTACAACCAAGTGAAAAAGAAGCAGCATCTAAGGATGTAGAAGAATTCATGCGCTTGATTCGGAAAAGTGATTATAAAATTGTGGAGCACCTGCAGCAGACGCCGTCCAAAATATCCATCTTGTCATTGCTGTTGTGTTCGGAAGCTCACAGGAACGCTTTGCTGAAAGTCTTGGACACTTCTTTTGTACCCCAGGATGTCTCCGTGAACCAGCTAGAAGGAGTATTGGCACATGTGAATGCAGGCCACAGTCTGGGCTTTACCGATTTTGACTTGACTCCGAAAGGGAGAGATCATAATATGGCATTACACGTGTCCGTGGAGTGTAGGGGATCGACGATGTCGCACGTATTGGTTGACACCGGATCATCTTTGAATGTGCTGCCCAAGAAGGCGATGATGAAGCTGGATGTTCGAGGGATCTTGTGTACACCCAGCGATTTGGTAGTCAGAGCGTTTGACGGCACGCGGAGAACAGTCTTCGGATCAATTACCTTGCCTCTGCAAGTGGGGCCGGAAGTGTTTGCAACGGAGTTTTATATCATGGATATACAGCCTGCGTACAGCTGCTTGCTTGGAAGACCTTGGATTCATGGGGCAGGGGCAGTCACGTCTACCCTGCATCAGAAGTTAAAGTATATGGTCGGAGACAGCGTAGTCACCGTGTGTGGAGAAGAAGACATCCTGGTCAGCCATCTATCTTCGTTTAAATATGTGGAAGTCGACGGGGAGATCCACGAGACGCCATGCCAGGCATTCGAAGGTTTGCGCATCAAGGACAAGGGTCCCGGGCCAAGCAAAGTGCCAGAGATAGCTGTCTCATCGTATAAGGAAGCTCAAGCGCTAGTAGAAGCAGGAGAAGCCAAGGGCTGGGGCAAAGTGCTGGACATTCCTGTGAAGATGGACCGGTTCGGACTGGGGTACCGACCGTCGTCATCAACTCCTTCCGTGGGGGCCCCCCATTTCAGAAAATCAATCACCATCTCTGCCAGTGGAGTATGTCATGAAACTGTCAATGCTGCTTCAGAGTCTGATGAAGGAGACAGCGACTGTGATATGGATGCCTGGATTCAGCCAAGCACGCCAGGACAAGGACTGTGCAACTGGTCTATTCAGGAGCTTGTTCCTGTGACTTTTAAACAGTAATGCTTTGCTTTATTAATTGTTGAATAATCTGATGTCTTGCCCGGGACATCAGGATTTGCTTAGGGCTGTGTTGTTATAAACATTGCGCGTTAATCATTAAATAAATGGCGTTTTTTCATGTGCAAATACCGTAATCCCTGTCTTTCTTGTTTCGTGTTTTTTCAATAAAATGGCAATGTGGTTATTCGCCTTATACGCATTTTGAAGCACTTAACCATTCCTTTTGCAGGATAACATTTTCAGATGACATCCTTGAGCCACCTATGACTCGTCCCGACTTCGATCACCCGGTATTCCAGACCGAAGAAGAGGTTGTCGAAGATAGCGACGTTCCTGAAAAACTGTCTTGGTTAGTGAAGCAAGAGGAAAGAGCCATTCTGCCTCACGACGAGGTTATCGAAATTATCAACTTGGGGTCGGAAGGGGTTGAGAAGAATATTCGTATCGGAGCCGCACTGCAGAGTGATATCAAGCGAAGACTGGTTGAAATGCTCCGAGAGTATAATGGTGTATTCGCTTGGTCATATGAAGATATGCCAGGGCTCGATACTGATATGGTTGTGCATCGCCTGCCACTGAAAGAAGACTGCCCGCCTGTCAAACAAAAGCTTCGCAGAACCCGACCAGATATGGCAATGAAGATCAAAGAGGAGGTTCAGAAACAGTGGGACGCTGGTTTCCTGGCTGTGACGAAGTATCCTTCATGGGTTGCCAACATCGTACCAGTGCCAAAGAAAGATGGCAAGGTTCGAATGTGCGTGGACTACAGAGATTTGAATAAAGCAAGCCCAAAAGACGATTTTCCACTTCCTCACATTGACGTGTTAGTTGATAATACTGCTCAGTACTCCGTATTCTCCTTCATGGATGGCTTTTCAGGCTATAATCAAATTAAAATGGCGCCAGAGGATATGGAGAAGACTACTTTCATAACGCCTTGGGGAACATTTTGCTATAAAGTGATGCCCTTTGGTTTGAAAAATGCTGGGGCAACATATCAGCGTGCGATGACGACTCTTTTTCATGACATGATGCATAAAGAGATCGAAGTTTATGTTGACGATATGATTGCCAAATCCCAGACGGAGGAAGAGCATCTGGTGAATCTGTTGAAGTTGTTTAAAAGACTTAGGAAGTTCAGGCTGAGGCTGAACCCTAACAAATGCACCTTCGGGGTGAGATCGGGTAAACTGCTGGGGTTTATCGTAAGCGAAAGAGGAATAGAGGTCGATCCTGCTAAAATAAAAGCGATTCAAGAAATGCCGACGCCTAAGACAGAGAAAGAGGTGCGCGGGTTTTTAGGGAGATTGAACTACATTGCCCGGTTCATATCTCACCTAACTGCTACGTGTGAACCATTATTCAAGTTGCTAAAGAAAGACCAAGCTGTAACGTGGAACGAAAATTGTCAAAAGGCGTTCGACAAAATAAAGAAGTATTTGCAGGAGCCTCCTATTTTGATACCCCCAGTGGCAGGGAGACCCTTGATAATGTATTTGACGGTTCTTGAGGGAAGCATGGGTTGCGTTCTCGGTCAACACGACGAGACGGGGAGAAAAGAGCACGCAATCTATTACTTGAGTAAGAAATTTACAGACTGTGAATCTCGATACTCGATGCTGGAGAAAACTTGTTGCGCGCTAGCCTGGGCCGCCAAGCGTTTGAGGCAGTACATGCTGAATCATACAACCATGCTCATCTCGAAGATGGATCCAATCAAATATATATTCGAAAAGCAGGCGTTGTCAGGTAGAATTGCCCGTTGGCAGATGGTTTTGACTGAATATGACATTCAATACGTCTCGCAAAAGGCTATAAAGGGGAGTGTGCTGTCTGAGTATCTGGCGGAGCAACCTATTGAAGAGTACCAATCGATGAGATTTGATTTTCCTGACGAGGATATCATGTACTTAAAGATGAAGGATTGCGAAGAGCCGTTGCCAGACGAAGGACCAGAGTTGGGGTCCCAATGGAAGATGATATTTGACGGAGCTGTGAATGCTTACGGTAGCGGAATAGGGGCAATTATCACTACGCCACACGGGTCGCACATCCCGTTTACTGCCCGATTGACCTTTGCCGTTACCAACAATGAGGCCGAATACGAAGCTTGTATAATGGGGCTTGAAGAAGCCATTGATTTGCGAATCAAGCACCTAGACGTATACGGAGACTCAGCTCTGGTAGTGAATCAGATCAAAGGGGAATGGGAGACACGTCAGCCCAATTTGATACATTACATGAATTATGCAAGGAGATTGTTGCCTTTCTTCGACAAAGTTGAATTGCATCACGTACCGCGGGCAGAAAATCAAATGGCTGACGCCCTTGCCACTTTGTCTTCCATGTACAAGGTCAACTTCTGGAACGAAGCTCCCCAGATCACTATCTCTCGGTTGGACAGGCCAGCTTATGTATTTGCTATTGATGAAGCATCTGATGACAAACCGTGGTATTTCGATATCCTTAATTTCCTGAAGAATAAAGAGTATCCGGCTGGGGCATCCAGTCAAGATCAGAAGACTCTCAGGAGATTAGCGGGTAATTTCTACTTGAACCCGGATGGCGTCTTATACAGAAGGAACCACGATTTGGTGTTGTTGCGTTGTGTAGACGAAAAAGAGGCAAAGCTTCTCATGGAGGAAATTCACGAAGGTGCCTTTGGCACGCATGCTGGTGGGCATGCTATGACGAGAAAGCTGCTGAGGGCAGGTTATTTTTGGCTGACGATGGAAACTGATTGTTTCAAGTTCGCGAGGAAGTGCCACAAGTGCCAAGTCTATGCTGACAAAATACATGTGCCTCCGAGTCCTCTGAATGTGATGTCATCTCCATGGCCATTCTCGATGTGGGGAATCGATATGATCGGAAAGATAGAGCCGACGGCTTCTAACGGGCATCGGTTCATCCTAGTAGCAATCGATTATTTCACCAAGTGGGTGGAAGCGGCGTCTTACGCGAATGTAACGAAGCAAGTGGTGGCTAGATTCATCAAGAGAGATATCATTTGCCGATATGGGATTCCCGAGCGGATAATCACAGATAACGGTTCTAATCTGAACAACAAAATGATGAAGGAGCTCTGTCAGAATTTCAAGATCGAACATCACAACTCCTCCCCTTACCGACCCAAGATGAACGGCGCTGTCGAGGCGGCCAATAAGAATATCAAGAAGATCGTCCAGAAAATGGTGGTGACTTATAAAGATTGGCATGAAATGCTTCCCTTTGCTTTGCACGGTTATCGTACGACGGTACGCACATCAACCGGGGCAACTCCGTTCTCGTTGGTATACGGAATGGAAGCGGTACTACCATTGGAAGTTGAGATCCCTTCTCTGAGGGTATTGCGAGACGTTCAGCTGGACGAGGCAGAATGGGTAACGAATAGATTGAACCAACTGAGTTTGATGGATGAGAAGAGGCTAGCTTCTCTGGCATACGGTCGTTTGTACCAAAGACGAATGAAGAAAGCATACGACAAGAAGATACTTCCGCGAAGCTTTCAGACGGGCGACCTTGTGCTGAAAAGGATTCTCCCGCCGCAAGCAGATCACAGGGGCAAGTGGACCCCCAACTACGAAGGGCCATACGTTGTCAGTAAGGTCTTTTCAGGAGGAGCGTTGTTGTTGTCCACCATGGACGGAGAAGACTTTGCGTCACCTGTGAATTCGGACGCAGTTAAAAAATACTTTGTTTAAAATAGACCCGCTGGACAGAAAAAGAGAGTCCAGGCAAAAATGGGGCATCCTGGCGAACCAAAAACAGAATGAAAGGTTCGGGCAAAAGTTAGGGATAAAATTGAAAAAATGTACACCCGCGAAGTCGAAAACCTACACTGGGCGGCTTTGGCAAAAAAGGGTATCCCGGTGAACTGAAAACCCGTAAAGGGCGGTTCACGCAAAAGTTAGGGATGTGAAAAGCAAATGACTGCGGTCCGAATTTGATATTGCAATGAGCATCAATGCGGGAGAATACATTTGAGGAGTCAGTTATCGGATACAACCTCTTCAGAAGTGGGGATACCGGGAAAGCATTAGAGTCGGACGAGTCATGGGAGGATCAGTTCGTGGTGTTCATCTGCATCCCGTTGCCGACATGTGTACAAAATTTAATTTGTCAAAATATTCATGCTTCTTGTGCATACTTATGTATTTGCTTTGCGTAGCTTCCTCATTTCAGGAGTTACATCCCATGTACGAAAACTCCGCCCATTCAGGGGCCCAATCAATGGAAATATGTTATTCAGTATTTGACACTGTTCTTTACTGTTTTGTGCATGATAAAACGCCTAAGTTTAGTGAAGCTAGCGTGAGTATAACATCACTGGCCCTTGCCAACGATTGTTAAAGCTTTGAATTAACTGAGTGTAACGTCACTAACCTGAATTGATTTGATTGCATAGGCTTGTCGTGTCTTGTTTGTGTTGTTGCAGGTTTCATAACCATACGAGGAAGATGATCAAAAGATTGCGATAACGAAAGACTTGATCCCCACGCAGGTCATGCGTGTTATTCCTGAAGAAGGATAGAATTCCCCAGCTAGCCGTAGCTTATCCAAAGGACGTGCTCCAGAAAAGTTATTCGTCCTCAGCAGAGTTTGGCGATTCCAAGATCGTGAGGCTGTATTCACACAGGCTCGTCTTTTCCCGCAGGGTCAGGCACTCTCTCCCAGCAGAGTCAGTTAATTTTCCCCAAGAGAATCATCCCATCCCCAGCGGAAGTCTTTTTGCAAGTATTTTCATTCCTTCCAGTGGAACTCGAAGATCAAGACTCTCCAAAGCAGAGTTGATGGTGGGTCCTGTCATTTATTTTGTCGGAGATACTGGTGATATCAGTTCACGTCCCAGCAGAAAGTCCGATCGTACTGTGCACATCTGCTATTCCCCAGCGAAGTTATATTCCCCAGCAGGGGGCTACCTCAATAGGGTGTGTGGTTTGAGTTCCCAATTTCCCAGCAGGGTTGACTTCACCCTCCCAGCATTTATTTTGCTGGAATAATTCTGTAGCATCTGGCTATCCCCGGCGGAGTCGACATTTTCCTTCCAGCATTTATTTTGCTGAAGCAGTTTCTGTACTCTAGCAGTTCAGGTGGAGAGAGCTCTTGCTCAAATGAATTACCAAACAGTCAAGATCTCGGCATGAGGCATCCAATGATAATGTCAGTTTCGGCGGTATTCCCCCCACAGAGTCAGCATGACGAGATTCTCTAACAGAGTCATTTATGCAAACGTCTCTTATTTCCCCCACCAGAGTTGCCAGGATAAGTGTCTCCTTATCCCCAAGCAGAATTATTTGTCATCAACAGGTTCCAGGAATCAGAATTTCAGAGGCCACCGCCGGTTATCAGAGCAGGCGTCCGATAGTTGGTTTCCAGACATCCCCAGTAGAGTCCGCCTCAAAGTCGCTGTCACGTCAGTGCTAAGAAGTTTGTAGGTTGGGATCAATGGAGAGCTAAGTCCTGACGCGGACATTTTCCTCCTGGATTGACGGGATTTCTTCAGAAGTGGGCGTCCTAACGTGGACAGGTTTATTTCCCTGGATTGGTGAGTTGTGTTAGTCCTATCGTGGGCAGATTCGATTTCTCGAAATTAGTGGAATGGGAGGTCATGACGGTGACAAAAGCAATTACTCTTTGTGTTGGTGTCCTGACGTGGACCAGTTCCTCTCAGCAGTTATCTTTCTTTGCGTTGGCAAATCATGGGTCCTGACGTGGACAGATCAGACCAGTGTGAGTCCTTGCGTGGACAAGTCTTAGTTCCTCAGCAGGTCGAAGACGCCTGAGTCCTGACGCGGACAAATCAAAGAAATTATTATTCCTAATGTGGAGAAGTGGGTCCTAACGTGGACGATGTAGTCCTTACGCGGACGTATCAGAAGAGGATTCCTTACGTGGAAATGACAGCATTCCTGACGTGGAAAGAGTGGAGTCCTTACGTGGACAGATTAAGATGTCATTCCCGACGTGGAAAAATATAGTCCTGACGCGGACAAATCGGAAAGAAGCTGGTATTCCTTACGTGGAAAGATCAGAGTCCTTACGTGGACATACCAAGAGCATTCCTTACGTGGAAGAAAAATGGTTTCCTTACGTGGAAAGACGAGTTGATTCCTTACGTGGAAAGATTGAGTCCTCACGCGGACATATCAAGATCGATTCCTGACGTGGAAAGAAAGAGATTATTCCTGACGTGGAAAAGTTGAGTCCTGACGCGGACGGATCAAAGAAGTTATTCCTAACGGGGAAGAATGAAGTACGCCTTACGTAGAAGGTTGAGTCCTGACGTGGACAGGTTTAGAACCAAAATTGAATTTCTTACGTGGAAAGATTGGAGTCCTGACGCGGACATGTCAAGTGGTATTGGAGTCCTTACGTGGACAGATTGATATAGTTCTCCTTATGTGGAAAGAAGATTGCTTCCTGACGTGGAAAGATGAAAAGTTTAGTCCTGACGTGGACAGATACAGAAAAGATGATTCCTGACGTGGACAGGTGTTACTCCTAACGTGGAAGAATTTTATTCCTAACGTGGACGATTCAGTTTATGGAAATGCAGACGAATTATCCCCAGCGGAGTTGCCGAGATTTTTCTGGGTTAACAGCAAGTGGAGTCCTGACGTGGACAGGTTCTAGTTAAGATTTCTTCGTATTGATGACGGACAGAGTCCTAACGTGGGCAAGCAAGCAATCTGTTATGACAGAATCCTTTTCAGAACGATGAAGACAATCCCCAGCACGGTCGCGCAAGATCAGTGGGTTGCTGTAACAGTCAGATTCAGATGATGAATGTCGTTCCTCAAGCAGGAGCGCGATTTGGTTTTGTGGTTGGCAAATTTCTGGTTTCACTAGTATTCAACCGTCTCGTACCGCGAATGTCTGAAGGCTCCGGGCTCTTCACCCAATCGGGTCCAAGTCGCTTGAATAGGGGCAGCTGTTGCACCCTAAAATTTGCCCAACCTTATTCACTTTGGTTTATGTTTCATTATCATTAGCATTTGCATATAGAGTCATGTACATAGACTAACCATCTGCATAGCATAAGCATAGCAAATCATTCAACAGGGGACCAAACATTATTCTCATCTCTAGAGGCCTATCAAGAGGTTAATATCCCAATTCAATCTCATTCAAGTCATCAGGAAAGAGTTTGAAAGCAAAGAGTTCAGCAGATCAAGCCTTGAGTCCATCTCCTAGTTGAGGGTATCTGAGGGTCAGCAAGAGGGTTGTGAGCTGTGAAGTGAAGGCATGGAGAGTAGCTAGACATCATGAGAGACTTAAAAAGTCATTTGGAGAAGGAGACAAGTCATTGGTGAGAGCACAAGAGTTATAGTTGAAGACAGTCAACTAGGGTTTCATCTGGGTCAACCCTAGGTCAACCCTAGGTCAATTGACTGATTTAAAGGGCATTCAAGTCTATTGGAGAGATGTGGGGTTCATCATTTGACATATGAAGAAGGATATGGAGATATGCCAAGGAGAATTCAAGAGAAATCAAGGAGAAGAGGAGTTTCTAAATTAGGGTTTCTCTGTAAAATCCCCTAGTTTAGGTCAAATTTCCAAGCAAGATAAGTCAAAATGCTAGCTTCAAATGGCTTCTTGGCCAACATGAAACTTGTAGAGGATCTCAAGACCTTTAATTTGAGTGGTGGAAGACCTCAAGGAGATTTATAGAACTCAAGTTATGGTCCTTGCAAGTTACAGGTCATCTGAGGTATCTGAATTTTTGTCTGTGAAAGTGACTTGACTTCCAAGCTAGTTTTGCCCCTCAAGGAGATTTCAAATGAATTCTTGGTCAACATAAGAATTGTTCCTCATTGTCTTAGATTTCTAGAATGGTATAGTATGCCTTCATATGATGTGTGGAGCTCAACTTATGGTCTTGGCAAGCAAAGGGTATTTTGGGCATTTGTGAATTACAGGTCATTTTAATCTATGTCCAAAACTCATACAAGGAGGCCTCAAATGGAAAAACTTACAACATCAAACTTGCTCCAAATGGGATTTTAAGTCTAGAAAGAAGGTCACAAATTATTGGAGAGGCTCATAACATGAAGTTGCATAATTGGTCAAAATATGAACTAAAATGGCTTATAAAGTGAATAAATTCAAGATGGAAAATGGTTTGGGAGATTTATGAGTCCAAATGGAGACTTCCAATATATGATTTTGAATGGAAAAACAATTCTAAGAACAATGGTTCAAACACTTTTTTGAGTTTAGAATAAAAAAAGAAAGTTATCTTTGGTTACTTGTAATTGAAGAAACATGACCAAAATGGATCAAAGTTGGAAAGCAAGGGAATGTGTAAGATGGATCTAGAATGTTCATATGAGGTCTATATATTCATGAAATGGAGATTGATCAAGGGTTGGCTTCATTTTTCACCAAGAATTTCACAAACTTTCTCATTCTTTCTCTTGGCAATTTCACTTCAATCTCTCAAATTCTTCACCAAATCTTCATCATAATCAACTTTCTCATACTGTTTCATCATCATAGATCATAATTCAATCAAGAATCAAGTGTGAATCATCCATTTTCGAGCACTTTCTTCATCAACATCAAAATTGAAGTTTCCATTGGACAGCACAATTCAGGTCAAGAATCATCAAGGCATTGCTTACAGAATTGAGCATTGAGTTAATTGATCAAGATCCAAGCCTTGGAAGCCTCAGATCCTCAATCTTCCATAGCTGTTTTCAAGCTTTTACACCAGGTATGTTTTCATTCAAATTGCTTGATTCAGTTAGTTAGGCATAGCTTTGTTAGTTTAGACATGATGTAGAAGGTTAGTAGAGCAGTTAGGGTGAATTTGGAGAGGTTTGGTGATGTTGATTAGCAGGTTGTAGAAACTGTTAGGGCTTGAAACTCTTAGGTTAGTGCATTAGAATCTTAGCTTGATAGCGCAGGTTAGTTACCATTAGTTGTAGATTAGGTTAGTGCAAGTTTGATGGAGAATTGTGATGGTGCATCTCAGGGTAATTTCATGGTGACCAGATTTTGCTTCGATCGGGTTGAGAGTTCTAGTGAGTTTCAGAGTAATCTAGTGCCATAGGATTGTAGAGGGAGAGATTCTGAGCATCTTTCATGTTGGAATCGTGTTGATTCATGGTCTGGATAGGGAGAACAGAGTGGTGTAAGTTTGCTCGTGCATGAGGTTTAATGGTGAAACCCTAAGTTCAGTTGATCCAAGGAAGGAGACGAAATCAGGGCCGTTTATTTGGTGTTGGACTTTTGACTTGGAGAATGATCGTGTGGCTATTATTTGATTTCAGATTTGGAGGGAATTGACCTGGGTGCCAAACGCACCGTTTCATTAATTGAAACGGGCGGGCCTCAGATTGTTTTGTTATCCCCTCCCCCAGTTTTAGGCCCAATTCCAATTTCAACGTGATGTTGCTTCTATTCTCACCCCCCAGCGTCCTTTTTGTTTTTCACTAATTCTGAGTATTTTCTGGGCCTAACCCAAGGCGCTATCTGCACCCCCTGTCTGTTGGCCCATCCTGGATATAACTGGGCGTGATTTCTATTCATACCCCCTCCCTCTCATTTAATTCCAATTGTTTTTTTAATTCATTTTAATTTTTCATTCATTTTAGAAATTCATAACAAATTCATAAAAATTCATTTTTTATCCATTCTTTTTACACTATTTTCTTTAGGATGTCTAGAATATTATAGGAAAATAAAATTGCATTTTTATTTTTATTTCATATTTTTTCCATATTTTCTAAATAAATGTCATTTTAAATAGCTTCATTTCATGCATCATTTTAATAATTTTTGTTCTATTACATGCTTCTATATTTTTTGTTCATTCTTTTTATATTGTTTAGATTAGACATTGAGCTTATAGATTAAATTTAGTTCCCATTTTTAGAAATTAATTTTAGGTGATTAATATAGGCTTGAATATCATGAACAACTTAGGGTTTTTAGGTGATGACTTAGGAAGTTTAATTCTTTCCCTTAGGACTTAGGGTTTGACTAGATTAGTTATGGGACTATAAGGGCTATGGGTAGCTATTAGATCCCTTAGAAAAAGTTAGGATTCCCCTACTGCTATTAATACTGTCTGTATATCTGACTGTCTGGTGTGGTGTGCCCTCTGGGGATTATTGCTTGCTTGCTTGGGTATTGGGATTGTCTGGGGACTTGGGAGAGCTGAAGACTTGTGAAGATGAAGACCATTGGAGATCCAGATGTTGAAGATCAACTGCCAGAGTTGAAGAGGAGGTTCTTGCTAGCAGATGCTGAGGAGACTAGGGTTTAGGAGCTAGGCAGAGCTCTAAATTAGAATGATTGTTTCTCAAACATGGAATGCCTTGTCTGCATCCATCCTTTCTCTATGATTCAAAGTCTCTTTCAAATATCCACCTCCTTCCTTTGGAAGGATCAGTGAATATATTTGAAAGATAGAACTTTTGAGAGGAGATTTCCTGTTTACTGTTAACAGTTGATGAACCACCCTTGGTAGGTAATTAACTGTCTAACATTCATTCACTTCCCTCTTGTGACTGATCCCTCATCCTGGAGGTTTGAGCATGAAGAAAAGCCATCGCAGATGGAAGATAGATGATCAAAGCCCTTATCTGAAGGCCATGAAGATGGAGATTGATGCTTGTTGAAGCCTGTAGCTGAATGGAGATTGCTTGAAGCCAGATGTTGAATCAGAGCTGCTGAAGTTGTTTGTTTTATTGCTGTATTTCATTTCTGATGTATTGATTGGTTTTCTGGACTGTATTGTTTGTTGTTTACCCTGTTGGGTTGAAAGTGAAGCCTGTTCACTTTCGCCTATTGTTTTCTAGGTTCGAGGTTGAGTGGGACTCCCTTGCCTCGCTTGTACTGTTGCATCCATGCATTTTACCGCTTTACTGTATATATCTGTTATTGTTTCCTTTTCTTCCTATCCCGTAGGATCTCTGTTTCTCTCTGCGCAAGAGAGGAGCATGATAGACACTAGGTCTTAACCCATGCATGATAACATTAGGTTAGTTTGTTTCCCTTCGCAACCATAGGTTAGAGTTCTATCTCTTCTTCCTCAAAACAAACAGAAAAATACATAAAGATTTCAAACACAATAAAAGACACTTCTTCCGTAAAAGAATGTGAACTCATCAAGACGTCATTTTTGTCCGCCGGGACTGCTAATCAAGAAACCCTTTTTTAGAAGGAATAAAATCAATCAAGGACAGACTTATGTCGTGCGTGGCCCGAACTACGTTTGCTCTGATCTTTCATGTTGTATGAAAGTACGTAGGCATAGGATGCGATATCCTAGCGAGCAACCTTCCCCTCCTTTCCCGTAGGTAGGCGAACTACGTTGACTCTGATTTCTCGTTCCAGACGGGAATACGTAGGCATAAAGTGCGATACTTTGCCGAGTCATTTTTATTTTTATTTTATTTTATTTTTAATCCCTTGACCTATAGTTTAGATAGAATAACAATCTATACCCGAAAACAAGCGTGGATCCCGTCGAGTACGACGGACGTGAGGGGTGCTAATACCTTCCCCTTGCGTAACCGACTCCCGAACCCAGGTTTTGGTTGCGACGACCATACCTTTCCCGTGTTGTGCGAGGTTTACTCTGAGCGTTTCCTTTCCCTCCCGTGGGATAAATAACGCACGGTGGCGACTCTTCTGTTCAGCCGGCGCCGATTTTCGCAGTAGCGACACTCTAGAACTAAATGGTCCTTTACAAGGTAATGCCAACATCCTCTCTTACGGACTGATCCTATGATCATAAAAACTGTTGCTAACTTCTGAATTTATTACTCTTGACTTGAATTCGTTTTTCCTTTTACTCAGAGTATTAACTGCTTTCTTGTCATGTTCAGGTAACATCACGAACGAGGCGAGGCAAAATGTAAGTTATAGAAGTCGTGCTTAATGAAGACCGCGATCATGGCGGAAGAAAAAAAGCTAGAGACAGCATGTACTTCTACATATCAGCAAAATGTAACATGTCTTTTATGTAGACGGTGCTAGAAGGAATAAATTATGTCATTTCCAATTTTGTAATTTTGAGACATAATTATTTGTAGTGAAACTTTCATTGCAGTGAATCTTAAACTTTCAGATTCAGCACGCCTCTTGGATTTCTAGTGATTTTCATGATTTAGGCTTGAAATATCCTAGGAGTAAGTCCAAACAATCTTGAAATGGAAGTTTGCGAATAATAAGTCCAAACAATCTTTTTAAAACTTGAGACTTGGCCTAGAATCCACTCAACCTGCAAACTATAATGTTATAACATGTTTGAAGCTCCATCCACTTTGCATTTGTACTTTGTAATTTGTGACAATTTCTTTTTCAATCGTACCAATTGGGGAAACTCCACAGACTCTTGAGTTTAATCAAATATAAAATTCCATACCATATTAATAATTCTTGTGATCACGCCATATCCATCCCTTGGCTAGTGATGCCATTAAGGAAACCCGTAAAGCAAAGCACACTACTTAGTTGCTTAGAAAATAACAAATTAAAGCATATATGAGTGAACTTCAACCCTGAATCCAAACCCTCTTGTGTGAGAAATTGATGGGGTTTCAAATACCATAACCCTACGACCTCATTTCTCAATAAGAACTTTTGTCTTGACAAGCCCTTTTGATTGGCGGAGGATAAACTCAATAGAATTTGTCAGAGATGTCTTCAAGGCAAAAATGACCCTGCAGATACTCGTTAGTCACACATAAAAGTGAAAGATAAAATGTAAGAAAACACACAAGGAGGTGAAATCTTAAGGTCAAAAATTAGGGTGTGACAGGTACCCCCTGGCTTTTATATATCTGAGCAGATGTGGCGAGAACAGTTATCCAGAGAGGAGAGACGCGACAACTTGTTCACCACCATTCAACAACAATTAACTGAGAATATGAGATTCATGCAAGAGTCTCAACATCAGATGAGCTAGTCCATGCAAAGCATTATGCAATCTCAAGCTGCTCTGACCACCCGATTTGACGCGTTCGATGCTTCTCAGACCAATCATCGTTGCAGCCAATCTCGCTGCCCTAGGTACTCGCTGCACGCTGGCGACAGTACTAGCAGCATGCCTTAGGCCCCTTCAGGTACCTCGTCCCTTGCTTATTTTGAAACATTGGGGACAATGTTCAATTTAAGTGTGGGAGGAGACTTTATTTATTTTTCCGCTTTATCTCGCATTTTTTATTTCTTTTATCGCTTGTTAGTTTATTTCCCTTCATATTTTTTGTTTTTTTTAGAACATACTTGTGCTTAACGAGTCATACCGCAGTATACCCTTATTCTCTCATTACTTTACGCCACCAAAAATTTTATTGACAAATAGTGTACTATCCTGAAAAAAATTTGGGCTTTGAGGCAAGTTCTAGTTAGGATGCGAATGATTTGGAAATTTCCCTTTGAAACATCGGTATCATTATAACACCTTAGGCTTCGCAAATGCATAAATCAACCCCGATACCCTACGTACCATGGCCTTAATAGAATGTCCATAGTAAGTCCTTAGTAGTTTATCCTAGCAGTCAGCTCTGGCTAAAGCGTTATCTAAGTGAAGGATCGATGAAAATAAGTGAATGATCGGTATGCTAAAATAAAATAATTGCAACTCGGGTATAGGTAACCCTCACAAGGTCTTTTAACCCAAAAGGTTGTAATTTCAAAAAGAAAAAATGATAAAGACAAAATAAAACAAAAATATCTTCCCATTGTCAGGTGGTTCAGAGGTATCTGGTACTGAACTCGGTAGGGCGGATCACGATCCGATCCCCCACAGCTACAAATGGGCCAATAAAAGGGGTTACACCACTTTGTGTACCAGAGCCCCATGCGAAAGATCAGAAACACTAACCGGTCACTTCACCATGATTTCGTACGGATAACGGGCTTAATGTGATTGCACTAGAATGAAAAGGACCCAAAAGGAGATTTGAAAGTAGGCCTAGGTACAGTAGGGTAGTATGGATTGATTTTGTGTAAGAACGAAACTTATGTCCGTGTTTACGAAGAAGTGTCATTCTGATACCCGTGGTTCACTGAGTTATCACCTATCGCTTCATTCCAACTTGAACTTATAAGACCTTTTACCCCAGATCATTTATGGATATCACCCTATTTTCTGTCATGATGTTTTGCTTAAGGACAAGCAAAGGTTTTAGTGTGGGAGAATTTGATAGACCCAAAATATACTGTTTATTTGACTCGATTTACGCACGTTATTTAGGATTTTATTTCCGTCTTCTTGTATTATGCCTTTGTTTTGTTTCTTTTTCAGGTTTTTGTATTTTCAAAGCTACTCGAGAAGAAATGAAGAAAAACGAGCTAAAAGACCTACATTCTGAGGAATTGTACACATGGCTTCCACCATGGCGGGCGCCATAGGGGATACTACACATTGGATAGAAGACAACTGCTGAAAACGGCCACGTCTCCCACTCCTTTCCACCCTAGTTCACGTGGCGGGCGCCACAAGGGGGTGGCGGGTGCCACCTTCACATTCTCGTTTCCCTCCCAAAAGGAGTTGGGGGGCATTCTTGTCCTTACCTGTACTTTCCTAGCACTATAAATAGAGGAGTTTTGTTCCATTTCTAATCATCCAAGCTTAGTTACAGAACTCAAGCCATAAATTTCACATATTGTAAAGTGATAAACTTCTCACATCGAGGGGTTATCACACTATCTAATCGAGTCTGTAATCGGGTTTGGAGCACTTGGGTAGAAGTTAATCCTGCCGCCATTTTATTTCTGTCATTTACTTCCAGTTGTACAAGATTTTAAAGCCTCTCGTTTAGAGCATGTTTCTGTCTATTTATCGCCTTTTTATTTATTTATCCACTTTTATTTCCCGCACCCGCTTTTATTTCTCGCACCCTTTACCGCACTTTATTTATTTACCCGCACTTTATTTATTTACCCGCACTTTATTTACTCGCATTTATTTACCATGTCTATTTACTTTACCATGTCCGGCTAAATCTTAAAGGCTAGGATGCAAGGATTATAGTTCTAATAGTATTCCATACGGCTGTCGATAGAATTACTTAGGGGTTATTTTAACTTTTAACACTTATTTTCTGTACTTAAAATCTGTTGGGTAAGATCGAAAGCCGTCCAACCTTTAGATAAATTTGGTTACTTTTAGCTGTTCCAAGGAAGTGAAAGCGCTTGGCTCAGTTAATTAGGAATCTTTAATGTTTAAGAAAACCAATTTTAAAACTGTTTTCGGACGCGTTTATAGATTTAAAGTCCGGTTCGCAAGAACCTCTTTTTGTTAGAAATTCCAGGTCAAAATACTTTTCAACTAAGTCAAGAAACTATATTTCTTAAAAATAGGTTTATTAATCCTAACGCAATACGCGCCTTTTTATAAGTCACAATAAGAGGGATCGATTAGGGATAAACTCGGTTCTGATTAAGCGAAAGCGACAGTTCCCGTTAAATTAGTTCTTTTCATGAGTAGAAAACATTACCCCATAAGGCATCCTATCTGTACTCATTTGGAATACTACGTAGCTATGTGATTTGCATCTATGTCTGTTGTTTTATTATTGAATTTATTTCCGCACTTTACTTTTATTTCGCACAACTCAACCCTTTATTTGACTTGCCTTAGATAAATACCGTAACAATAGAAAACGATAGATTGACGTTTGGTCTCTGTGGGATCGATAATCTTTTATATTACTCTGACGCTATTCGTGCACTTGCGAAATAGTCATCAGTAATGATTCTCTATGGAATTCCATAACGATAAATGATGTCCTTCTTTATGAATCGGGCGACCACTTGTTTCGTGACATTGGTAAAGGAATCTGCTTCTACCCATTTCGTGAAGTAATCAATGGCCACCAAAATGAAGTGATGCCCATTGGAAGCAGTCGGCTCAATCTTTCCAATCATATCAATGCCCCACATAGCAAAGGGCCAAGGAGATGTTAACATATTCAGAGGGGTCGGTGGCACATGCACTTTATCAGCATAAATCTGGCATTTATGGCATTTTCTGGCGTATTTGAAGCAATCGGATTCCATAGACGTCCAGTAATACCCAGCTCTCAGCAATTTTCTAGACATTGCATGTCCACCGGCATGAGTACCAAAAGAACCCTCGTGGACTTCCTCCATCAACAGGCCTGCTTCATATTCGTCAACACTGCGCAGCAAGACCATGTCAAAATTTCTCCTGTATAGCACCTCATCCTTGTTCAGATAGAAGTTACCGACTAAACTCCTCAGAGTCTTCTTATCTTTGTTGGATGCCCCAGAAGGGTACTCCTGAGTCTTTATAAAATGCTTGATATCAAAATACCAAGGCTTTCCATCTGATACCTTCTCAATTGCAAACACAAAGGCGGGTCTATCAAGACGTATAATGGTGATAGTTGGAGCTTCATTCCAGAAATTCACTTTGTACATCGATGATAATGTGGCCAAGGCATCCGCCATCTGATTCTCAACTCTCGGCACATGATGGAACTCAACTCTATCAAAAAATCGCAACAATCTCCTTGCAAATTCTTGTAAGGCACCAGGTTGGCCTGACGAGTTTCCTACTCTCCTTTAATTTGATTGACGACTAGCATTGAATCAACATACACATTTAGATTCGTGATCCTTAGATCAATGGCCTCGTCTAATCCCATAATGCACACTTTGTACTCGACTTCATTATTGGTGCAGTCGAATTTCAATCGGGCAGTGAGCGGTATGTGAGAACCGTGAGGAGTTGTAATGATTGCACCGATTCCATTACCATATGAATTAACAGCTCTGTCGAAAGCCAGTTTCCATTGAGATCCAATCTCAGGACCCTCGTCAGGTAAAGGCTCATCATAGTCTTTCATCTTCAAAAACATGATGTCTTCGTCTGGAAACTCAAACTTCATCGGCTGATAATCCTTAATCGGCTGTTCAGCAAGATATTCTGATAGAATGCTTCCCTTTATGACTTTCTGGGAAACATACTGAAGATCATACTCTGTTAAAACCATTTGCCATCGGGCAATCCTTCCAGAGAGTGCTTGTTTTTCAAAGACATACTTGATAGGATCCATCTTCGAAATCAGTAGAGTTGTTTGGTTTAACATGTACTGTCTCAAACGCTTAGCAGCCCAAGCGAGTGCACAACATGTTTTCTCCAGCATTGAATATCTCGACTCATAACCAGTGAACTTTTTACTCAGGTAGTAGATAGCATACTCTTTTCTACCTGACTCGTCTTGTTGACCGAGCAAACATCCTATTGAATTCTCAAGAACCGCGAGATACATGAGCAGAGGTCTCCCTGCAACTGGAGGCATGAGTATTGGAGGTTCTTGTAGATACTCTTTTATTCTTTCAAATGCCTTCTGGAAATTTTCATTCCACCTGACCGTTTAATTTTTTTCTTAACAATTTGAATATTGGTTCACAAGTGGCTGTAAGATGAGATATGGACCTTGTAATGTAGTTCAATCGCCCCGGGAAACCACAAACCTCTTTTTCCGTTCTCGGTTCAGGCTTTTCTTGTATAGCTTTTATTTTGGCAGGATCTACCTCAATACCCTTTTCACTGACAATGAACCCCAGTAGCTTTCCAGATCTCACCCCGAAGGTGCACTTGTTAGGATTCAGCCTCAGCTTGAACTTCCTTAACCTTTCAAACAATTTTAGAAGATTGATCAAATGTCCTTCCTCCATCTATGACTTCGCAACCATGTCATCAACATATACCTCGATCTCATGATGAATCATATCATGAAAGAGAGTCATCATTGCTCGCTGATAGGTTGTCCCAGTGTTCTTTAATCCAAAGGGCATCACCTTATAGCAAAAATTTCCCCACGGTGTAATGAAAGTAGTTTCTCCATGTCCTCTGGGGCCATCTTGATTTGGTTATACCTATATAATCCATCCATGAAGGAAAACATAGAATATTGAGCGGTGTTATCAACCAACACATCAATGTGGGGGAGCGGGAAATCGTCTTTCGGGCTCGCTCTATTCAGATCTCTGTAGTCAAAACACATCCTGACATTTCCATCTTTCTTAGGTACAGAAACAATATTAGTGACCCACAAAGGGTAATTTGTGACAGCAAGAAAACCAGCATTCAACTGCTTCTGAACTTCTTCTTTGATCTTGACTGCCATGTCAGGCCTCGTCCGTCTCAACGTCTGCTTGACTGGCGTACATTCTTCTCGGAGAGGAAACCAGTGTACCACAATATATGTATCCAGCCCAGGCATGTCTTGGTAATACCAAGCAAAGATATCCTTATACTCACAGAGCATTTCAACCAATCTTCTCTTGATACTGTCTTCCAATGCAGCTCCAACTCTAACCTCTTTCTTGTCGTCTTTGGTACCCAGATTGATAACTTCAATATCCTCATGATGAGGCACAATGACCCTTTCCTCTTGTTTGAGAAGTATGGCTAACTCTTCGGGTAGTTCACAGTCTTTATCAGCTTGATAAACGCGATTATCAAAGTCATACGAAGCCATAGTCGAATCTGAATTGATGGTATCTGATAGAAAGACCTATATGATGATGTTTATGTTTATTATGCGATGCAACAAACAAAACACATTGTCATTTTTTTGTTTAATAAATGTAGAAAACAAGAAAAACAGGGATCACAATATTTGAATGTGAAAACGTCCTTTATTTATGATAAAGTGCAAATAACAAAACGGCCCCATAGATTGGGTCATTACGCCTTAGGCAGAACGTAGGACTGAACATAATCAAAACAATGAATATTACTCTACAGTAGTAACATGAATGATTTCTTCAATAGTCTAGTTGCACAGCTTCTGGCCGAGAGTACATAGACGAATCCAGGCATCCATATCACAATCAATGTCACCTTCGTCATCTTCAATGGCATTAATCCTGTCAAATATCACACCACCGCTGGTGAATTGAACAGGTCCCCTGTATCTCGGAATTTCTTGAGAAGAACTGGAGGGTTTGTATCCCAGGCCGAACTTGTCCTGCTTGACGAGAACATTAAGAACTTGGCCCCACTTCTATGATGAACCGGATTCTATGATAGCACGGGTTTCCTTGAATGATGACTTGGAAACCTCTGGGCTTTTGGCTTCTACAGAAGACTTTTCCTGAATCTGAAATGTTTCGAACACTTGGCAGAATGTTTCGTGGATCTCCCCATCCACTTTGACATGCTTGAAGGATAACAAATGGGTAACCATGATATCCTCTTCACCGCATATTGTAACAAATTTCCCTTCCATCATATATTTCAGCTTCTGATGCAACATTGAAGTGACTGCTCCTGCAACGTGTATCCAAGGTCAGCCAAGCAAACAGCTGTATGCTGGCTGGATATCCATAATGTAAAAAGTTGCATCAAAAATCTCCGGTCCTACCTGAATAGGCATTGTAATCTCCCCAAACATTGATCTTTTAGATCCATCAAAATCCCTCACAACCAAATCACTTATCGTGCATATCAAACCTTGAGTATCTAATTTCATCAACGCCTTCTTCGGCAACATATTGAGGGACGATCCTGTATTAACCAGGCAATGCGACAGCAGGGACACTCTACATTCCATTGATATATGTAAAACATGGTTATGGTTTCTCCGAGTAAGAGTAAAATCCAAATTAGTAAAACACAATCCATTCCCAGCATTCACATGAGCCACTACCCCCTCCAGCTGATTAACAGAAATCTCTTGGTGTACATATGCTGAATTCAAGATTTTTAATAAAGCGTTGCGGTGTGCCTCCGAACACAATAATAATGACAGAATGGAAATCTTCGAAGGAGTCTGATTTAAGTGATCCACAATCTTGTAGTCACTTTTTCAAATGAGTCTCGTAAATTCCTCTGCGTCTTTCAAAAAAACATCATTACCAACCTATTGTTGGATATTCTCCTCAATCATTGCCTTACCCTTCCCTTTGTCATTCTTATCAGTATTAACCTCCAGTGGGGAAAATATCATGCCACTTCTAGTGATACCTTCGGCACCAACTATATTCTAAACCGAAGAATTTCCACATGAAGATCCTGTCAATTTTTGTCTCTGCCTATTACAGAACACCTTTGCCCCATAGTTCCATGGGATGGCTTTAGTGCTCTCGTATGGCACAGGTCTAGGAACAATAATGATAACCGGCGTTGGCCTAGCAGGCGCTGAAATATTGATTTTCCGGTATGGAATAGAGATTGTAGCAACTTCACTTCCACCATTACTCACCTTATTCTCAACGTCTTCTCTTACAACCTTGTCAAATTGTAAACAACCCTCATCAATCATTCTCTAAATACCCTTCTTCAAAAGATCACAACCCTCAGGTTGCGCTTCACACTCTGAGCAGTCAGTAGAACATTCCGAAAACACTCCCTTCTTCAACAAATTAGCCTTCACGAAACTCAACAGAGTCTTCAAATCCCTAACATCAGTTATCAGATTCAACTTTTCTCCTTCAATAACGGAATTAGCTCTCGCCACCCCATGATTTAGCATCGGTTTTTGATTCACATTAGGCCCCTCGTTGGTGAAGTTGATAGCCTTTGAGTCAAGCAAGTTCTGAACTTTGTGCTTGAAGCCTTTGCAGTTGTCAATATTATGGGCCGGAGCGCCTGAATGGAAATTGCATATGGAATTCGCATATGGAATTCGCATCGTAACCAGGAGGCGGTGTACCAGTGAGAAGAGCCAAAGTCCTCTTCTGAACTAGTTGTAATTGTAACTAATGTGAAGGTGAGATAATACTTAGAAGGGGGGTTGAATAAGTATGAAAGATTAAAACTTAGAATTAAAACACAATTATTTTTATCCTGGTTCGTTGAACTCAACTACTCCAGTCCACCATTCCTAGAGTGATTTGCCTTTCTCAACAAGGACTTAATCCACTATTTAATCAAACAGATTACAATAGTAACACCTAAGAACAACTGTTCTTAGTCTTCTCAAGAGCTACTGATTCCAACTGAATCCTCTTAAGGAAATCCTTTACAATCAATGTAAATCTAATACAAGAGTATGAAGGCTTCTAAAAAGCTTTTATCACAACAGTGATATTTCTCTTAAGTTTAAGTACAAATAATTCTAAGAATGAATATGAAAGTATGAGAGCTTGAATGTTATAATTTCTTTTCAACAAAATGTCTAACTGAAGAATATGGTGGAGTCTTCCTTTTATAGGCAGCTGATCCAAGGAGAGCTGAGCGTTGAGAAGAGTGTCCCAAAAAGGTCTGAGCCTTTTTGTCTTCACATCAAGTGACCTTTCCTAGAAGTAGAAAGCACAGAAAAATCCTTTTTGTCTGTGTTCTTGTGTCTAGCACAAATGAGGAAAGAGACGTTTGATTTACTCCAACGGATATAATCTTTGAATAATTCTTCTTCAGTTTTCAGCAAGTTCATTAGAATCTGATTGAGTCAGAGTCTTCTAATGATGTTCAGAACTTTGCTGTATCAGAGTCTTCTGCAGCATGTGTGCTTTCAGCGTGTTAATCATCATAGCATATTTGAAACAGAACTTCAGTACTGGCAGCTTTAGTACTTTCAGAAACTTCTGTAGAAACTATGCTTTGAAAAACTCTTCATACAATATTCTTCTTTGCTTCAGATGCTTCTGCTTGCTTCAGATTCTTCTGGAGCTTCTGCTTCAAAATCTTCTGTAGCTTCTTGCTTCAGATCCTTCTGGAGACTACGCTCAGGATCTTCTGTAAGCAGCAATCAGAATCTTCTAATGAATGCATCTGGCGCTTCAGAGTCTAGATAACTTCTTGTATACAATTCAGATTTGCTTCTGGAGTGTTAATTTCATTGCAATCTACAGTAAAACTCTCAAGCAAATTTTAGAGTATATAATTCTTAAATACAAAATTTCCTAACAGTTATCATCAAAACAAAGAGATATTATTAAGAACCAATCTGTGTTCTAACAATCTCCCCCTTTTTGATGATGACAAAAAGCATTAGAAATTTTGTTTAATTGGAAATATTAGAATTATAACTCCCCCTGAGATGATGAATCTCCCCCTGAGTTAAATACAAATAAGGAATAGAAACTTCCCTTTTGTCTTTGAGTAATCTTCAGAGTTAGATCTTGTTTGTTCTTTTAACATTTGAAGGTCAGAATGTCTTGCAGATTTAAGATTCAGAGTTTGATAATAGTCAAATGATCTGATAGACTCAAAGTTTCTTTTATAGAATGTACTTATCAAATGTTCTGAAATAGTCAGTTTAAATGTTAGATAGAATAGATATGTCTGAAGTTTCATTCTGGTGAAGTTATATTAAACAGTTCAGATCTATATTTTCTCCCCCTTTTTTGTCATAAGCAAAAAGTAAAAACTTAAAGAGACAAATAAAAGGAAATAGTAAATTAGAGAATTCAATGGAGAAAACTTTGATTCATTCATTTGATCAGATCAGGAGTACATAGGCAAACATTAGAAGATATAGCAATAAAGTACAGAAGCAAACAACAGATGCAAAAACATTAGAATGAAAAAAAATCTAAGAGTGTTTGGACAAAAGCATCTTCAATAGATCTGTAATCTCAGAGGATGATTGCTCTTGCTTGGACATCCACTTAGCCATAGTTTCATTCTTTTCATCTTGCTTTGACATCCATTCTGTCATATCCTCAGACTTCTTATCCTGCTTTGCCATCCAGGACTTGATCTCTGACTGGCCAGCTTCCAGAGCAGCAATCTTATCTTCAAAATCTGGATGTTCTTTCTTTATCTCAGATGAAGAAGTATGATTAGGTTCTGTAGCCTGAACATAGTCAATTTCCATTGGTTCTGTAGAGTATGGAGCATTGGAATTAGAAGGAGGGTCTACCAGAGCCATAGCCAACGGATTTTCTTCATATGCAATGTCAGTAGATTCTGTTGATGATGGAGGAGCATCTAAAAGAAGCAGAGGTTCAGATTTCTTGACAGTCCAGAATAGAGTCCTTGCAGCCTCAGCAAATCTGAGCTTCGCATCATCAGAACAGATGTTCTTCAGATTTGAGGCCACAGAGTTGAATCTGTTAATGAATCCATTCCAGATGATGTCAGATTCTTTGGCATCCATTGTTGCTGAGCATTTCTTCTGAACAGTACCTAAATACATCTGTATTTCTTGCAAAAACGTTTGAAATAAATGATCAACATTAAGTCTGGGCTTTGGACGTAACAAAGTTTCCAGAGTTACAGGTTTAGGTTGGGGAGTTGGTGGAAAATTGATTTTTGGATGGAGATCAGAGGAGAAGGATAGTATGGAATGAAGGGTATCTCAGGAGCTTTTTGTTTTGATCTGATTAAGGCATTTAGCAAGTGTGGTTTTACTCTAGTGTGATGGGTAACTACATCAAAAGGTGTATTTGAGTAGGTTTTGAAGGAATATGTGGGTGGTTCATCAGATGCAGCATTGTTATCAGATGCAATTGGCAGAGCTGAAGCAACAGCTTTATCAGATTTTGCAGAACATGATATGGTTGCTAAAGATCCTACATCTGACATAGATTTTATGTAATCAAGAATCACAGATGGAAGGGTCATTGTGAGTTTTAGTTTCAGAGGGTTGATAGGGTCAGAAGGTTCAACTCTGTCATAAAAGTCTTTCAGTTTGAAACCATAAGACAGATTATGAAATAGAGAAGATACTTGGGCACAAGATATAGAAGATCTTGGGTTTGAAGTGGGGATTAATATCTCAGATGATGGTGTAGGTGTGGGAATAGGATCTGGAATAGGAGCTTTTGAGGGTATGGTTGGTTCAGGTTGGTTTACCTCAGAGTATTTTTGAGATGGAGAGACTAGAAAATCTGGGTGAAGGTCTGATTCTGAGGAGTTAGAAGATGTGGTTGGTGTGCAGGAAGTAGAGGATACTTGAAACACCGTTTTTAAGGGTGTGACATCAAGAACTTCTGTCTCAGGGATGTGAGGTTCAGAAGTGTTGGTTTGTTCTGAAGGAATTTCAGATGGTTTGGATGGTTGTTCTGAGGTAGGTGAGTCAGATGGAATATTGATTGGTTCTGATGAAATTGGAGCAGAAGTGACTTTTGTAGGTTCAGATGCAGTGGGTTCAGATGGAGGATTATTTGATGGTGGTTGATTTTCAGAGGCTTTTTCTGGTTGAGATATTTGTGATTTTTCTGGTTGTTCAGATGGCTTTTGTTTGGATGGTTCAGATGATTTTTGTTGTACAGAAGGTTTTGGTTGTTGTTCTGATGGTTGTTGTTCTGATGGTTGTTGTTCTGATGGTTGTTGTTCTGATGGTTGTTGTTCTGGTGGTTGTTTCTGTGAAGATTGTGTTTGTGGAAAAAACTGTTTGATATGGATTTTTGGTTGAGATGATTTGGGGATAGAGACTGGTGGTGTTTGAGTGATTTTTGTTGTTGTTGTTGTGGGAATAGAAGTTTGTTTTTGTGGTGATTTTGAACTTGGAGCAGTAACAGAAGTAGTTTGTGTTGAGGGTGGTTTTGGTACAGACTTAATATTGGAATCATTTATAACAATATTTGCAGAAGATACAAAAGATTTAGTACCTTTTATTTTGATCCTCTTGGCTGGTAAAGAAGCAACGTCTTCAGATTCTTTTCTCTTCAAGAACTTCTTTGGCTTCTCAGCAATCTTGACCTTCTTCTGAGCAGGTTCAGATTCTGCTACTGGCTGAGTCCTTTTCCTCTGGAGTTGTGCTTCTTCTTCTTCTTCTTCTACATCTGGTAGTGGTTGTCTTGCTAGCTGAATCACATTTGCAGGTACAGGCTTGCCTTCCTTCTTGCATTCATCAATGTACATAACCACAATGTGTCTAGGCTCTTCAGCAAAGAACAATGGAAAGTCATCTACAGGAACCCTCTTTTTACTCAATTCATACACATTCAGCTTCTTGGGAGTTGTTGTGAGTTCATCAACAATTTTGAGTCTCTGAAGACTTTTAGCATTCAGAGGCTTTCCCATTATAAATTCTAATTCCTCTGTAACTTCAGCAGCATACAGAGCAGTGACCAAACCATTCTCAGTAAGAAGATCTGAGATCAACCTTCCAAAGGGGATCCAGGTTTTGATCTTCTGTCCTTTCTCTTTCACATACTCTCTAGATGCATTTATATGGTTCCACAGATGCATAAACAGAATATATGGAAGATCTACCTTGGTGCTCTGACTAAGGCAATACATGAAATATAGTTGTTCATTATTGACATAGTCTGGGGAATTAGTTGACTTCCTATGATGGATGCAACCCATGAAGATCTTGGCCCAGATCTTGTAGTCAGGCTTCAGATCCTTGAATTTGTTAGAAGCTTGACCAGCAGTCATCACTTCTTCATATACCTCATCCATGTCCACACGCCCAGCTGGCAAGTGGGAAACACCATCTGTTTCTTCATATCCAATTAATTTTCTTATCAGATCTTCTGTTATAATAATTTCTTTTCCCAGCACAGAAGATAAGATGAACTTGGGGTAAACTGATGCATGGATCCACAATTCTTTCACAAGGAGAGGGTAAACTAGTCCAAAGAGTCTGTCAAAGTACTTAACCCATCCTTGAGCTCCAATGATGGAACGAAACTCAAAGCCATTTTCTGCAAGAGAGTCAAACTCTACCATGGATTCACACAATACCTCCAACTTCTCAATAGGGGTTAAAAGAGTTCTTTTGGGAGGAGAGTAAGGAGCAACACCCATGTTTGCAGAAGTTACTGCAGCCATAGAAGATTGGAATTGAGCAGCTGTTGATGATGAAGTTGCCATTGAAGAATGCTTTGTCAAACGCTTAGGTTTAGGGTTTTTATGCAGAGAAAAGAGGCGATGAAAACGCATATAATTTTCTGAGAGTGTGAAAAGTGTGAAAGTGAAAATAAGTCATGTATTTATACTAAAACACTTAGGCATACCATCAGTCAGAATTTTTGCACGTTTTAGTAAGCATTAAATGAAAAGAATAATAATCATTTCAAATATTAATTGCTTCTGACAATTTGGGGGGAAAATCAAGATTTTCACTATTCAAACTTCACCTCAAACGTCTCTTCAGTAATGTACACGCCACCTCTTCAGATTTGGTGTGACACATGTTTGCTTGCATGTGTTCTGAATTCTTTTGAGAAATGAAACGTTAACCAACGTTCAGATCTTCTAAGGATTGTTAGTTCAGAGTTTCACAAAAAGATATTAAGCAGAATAAATAAGCAATCAGAAGAAATACTTCAGAGCATTAGGCATTTTTGCATCTGCAAAAATTTGCTTCTGACAAATATCATTCTGGACAAAAATCCATACCAATATTTTTCAGAATAAATTTGAATCTATCTTCAACAAGGGGTTTTGTAAAAATATCTGCCCATTGATGATCTGTATCAACAAAGGCTAAATTTATGATTCCCTTCTGAACATAGTCTCTGATGAAATGATGCTTAATTTCTATATGTTTTGCCTTAGAATGTAAAATGGAATTCTTGGACAAACATATAGCAGAAGTATTATCACAAAAGATAGAAATGTTACTTTCAAAAATTTGATAATCTTCTAGTTGACTCTTCATCCAGAGCATCTGCGGGCTACATCCAGCAACAGCAATGTATTCTGCCTCTGTGGTTGAAAGTGCAATTGTGGGTTGCTTCTTGCTGTACCAGGAGATTAAATTTCTTCCTAGAAATTGACAACTTCCAGAAGTACTTTTTCTTTCCACTCTGTCTCCAGCGTAGTCAGCATCACAGAATCCAACTAATTTGAAATCATCAGATTTTCTGTAACACAAACCCACATTAGAAGTACCTTTCAGATACCTTAGAATCCTCTTGAAAGCTGTCAAGTGTGATTCTCTAGGATCTAATTGGAATCTAGCACATAGGCAAACACTGAACAATATGTCAGGTCTAGAAGCAGTAAGATAAAGAAGAGAGCCAATCATACCTCTGTAGAGCTTCTGGTCTACTTTCTTACTTACCTCTTCCTTGCCTAGTGAGCTAGTAGGATGCATGAGAGTCTTTGCCAGCTTACTATCAGACATGTTAAATTTCTTCAGAAGTTCTTTAACATATTTTGTCTGATGTATGTAAGTGCACTCTGGAGTTTGATTAACTTGGATTCCTAGAAAGAATCTGAGTTCTCCCATCATGCTCATTCAAATTCTGCCTGCATACATGTAGCAAACTCCTTTCCAAGCATAATATTTGTTGATCCAAAAATAATATTGTTGCGGTGGAAATAGGATCACAAACTATTAATTAGTTTGAATCGCAATTCAATTCACAACCGCTCTTTGATTTATCCGAAGGAAAAGGTCAAAAAGGGAAAACCTATTTTGCATTGTAAACACAATGCGGGGAAAGATCTAGGGTTCGGGGGTTGGTTAAATTTAGGGAAGGTATTAGCACCCTAAACTTCTGTAGTACTCTACAGGAACCTTTTGTTCAGATGTTTACTATTTGCTTTATTTATTTGCTTAAGGTATATGTACAAAGGATTAAAAGTGAGAAAAGAGACCTAAGGGGTTAATTCTAAGTTTACTCGGCAAGACATCGCATCTTGTGCCTACGTATCCTTACAGGAGTGGAATCAGAGTAATCGTAGTTCCCCTCAAAAGGGAGGTTAGAGACTTCTTGACTGTGGTCAAGGTCTCAAGGGGAATAAACATGTCTTAAGGACATGCTTACGTGGAGTGTAGAAACTCCAAATCTCTACGTTGAATTGTTAAGTTGTAATTAGGGTTAAATTAGGTTAGGTTAGGGATTCCACGGCGGGAAACCCTAAAATGAGCGCGGCGGCTCTTTGACCTAATGCTAGGGGTAAAATTGTAATCTTGCCTGCGGCGAGACATTTGTGAAAATTAGGGTTTGTAGTTGTAAGGGTGTAATTTTGAGGGTTTGAAGTTGAGGACTATTGACACGGCGGTCAAATGCTAGACCTAATTCCTTCGGAGTGTGTAAGGTGACAGAAATATTGCAATACATCAGCAGAAATTTAAATCATACATCAGCAGAAATTTAAATGCGAAAAGTAAACGCGATTATTAGGTTCGCGAGGTTACAATTGAGAAACAGATACAAATATAAAGGAAATTTAAATGAAAACTCAACACAATAAGTATGAACTGCAAAAATGAACACCCGTTAGTAGGCAGAGAAGATGTAAATTGAGATTTTACTATTGTTTTATTTAAAAAATTTAATGATTCAATGTTAGCTTACAAAAGAAATTAAAAAAAAGGTTTTATTTTTATATTTACAAAAAGTTTTCCTTATTTTATTTTTTTTTTTAAAAAGTTTTTCATTTTTATATTTACCAAAGTTTTAATTTTATAAAAAAGGTTTTAATTTATTCTTAATAACTATATTTTAAAAAGATTTTTTTTATGATTAAAATTAAAATGTTATATTATTTTTTTTATAAAGATTTTTTTTTAAGTGTAAAATTAAAATGTAAAAAAAAATAGCCTTTTTTTAAAACATAAAACAAATAAAATTTAAAAAATACAATACAAAAAAAAAAAAAAAGGAAGAGGGTTGGGCCGGTCACCACATCCGGACCCAACCCAATTGTTATCATCAGGGAACGAAATTTTAGGGTTTCCCCTGGGTGTGTTCGCGGCGCCGTTCACACATTCATCTTCTCTCATCTCTCTCGCTTCTCTTCACCGTCTCTCTTGCTTCTCCGCTTCCATATCCTGAAATCAAACTGAAATAGAGTGAGGCATGGATCTCATGTCTTACGTTTAGAGTGAAACGGCCAGTGATGTGTAGAACTGAGGCCGGAGGATTGGTTATCCGTCGTTCTTCGCGAACGGTGATGGTGATCTCTCTGAGTATTGTTGACCGCGTTTGGTGATGAGCTTCGATCGGCGTCGATTCTTTGAGCGATGATGACGATCGCTTCGTCTGAGCTTGCGCCGTTTAGGGTTTTTGCATGTGACTTCTTCGCCGCTTCTGGTACTCTCCGTCTAGGGTTTCAACGAGGTGATCGTTCCCTTTTTATAATTTCTCTCTATCTCTCTTTTTGGGCCTTGGATTTACGTTTTTCTATACTCCTATGAAAGATTTGATTTCGTATTTTTCTTCTGATATGATTCGATTGCCATTTGATTGGGAAATCTTCCATTTTCGGATTTCGCACAGCTTTTGATCTCTTTTGGATTTGATTTATTTCTCTCTTGGACTTTGTAGATGTGGACTTTATTTCGATGCCCCTTTGATCTCGAACTGGTCTTTTTCTGATATCTTTTGGATTTTCTTCATGGATTTGATTGGATTGTGTTGCCTCTTTTAGAACTTGATTGGGATTTTGACGCGATCATGGTTTCATCTGACATTAATTTGTTTGACTATACCGATTCATTTGATTTCGAACTGATTCGTTTTTGACTGACTTGTTTGATTGATTTGTTTGATTGATTCAGATTGATTCAAATTGATTCAGATTGGTTCATATTGGTTCAGATTGGTTCCAATGGAGATGTTTCCTGATGCATTTAGGTCTGACTCGAAACTTTCCCTTTCCAGATTCGATCGTGTTTGATCATTTTCTGATGTAGATTGGGTTGCCTTTGAATTTACTTGATCTGTTCGATATCTGGATTAATTTGTTTGTCCTGTTTGAATTCAATCTGGACTGTGCTGATGCGTTTTCGATTTGTTTTTTTGATTTTCTGGTGCAGTTAGCTTTTCCTCTTCTTCTTTCAGAGAGGGCTTGATATTGAAGCTTCGGTTGAGCCAAAATTGTCGGGAAAGGTATATGGCAATGATGACATTCTGAGCCTGCTGGTGATACTTCTGGTTTTGACGCCGCGGTTACTTTTGACAGTTGTTGTGTTCTGGGCTTATGAACTGATATGGTTTTGTGACTTGTTTCACTTTCACTGATTGTTGGCTTGTCTTCGAGATCGGTCCTTATTTTCGACGCTTGGTTGGGAGCTGGAGACATTCTAATTGTTTCCCTCCCGGCAGCTCGAGTCTCCGCCCAGTGATGAGTTTTCTGAGGGCGTGATTAAACACATCAGCTTGGTGTTGTTGATTCTGATTCGAACCACATTGCACTTGATTTCGTGATATGATTTGTGCTGTTCTGATGCAGTTTGATTATTGATTTTTTTCCAGATGCTGACCAGTTGTTTTTTGTTCGAAGCGAGTTCCAATCGACTTGCTTTGTAATCCAATTTTGGTGCAATGGAGTTGGGTTCTTGTTTTCTGAACTGATGCGATTATGCGAGCTTATCCTTGCTCCTTCTGGTATGATTTGCGCTATGACTCGGTGCTGTGATTTTGTGCTGTTGTACTGCAATTCAGTGTTTTTCGTGACTTGCCATCCGTATCGGGTGAAGCTTGCCCCCTTTGGTATGTTTTATGTAGCTTGATACATTTTTGTGTGGACACTTCATTCTTCTTGCTCTATTTGAACTTGCTTTCTTTGTATTAACATGCTGTTACCTTTCCTTTGGATCTTGCTGGGCATTTCTATGAGATATTTTCTTATGGCTTCTGCGCGTAAATCTGCCTTCTGATATATTATTTTGGTGCAGTTCAGTTTGCATATGATGTTCTGTTTTGGAAATTGATGCAGTTTGGCTTGCATTTCAATTCTCTTGTCTTGTTTTGAATTTGGTTTTCATTCTGTTTGGACCATTGGCCTTCATTCTGTTTGGTAACAAATTTGTTTCTTTGGTGGCTTTTCATACTTGTATGGGCACGAGTTCCTTCTTACCTAGTTGTGTTTATGCTGTTGTACTGATGACGCTTGTGGCTTTTCAGGTGTTGGAAGAGAATGACTCAGACCTGCCGGCATCCGGGTCTGAATCCAGCTTGACTATGTTGCCTTACTCTCGTATCAGTTTGGAAATCCAATCGCGGCAAGACGAATCAGTCCCGCTTCTTTTATTGCTTCTATCTCTCGGATGTCCCGTAATGATAAGAACAGATACTATCCGATCTAACGCCAACGGCGCGGGCCGGTAACAGGGGGTAGGACGCAGCTTCGGTTGTGCCCCTCCCGGCACTCGATGATGACATTGTTCTGAGAGTGTCAAAAACATCTTCTAACATTCTATTCTGTTTTGCTTTGTTTCTCTTTGTGCAGGTTGAAATTGGAGACCTTGCGGAGAAGCTCAAAGGACATCATGAAGGACATTTAGAAGTTCTAGGACTTAGGATTTTTTAGAGTCAATGTAATCTCCGTAGTTGTAATTTTACGGCAACTCAAATGTAAAATGATTCAAACCCTTTTGTACAATAACATTCTTATGCAATAAAAATTCCCAAAAACTTCCATTTATCCCTGATCATTCAAGCTTGCAATTGTTTATGTTTACTTCTAGTTATAAATTGCAAACACTTGTGGATAAATCCACAAATATTTAAATTCATTACTCTAGTCATAAAACATAAACACTCCCAAAGGATATTCTTATTTGCACTTGTCTCATTCGTAATCTCAAACTCATCATCTGATTAAAACTCAATTTAAATGCTAACCAACCGTTTCATAACCAAACACGGATGCGTACCGTAATCACAACAGTTTCAGCATCGCCAATAACACTACTCGTAATTGAATTCCACTGACCAAAGACTGTGAGCAACCATCCAATAATACCCCAGTAAAACCACGCCTTATTAACGGAGGTGTGCCGGGAGTAAGCCATGAGCAATAAGTCTTAAATCCAGTTGTGCTCGACAAACTTTAATATCGACCACGTCAAATTGGCACCTTGATATAATCAGACCTGGTGATAGGTAAATGCCTCAAAAATAGTGTATCAAACGCCTCAGAACTTAATAACAGCCCATCTTCAAGGAATTGGTAGAATTTGTGTAAAATGACCAAAATACCCCTGGGACCAAATCTGCAAAACAAACACCTTCATAACTGGTTAGCGGTTAGCAATGTACATATGAGATGCTATGCGAAATGACTGATTAAATATAAGGGTAAAATTTGGGGTATTACAGTTGCCCCTATTTAAATAGCTACACCGAACGATTTGAGTGACAGAGACTCGAGGAATCGTGGTGGAGAGATTTAAATATAGATAACCGAAAATTTTGCCCTTATATGTGACGGTAATGCAATGCTATGGACAAAGCGAGGACCGCTTAATGCAGATGATATGAATATGATATGATGCGTATGCTGGAATGATGAATGCGAAAATGCTGACGAATACGACGACACAGACGAGACGCTACAAGAAGAACACACTGGGGAAAATGACGCGCTGGGACACAGTACAACACTGGGGAATTCTAAAAATGATGGTCAACTGGTGCGAACACGACCAATTGTCTTTTTTAGAAAAGGAACGAGATTCTCAAATGGGGATAGTACCTATGAGACGACCTCCACTGGGGATCTAAAAGTAAAACTGGATCACGTACGATTGCAAGATCAATTACAGAATGCTGGAGCATTGAGCAAAGAATAACATCCAAGCTTCTGTAAACTATCCCTCGTGACAGGATCAAACGGACTTTTCGGAGCTCCGTAACAAATATACAGGGTAAAGACCGACTGTATGCCAAAATAAATGGACTTTGATGGGAAATGCCCTGATAAGCTTCTCGAGGGAGAATTGTCACTTATCGTTGGAAGGGACTTATATGCCAAAGTGGATAAGCACTCAAATAAAGAGGCTGCTGCTTATCGGATAAATAAATCTTCTCGCATTTAAGGTCGGCGCCTGGAATACGATTCTGATTTTTCTCTTACTGAAGGATAAATAAACTTCTCTATGCTTCAAGATCGTGCTCTCCTGAACATGAAAAGGGTAAACTGAACTTCATCATACCTCGGAATCGTGCTCTCCTGAATATGATTCGGCTTTCTCGTGTAAATGAAACTCTTCATACTTCAGAATCGTGCTCTCCTGAATATGAAAATGGATAATTGAACTTCCTCATAACTCAGAATCGTGCTCTCCTGAATATGATTCCGCTCCTTCTTTTACTAAAGGATAAATGAACTTCTTCATGCTTCAGAATCGTGCTCTCCTGAATATGAAAAGGCTAATTGAACTTCCTCATAACTCAGAATCGTGCTCTCCTGAATATGATTCGGTTCTTGAAATTTCTTCATTCTTCAGAATCGTGCTCTCCTGAAAAACGGCCAATTGAACTTCCTCATAACTCAGAATCGTGCTCTCCTGAATATGATTCCGCTCCTTCTTTTACTAAAGGATAAATGAACTTCTTCATGCTTCAGAATCGTGCTCTCCTGAATATGAAAAGGCTAATTGAACTTCCTCATAACTCAGAATCGTGCTCTCCTGAATATGATTCGGTTCTTGAAATTTCTTCATTCTTCAGAATCGTGCTCTCCTGAAAAACGGCCAATTGAACTTCCTCATAACTCAGAATCGTGCTCTCCTGAATATGATTCCGCTCCTTCTTTTACTAAAGGATAAATGAACTTCTTCATGCTTCAGAATCGTGCTCTCCTGAATATGATTCCGCTCAAAACCTCCCCGTACTTCAAGACCGTGCTCTCCTGAATACGATTTGGTTCATACTTCCTATACTTCAAGACGATAGGTAAATGGAAGCCCAACTGCTCCATGGAGATGGCCATTTGCTGCGAGTCATAACGAATGTAGGATCGGATTCTTAGGTGAGAAATGTTGTATATTGATGCTGTAAGATGTAAAGTGTTGTACTGGTAGATTTTCCATGCGTGAAATGGCGTGTATCTGTAAAGGATTGTAGTTGGTTTTCTTGAAAGATAGTGCCAAAATAAATGCACGTCCGGGTACAGTGATAAACTTCTCAAGCAAGATAGTCGCGTATCTGTCGTGGTATGGTGAAAACCTTTAGATGGTGCAAAATAAATGCACGTCCGGTTGGGATTTGACGACCGACAAGACTGAGGTTCAATCTAGGATCGAGCTAGAAAGAAAACTGGTAATCAAGACTCCATCGGGGGAATGATCTCGAAGGGTAGATATCTTATCCTGGCGAGGAAAGATAGCTGAAGTAACCGTCATCCACGAGGATCGAGCTCTGTGGGGAAACTGGAAACAAGTAAGTATTTTATGCTTAGGGCTGACAATCTATTTGGGGAGGATGGACGAACCCAGTTACTCGGCGGTAACAACCAAATGATGGTGGAAACACAATGAACCTGTGAATGCTAATGCATATGTTAATGCATATGTTAATGTGAATGTATGTTAATGTCTATGTATGTTAATGTTTATGTATGCAAGATGTTATGAAATGAGTATGTAATGAGTATGTAATGAATAGGCATGTGATGCTTATGTTCTTGCGTATGTTGGTTGTTGCGGTGAAATTTGGATGTCAAGCTATTGATTAACTTGAATCTTAATTCATTTACAACCGGTCTTTGATTTATCCGAAGGAAAGGTTAAAGAAAGGAAAAACCTAAAAGGGAGAGATCTAAGGTTCGGGGGTTGGTTAAATTTAGGGAAGGTATTAGCACCCTAAACTTCCGTAGTACTCTACGGGAACCTTTTGTTTATTTTTTTTATTTATTTCATTAATTATTTTGCTTTAGGGTATATACAAAGGATTGAAAATTAAAAAAGACCTAGGGGTTAATTCTAAGTTTACTCGGCAAGACGTCGCATCTTGTGCCTACATATCCTTACGGGAATGGAATCAGAGTAATTGTAGTTCCCCTCAAAAGGGAGGTTAGAGACTTCTTGACTGTGGTCAAGGTCTCAAGGGGAATAAACGCATCTTAAGGACACGCTTACATGGAGTCTTAAACTCCGATCTCTATGTTATAAATTGTTAAGTGCATTAGGGTTAGGTTAGGGATTCCGCGACGGGAAACCCTAAAATGAGTGCGGCGACTCTTTGACCTAAAGCTAGGGGTAGCTTTGTACTTTTGTCCACGGCGAGACATTTGTGAAAAGTTAGGGTTTGTAAGGGTTTGAAGTTTTGAGGACTATTGGCGCGGCGGCCAAACGGCTAGACCTAATCCTTCGGAGGAATGCAATGAGACAAATTAACGATGCAAATGCGAGAATTTAAACCATACAAACAGCAGAAATTAAAGTGCGGAAAGGTAAACGCGATAATTTGTTCGCGAAGTTACAAATGAGAAACAGATACAATTATAATACAACTTGAATTGAAAAACACATTAAAATAGCTAATAGCAACGTAACAAGCTGCACATTGAATACACAAAGTTAGTAGACAGAGTCAGACAGTAATCAGACGAGTTATGAAACGGAAGTGTGAAAGTTATAGATATTCTTTGTTGTTTATTTGTGATATATAAAAAAGCTTTTGATTTAAGTTAAAAAAGAGGTTTTAATATTATTAAAAAAAACTTTTCAAAAATAGTCTTAATTTAATTATCTAACAAAAAGGTTTTATTTTAAAAAAAAAAGGTTTAATGTTATTATTATATATTTTTTTAAAAACGGTTCTAGTTATTATTTAAAAAAAAAATTTAGTTATTATTTTAAATTTATCTAAAAAAAAGTTTTTCTTAAAAATAATAGGTTTTCATATTAATTTGGAAAAAATGTTAATGTTATTTATTTTAAAAAACAGATTTTTATATTATAACAAGTTTTAATAAATTAATGATAATAATAATAATAATAGTAATAATAATAATAATAATGATAATAATAATAAATAATGATAATAATAATAAATAATGATAATAATAATAATACTAATAATAATAATAATAATAAATAATGATAATAATAATACTAATACTAATAATAATAAAGCAATAATGAATTTTAAATGTGCCAAATAACCCAACAATGTTGCTAACGCAGAAATGCGCTCAGCGCAACCAGATCTAAATCGGACGAAACAAAAATTTATCGCAAAGAAAAAAGAAATTAAGCAAAAAAACAGTATTATTGCTCACACAAAAATGCGATCATCGCAACCAGATCGAACTAACACAAATGTCACGCGTCATGCACACAAATGTGCAAACATCGTATCGATATAATTCGATCAAAAATTAATCTTATATATATATAAACTCTAACAATTTAAAAAATTATAAATATATAAACGTAACAGTAATAGATAAAGAAAAAGAAATAACGGTAATAGATGAAGAAAGAAAAAAAATAACGGTAAAAGATGAAGAAAAAGAAACAACAGTAATAGATGAAGAAAAAGAAATAACGGTAAACGGCACTCACTCCTCTTAGGTTTTTTTTCATTCTCCCCCTATTCAACAAGGCAACACATGTATATATAGGGAACAAATTAGGGTTAACACCAAATTGTCAATAATGTCCCTAAAGCCCATTTTAAAGCCCAAACTAAATAATTAGTTAAGAAAAAAAATAAAATTTAAATAATTTAAAATAATTAAAATAAACTTAAAATAAAAACTAATAATCCTATTGATTCCTAAAATCAAAAATATTATAAAAAGAACAAAATTTTTTTCAATATTTTTTATTTTATGATTTTTTGGATATTTTTATGAATAATTTAGAAAAAAGTGAAAAAAATAATATTTTAAAAAATGATTTAATTAAAATACGAAAATAATAATTAAATAATAATAAAAAACTATTTTTGTTATTTTTTAATGAAAGATAGAAAAATTTAGAGTAAAAATAATAAAAAACAAAAAAGTGACAAAGGTGAGATTCGAACTCTCAACCTCTCACACTCACAACTCCTTACACATGTCCTCTTGCCAATTGTGCCATTTTTACTTTTTAGAAAAAAAAATGCATGCCATATGATATTTACCTGCAAAAAGTCAAACGACTACACAAATTTGTTAGTAATTGATTAAATGCAATAAAAATGCAATGAAATGCGACGACAAATCTTAGGGCAAAATTTGGGGTATTACATTGGCGAAACAGACTAGAGACGGGACAAGAGATGAAATAAACATCTCGAAGGAGATACCCTGTGTCCTCTGCAACCAATACGTCAATCATGGGAAGGAATAGTAGGACCAACTCTGGTTTCAAAATTCTGAGTTCTCCGGGGAGAAGGTAATCTGCTCGGGTGTACAGTATTATGTCTTCTCATGGGGAGAGGAAAACTTGAGGGACACTTTTGAGTTACCCAAGAAAGGGTTGTCAGCTTATAGTCTCGCTGGGGACTGTGTTAGAGCAATGGTTTGAAAGTGTTTCTGCACTAATGATATTTTCGGGGAGTGAAGAGATCCTTTCGAAATTTCCACTAGTCAAAGTAATTTATTACATTTCAAATTTGTTGTTTTTGAAAAACAGTTTTGAAAAATCTACAATGCACCTTTCATTTTCAAATTTTAAGAATAAACGCATTTTGCATAACAATAGAAAACAAAGAGCAATGCACCAAGGAATGTAAGTAACAAGATGGTATCTTTTATTTAAAGGGCGGTAGCTCGCTGAAGGCATAGCTCCACAGATGATTATGTTTTGAAATTGACAACATGGGAAAAAGTTACATTGAATCCAATGACACCTACTGACACTAATAACTAAGACTAATCCAGAATCTTGCTTTGGGCAAGGATGAAAGAACTGAAACATGGCTCTCATGCGGAAAGGGTGTTTGAGATGATCAGTGTCCTCTGATGCAATGAAATGCCTTTGTCCCTAACTTTTGCCTGGACCGCCCTCTCGGGTTTTCAATCCACCGGAACGCTCTTTTTTGCCTAAGCCGCCCTTTCGGGTTTTCAACTTAGCGAGCTTTTTATTATTATTTCTTTTTTTTTTCAACCCTTACTTTTGCCTAAGTCGCCTTTTGCAGGTTTTCGACTTAGCGGGTTTTTAGGCATAATATTTTCGGACTGCATCAGAATTCACGGGATGTGCGAGTTCTTCACCGTCCATTGTCGTAAGTATCAGAGACCCTCCAGAGAAAACAGTCTTTACAACAAATGGGCCTTCATAATTGGGCATCCACTTTCCACGCATATCTTTATGTACTGGTAAGATCTTTTTGAGTACGAGCTCTCCTTGACGGAACTCACGGATACGGACCTTCTTATCAAACGCTCTTTTCATCCGTTTCTGATATAATTGCCCATGGCACATGGCTGTCAAACGCTTCTCGTCGATGAGGTTCAACTGATCCAGTCTGTCTTGAACCCACTCAGCCTCCTCAAGTTCAGCTTCCATCAACACTCTTAAAGAAGGTATCTCTACTTCGATGGGGAGCACGACGTCCATTCCATACACCAATGAGAAAGGTGTTGCCCCTGTCGAAGTTCTCACTGAGGTTCTGTACCCATGCAAAGCAAACGGTAACATATCATGCCAATCTTTGTAAGTCACACATCTTTTGCAGGATCTTCTTGATATTCTTATTCGCAGCTTCAACGACCCCATTCATCTTAGGACGGTACGGAGAAGAATTGTGGTGGGTGATCTTGAAACTATCACACAACTCTTTCATAGTCTTGTTATTCAGATTGGTGCCATTGTCAGTTATTATCCGGCTTGGGACTCCATAACGGCAGATGATCTCTTTCCTGATGAAACGGGAAACCACTTGCTTGGTCATGTTGGTGTAGGAGGCAGCCTCTACCCACTTGGTGAAATAATCAATGGCAACAAGGATAAAACGATGACCATTAGAAGCCTTCGGCTCGATTGCCCCAATCATGTCAATGCCCCACATAGAGAACGGCCATGGTGAAGACAAAACATTTAACGGTGACGGAGGTACATGCATTTTATCAGCATAAATTTGACACTTATGGCATTTTCTAGCGTATTGGATGCAGTCAGCTTCCATGGTTAACCAATAATACCCAGCCCTTAACATCTTCTTGGACATAGCATAACCATTGGCATGAGTCCCGAAGGTCCCTTCATGAATTTCCTGCAGTAACATGTCCGCTTCCCGTTTATCAACACATCTGAGCAAGACCATGTCGTGATTTCTCTTGTATAACACACCATTACTGATAAAGAATTTGGACGCCAGTCTTCTCAATGTTTTCTTGTCCAGACCAGTAGCACCATCGGGATACTCTTGCTTGACGAGATAGTTCTTGATATCATGAAAAGGTTTAATGTTATTATTATATATTTTTTAAAAAACGGTTCTAGTTATTATTTAAAAAAAAATTTAGTTATTATTTTAAATTTATCTAAAAAAAAGTTTTTCTTAAAAATAATAGGTTTTCATATTAATTTGGAAAAAATGTTAATGTTATTTATTTTAAAAAACAGATTTTTATATTATAACAAGTTTTAATAAATTAATGATAATAATAATAATAATAGTAATAATAATAATAATAATAATGATAATAATAATAAATAATGATAATAATAATAAATAATGATAATAATAATAATAATACTAATAATAATAATAATAATAAATAATGATAATAATAATACTAATAATAATAATAATAAAGCAATAATGAATTTTAAATGTGCCAAATAACCCAACAATGTTGCTAACGCAGAAATGCGCTCAGCGCAACCAGATCTAAATCGGACGAAACAAAAATTTATCGCAAAGAAAAAAGAAATTAAGCAAAAAAACAGTATTATTGCTCACACAAAAATGCGATCATCGCAACCAGATCGAACTAACACAAATGTCACGCGTCATGCACACAAATGTGCAAACATCGTATCGATATAATTCGATCAAAAATTAATCTTATATATATATAAACTCTAACAATTTAAAAAATTATAAATATATAAACGTAACAGTAATAGATAAAGAAAAAGAAATAACGGTAATAGATGAAGAAAGAAAAAAAATAACGGTAAAAGATGAAGAAAAAGAAACAACAGTAATAGATGAAGAAAAAGAAATAACGGTAAACGGCACTCACTCCTCTTAGGTTTTTTTTCATTCTCCCCCTATTCAACAAGGCAACACATGTATATATAGGGAACAAATTAGGGTTAACACCAAATTGTCAATAATGTCCCTAAAGCCCATTTTAAAGCCCAAACTAAATAATTAGTTAAGAAAAAAATAAAATTTAAATAATTTAAAATAATTAAAATAAACTTAAAATAAAAACTAATAATCCTATTGATTCCTAAAATCAAAAATATTATAAAAAGAACAAAATTTTTTTCAATATTTTTTATTTTATGATTTTTTGGATATTTTTATGAATAATTTAGAAAAAAGTGAAAAAAATAATATTTTAAAAAATGATTTAATTAAAATACGAAAATAATAATTAAATAATAATAAAAAACTATTTTTGTTATTTTTTAATGAAAGATAGAAAAATTTAGAGTAAAAATAATAAAAAACAAAAAAGTGACAAAGGTGAGATTCGAACTCTCAACCTCTCACACTCACAACTCCTTACACATATCCTCTTGCCAATTGTGCCATTTTTACTTTTTAGAAAAAAAATGCATGCCATATGATATTTACCTGCAAAAAGTCAAATGACTACACAAATTTGTTAGTAATTGATTAAATGCAATAAAAATGCAATGAAATGCGACGACAAATCTTAGGGCAAAATTTGGGGTATTACAGTTGCCCCTATTTAAATAACTTCACCGGGTGATTTGAGCAACGGAGACTCGAGAAATCGTGGTGGAGGGATTTAAATACATATAATCGAAAATTTTGCCTTTAGACGCAGTGCTATGCAATGATATGGACAAAATAAAACGAACTATAATGCTAAATACAATATGAATCTGATATGATGCGTATGATGAAAATGACAAATGCACGGATACAGACGAAACAACGTCACAGGGGACGACCCATCGAGGAATTGCACTAGGGAAGAAGACATGTCATATCTGGAAGAACGTCGGGTAGACACGACACAGAATTGTTGATAGGTGCCAAGTAAATTAGAAATTGTCCGCAAGGTAAGACGCGAGTAAAACACGAGCTCAGGAGAAAAACGCAAATGGGGATAAAACACCCATGATGCCAAGTAAATAAATTTTGCCCACAAGGTAAGACGCGAGTAAAACACGACCTCAGGGAAAAAAAGTAAATGGGGGTAAAACACCATGATGTTAGGTAAACCCAGGAATATCTGGTAAACGGGGAATAAAACACCCGGGATAAAGGTACATGGGGGATAAAACACCCAAGGATAGAAGGTAAATGGGGAGTAAAGCACCCAAGATAGACATGTAAATGGGGAGTAAAGCACCCAGGATAGAAATGTAAATGGGGAGTAAAGCACCCAAGATAAAAATGTAAATGGGGAGTAAAGCACCCAAGATAAAAATGTAAATGGGGAGTAAAGCACCCAAGATAAAAATGTAAATGGGGAGTAAAGCACCCAAGATAGAAATGTAAATGGGGAGTAAAGCACCCAAGATAGAAATGTAAATGGGGAATAAAGCACCCAAGATGTGCACATGTATAGGAATTATGCTATGACATATGATCAAATGCAAATGCAGACGTCGACGACAAGACTCGACTCTTTCTGTGAGATGACAAAACTGGAGGACTGATTCCTCAACACGGAGATCACTGTCATTCTGTTAAACTGTATCAAGTTGATAGTCACTGTAGGAATGATGAATAACTACTTGGGGATTATGCAAGTAAACTGCCCCAGGTCAAATGAATTGATAATTGCTTCAGCTGTCTGATTCGTTGAATCGACTGTTTTGCTGTATCCTCGGAGGGCTTGCCCCAGTCTGAGTCTTGAACAATTCTCTGGATAAACCAAATCTGAGAAGATATTGCCTTGAACAAATCTTGAACTGATTCTTTGACAGGATGTAAAAGGAACTTGCCCCTGATAAGATCACTTGACCAAGTTTCTCATTGTTTGAAAATTCCTTAGAGGAAAGCCAGTTTGCAAACAAAAATATTCATACAAACATGGTAATGCAAAGTTCATGCGACTTTTGAAATCAAAATTATTTTTGAAAGATGGAAAATACATGAGTCGTTAGTCAGAACACAACGGTTCAGGACGCTCAAAGTTTAAAACAAAGGTGTACTGCCAAAATAAATGATTCACAAAGATCTTTAGGAGTCAGGTTACGCAACCTTGCTGTAGTATACTTTCAAAATAACCTTGCTTCAATTAGGTCTTTTGAGGGTTGTAACGTGGCCTGGTTCACGGTTTATGAAACAAAAGATAAAGGCTCAAAATTTATTTGTACCCACCCAATCTACGTGATGATCCTCAGTCCTATGCTCAGTTAACTCATACTATGCATTCAGGTTCCCATAAGTTAGGGATTTCATTGATCGTAGCAATGATGACTCAGAAGTCAAAGAGACCTATGAAAAGGCAGCCACTACTCCCCTATAACATTTGATTGTTTTGACATTGAGGATTTTCAAGATAAGGATTTAAAAATCTCTTTGTATTATCCCTAAATTTTGCCTGAACTGTTTATTTTAGAGTTTACAGTCAGCGGGATGCCCCAGTTTTGCCTAAGTCTCCTTCATAGGTTTTGACTTAGCGGGCTTCTTTTGATTATTTTTTTGTGTGAAGGAAAGTGACTGTTTGATTTTAATGATTACGGTGAACCATCATCGACCTTTTGATTAGAAAACATCTTCGACACTTGTTTGACGTGTGCGAAGGAAAATTTGTTAATGAAAGGTGTATCGTATGAACACACAACCAAGTTAACTGAGAACTACCCATCCCAAGGTTAAAATTGTGGGTTTTTTGTAACGAAAGAAACTCCAACTTCTAGGCTCGAAGGGGGTAACGAGGGATTAACTTCCTTATTTCTCCAGTGTTTGGGAATTGAAACAATGCCTTACATCGTCAACAAGGTTTAATTGAAAGCATACTGACAGCAGTTATGGGTATAACATTTTCGCCATCCTCCCTCCGATCTTAGCATATCACAATTTTGGACAAGAAGTAAACATTTGAAAAATAAAGCATAAAGATGCAAATAAATGGACGGAAATGAATTGAATCAAAAGTCGCAATGCTTATTTCATTAATGAAAGTACAAACATAATTAAAAGCAAACAACTTAAACAAAATAAGGAAAGTGCAAACAACGAGAAACAAAAGGCCTAGTGACAAAACTTCATTTCTGATGTACTGGCAAGGGATTTTTCTGAACATCCGGATGACTGTCTGTAAAATCAAGTATTCCAGTTCTAACCAACTCACATACTCTAGCCTTCAATGCAAAACAATGCTCCAAGTCATGGCCTGGGGCACCCTCATGGGAAGCACAATGGAGATCAGCCCTAAATCCAGCCGGAGGATTAAGATGAGGTGGTAAAGCCTTTGTAGTAATCAGTCCTTGCCGGACTAAGTCAGGATATAGCTCTGTGTAAGTCATGAGAATAGGATCAAAGTGACTCCTGTTCCGTTTCTGGTCTGATATCTGTGTCGAGGAATCAGCTTGACGACTCAAAGGTACACTAGAAGACGATAGGACCAAGAAGGAGAAACTGGGGGACAAATGCAATGCAAAAATGTGATGTTGATGCCATGCAATGGTTTCAAGAATTTCAACGGTCGATTGCAAATATTCCCTTTTAGGAAAGTTGGAAAGATTTTTTTTACTCTAAAATGTAGGACCTTTTGAATTTGCAAAGGACTGTTGAATTCCTTGAAACTGGAAATGATATGATGCTTTATGGATGCAAAGCACAAATACACACACAAAGGTCCTAGGTTAGAGGACAACGAATGGAGTTAAGGTCTACCTTTCCCAAAAGTTAAGTACTATAGGTTAATTGTACCTGCAGAACAAGGTTCTAAAGCGGTGCCCAAAGTCATCAATCCATCTTTCGGATATTATCAACTTTCCAATTAACTCGGAGGTCGATAATATTCTCAAGAGAATCTCTTTTGAGTGTAGTATCGCGTAGTAACTATTGTAGGACTACTCCCACATAGTTCCCGCACTACGTCCTATATAAGGCCAAGGTGGTGTTAAGGTACTACGGTCCCCAGTATCACAGACTCCAATCGATAACGGTAAAAGTTTTCACGACTACACTCGATCAACCGAACCATTTTCGAAAGTGTCTCAACTGAGCGGTGATTCTCGATTTAGCTTAGTCGGGACTCACTCCCTATAAGCCTCGTCGAATATATCAGCCATCCTATCATAAGGTCGCTCAAGTCCGGGTGTAGGACTTATCTCACAACACAGTAACTCCAAGTAAGGTACCCCAATATATACATACAAGTGAGCAAAATATATAATAAGACAAATATATAAAGAAAAATAAACAAAATAGGGATAACCCTCAATAGTTAGGACTCCCTAGTGAAGTCACCATTTTCTGTTGCGGTGAAATTTGGATGTCAAGCTATTGATTAACTTGAATCTTAATTCATTTACAACCGGTCTTTGATTTATCCGAAGGAAAGGTTAAAGAAAGGAAAAACCTAAAAGGGAGAGATCTAAGGTTCGGGGGTTGGTTAAATTTAGGGAAGGTATTAGCACCCTAAACTTCCGTAGTACTCTACGGGAACCTTTTGTTTATTTTTTTTATTTATTTCATTAATTATTTTGCTTTAGGGTATATACAAAGGATTGAAAATTAAAAAAGACCTAGGGGTTAATTCTAAGTTTACTCGGCAAGACGTCGCATCTTGTGCCTACATATCCTTACGGGAATGGAATCAGAGTAATTGTAGTTCCCCTCAAAAGGGAGGTTAGAGACTTCTTGACTGTGGTCAAGGTCTCAAGGGGAATAAACGCATCTTAAGGACACGCTTACATGGAGTCTTAAACTCCGATCTCTATGTTATAAATTGTTAAGTGCATTAGGGTTAGGTTAGGGATTCCGCGACGGGAAACCCTAAAATGAGTGCGGCGACTCTTTGACCTAAAGCTAGGGGTAGCTTTGTACTTTTGTCCACGGCGAGACATTTGTGAAAAGTTAGGGTTTGTAAGGGTTTGAAGTTTTGAGGACTATTGGCGCGGCGGCCAAACGGCTAGACCTAATCCTTCGGAGGAATGCAATGAGACAAATTAACGATGCAAATGCGAGAATTTAAACCATACAAACAGCAGAAATTAAAGTGCGGAAAGGTAAACGCGATAATTTGTTCGCGAAGTTACAAATGAGAAACAGATACAATTATAATACAACTTGAATTGAAAAACACATTAAAATAGCTAATAGCAACGTAACAAGCTGCACATTGAATACACAAAGTTAGTAGACAGAGTCAGACAGTAATCAGACGAGTTATGAAACGGAAGTGTGAAAGTTATAGATATTCTTTGTTGTTTATTTGTGATATATAAAAAAGCTTTTGATTTAAGTTAAAAAAGAGGTTTTAATATTATTAAAAAAAACTTTTCAAAAATAGTCTTAATTTAATTATCTAACAAAAAGGTTTTATTTTAAAAAAAAAAGGTTTAATGTTATTATTATATATTTTTTTAAAAACGGTTCTAGTTATTATTTAAAAAAAAAATTTAGTTATTATTTTAAATTTATCTAAAAAAAAGTTTTTCTTAAAAATAATAGGTTTTCATATTAATTTGGAAAAAATGTTAATGTTATTTATTTTAAAAAACAGATTTTTATATTATAACAAGTTTTAATAAATTAATGATAATAATAATAATAATAGTAATAATAATAATAATAATGATAATAATAATAAATAATGATAATAATAATAAATAATGATAATAATAATAATACTAATAATAATAATAATAATAAATAATGATAATAATAATACTAATACTAATAATAATAAAGCAATAATGAATTTTAAATGTGCCAAATAACCCAACAATGTTGCTAACGCAGAAATGCGCTCAGCGCAACCAGATCTAAATCGGACGAAACAAAAATTTATCGCAAAGAAAAAAGAAATTAAGCAAAAAAACAGTATTATTGCTCACACAAAAATGCGATCATCGCAACCAGATCGAACTAACACAAATGTCACGCGTCATGCACACAAATGTGCAAACATCGTATCGATATAATTCGATCAAAAATTAATCTTATATATATATAAACTCTAACAATTTAAAAAATTATAAATATATAAACGTAACAGTAATAGATAAAGAAAAAGAAATAACGGTAATAGATGAAGAAAGAAAAAAAATAACGGTAAAAGATGAAGAAAAAGAAACAACAGTAATAGATGAAGAAAAAGAAATAACGGTAAACGGCACTCACTCCTCTTAGGTTTTTTTTCATTCTCCCCCTATTCAACAAGGCAACACATGTATATATAGGGAACAAATTAGGGTTAACACCAAATTGTCAATAATGTCCCTAAAGCCCATTTTAAAGCCCAAACTAAATAATTAGTTAAGAAAAAAAATAAAATTTAAATAATTTAAAATAATTAAAATAAACTTAAAATAAAAACTAATAATCCTATTGATTCCTAAAATCAAAAATATTATAAAAAGAACAAAATTTTTTTCAATATTTTTTATTTTATGATTTTTTGGATATTTTTATGAATAATTTAGAAAAAAGTGAAAAAAATAATATTTTAAAAAATGATTTAATTAAAATACGAAAATAATAATTAAATAATAATAAAAAACTATTTTTGTTATTTTTTAATGAAAGATAGAAAAATTTAGAGTAAAAATAATAAAAAACAAAAAAGTGACAAAGGTGAGATTCGAACTCTCAACCTCTCACACTCACAACTCCTTACACATGTCCTCTTGCCAATTGTGCCATTTTTACTTTTTAGAAAAAAAAATGCATGCCATATGATATTTACCTGCAAAAAGTCAAACGACTACACAAATTTGTTAGTAATTGATTAAATGCAATAAAAATGCAATGAAATGCGACGACAAATCTTAGGGCAAAATTTGGGGTATTACATTGGCGAAACAGACTAGAGACGGGACAAGAGATGAAATAAACATCTCGAAGGAGATACCCTGTGTCCTCTGCAACCAATACGTCAATCATGGGAAGGAATAGTAGGACCAACTCTGGTTTCAAAATTCTGAGTTCTCCGGGGAGAAGGTAATCTGCTCGGGTGTACAGTATTATGTCTTCTCATGGGGAGAGGAAAACTTGAGGGACACTTTTGAGTTACCCAAGAAAGGGTTGTCAGCTTATAGTCTCGCTGGGGACTGTGTTAGAGCAATGGTTTGAAAGTGTTTCTGCACTAATGATATTTTCGGGGAGTGAAGAGATCCTTTCGAAATTTCCACTAGTCAAAGTAATTTATTACATTTCAAATTTGTTGTTTTTGAAAAACAGTTTTGAAAAATCTACAATGCACCTTTCATTTTCAAATTTTAAGAATAAACGCATTTTGCATAACAATAGAAAACAAAGAGCAATGCACCAAGGAATGTAAGTAACAAGATGGTATCTTTTATTTAAAGGGCGGTAGCTCGCTGAAGGCATAGCTCCACAGATGATTATGTTTTGAAATTGACAACATGGGAAAAAGTTACATTGAATCCAATGACACCTACTGACACTAATAACTAAGACTAATCCAGAATCTTGCTTTGGGCAAGGATGAAAGAACTGAAACATGGCTCTCATGCGGAAAGGGTGTTTGAGATGATCAGTGTCCTCTGATGCAATGAAATGCCTTTGTCCCTAACTTTTGCCTGGACCGCCCTCTCGGGTTTTCAATCCACCGGAACGCTCTTTTTTGCCTAAGCCGCCCTTTCGGGTTTTCAACTTAGCGAGCTTTTTATTATTATTTCTTTTTTTTTTCAACCCTTACTTTTGCCTAAGTCGCCTTTTGCAGGTTTTCGACTTAGCGGGTTTTTAGGCATAATATTTTCGGACTGCATCAGAATTCACGGGATGTGCGAGTTCTTCACCGTCCATTGTCGTAAGTATCAGAGACCCTCCAGAGAAAACAGTCTTTACAACAAATGGGCCTTCATAATTGGGCATCCACTTTCCACGCATATCTTTATGTACTGGTAAGATCTTTTTGAGTACGAGCTCTCCTTGACGGAACTCACGGATACGGACCTTCTTATCAAACGCTCTTTTCATCCGTTTCTGATATAATTGCCCATGGCACATGGCTGTCAAACGCTTCTCGTCGATGAGGTTCAACTGATCCAGTCTGTCTTGAACCCACTCAGCCTCCTCAAGTTCAGCTTCCATCAACACTCTTAAAGAAGGTATCTCTACTTCGATGGGGAGCACGACGTCCATTCCATACACCAATGAGAAAGGTGTTGCCCCTGTCGAAGTTCTCACTGAGGTTCTGTACCCATGCAAAGCAAACGGTAACATATCATGCCAATCTTTGTAAGTCACACATCTTTTGCAGGATCTTCTTGATATTCTTATTCGCAGCTTCAACGACCCCATTCATCTTAGGACGGTACGGAGAAGAATTGTGGTGGGTGATCTTGAAACTATCACACAACTCTTTCATAGTCTTGTTATTCAGATTGGTGCCATTGTCAGTTATTATCCGGGTTGGGACTCCATAACGGCAGATGATCTCTTTCCTGATGAAACGGGAAACCACTTGCTTGGTCATGTTGGTGTAGGAGGCAGCCTCTACCCACTTGGTGAAATAATCAATGGCAACAAGGATAAAACGATGACCATTAGAAGCCTTCGGCTCGATTGCCCCAATCATGTCAATGCCCCACATAGAGAACGGCCATGGTGAAGACAAAACATTTAACGGTGACGGAGGTACATGCATTTTATCAGCATAAATTTGACACTTATGGCATTTTCTAGCGTATTGGATGCAGTCAGCTTCCATGGTTAACCAATAATACCCAGCCCTTAACATCTTCTTGGACATAGCATAACCATTGGCATGAGTCCCGAAGGTCCCTTCATGAATTTCCTGCAGTAACATGTCCGCTTCCCGTTTATCAACACATCTGAGCAAGACCATGTCGTGATTTCTCTTGTATAACACACCATTACTGATAAAGAATTTGGACGCCAGTCTTCTCAATGTTTTCTTGTCCAGACCAGTAGCACCATCGGGATACTCTTGCTTGACGAGATAGTTCTTGATATCATGAAAAGGTTTAATGTTATTATTATATATTTTTTAAAAAACGGTTCTAGTTATTATTTAAAAAAAAATTTAGTTATTATTTTAAATTTATCTAAAAAAAAGTTTTTCTTAAAAATAATAGGTTTTCATATTAATTTGGAAAAAATGTTAATGTTATTTATTTTAAAAAACAGATTTTTATATTATAACAAGTTTTAATAAATTAATGATAATAATAATAATAATAGTAATAATAATAATAATAATAATAATGATAATAATAATAAATAATGATAATAATAATAAATAATGATAATAATAATAATAATACTAATAATAATAATAATAATAAATAATGATAATAATAATACTAATAATAATAATAATAAAGCAATAATGAATTTTAAATGTGCCAAATAACCCAACAATGTTGCTAACGCAGAAATGCGCTCAGCGCAACCAGATCTAAATCGGACGAAACAAAAATTTATCGCAAAGAAAAAAGAAATTAAGCAAAAAAACAGTATTATTGCTCACACAAAAATGCGATCATCGCAACCAGATCGAACTAACACAAATGTCACGCGTCATGCACACAAATGTGCAAACATCGTATCGATATAATTCGATCAAAAATTAATCTTATATATATATAAACTCTAACAATTTAAAAAATTATAAATATATAAACGTAACAGTAATAGATAAAGAAAAAGAAATAACGGTAATAGATGAAGAAAGAAAAAAAATAACGGTAAAAGATGAAGAAAAAGAAACAACAGTAATAGATGAAGAAAAAGAAATAACGGTAAACGGCACTCACTCCTCTTAGGTTTTTTTTCATTCTCCCCCTATTCAACAAGGCAACACATGTATATATAGGGAACAAATTAGGGTTAACACCAAATTGTCAATAATGTCCCTAAAGCCCATTTTAAAGCCCAAACTAAATAATTAGTTAAGAAAAAAAATAAAATTTAAATAATTTAAAATAATTAAAATAAACTTAAAATAAAAACTAATAATCCTATTGATTCCTAAAATCAAAAATATTATAAAAAGAACAAAATTTTTTTCAATATTTTTTATTTTATGATTTTTTGGATATTTTTATGAATAATTTAGAAAAAAGTGAAAAAAATAATATTTTAAAAAATGATTTAATTAAAATACGAAAATAATAATTAAATAATAATAAAAAACTATTTTTGTTATTTTTTAATGAAAGATAGAAAAATTTAGAGTAAAAATAATAAAAAACAAAAAAGTGACAAAGGTGAGATTCGAACTCTCAACCTCTCACACTCACAACTCCTTACACATATCCTCTTGCCAATTGTGCCATTTTTACTTTTTAGAAAAAAAATGCATGCCATATGATATTTACCTGCAAAAAGTCAAATGACTACACAAATTTGTTAGTAATTGATTAAATGCAATAAAAATGCAATGAAATGCGACGACAAATCTTAGGGCAAAATTTGGGGTATTACAGTTGCCCCTATTTAAATAACTTCACCAGGTGATTTGAGCAACGGAGACTCGAGAAATCGTGGTGGAGGGATTTAAATACATATAATCGAAAATTTTGCCTTTAGACGCAGTGCTATGCAATGATATGGACAAAATAAAACGAACTATAATGCTAAATACAATATGAATCTGATATGATGCGTATGATGAAAATGACAAATGCACGGATACAGACGAAACAACGTCACAGGGGACGACCCATCGAGGAATTGCACTAGGGAAGAAGACATGTCATATCTGGAAGAACGTCGGGTAGACACGACACAGAATTGTTGATAGGTGCCAAGTAAATTAGAAATTGTCCGCAAGGTAAGACGCGAGTAAAACACGAGCTCAGGAGAAAAACGCAAATGGGGATAAAACACCCATGATGCCAAGTAAATAAATTTTGCCCACAAGGTAAGACGCGAGTAAAACACGACCTCAGGGAAAAAAAGTAAATGGGGGTAAAACACCATGATGTTAGGTAAACCCAGGAATATCTGGTAAACGGGGAATAAAACACCCGGGATAAAGGTACATGGGGGATAAAACACCCAAGGATAGAAGGTAAATGGGGAGTAAAGCACCCAAGATAGACATGTAAATGGGGAGTAAAGCACCCAGGATAGAAATGTAAATGGGGAGTAAAGCACCCAAGATAAAAATGTAAATGGGGAGTAAAGCACCCAAGATAAAAATGTAAATGGGGAGTAAAGCACCCAAGATAAAAATGTAAATGGGGAGTAAAGCACCCAAGATAGAAATGTAAATGGGGAGTAAAGCACCCAAGATAGAAATGTAAATGGGGAATAAAGCACCCAAGATGTGCACATGTATAGGAATTATGCTATGACATATGATCAAATGCAAATGCAGACGTCGACGACAAGACTCGACTCTTTCTGTGAGATGACAAAACTGGAGGACTGATTCCTCAACACGGAGATCACTGTCATTCTGTTAAACTGTATCAAGTTGATAGTCACTGTAGGAATGATGAATAACTACTTGGGGATTATGCAAGTAAACTGCCCCAGGTCAAATGAATTGATAATTGCTTCAGCTGTCTGATTCGTTGAATCGACTGTTTTGCTGTATCCTCGGAGGGCTTGCCCCAGTCTGAGTCTTGAACAATTCTCTGGATAAACCAAATCTGAGAAGATATTGCCTTGAACAAATCTTGAACTGATTCTTTGACAGGATGTAAAAGGAACTTGCCCCTGATAAGATCACTTGACCAAGTTTCTCATTGTTTGAAAATTCCTTAGAGGAAAGCCAGTTTGCAAACAAAAATATTCATACAAACATGGTAATGCAAAGTTCATGCGACTTTTGAAATCAAAATTATTTTTGAAAGATGGAAAATACATGAGTCGTTAGTCAGAACACAACGGTTCAGGACGCTCAAAGTTTAAAACAAAGGTGTACTGCCAAAATAAATGATTCACAAAGATCTTTAGGAGTCAGGTTACGCAACCTTGCTGTAGTATACTTTCAAAATAACCTTGCTTCAATTAGGTCTTTTGAGGGTTGTAACGTGGCCTGGTTCACGGTTTATGAAACAAAAGATAAAGGCTCAAAATTTATTTGTACCCACCCAATCTACGTGATGATCCTCAGTCCTATGCTCAGTTAACTCATACTATGCATTCAGGTTCCCATAAGTTAGGGATTTCATTGATCGTAGCAATGATGACTCAGAAGTCAAAGAGACCTATGAAAAGGCAGCCACTACTCCCCTATAACATTTGATTGTTTTGACATTGAGGATTTTCAAGATAAGGATTTAAAAATCTCTTTGTATTATCCCTAAATTTTGCCTGAACTGTTTATTTTAGAGTTTACAGTCAGCGGGATGCCCCAGTTTTGCCTAAGTCTCCTTCATAGGTTTTGACTTAGCGGGCTTCTTTTGATTATTTTTTTGTGTGAAGGAAAGTGACTGTTTGATTTTAATGATTACGGTGAACCATCATCGACCTTTTGATTAGAAAACATCTTCGACACTTGTTTGACGTGTGCGAAGGAAAATTTGTTAATGAAAGGTGTATCGTATGAACACACAACCAAGTTAACTGAGAACTACCCATCCCAAGGTTAAAATTGTGGGTTTTTTGTAACGAAAGAAACTCCAACTTCTAGGCTCGAAGGGGGTAACGAGGGATTAACTTCCTTATTTCTCCAGTGTTTGGGAATTGAAACAATGCCTTACATCGTCAACAAGGTTTAATTGAAAGCATACTGACAGCAGTTATGGGTATAACATTTTCGCCATCCTCCCTCCGATCTTAGCATATCACAATTTTGGACAAGAAGTAAACATTTGAAAAATAAAGCATAAAGATGCAAATAAATGGACGGAAATGAATTGAATCAAAAGTCGCAATGCTTATTTCATTAATGAAAGTACAAACATAATTAAAAGCAAACAACTTAAACAAAATAAGGAAAGTGCAAACAACGAGAAACAAAAGGCCTAGTGACAAAACTTCATTTCTGATGTACTGGCAAGGGATTTTTCTGAACATCCGGATGACTGTCTGTAAAATCAAGTATTCCAGTTCTAACCAACTCACATACTCTAGCCTTCAATGCAAAACAATGCTCCAAGTCATGGCCTGGGGCACCCTCATGGGAAGCACAATGGAGATCAGCCCTAAATCCAGCCGGAGGATTAAGATGAGGTGGTAAAGCCTTTGTAGTAATCAGTCCTTGCCGGACTAAGTCAGGATATAGCTCTGTGTAAGTCATGAGAATAGGATCAAAGTGACTCCTGTTCCGTTTCTGGTCTGATATCTGTGTCGAGGAATCAGCTTGACGACTCAAAGGTACACTAGAAGACGATAGGACCAAGAAGGAGAAACTGGGGGACAAATGCAATGCAAAAATGTGATGTTGATGCCATGCAATGGTTTCAAGAATTTCAACGGTCGATTGCAAATATTCCCTTTTAGGAAAGTTGGAAAGATTTTTTTTACTCTAAAATGTAGGACCTTTTGAATTTGCAAAGGACTGTTGAATTCCTTGAAACTGGAAATGATATGATGCTTTATGGATGCAAAGCACAAATACACACACAAAGGTCCTAGGTTAGAGGACAACGAATGGAGTTAAGGTCTACCTTTCCCAAAAGTTAAGTACTATAGGTTAATTGTACCTGCAGAACAAGGTTCTAAAGCGGTGCCCAAAGTCATCAATCCATCTTTCGGATATTATCAACTTTCCAATTAACTCGGAGGTCGATAATATTCTCAAGAGAATCTCTTTTGAGTGTAGTATCGCGTAGTAACTATTGTAGGACTACTCCCACATAGTTCCCGCACTACGTCCTATATAAGGCCAAGGTGGTGTTAAGGTACTACGGTCCCCAGTATCACAGACTCCAATCGATAACGGTAAAAGTTTTCACGACTACACTCGATCAACCGAACCATTTTCGAAAGTGTCTCAACTGAGCGGTGATTCTCGATTTAGCTTAGTCGGGACTCACTCCCTATAAGCCTCGTCGAATATATCAGCCATCCTATCATAAGGTCGCTCAAGTCCGGGTGTAGGACTTATCTCACAACACAGTAACTCCAAGTAAGGTACCCCAATATATACATACAAGTGAGCAAAATATATAATAAGACAAATATATAAAGAAAAATAAACAAAATAGGGATAACCCTCAATAGTTAGGACTCCCTAGTGAAGTCACCATTTTCTGTTGCGGTGAAATTTGGATGTCAAGCTATTGATTAACTTGAATCTTAATTCATTTACAACCGGTCTTTGATTTATCCGAAGGAAAGGTTAAAGAAAGGAAAAACCTAAAAGGGAGAGATCTAAGGTTCGGGGGTTGGTTAAATTTAGGGAAGGTATTAGCACCCTAAACTTCCGTAGTACTCTACGGGAACCTTTTGTTTATTTTTTTTATTTATTTCATTAATTATTTTGCTTTAGGGTATATACAAAGGATTGAAAATTAAAAAAGACCTAGGGGTTAATTCTAAGTTTACTCGGCAAGACGTCGCATCTTGTGCCTACATATCCTTACGGGAATGGAATCAGAGTAATTGTAGTTCCCCTCAAAAGGGAGGTTAGAGACTTCTTGACTGTGGTCAAGGTCTCAAGGGGAATAAACGCATCTTAAGGACACGCTTACATGGAGTCTTAAACTCCGATCTCTATGTTATAAATTGTTAAGTGCATTAGGGTTAGGTTAGGGATTCCGCGACGGGAAACCCTAAAATGAGTGCGGCGACTCTTTGACCTAAAGCTAGGGGTAGCTTTGTACTTTTGTCCACGGCGAGACATTTGTGAAAAGTTAGGGTTTGTAAGGGTTTGAAGTTTTGAGGACTATTGGCGCGGCGGCCAAACGGCTAGACCTAATCCTTCGGAGGAATGCAATGAGACAAATTAACGATGCAAATGCGAGAATTTAAACCATACAAACAGCAGAAATTAAAGTGCGGAAAGGTAAACGCGATAATTTGTTCGCGAAGTTACAAATGAGAAACAGATACAATTATAATACAACTTGAATTGAAAAACACATTAAAATAGCTAATAGCAACGTAACAAGCTGCACATTGAATACACAAAGTTAGTAGACAGAGTCAGACAGTAATCAGACGAGTTATGAAACGGAAGTGTGAAAGTTATAGATATTCTTTGTTGTTTATTTGTGATATATAAAAAAGCTTTTGATTTAAGTTAAAAAAGAGGTTTTAATATTATTAAAAAAAACTTTTCAAAAATAGTCTTAATTTAATTATCTAACAAAAAGGTTTTATTTAAAAAAAAAAAGGTTTAATGTTATTATTATATATTTTTTAAAAAACGGTTCTAGTTATTATTTAAAAAAAAAATTTAGTTATTATTTTAAATTTATCTAAAAAAAAGTTTTTCTTAAAAATAATAGGTTTTCATATTAATTTGGAAAAAATGTTAATGTTATTTATTTTAAAAAACAGATTTTTATATTATAACAAGTTTTAATAAATTAATGATAATAATAATAATAATAGTAATAATAATAATAATAATGATAATAATAATAAATAATGACAATAATAATAAATAATGATAATAATAATAATACTAATAATAATAATAATAATAAATAATGATAATAATAATACTAATACTAATAATAATAAAGCAATAATGAATTTTAAATGTGCCAAATAACCCAACAATGTTGCTAACGCAGAAATGTGCTCAGCGCAACCAGATCTAAATCGGACGAAACAAAAATTTATCGCAAAGAAAAAAGAAATTAAGCAAAAAAACAGTATTATTGCTCACACAAAAATGCGATCATCGCAACTAGATCGAACTAACACAAATGTCACGCGTCATGCACACAAATGTGCAAACATCGTATCGATATAATTCGATCAAAAATTAATCTTATATATATATAAACTCTAACAATTTAAAAAATTATAAATATATAAACGTAACAGTAATAGATAAAGAAAAAGAAATAACGGTAATAGATGAAGAAAGAAAAAAAATAACGGTAAAAGATGAAGAAAAAGAAACAACAGTAATAGATGAAGAAAAAGAAATAACGGTAAACGGCACTCACTCCTCTTAGGTTTTTTTTCATTCTCCCCCTATTCAACAAGGCAACACATGTATATATAGGGAACAAATTAGGGTTAACACCAAATTGTCAATAATGTCCCTAAAGCCCATTTTAAAGCCCAAACTAAATAATTAGTTAAGAAAAAAAATAAAATTTAAATAATTTAAAATAATTAAAATAAACTTAAAATAAAAACTAATAATCCTATTGATTCCTAAAATCAAAAATATTATAAAAAGAACAAAATTTTTTTCAATATTTTTTATTTTATGATTTTTTGGATATTTTTATGAATAATTTAGAAAAAAGTGAAAAAAATAATATTTTAAAAAATGATTTAATTAAAATACGAAAATAATAATTAAATAATAATAAAAAACTATTTTTGTTATTTTTTAATGAAAGATAGAAAAATTTAGAGTAAAAATAATAAAAAACAAAAAAGTGACAAAGGTGAGATTCGAACTCTCAACCTCTCACACTCACAACTCCTTACACATGTCCTCTTGCCAATTGTGCCATTTTTACTTTTTAGAAAAAAAATGCATGCCATATGATATTTACCTGCAAAAAGTCAAACGACTACACAAATTTGTTAGTAATTGATTAAATGCAATAAAAATGCAATGAAATGCGACGACAAATCTTAGGGCAAAATTTGGGGTATTACATTGGCGAAACAGACTAGAGACGGGACAAGAGATGAAATAAACATCTCGAAGGAGATACCCTGTGTCCTCTGCAACCAATACGTCAATCATGGGAAGGAATAGTAGGACCAACTCTGGTTTCAAAATTCTGAGTTCTCCGGGGAGAAGGTAATCTGCTCGGGTGTACAGTATTATGTCTTCTCATGGGGAGAGGAAAACTTGAGGGACACTTTTGAGTTACCCAAGAAAGGGTTGTCAGCTTATAGTCTCGCTGGGGACTGTGTTAGAGCAATGGTTTGAAAGTGTTTCTGCACTAATGATATTTTCGGGGAGTGAAGAGATCCTTTCGAAATTTCCACTAGTCAAAGTAATTTATTACATTTCAAATTTGTTGTTTTTGAAAAACAGTTTTGAAAAATCTACAATGCACCTTTCATTTTCAAATTTTAAGAATAAACGCATTTTGCATAACAATAGAAAACAAAGAGCAATGCACCAAGGAATGTAAGTAACAAGATGGTATCTTTTATTTAAAGGGCGGTAGCTCGCTGAAGGCATAGCTCCACAGATGATTATGTTTTGAAATTGACAACATGGGAAAAAGTTACATTGAATCCAATGACACCTACTGACACTAATAACTAAGACTAATCCAGAATCTTGCTTTGGGCAAGGATGAAAGAACTGAAACATGGCTCTCATGCGGAAAGGGTGTTTGAGATGATCAGTGTCCTCTGATGCAATGAAATGCCTTTGTCCCTAACTTTTGCCTGGACCGCCCTCTCGGGTTTTCAATCCACCGGAACGCTCTTTTTTGCCTAAGCCGCCCTTTCGGGTTTTCAACTTAGCGAGCTTTTTATTATTATTTCTTTTTTTTTTCAACCCTTACTTTTGCCTAAGTCGCCTTTTGCAGGTTTTCGACTTAGCGGGTTTTTAGGCATAATATTTTCGGACTGCATCAGAATTCACGGGATGTGCTAGTTCTTCACCGTCCATTGTCGTAAGTATCAGAGACCCTCCAGAGAAAACAGTCTTTACAACAAATGGGCCTTCATAATTGGGCATCCACTTTCCACGCATATCTTTATGTACTGGTAAGATCTTTTTGAGTACGAGCTCTCCTTGACGGAACTCACGGATACGGACCTTCTTATCAAACGCTCTTTTCATCCGTTTCTGATATAATTGCCCATGGCACATGGCTGTCAAACGCTTCTCGTCGATGAGGTTCAACTGATCCAGTCTGTCTTGAACCCACTCAGCCTCCTCAAGTTCAGCTTCCATCAACACTCTTAAAGAAGGTATCTCTACTTCGATGGGGAGCACGACGTCCATTCCATACACCAATGAGAAAGGTGTTGCCCCTGTCGAAGTTCTCACTGAGGTTCTGTACCCATGCAAAGCAAACGGTAACATATCATGCCAATCTTTGTAAGTCACAACCATCTTTTGCAGGATCTTCTTGATATTCTTATTCGCAGCTTCAACGACCCCATTCATCTTAGGACGGTACGGAGAAGAATTGTGGTGAGTGATCTTGAAACTATCACACAACTCTTTCATAGTCTTGTTATTCAGATTGGTGCCATTGTCAGTTATTATCCGGCTTGGGACTCCATAACGGCAGATGATCTCTTTCCTGATGAAACGGGAAACCACTTGCTTGGTCACGTTGGTGTAGGAGGCAGCCTCTACCCACTTGGTGAAATAATCAATGGCAACAAGGATAAAACGATGACCATTAGAAGCCTTCGGCTCGATTGCCCCAATCATGTCAATGCCCCACATAGAGAACGGCCATGGTGAAGACAAAACATTCAACGGTGACGGAGGTACATGCATTTTATCAGCATAAATTTGACACTTATGGCATTTTCTAGCGTATTGGATGCAGTCAGCTTCCATGGTTAACCAATAATACCCAGCCCTTAACATCTTCTTGGACATAGCATAACCATTGGCATGAGTCCCGAAGGTCCCTTCATGAATTTCCTGCAGTAACATGTCCGCTTCCCGTTTATCAACACATCTGAGCAAGACCATGTCGTGATTTCTCTTGTATAACACACCATTACTGATAAAGAATTTGGACGCCAGTCTTCTCAATGTTTTCTTGTCCAGACCAGTAGCACCATCGGGATACTCTTGCTTGACGAGATAGTTCTTGATATCATGAAACCAAGGCTTTTCATCTACCTCAACTTCTTCGACCATCTGACAATAAGCGGGCTCGACTTTGCGCTCAATATGGATAAGAGGTGCTTCATTAACGAATTTAACTTTCCACATGGATGCTAACATGGCTAAAGCATCAGCAACGTGATTCTCTGATCTAGGAACATGCTCGAACTCTATCTCGTCGAAATACTTGATCAGCTCAATAATATAGTCCTTATAAGGGATTAACTTCTCATTCTTCGTTTCCCATTTGCCTTGTACCTGGTAAATAACCAAGGCTGAGTCACCACTTACTTTAAGAAGTTTGATTCGGAGGTGAATTGCTGCTTCGAGGCCAAGAATACATGCTTCATATTCTGCGACGTTATTAGTACACTCAAAGTCCAACCTTGCTGTAAATGGAGTGAATCCACCCTTTGGGTTCATCAAAACGGCGCCTATACCATGCCCATTGAAATTCGAGGACCCATCAAACATCATCCTCCACCAAAGACCAGGTTCCGGACCTTCGCTCGGATCTGGCTCTTCACAATCTCTTTTAATCAACAAAATATCCTCATCGGGAAAATCAAATTTAAGAGGTTCATAATCTTCAACTGGCTGGTCTGCAAGATAATCAGATAAAATACTACCCTTAATCGCCTTCTGGGGTACATACTGGATGTCATGTTCGGATAACAACATGTGCCAACGGGCTAGCCTCCCGGTTTGAGCAGGTTTTTCAAAAATATACTTGATCGGATCCATTTTAGAAATCAACAATGTGGTATGACAGACCATATATTGCCGAAGGCGCCTAGCGGCCCATGCCAATGCACAACAAGTTTTCTCCAATGGTGAGTATCTATTTTCACAATCGGTGAACTTCTTGCTCATGTAATAAATCGCATGTTCCTTTTTCCCAGTCTCATCATGCTGCCCAAGCACACAACCCATAGACTTTTCAAGAACGGTAAGGTACATAAACAACGGTCTTCCAGGCACGGGAGGAATCAAAATAGGGGGATCTTGCAAATAACCCTTAATTTTCTCAAACGCTTTCTGACAATCGGGGTTCCACTCAACCGTCTGCCCTTTGCAAAGTAACTTGAATATCGGCTCACAAGTAGCGGTCATATTGGAGATAAACCTGGAAATATAATTCAAACGTCCCAGAAAACCTCTAACTTGCGTCTCGGTTCGCGGAGCCGGCATATCTTGAATGGCTCGGACTTTGTCAGGATCCACCTCAATCCCTCGCTGGCTAACAATGAAACCAAGCAATTTTCCAGATCTGACACCGAAGGTACATTTAGCAGGATTCAATTTCAACTGATATTTCCTGAGTCGTTCAAACAGCTTTACCAAATGGTCTAGATGCTCCTCTTCACTCTGAGACTTGGCTATCATATCGTCCACGTACACCTCAATCTCCTTGTGCATCATATCATGAAAGAGAGTGGTCATAGCGCGTTGGTAAGTTGCCCCCGCGTTCTTTAAACCGAAGGGCATGACTTTGTAGCAGAAAGTCCCCCAAGGAGTAATGAAAGTAGTCTTCTCTCGATCGTCGGGATCCATCTTGATCTGATTATAGCCAGAGAAACCATCCATAAATGAAAATAACGCAAAATTGGCTGTATTGTCTACCAGTGTATCGATATGTGGCAGAGGGAAGTCGTCTTTCGGACTTGCTTTGTTCAGATCCCTGTAGTCTACACACATCCTAACTTTACCGTCCTTCTTAGGCACTGGCACAATGTTGGCAACCCAATCTGGATATTTTGCGACTGCCAAGAAACCTGCATCCAACTGCTTTTTAACCTCATCTCGAATTTTCAAAGCCATGTCGGGTCTCGTTCTTCGAAGTTTTTGCTTGATAGGTGGACAATCTGGCTTAAGTGGCAACTTGTGAACAACAATATCCGTGTCTAGGCCCGGCATATCTTGATACGACCATGCAAACACATCAATATACTCTTTTAAAAACTCAATCAACCTCGGCTTAACCTCTGTCCCAAGCATTGCGCCAATCTTGACCTCTTTCTTGCTCTCATCTGTACCGATATTAATTAAGTCCACCTGCTCTTTATGAGGTTGAAGCTCTGTATACTCGTACTCAATCAATCTTGTCAGTTCAGCGGGTACTTCAAAATCTTCTTCACCCTCGTCCTCAGCTTGATTGATGGGTGCATCCCAGTCAGGAGTGTCAGTAAAGTCATTGGATCCAACAAGGTTTACGATGTCTCTGCATGATGGAAGGCTTACTTAATTAAAATGCTCGAAGATATGTAGGAATGAAATGCTGTTTTTTTTTTTTTTTTTTTTGGGAAAAAAAGGTTGCCAATTTCATTTTTAAAGGTGAAAACGAGAAACGCAAATGAACCAAAGTGGAATTGAACAAAATGCTTTCATTAATATCTTTTTAGAAACGAAAGGTGGCCCAATAAAAGCGACCCTATAGCCTTGGGCAGAGCTACGGATTTTTATTTGAAAATGTAAATGAAACTTTAAAAAACAATTACTTTGACAAGGGAAAGATAACAGGGATCTCTACGGCCTCCCAGTTGTTCAAAACTGCATCACCCTTAAACACCAGGTTGCTCAGCTCTTCATTTTCCTCACAGTTACCGATGGCATTGACTTGGAAACCTCCGCTGACAAATACCTCTTGGATAACCTTCGTACGCCCTTCGACAGTGGTGGCATCTCTATTCTGAGTTGGTTTGTAACCCAACCCAGAGCGATCGGTCTTGGTCTTGACATCGATTACCTCTCCCCAACCTTCAGGAATGCCCCTGTCAATTGTTGATTTGGTACTCTTCAGAGATGCGAAAGATGGATTACCCTGACCCACCGTCTCTTCGACTTCTAGCAGCACAACATTGGCGATCTCAAGTGCTTGAAAGGAGATTTCTAAAGCATTCTCATCGGCCTCGATGTAACGGAAAGAAGACAGGTTACTGACCATCAGATCCTCCTCACCGTGTATAATAACCAACTTTCCATCGATCACGAACTTCATCTTCTGATGTAACGTTGAGGTTACTGCTCCAGCGGCATGAATCCACGGCCTTCCAAGTAAACAACTGTAATTGGGATTAATGTCCATGACTTGAAACGTGATATTAAAAACTTGCGGACCAATCAGGATAGGAAGCTCAACCTCTCCCATTACCGACCGGCGAGAGCCATCGAAAGCCTTGACGACCAAAGGAGTAGGTTTCAACACAGTCTCTTTACAAACCAACTTATCAAGAACCCTCTTGGGTAGAACATTCAGAGAAGACCCGATGTCCACTAGCACTCTCGCTAAATTGTCCTCCTGACATTTCACCGATATATGTAAAGCACGATTATGGTTCGGGCCCTCCTTCGGTAACTCTTCATTGCTGAAACTAAGGGTGTTACAGGCGGTCAAATTGGCAATCACACTATCAAACCGACTGGTGCTGATATCTTGATCCACATGTGCTTGAGTCAAAACCTTCTGCAAGGCCATCCTATGAGCGGGTGAACTCATCAACAGAGATAAAATCGAAATCTTGGAAGGAGTCTGATGAAGTTGATCGATAACTTTATAGTCACTTTTTTTGATGATCCTCAAAAACTCAGCATCTTCGTCATTCGTAACAGCTCCCTTACCTTTGTCTTTGACGACCACTGGGATATTAGTTGTCTCCTTAGGTGGGACCTCATTGGAACGGGGAGTATACACACGGCCACTGCGAGTGATCCTGCTTGCCTCTGCGATATTGGTCACAGTTCCCTTAACCTCTTCATTTGGAATAACCTTCCCAGACTCCTTGTCAATCATCGTCACGTCGTATTTCCAAGGCACAGCTTTAGGATCGCTGAAAGGAAACGGACTTGGTCTTCGAATAACTATAGGCTTAGGCTGATTCACCTCAGGGATAGACGACTTTGGTATATCGAACACGGGATTGGCAGAACCTGCCCCTGATAGATTAAACACTGGTACCTTACCCTTTGATTCGGGCTGATGGAAGACAGGCTCAACCACAGCGACCTCATCCTTCTTGGCTTGGCTTGTCACTTGTAAAACACCCTCATTAATCAACCTCTGAACATCATTCTGAACCAACACACAACCCTTAATATTGGCTTCACAACTTACGCATGCCACGTGGGAAGTATCTACTAAACCAGCTTCGAACAGTTTCGAATGGAACATCTTGAGAGGGGTCTTAATCTGTTCAACGTCAAGGGCGTAACCTTCTTCCAAATCAGCACTAATGGCATTGACACTCTCATGGTTAGGAAAAGGGTTCTTCTTAACATTTGGTTGAGGATCTTCAAATGACAAAATCTTCTTTTCCAATAAATCCCTGACAATATTTTTGAGAGCATAGCAATTCTCCAGATCATGACCAGGCGCACCCTCATGAAATAAACAATGAGCGGCGGCGTTGTAATTGGCGGGTAGAGGATTAGGAGGCGGACCCAAAGCCGAGTAGTGATCAGACCTTGCTTGACCAAAAAGGGGTACAACTCGGTGAAAGTCATCGGAATCGGCGGACAAGGCTTATACGTTCTTCTGTTCGGAACATTCTGGCGAGGAGCCGGACTCTTTGGCTGTTGAGGAGCAGGAGCGTTGGGCGCCTGTAGATAGTTGACAGGAGGCGGATAAACAGGAGGTTGTTGCATAGGCTAATACATAGGAACCTGTTGATTGAAAGAAGGTGTAATAGCCGCCACATAGGGTTGTTGAGCATATTGGACTGGGTACCCTTGAGGTTGAGCATAACCTTGCAGATGTCGATAAAAGCGTTCTCTTGGTCTACCAGAGGATATAGCATTAGTCTCACCCTCTTTCTTTTTCTGGGAACTATACGGAGGTTTCTTCGGCTGATCCTTAGAAGCACCATGATTATTTGTCATTTTACCACTTTTCATACCCAATTCAATCTTGACACCCACAGCAACGATGTCGGAGAAATTTGAAGTCACACTACCCACCATTCTCTCGTAAAATTCTGGACGGACCGTGTCGACAAACCAATCAGCTAACTCTTTCTCGGTCAAAGGAGGTTCTACCTGCGAAGCAGTCTCTCTCCACCTTTGAGCATACTCTTTGAATGACTCAGAATTCTTTTGTGACATACTCAGCAACTGTCTTCTGTCAGGAGCCAAGTCCATATTGTACTTGTAGTGTTTGATGAAAGCGTCAGATAAATCTTGAAAGCTCTTAACGCGAGACTGGTCCAAAGTTAAATACCACTTGGAAGAAGCACCCTTCAAACTATCTTGGAAGCAATGAATCATCAGTTTATCATTCTCAACATGGGCAGCCATTTTGCGATAATACATGATCAGATGACTCTTAGGACAGGTGGCACCTTCATAACGATCGAAATTCGGAGTTTTGAACTTCGGGGGAATAACCAAACCTGAGACCAAACAAACATCCCTCGCAGCAGTCCCAAAAATTTGATCGCCCTCTACCTTTTTCAATCTCTGGACGATGGTGTTTACTTCCTCACGAAGCTGATCATGTTTCTCATAACCCTCAACATTCTCATCAAGATTATCAAAAACTGTCTCATTGAAGTACGGTTGCGCACGAGTGTGTACAACGGGTGGTGCAAAGATAGGAGCCCCCCTAGAAACTTCAGACAATAAAGGCACTGCTTGCTGAACAGGCTGATTAATTGGAACCGTGGCTTGAGGAGGCACAAAACCGGGAGCAAGACCATAAGGTGGGTCCCTTGCTACGGTCACACTTGGTGGAGGATCCATAGTAACGCCGGTAATCTCAGAAACAACAGTGGGCTGGGTATCCATCTTAGCATTCATGACATGTAACAATTCCATCATACGCCCCATACCCCCTCGAAGGTCTTCAAGTTCATTGCTAAGGCGATCAATCTCTTTTGCCTGATCCTCCATTCTTTTCCGAGTTTGAGCTCTGGTGTTGTATTGGTGCCGAGAACTCAGGGTGACGAAACTGGAAGGCGAGAGAACCGAACATGAGAAAACGGAAGACACATGCAATGCAATAAACGATGTTGTGATGAAGATTTCATGGAATTCAAACATTTACGAATGTCGTGGGGTACCAAGGAAATCTTTTTCTTGTTTTTTCATTTTATTTTTTTATTTATGGTATCCCGCGATATCCATAAATGATGTTTGAACTCCATGAAATACAATGCAATGAGATGCTTTATGGATGCAATGCATGGAAACACACAAAGTCCTAGGTTAAAGGAACGTGAGCGGAGTCAAGGTCTACCCATCCCAAAAGGAGTGTACTATAGGTTAGTTGTACCTGCCGAACAAGGTTCTACAAAGTGCCCAAAGTCATCAGCCCATCTTTCGGATATTATCAACCTTCCGACTGACTCAGGGGTTAATAATATTCTCAAGAGAACCTCTTTTGAGTGTAGTATCGCGTAGCAGCTGTTGTAGGATTACTCCCACATAGCTCCCGCACTACGTCCTAAATAAGGCCGAGGTGGTGTTAAGGTACTACGGTCCTCAATATCACAGACTCCAATCGACCATGGAAAAAGTTTTCACGATTACTCGTTCAACCGAACCATTTTCGAAAAGGTCTCAACTGAGCGGAGATTCTCGAGTCAGCTTGGTCGGGATTCACTCCCTATAAGCCTCATCGAATATATCCCCATCCTATAATAATGTCACTAGTCCGGGCGTAGGACTTATCTCACAGCACAAAGAACAATCCCACCATGAAAGCATAAATATATACACGCAAATGAATAATAACAGATAATAATAAATATGAACAAGTTAGGGATAACCCTCAAAAGTTTAGGAGTCCCCAGTGAAGTCGCCATTTTCTGTTGCGGTGGAAATAGGATCACAAACTATTAATTAGTTTGAATCGCAATTCAATTCACAACCGCTCTTTGATTTATCCGAAGGAAAAGGTCAAAAAGGGAAAACCTATTTTGCATTGTAAACACAATGCGGGGAAAGATCTAGGGTTCGGGGGTTGGTTAAATTTAGGGAAGGTATTAGCACCCTAAACTTCTGTAGTACTCTACAGGAACCTTTTGTTCAGATGTTTACTATTTGCTTTATTTATTTGCTTAAGGTATATGTACAAAGGATTAAAAGTGAGAAAAGAGACCTAAGGGGTTAATTCTAAGTTTACTCGGCAAGACATCGCATCTTGTGCCTACGTATCCTTACGGGAGTGGAATCAGAGTAATCGTAGTTCCCCTCAAAAGGGAGGTTAGAGACTTCTTGACTGTGGTCAAGGTCTCAAGGGGAATAAACATGTCTTAAGGACATGCTTACGTGGAGTGTAGAAACTCCAAATCTCTACGTTGAATTGTTAAGTTGTAATTAGGGTTAAATTAGGTTAGGTTAGGGATTCCACGGCGGGAAACCCTAAAATGAGCGCGGCGGCTCTTTGACCTAATGCTAGGGGTAAAATTGTAATCTTGCCTGCGGCGAGACATTTGTGAAAATTAGGGTTTGTAGTTGTAAGGGTGTAATTTTGAGGGTTTGAAGTTGAGGACTATTGACACGGCGGTCAAATGCTAGACCTAATTCCTTCGGAGTGTGTAAGGTGACAGAAATATTGCAATACATCAGCAGAAATTTAAATCATACATCAGCAGAAATTTAAATGCGAAAAGTAAACGCGATTATTAGGTTCGCGAGGTTACAATTGAGAAACAGATACAAATATAAAGGAAATTTAAATGAAAACTCAACACAATAAGTATGAACTGCAAAAATGAACACCCGTTAGTAGGCAGAGAAGATGTAAATTGAGATTTTACTATTGTTTTATTTAAAAAATTTAATGATTCAATGTTAGCTTACAAAAGAAATTAAAAAAAAGGTTTTATTTTTATATTTACAAAAAGTTTTCCTTATTTTATTTTTTTTAAAAAAAAGTTTTTCATTTTTATATTTACCAAAGTTTTAATTTTATAAAAAAGGTTTTAATTTATTCTTAATAACTATATTTTAAAAAGATTTTTTTTATGATTAAAATTAAAATGTTATATTATTTTTTTTTATAAAGATTTTTTTTAAGTGTAAAATTAAAATGTAAAAAAAAAAATAGCCTTTTTTTAAAACATAAAACAAATAAAATTTAAAAAATACAATACAAAAAAAAAAAAAGGAAGAGGGTTGGGCCGGTCACCACATCCGGACCCAACCCAATTGTTATCATCAGGGAACGAAATTTTAGGGTTTCCCCTGGGTGTGTTCGCGGCGCCGTTCACACATTCATCTTCTCTCATCTCTCTCGCTTCTCTTCACCGTCTCTCTTGCTTCTCCGCTTCCATATCCTGAAATCAAACTGAAATAGAGTGAGGCATGGATCTCATGTCTTACGTTTAGAGTGAAACGGCCAGTGATGTGTAGAACTGAGGCCGGAGGATTGGTTATCCGTCGTTCTTCGCGAACGGTGATGGTGATCTCTCTGAGTATTGTTGACCGCGTTTGGTGATGAGCTTCGATCGGCGTCGATTCTTTGAGCGATGATGACGATCGCTTCGTCTGAGCTTGCGCCGTTTAGGGTTTTTGCATGTGACTTCTTCGCCGCTTCTGGTACTCTCCGTCTAGGGTTTCAACGAGGTGATCGTTCCCTTTTTATAATTTCTCTCTATCTCTCTTTTTGGGCCTTGGATTTACGTTTTTCTATACTCCTATGAAAGATTTGATTTCGTATTTTTCTTCTGATATGATTCGATTGCCATTTGATTGGGAAATCTTCCATTTTCGGATTTCGCACAGCTTTTGATCTCTTTTGGATTTGATTTATTTCTCTCTTGGACTTTGTAGATGTGGACTTTATTTCGATGCCCCTTTGATCTCGAACTGGTCTTTTTCTGATATCTTTTGGATTTTCTTCATGGATTTGATTGGATTGTGTTGCCTCTTTTAGAACTTGATTGGGATTTTGACGCGATCATGGTTTCATCTGACATTAATTTGTTTGACTATACCGATTCATTTGATTTCGAACTGATTCGTTTTTGACTGACTTGTTTGATTGATTTGTTTGATTGATTCAGATTGATTCAAATTGATTCAGATTGGTTCATATTGGTTCAGATTGGTTCCAATGGAGATGTTTCCTGATGCATTTGGGTCTGACTCGAAACTTTCCCTTTCCAGATTCGATCGTGTTTGATCATTTTCTGATGTAGATTGGGTTGCCTTTGAATTTACTTGATCTGTTCGATATCTGGATTAATTTGTTTGTCCTGTTTGAATTCAATCTGGACTGTGCTGATGCGTTTTCGATTTGTTTTTTTGATTTTCTGGTGCAGTTAGCTTTTCCTCTTCTTCTTTCAGAGAGGGCTTGATATTGAAGCTTCGGTTGAGCCAAAATTGTCGGGAAAGGTATATGGCAATGATGACATTCTGAGCCTGCTGGTGATACTTCTGGTTTTGACGCCGCGGTTACTTTTGACAGTTGTTGTGTTCTGGGCTTATGAACTGATATGGTTTTGTGACTTGTTTCACTTTCACTGTTTGTTGGCTTGTCTTCGAGATCGGTCCTTATTTTCGACGCTTGGTTGGGAGCTGGAGACATTCTAATTGTTTCCCTCCCGGCAGCTCGAGTCTCCGCCCAGTGATGAGTTTTCTGAGGGCGTGATTAAACACATCAGCTTGGTGTTGTTGATTCTGATTCGAACCACATTGCACTTGATTTCGTGATATGATTTGTGCTGTTCTGATGCAGTTTGATTATTGATTTTTTTCCAGATGCTGACCAGTTGTTTTTTGTTCGAAGCGAGTTCCAATCGACTTGCTTTGTAATCCAATTTTGGTGCAATGGAGTTGGGTTCTTGTTTTCTGAACTGATGCGATTATGCGAGCTTATCCTTGCTCCTTCTGGTATGATTTGCGCTATGACTCGGTGCTGTGATTTTGTGCTGTTGTACTGCAATTCAGTGTTTTTCGTGACTTGCCATCCGTATCGGGTGAAGCTTGCCCCCTTTGGTATGTTTTATGTAGCTTGATACATTTTTGTGTGGACACTTCATTCTTCTTGCTCTATTTGAACTTGCTTTCTTTGTATTAACATGCTGTTACCTTTCCTTTGGATCTTGCTGGGCATTTCTATGAGATATTTTCTTATGGCTTCTGCGCGTAAATCTGCCTTCTGATATATTATTTTGGTGCAGTTCAGTTTGCATATGATGTTCTGTTTTGGAAATTGATGCAGTTTGGCTTGCATTTCAATTCTCTTGTCTTGTTTTGAATTTGGTTTTCATTCTGTTTGGACCATTGGCCTTCATTCTGTTTGGTAACAAATTTGTTTCTTTGGTGGCTTTTCATACTTGTATGGGCACGAGTTCCTTCTTACCTAGTTGTGTTTATGCTGTTGTACTGATGACGCTTGTGGCTTTTCAGGTGTTGGAAGAGAATGACTCAGACCTGCCGGCATCCGGGTCTGAATCCAGCTTGACTATGTTGCCTTACTCTCGTATCAGTTTGGAAATCCAATCGCGGCAAGACGAATCAGTCCCGCTTCTTTTATTGCTTCTATCTCTCGGATGTCCCGTAATGATAAGAACAGATACTATCCGATCTAACGCCAACGGCGCGGGCCGGTAACAGGGGGTAGGACGCAGCTTCGGTTGTGCCCCTCCCGGCACTCGATGATGACATTGTTCTGAGAGTGTCAAAAACATCTTCTAACATTCTATTCTGTTTTGCTTTGTTTCTCTTTGTGCAGGTTGAAATTGGAGACCTTGCGGAGAAGCTCAAAGGACATCATGAAGGACATTTAGAAGTTCTAGGACTTAGGATTTTTTAGAGTCAATGTAATCTCCGTAGTTGTAATTTTACGGCAACTCAAATGTAAAATGATTCAAACCCTTTTGTACAATAACATTCTTATGCAATAAAAATTCCCAAAAACTTCCATTTATCCCTGATCATTCAAGCTTGCAATTGTTTATGTTTACTTCTAGTTATAAATTGCAAACACTTGTGGATAAATCCACAAATATTTAAATTCATTACTCTAGTCATAAAACATAAACACTCCCAAAGGATATTCTTATTTGCACTTGTCTCATTCGTAATCTCAAACTCATCATCTGATTAAAACTCAATTTAAATGCTAACCAACCGTTTCATAACCAAACACGGATGCGTACCGTAATCACAACAGTTTCAGCATCGCCAATAACACTACTCGTAATTGAATTCCACTGACCAAAGACTGTGAGCAACCATCCAATAATACCCTAGTAAAACCACGCCTTATTAACGGAGGTGTGCCGGGAGTAAGCCATGAGCAATAAGTCTTAAATCCAGTTGTGCTCGACAAACTTTAATATCGACCACGTCAAATTGGCACCTTGATATAATCAGACCTGGTGATAGGTAAATGCCTCAAAAATAGTGTATCAAACGCCTCAGAACTTAATAACAGCCCGTCTTCAAGGAATTGGTAGAATTTGTGTAAAATGACCAAAATACCCCTGGGACCAAATCTGCAAAACAAACACCTTCATAACTGGTTAGCGGTTAGCAATGTACATATGAGATGCTATGCGAAATGACTGATTAAATATAAGGGTAAAATTTGGGGTATTACAAATATCATCTACATAAATTTGGCAAATTAGAAGATCTTTCTTAATTGATTTACAAAAGAGTGTTGTATCCACTTTGCCTCTGATGAAATTTTTCTCTAGAAGAAAATTGCTCAATCTCTCATACCAAGCTCTGGGAGCTTGTTTTAAACCATATAGAGATTTCTTTAATTTGAAAACATGATCTAGAAATTTTTCATTTTCAAAACCAGGAGGTTGGTGGACATAAACTTCTTCTTCTATAATACCATTAACAAAGGCACTTTTATCATCCATCTGATACAGAGTGATGTTATTTTGTGCAGCAAATGAAATAAGAAGGCGTATAGATTCTAACCTTGCCACTGAAGCATATGTCTCAGTGTAATCAATACCTTCTTGTTGACTGTACCCTTGAGCAACCAGCCTTGCCTTATTCCTTTCAACATCTCCTTTCTCATTTAGCTTATTTCTGAAGACCCATTTTGTACCAATTATATTGAATCCTTGAGGTCTTTGAACTAGATCCCATACATCATTTCTGGTGAATTGATTTAGCTCTTCTTGCATGACAATAATCCAATCATTGTCTTGCAGAGCTTCATCTACAGAAGATGGTTCAATTTCTGACACCAGTCCATATAGTGATGCTTCAGATGATCTTAGAAAGGATCTTGTTCTGATGGGATCATCTTTCTTTCCAATAATAACATCCTCTGGATGAGAAGCTTTAATTCTGGATGTTGATCCTCTAATAGTTGATTCTTCAGAAATGTTTAGATTATTCATCTGAGAAGTTAAAGGAGTAGCATCTGGCGTTGCTTCTGGTTCCTTTACTTGAATTTTGTCTGCTTCTGGAATTTTAGAGTCAATGAAGACTACTTCCCTATCTGCAGAGTTATCAGACTGCTTTGGCTTTTCAGAGCCAAGCTTATCATCAAATCTGACATGAATGGATTCTTCCACAATCTGTGTCTCAGTGTTGTATACTCTGTAGCCTTTAGAGCGTTCAGAATATCCAAGCATGAAACACTTCTGTGCTTTGGAATCAAACTTGTTCAGATTATCCTTAGTATTTAACATATAGCAAATACATCCAAAAGGATGAAAATATGAAATGTTGGGCTTTTTGTTCTTCCACAATTCATAAGGAGTCTTCTTCAGAATTGGTCTTACAGACACTCTGTTCTGAATGTAACAGGCTGTGTTGATTGCTTCTGCCCAAAAGTGTTTTGCCAGATTTGCCTCATTGATCATGGTCTGGCCATTTCTTGCAGAGTTCTGTTTTTCCTCTCTACAACCCCATTTTGTTGTGGAGTTCTAGGACAGGAAAAATCATGAGCAATGCCATTTTCAAAAAAATATTTTTCAAAATATTTATTTTCAAATTCACCACCATGATCACTTCTGACTTTTATAATTTTGAAATCCTTTTCATTCTGGACTTGCTTGCAGAAGTCAAAGAACACAGAATGTGACTCATCCTTGTGTTTTAAGAACTCTACCCATGTTCATCTACTATAGTCATAACAATGACTAATCCATACTTCTTGCCTCTGATGGATGCAGTTTTCACTGGTCCAAACAGGTCAATATGAAGTAGTTCTAGTGGTTTGGAAGTAGAAACAACATTTTTTGATTTAAAAGATGTTTTTGAAAACTTCCATTTTTGGCATGCTTCACAAAGAGCATCTGAAGTGAACTTCATATTAGGGAGTCCTCTGACAAGATTAAGTTTATTAATCTGAGATATACGTCTCATATTAATATGGCCCAATCTTCTGTGCCAGACCCATTGCTCTTCATTAACAGACAAGAGGCATTTAACATTTTGAACTTTAAGTTCTGAAAGATTTATTTTATAAATGTTGTTTTTCCTCTTACCACTAAATAGGATAGAGCCATCCTTTTGACTAATAGCTTTACAACATTTTTGATTAAAGGTGATATCATAACCATTGTCACTTAATTGACTTATGGAAAATAAGTTATGCTTTAACCCTTCAACAAGTAAAACATTAGTAATAGAGGGAAGTTTACCATTTCCAATAGTGCCAGATCCAATGATCTTGCCCTTCTGGTTCCCTCCAAACTTCACATCACCTCCAGATCTAAGTTCTAGGCTTTGGAACATAGACTTTTCTCCTGTCATGTGTCGTGAGCATCCAGAGTCCAGGTACCATGATTGGTGTCCTGACCTTGCTGCTAAGAACATCTGCAACAGGAATTATTTTGTTTTTAGGTACCCAGATCTTCTTGGGTCCTTTGGGGTTAGTTGGTTTGTAGGTTTGTCTAAACTTCCGTTTTTCAACATAATGTTTATTCTGACTTGCCTTGGGTTTAAACACATAAGTATTCTTCTCAGAGCTTGTGTGTTTAATGTCATTTAAGTGACCAAATTTAAATTGAGAATACAGAGGTGTCTTCTTGATGAAAAGTTTGTCAACAGATTTTGGATTACTTCCAGATGAAGATTCATATCCAATACCTCTTCTGTTGTTCCCACTAACACCATAGATCATATAAGCCATCTTGCTTCTGTCTATGCTCTTAGTAAGGAATCTCTGAAAGCTAGAGTCATATTTTTCTAAAATGTTTTCACATGACTTAGTCTCAGATTCAGATTCTTGTTGAGTTATTTCAAAGTCATTTTTGATTTTCAGATTAATTTCTTTTTGCTCAACAAGTTCTGTCTTCAGAAGATCAATCTCAGATTCAAGATTGCTTTTCAGCTTCTTGTATTTGAGTTTGATATTGTTATAACTTTTAAGAACTTCTGTTAAAACTTTTATAAGTTCTTCTTTGGTAAGTTTAGCCATTACCTCTTCAGCGTCATCATCAGATTCAGAATCTGATTCATATCCTGAGGTTCCTTCCTCTTGATCTTTTGTGCTGGCCATCAGTGCAACATTAGCACATTCTTCTTCTGATTCAGAAGATGATTCAGATTCATCTGAGTCATCCCATGTTGCCATCAGAACCTTCTTCTTTTTGTTAAACTTCTTCTTGGGTTTTTCTTTTTGAAGTTTGGGGCAATCATTCTTGTAATGCCCAGGTTCTTTGCACTCATAGCATACAACTTCTTTCTTGCCAGATCTTCTGTGCCCAGAAGATTCCTTTCTATGATCAGATCTTCTGAAGTTGTTGAACTTCTTTCCCTTGTGCTTCCAGAGTCTGTTGATCCTTTTGGACAGCATGGATAATTCATCTTCTTCTTCAGAGCTTTCTTCAATAACCTGCAAAGCTTTAGCAGATTTGTTAGATTTTAAGGCAACAGATTTACCTTTTTCTTTCTTCTGAGGTTCATCTTCCTCAAGCTCAATTTCATGGCTCCTCAGTGAGCTGATGAGTTCTTCTAAAGAGATCTTGTTCAGATCTTTAGGCATCTTCAAGGCAGTCACCATTGTTCTCCATCTGATAGGTAGACTTCTGATGATTTTCTTTACATGATCTGATGTAGAGTATCCCTTGTCCAGAACCTTTAGCCCAACTGTGAGGATCTGAAATCTGGAGAACATGGCTTCAACAGATTCAGAGTCTTCCATCTTTAAGGCCTCATACTTCTGGATCAGAGCCAGAGCTTTTGTCTCCTTGACTTGAGAGTTTCCCTCATGAGTCATTTTTAAGGATTCAAACATATCAAAAGCAGTTTCCCTGTTTGTAATTTTTTCATACTCAGTATGAGAAATTGCATTCAATAATATAGTTCTGGCCTTGTGATGATTTCTAAAATCTTTCTTCTGAGCATCTGTCATAGATTTTCTGTCTATCTTCTTGCCATTCCCATCTGTGGGATGAACATATCCATCTATGACTAGATCCCATAGATCAACATCATATCCTAGGAAAAAACTCTCAATTCTGTCTTTCCAGTAATCAAATTTCTCCCCATCAAACATAGGGGGTGTGGTGCTGATCCTGTCCCTTTCTTCATATTTATTGTTAATGTTGGATATTGTATTATCAGCCATTGTAACAAATAAATATATATCAAAGTATTTCTCTCTGGATCTTTACTGTAATTGTTAAGTGGTAGCACACACAGAACCGGAGCTCTGATACCAACTGAAGGTGAGATAATACTTAGAAGGGGGGTTGAATAAGTATGAAAGATTAAAACTTAGAATTAAAACACAATTATTTTTATCCTGGTTCGTTGAACTCAACTACTCCAGTCCACCATTCCTAGAGTGATTTGCCTTTCTCAACAAGGACTTAATCCACTATTTAATCAAACAGATTACAATAGTAACACCTAAGAACAACTGTTCTTAGTCTTCTCAAGAGCTACTGATTCCAACTGAATCCTCTTAAGGAAATCCTTTACAATCAATGTAAATCTAATACAAGAGTATGAATACTTCTAAAAAGCTTTTATCACAACAGTGATATTTCTCTTAAGTTTAAGTACAAATAATTCTAAGAATGAATATGAAAGTATGAGAGCTTGAATGTTATAATTTCTTTTCAGCAAAATGTCTAACTGAAGAATATGGTGGAGTCTTCCTTTTATAGGCAGCTGATCCAAGGAGAGCTGAGCGTTGAGAAGAGTGTCCCAAAAAGGTCTGAGCCTTTTTGTCTTCACATCAAGTGACCTTTCCTAGAAGTAGAAAGCACAGAAAAATCATTTTTGTCTGTGTTCTTGTGTCTAGCACAAATGAGGAAAGAGACGTTTGATTTACTCCAACGGATATAATCTTTGAATAATTCTACTTTAGTTTTCAGCAAGTTCATCAGAATCTGATTGAGTCAGAGTCTTCTAATGATGTTCAGAACTTTGCTGTATCAGAGTCTTCTGCAGCATGTGTGCTTTTAGCGTGTTAATCATCATAGCATATTTGAAACAGAACTTCAGTACTGGCAGCTTTAGTACTTTCAGAAACTTCTGTAGAAACTATGCTTTGAAAAACTCTTCATACAATATTCTTCTTTGCTTCAGATGCTTCTGCTTGCTTCAGATTCTTCTGGAGCTTCTGCTTCAGAATCTTCTGTAGCTTCTTGCTTCAGATCCTTCTGGAGACTACGCTCAGGATCTTCTGTAAGCAGCAATCAGAATCTTCTAATGAATGCATCCGACGCTTCAGAGTCTAGATAACTTCTTGTATACAATTCAGATTTGCTTCTGGAGTGTTAATTTCATTGCAATCTGTAGTAAAACTCTCAAGCAAATTTTAGAGTATATAATTCTTAAATACAAAATTTCCTAACAGTTATCATCAAAACAAAGAGATATTATTAAGAACCAATCTGTGTTCTAACAAAATGTTGTAACAACTGAGAATACGGCATCAGAGGCGTCTCAAACTACCTATCAGCCATTCTGGGTCTAGCAGCGTAAGGTCGGGGAGCGTTAACTCGTTGCTGAGGCGCAGCCGGAATAGCTACAGTAGCTGTGGAGGCAAATCGCCACACATCACACAAGTTTGCAAGACATTGGTTAATGCAGGTTTCGATGATGACAAATTCCCTGGATAGATTGGAAATTATGAACTCCAGATCTACTAAAACAAATGCAACGTATCACCCACCATATCCTTTTATACTTGTCTTAAAACTGTTGTAATGAATATACTATGTGTAGATAAAATGCAATCATGACCAAAGGCATGAAAGACCACAAACTGATGAATTTTTGCAGGTTTGCAGGGCGTGAGTCGACCATAGGGTCGGCGCATGCATCAGAACAATTCTCCAATAGTCAGCGCACAAGGCAATGAGTCGACCATAGGGTCGGCGCATGAAGGAATAACTTTCCAACGGGTCAGCGCGTAAAGGCATGAGTCGACCATAGGGTCGGCGCATAAGGCAAATAGGTTTCAACGGGTCAGCGCACGCCGACTGTATGGTCGACGCATACTGATGAATTTTCCAGATTTTCAAACAACACAAGCCATGCGTCGACGCACAGACCTGCTGCGGTCGACCGTTCGCACGGAAAATCTGATTTTAAATGCTTCCCTCTTATATTTGAAATACTGTTATGTCTAGAATTGGGTTGGCACTATATATACTTGTTTAACCACTTGTGTCATTTTAACATTTGATATTCTTTTGATTCATGTGTTTAAAAACAAGAAAGAGTGAAATAGGTGTCCAAGATTCATCATCTTCATCTTCAACATCTCACAACATTTCAATTACACAATCATTTTTGAAATGCATTTGTGAGAGATTCAAGGTGATAAGGTTTGAAGCTTAGATTGGAGAATCAAGTTCGGGTTGAAGCTTGTGACAGGTTCTTTCTTGAATAAAACCGTTGGGGTTTTACCCTCCAAGATTGGTTTGAATTTTGGGGGTTTTTTGGACGATATTCTTCATCAAGGGTCAACCGAGCGAAGGTGATTGTGAAGAGGTGTTCTTCACAAGTCTAGTAGCGGATTCGGTGTTTTTGAAGGGAAGATCTCGGGGTCGATTTGTTGCTGATGAGATCAGCCGGAGCCGAAGGTTTGAACAACAACGTGTGATTCAATAAGGTGGCTGGAGTCGGAGGTCCATCAACACAAATCAGAGGACTTGATTCATCTTGAATCAAGGGGCAAGGAGTGAAAGCAACTTTCAACACATTGAGATTTCTGTTGTATATTTGTTGCTCAATCCTTGTATAAACTGTTACATTCAACAGGTGATATCTATAAAATCTATCTCAATTCTAATTTTATAATTGAGGGCAGACGTACCCCGAAGCGAGGACGACGGGGGAACTGCCTCACCAAATACTTGTCTTCTCTATTTTTCAGCATTTACGTTATAGCTCAAAATAAGTGATTTTTGAATAAGCTCTATTGTCAAAATTGTGATATCAATTGAGTAAGAGATTAAAAATCTGTTTTTGACTCCAAAGTACAACAAGACATTGTACTAGGCTAGTTGGAATCGCTTACTCAACATAAATATCACTTGGAGTGTTTTGCACACCAAGTGTTTGACATATTGCTTGAACCAAAATTATCTTACTTGTGTATCTAGTTTTGGTTTGCTCTTTGAATCATTGGAACTAGGAATCCTTACAACTGAAGTAAATAATTGATAAGTGTAATTAGTGTTGTGATTCTATTTTCCAAATTGTCATTAATCCAAAGGCTTACGCATATCCGGTTTTCCAATAACCGTTCGTTTTAGACTATACTTTCCTCGGCCGCTTCCGCACTTAAAACATTTTTAAAACCAATTTTAAATTGGTAGCGCCGACTCAAATTTTAATTGGGGATCTATTCAACCCCCCTTCTAGATCCGTGCCATAGTCTAACAATTGGTATCTAGAGCTCCGGTTATTCGGTGCTTCAAATACAACATAGATAGAAAATGGCTAACGAACCAAAAAGGGCGTACAATAGGGCTCCCGTTTTCAACAGTGAAAATTATAGTTATTGGAAAGACTGTATGCGTGTGCATATAAACTCCATAGACAGAAAAATATGGAACGTTATCCTCAATGGTCCAATAGAAATTACTATGACCAATGCGGATAACGTAGTTGTGCCAAAGCCTGAAGCACAATGGACCGATGACGATGAGAAAAAATACAATTATGATTGGAAAGCTAAAAACATCTTAATCTCCTCATTAGGTGTAGATGAATACTATCGTGTATCCCATTGTCCTACTGCTAAGGCCATGTGGGATTCACTACAAATAGCCCATGAGGGGACAAACGATGTTAAGTTGGCTAGAATCAACACATTAACACAAGAGTTTGATCTCTTTTTCATGGAGCAAGGGGAAACCATTGCTGACATGCAAAAGAGATTTACTCATCTCATCAATCATTTACATTCATTAGGTAGGCCTGTTTCCAATGATATTGCTACTAATAAGATCTTAAGATGTCTTAACAGGGAATGGCAGCCTAAAGTGACCGCCATCAAAGAAGCACATGATCTTACCTTATTAGACTTAACAACATTGTTTGGCAAACTACAAGAGCATGAACAGGTACTTGATGCGTGTTTTTCGCAAGTGTACGAATCACGTCAAAGTAATATAAAAGATTATCGAATCCACAGAGACCAAGTGTCAATCTATCGTACCTGTTGTTATGGTGTTTATCTAAGGCAACTATTTTTAAGGGTTTTAGTAAGGGTGCAATGGTAAATAAAATTATAATTTTAAATAATAAATAAAAGACAGGCTCGAATGTAATTCACGTAATCAATGATAATCCAGTACTTGTTAATGGAACTACTTATGGGCAATGTTTTCTCTTTTGAAAGGAACTAATTTAACAGGAACTGTCGCTTTCGCGTATTCAGAACCGAGTTGTACTCTCTAATCAACCCCTCCTATTGTCACGGATAAAAAGGTGCATACTGCGTTAGAGTAGTAAACCTATTTTTAAGAAATATAGTTTCTTAACAAAGTTGAAAAGTATTTTAACCTGGACTTCTTAGCAAAAAGATGTTCTTATGAACCAGACTCTAAATCTCATAACGCGTCCGAAAATCGTTTTAAAATCTCTTTTCTTTTTAATCTAAAAACTCCTAATGAACTATACAAAGCGCTTTTGGTTGTTTTTGAAATAGTTAAAAACAATTACTTGAATTGAAAGATAAAATAGCCCTTAGGTGTTTCCACGAACAATTATACTGATTACTGGTTTAATTACGATCCTTACATTCTAACCTTTATGGGATTAGTTAGACATGATAAAGTAAATATTCTTTTTATAGTTTTTCATATAAGTAATTTAAAGCGAGTGCGGGAAGTAAACAAAGTAAATGTGCGAGTGCGGGAAATAAACAAAGTAAATGTGCGAGTGCGGGAAATAAACAAAGTAAATGTGCGAGTGCGGGAAATAAACAAAGTAAAGTGCGAGAAAATAAATAAAAGTAAAGCAATGTGGAAAAATAAAATACTAACTGGAATTAAAATGGCGGCAGGATTAACTTCCTCCAGAGTGCTCCAAAACTCGAACCACAGACAGATTACAGACTCGATCACTCGATTGCAGAGGCACCCCGATGTGGAATGGCAACTGCTTTATAACTGATATATGCCTAGAGAATTCTAGTTCTGGATGAAGAAAAACGAAAATCTAAGGTCCTATTTATAGTAAAAACTGAAAGCATGAAATGACCGGGACGCCCCTCCACTAAAAAGTGAAGGTTATGAAATTTTGCCTTGTGGCGCCCGCCATGGTCCCTACAGGGGATGATGGAGTGGGGATCGTGGGTCTTGGAGGTTGAGGAGTGGTCTTGAGACGTGGCCACGTCATGGCTAACCCCATGGCGCCCGCCACGGTGGGTGCCGCAAGTGCAAAATGCTGAATTTCTAGGTTTTCGTCCGTTTTCACTCCTTTTTCGCTCCTTTTCCCGATTCAAGATCCGATTATTATAAAAACCTGAAAACATAAGAAAACAAAGCAATAACAAAGCAAAACAACAATAAAAGCTAAGAATGCATGCGAAATCGGAGTCAGAAATACGGTGAATTTTAGTGTGATCAAATTCTCCCACACTTAAACCTTTGCTTGTCCTCAAGCAAACACTAAAGCTTAAGAAAATATGGTGTCAACACTTGTCTTTGGGCTAAAGGGATTCTAAGTTCAAGTCAGGATGCAGTGACAGATACTAACTAAGTGAACCAAGGGTACCATAGTAACACAAACACAAACTTCAATCCTATATTAACCACTCCATGTCATCCCACGATACCTAGGCCTATCTTCTCATCTTTTTGTGTCCTTTTCATTCAGGCGCAATCACATTAAGCCCGTTATCCGTACATGCTTCATAGTAGAGTGACCGGTTAGTGATTCTGATCCATAACATAAGGTTTCTGGCACATAAGCATGTGTAAACCTGTTTTTATTTCGCCTAAATGTAGCTGCGGGGGATCGGATCGTAATCCGCCCTACCAAGTTCAGTGCCAGATACCTCTGAACCAACTAACAATAGGTGACTTGCAATTTTTTTTCTTTTTGTGGCAAAAAATTTTTTTTTCTTCTCTTTTTTCGGTTTAAATGACTTTGTGAGGGTCACCTATACCAGAGTTTGCCTTTTTTTTTTTTTTTATTAGCACTGGATCATTCACTTATATTCATCGGCCCCCTACGTAGAGTATGCTTAGGCCGGAGCTGACTGCTAAAATAAACTACTTAGGACAATTTTTTGAATGATAGTAAAGGCCATGGTGGTGGGGTTTAGGAGTGATTCCTATATTCAAGAGGTCTATGGTGCTAAAATGGTTCTGATGTTTCAAAAAGTTGACCTAAGTCACCACATCCTAATCTAAACCTGTCTCAAAGCCCAAAAAACATGTGAAACAACATTGTTTTCTTTTTAAAAAATTTTCTGGTAAGGCTAAGGAAATGGGAAAAAATGAAGATGAACTAAAAAGACACTATACTGGTGACTCGTCAGACTCATGCATTATCTAAGAAAAATAAATTACTGAAAAGGGAAATAACTGAAAGGAAATTAACTAAAAAGGGAAATAACGGAAAGCAATAAAATCCCCTCCCACACTTAAATCGAACATTGTCCCCAATGTTTCGAAATAAGATAAGGGGGGTAACCTGGAAAAGACTACTGAGGAGGGGCACTGGTGCCTTCGCCGTCCTGATGTGATGGTCTGGAACGACGGGATCTACTACGATGCTGGTCCCTCCGGTCGAGTCGTGCTGATAAAGCAGCCTGAGCACTCCGGACCTCTCGAAGGTTACCCAAAATGGAACCCTGAGTAGCCTCTACAAGCTGGTAGTGTCGGCTGTTGAACTCTCTCTGACGGTTCTGCTCTAATGAAATATCGTTCAAGGTACGGCAAACGTTGCTATAAGCACGATCCGAAACCAATCGCGATTGTTGCATGAAGCTCATATTGTCCGTCAGCTGCTGTGAAATAGTAGAGAGAAGGCCATCACGCCTTTCTTCTCTAGCTGTCATATCACGCCACATCTCCTCGGTGACAAAGAATCCAGGAGCAGTACCTGCAACAGGGTTAGAGGAAGATGGTGCAGTGTGTGACTGTGAAGGACGATGGGGGGACATGTGAGGGATGGGAGACTGCTCTCTCCGATCATACTCATCATCAGTGTCATGTGCCTCCCCATCGGGAATATTAGGAGGAAGTGGACCCAAAACACGTGGAGCATTAAGATCATAGGTCCAGTTCCTTTCATCACGTACATCAGTACGTCTACTGCATGGTAAAGCAACAGATGGGATAGCTACCCCATGAACCATCAACTCATAACCACCTTCTCTCCTTGTTCGGCACAATTTCATGTCTTTCAGAAATTTTAAATTAATTGTGCGAGGAGGTAGTGGTTCAAGTGTAGCTATCTCATCATTCAGGCCAAGAGCCCGAGCAATAGACGTAACAAGCCCTCCAAAAACAATCGGTCCTGTTTTATTAGTAAATAAAGTCATGTGGGCAAGCATAAACGGGACCGGATTGATGTGGGTTCTAGTGAGGCATCCTTGCAAAAATAGGAGTTCACGAGCATTAACCTTGTTTGGACTTTCCCGGCCAAAAATAGTACATGCCAAAAGAAGTCTAAAAACTCTTATGGCCGGGTTGTGAATGGTTGACGCAAGTATCCCTTCAAAAGAATTAATTGAAGTACTTGAAAGCCTTAGCCAGAAGGTAAATACCTCGGCCGACCATTCAGCATCCAAAGGTGCCTCACAAATCGAACCTTCCCTATGAGGGATTTCTAACAAATCTGCTAGCTCATTGGTACTGAATTCATATTCAATTCCAAACAGTCTAAAAATAACAGTACCGACAGTGCTAGCAGTGTTAGGACTGACAGTGTATATCAAAGAACTCAAAAACTCAGTTGTCAGCCTCTCATAGGTAGGTTCCTGATTAATGAAAATATTATGCAAGCCTAGAAATTCTAATAAATTAAAAACACTATGATAAATACCCAAAGCATACAGACAGTTATCGTCGACGTACCTAGTCGAGAGGATTTCTCGACTTTGAAGCCTCTGAATAATTTTCCGTTGCCTTTCGCCCGGTCTTCCATCACGAAGAATAAATCCGTTGAACTCCATTGTTGAAAAGCTCCTTAGGTAGTGAAAATAGTAGAAAAATGGTTTATGAGGGGAATGATAAAGTTTTGATTTTTTTGGTTTTTGATGGATGAAAATGGAAATGGATGTTGGATATGTTTTATGGATGGAGGGTATTTTGGAAATGGGGGAGCTTTAATGGGGTTCAAGGAGGATTTGGAAGGTTGGAAAAATGGGTTTTTGGTGAAGAAATGGATGAAAATGGTGGAAATGGGGATTGAATCCCGTATTTGTTGATGGTACGGTGTGGCGCCCGCCACAGGGCCTATGGCGCCCGCCACAAGGCCAATTCCTGGGCCTTGTGGTTTTGGATCCTCCTTTGGGCCTTCCTTGCACCTTTGTCTTCCGGGGGGTCTGAATAGCGTTTTCTTCTTCTTTTCAAGGCTTGAGGCTTGCATATTTTTATTTTGTGAAGACAAAAATGAAAATATTTTTGTCTTATATTTTTTTCTTTGCACGACAAAAAATAAAATACTTAAAAATCAAAAAAGAAAAAGAAAAGTTAGTGCATAATATGTATATATATAAGGAATTCAAAGTGCATGAAAATATAAAAGCTGCAATAAAGTAAAATATGTCTGGAAATGCGATAAATAAAAGGAAGTTAAATACTAGGGTAGTGTTGTCAGGGTGGAATGAGTCATGTGGTAGGTTTCTTATCCTGGCTTGATCCACGAATCTCAGCTATCTCCCTCCGAAGCTCGTCGATCGCCTGATGTAGAGCATCGGTCTCTGAGGCATGAGTGAGATCAGAAACCTGCATCTGTAACTCTAAGTCTGCCACTTCCTGCTTGAGCAGGGCAGTCTCCTTGCGGAGCTCATAAATCTGTGTTTGTAGGTCAGGTGGCTGCAGAGACATATTGTTAGACATAACAGTGATTCGGGGAGTAAGAGGTGTAGGAGTGTACTCAGCGGCGGGAGGCGATTTCGGCTCTTCGACAGTCTCTCCATAACCCTCTAGAGCATAACTCCAATTGGCAGGATCATGGACACTGGTCATCAGCGGATCTGGTAATGTAAAGTAGTGTATCGCTTCACCGTCGATCAACAATCTAAACATGTTGGGCTCAAAAGAAGCCCTCCTCATCAGTCCTCTATCAAGACAAAAATCAATATCCAGGGTGGTGTAGCAGCAGAAGGTCCTGAGGTGCAATAATTTGCGAGACAAACCCAATGCAGTAGCTATCTGTGTAACAATCCCACCGACATGGATGATGCCTACGGATGATCTGGCAACACTAGCAAGGCCCTTCAGTAGAAAGTTGCCACAAGCAACAGGGCGAGACTGAGTCGCACAAAACAGTAGGAAAATCTCCTCTTCACTTAGCAGTGTCTCTGTATCTGGAAAACCTAGGAAAGAATGTGCTAGAATCATCTGGAAGTATCTCAATGCAGGGTTGTGGATTACCTGAGAAAACTGGGTAGAAGGATCTTGGCTCCCTCCGCCTGATATTTTAGTCCAAAACTTTTCCACTTCTCTGCTCATAAAATACCCCATCGGAGTCTCTGGAATAGCATCAGGAGTAGTCTGGAAACCTAGCAAATCACCAAACTCTTTGTGAGAGAATGAGTAGTCAATCCCGAACAACCTAAAAACAGCGAGTCCATCGGGTCCAGCCCAAGGGTCATGATGAAACGAGCTGAGGAACTCAAGAGTCAAGTTCCTATAAGTGTTGTTCCTGTCGTCAAACTGGTCCCACTGGAGTTGATGGCATAAAAATCTGACGTTTGGCTCTATCCCCAAGGCATCCATGCAGTCATGGTCAGGGTACCTGGTAGGAGCCATAGGGCGTCTCATGTGAACATAGTAACGCTCTCTCTGTGCATCATCTCTAAAGGCCACGTGCATGTCATCAGGGTTCTGCATTCTGTACAAGGTTAGCAAACAAGTCCTGAAAGCACATAAAACATTCAATCGTGAGTCCTGACATAATAATAAAATAAACAAATTAAAATAAAGTAAAAATAAAAAGTACAAAAATAAGAAAAACCATGGGTTGCCTCCCATTCAGCGCTTGTTTAACGTCATTAGCTCGACGACCGATATTTAAACATCATTGGAAGGATATGGTGGATCACTCAGAGTATGACAGGTGTATGTTGTTGGAATGTCACCTCCTTCGTAGGGCTTCAACCTCTGTCCATTGACTATGAACAGTTTACATGTTTGGTTCTTGATTTCAATAGCACCGGATCTCAGGATCTTAGATACTTCGAAAGGGCCAGTCCATCTCGAACGGAGTTTACCTGGAAATAGTCGTAACCTAGAATCGAACAGGAGAACAGGATCGCCTATTTTGAAGTCTCTTCTTATGATTATTTTGTCATGCCAAGCTTTTGTTCTTTCTTTGTATATGATGGCATTTTCGTAGGCAGATTGTCTGAGCTCTTCTAATTTGTGGATATCAAGGATACGTTTCTCACCAGCTGTCAAGTAATCCAAATTCAAAGTTTTGATGGCCCAATAGGCCTTATGCTCCAACTCAAATGGTAAGTGACATGATTTTCCATAGACCAGTTGATAAGGGGTTGTTCCTATAGGAGTTTTGAAAGCGGTTCTATAGGCCCATAATGCTTCTTGAAGTTTCTGCGACCAATCTTTTCTAGATATAGAGACAGTCTTCTCGAGGATTTGTTTTATCTCCCTATTAGATACTTCCACTTGTCCATTGGTCTGTGGGTGGTATGGTGTTGCTACTCTATGCTTAACTCCATACTTGCTTAAAAGTTTATCAAATATTCTCGATATGAAGTGTGATCCTCCATCACTTATGACTAAACGGGGTGTTCCAAACCTGGGAAATATATAATTCTTGAATAATTTGATGACCACTCTGGTGTCGTTTGTGGGTGCGGCGATAGCTTCAATCCATTTAGACACGTAGTCAACAGCTACTAATATGTACTGATTTCCAAAAGATGGTGGGAACGGTCCCATAAAGTCCATACCCCATACGTCGAAGAGTTCTACTTCTTGGATATTTCTTAACGGCATTTCATTACGTCTTGAAATATTTCCTGTGCGTTGGCATCTGTCACACTTGACAATGAAAGCATGGACATCACGCCACATAGTAGGCCAGAATAGGCCAGCTTGAAGAATCTTGGCGTAGGTCTTAGATGTGCTTGCATGTCCACCATAGGGTGCAGAGTGACAATGCTCAATTATATTATTTACCTCTTCTTCTGGAACACAACGGCGGAAAATGCCATCTTTACCTCTCTTGAAAAGAAATGGATCGTCCCAATAGAAGTTTCTCACATCACTATAGAACTTCTTCTTCTGGTGGTAGTTTAGATCAGGGGGTATGATGTCAGCGGCTAGGTAATTAACAAAATCTGCATACCAAGGTACATTGCTTATAGCTAAGGATTTATGAAATTGCTCATGAGGGTCTGGGTTATCATCTTCAATGGTTTCTAGTTGGGCTATCAGTCTATCGTAGGCAAAATCGTCATTTATGGGTACTGGATCAGGTTTCAGGTATTCTAGCCTAGATAGGTGATCAGCTACCACATTATCAGTGCCTTTCTTGTCACGGATATCCAAATCAAACTCTTGTAATAATAGAATCCATCGAAGTAACCTAGGCTTGGCATCCTTTTTGCTTAGTAAGTAACGAATGGCAGCATGGTCGGGGTAAACTATAATCTTGGCTCCTACTAGATAAGATCTAAATTTGTCTATTGCAAAAACTACAGCTAGGAGCTCTTTTTCGGTTGTTGCGTAGTTGAGCTGTGCAGCGTCTAGGGTTCTACTGGCATAATAAATCACATGTAACTTCTTATCTTTTCTCTGACCTAGAACGGCTCCAACAGCATAATCACTGGCGTCACACATTATCTCAAACGGTTCCGACCAATCAGGGGGTTTCATTATAGGTGCTGAAATCAGAGCTTGCTTCAGAAGATTAAATGCTTCAGTACATTTTTCATCGAAGATGAACTCAGCATCTTTCATTAAAAGACCAGTTAAGGGCTTTGTTATTTTGGAGAAATCCTTGATAAAACGTCGGTAAAATCCGGCATGTCCAAGAAAACTTCTTATCTCCCTGATAGTCTTCGGCGGTTTTAGATTCTCTATGACTTCTATTTTTGCTTTATCTACCTCTATACCTTTTTCGGAAACTATATGTCCTAAAACAATCCCTTCGGTGACCATGAAATGACATTTTTCCCAATTTAGCACAAGGTTTACCTCCACACATCTCTCCAGGATTTTCTCAAGGTTGACAAGACAATTTTTGAAATCTGACCCACAAACTGAGAAATCGTCCATAAATACTTCCATAATTCCATCTAAATAATCAGCAAAGATAGACATCATGCAGCGTTGGAAAGTTGCAGGAGCATTACAAAGTCCAAAAGGCATTCTTCTATAGGCAAAGGTTACAACTGGGCATGTAAAGGTAGTTTTTTCTTGATCTTCGGGGTGAATAGGTATTTGGAAGAATCCTGAATATCCATCTAAATAACAAAAGTAAGAGTGTCTGGCTAGGCGCTCCAACATTTGGTCTATGAATGGTAATGGGAAATGGTCCTTCCTAGTTGCTTTATTTAATTTTCTATAATCTATGCACATACGCCAACCTCCATCAGTTCTTTTTGCTACAGGTTCGCCCTTCTCGTTTTGCACGACTGTGATGCCTCCCTTTTTAGGTACTACATGCACAGGACTCACCCATTTACTGTCCGAGATCTGATATATTATACCTGCCTCTAGTAACTTAAGAACTTCAGTCTTAACTACAGTACTCATTATAGGATTTATTCTACGTTGGTGTTCTCTAGAAGGTTTTGAATCTTCTTCAAGCAAAATCCGATGCATGCATACGGATGGGCTTATTCCTTTTAGATCAGAGATCTTATATCCTAAGGCTGAGGGGTACCTACGTAAAACTTCTAATAATTGATCGGTTTCTTCTTGGTTTAAGGTAGCACTGACTATAACTGGACGGTTCATATCTTCATCAAGAAATTCATATCTCAGGTTTTTAGGCAGTTCCTTAAGTTTTACGGTCGGTTTTATAGGGCAAGGCATAGGATCTGGGGTAAGAGATAAACATTCGTGAAGGTTATCATCAATGTAGGGTGTTTTATAATTGTCATCTTCCAAAATAAGGGTTGATGGCAATTTTATAGATTCAGTTTCTTCTTCTTGTTCTAATTCCCTAATACATTCTTCGATGATATCTAAGGCATAACAAGAATCTCCTATCACAGGTGCCATAAGAAATTTTGACAATATAAATTCTATCTTCTGGCCACCTACCTCAAAAGTTAGTTTTCCCTTTTTAACATCTATTACGGCTCCAGCAGTCGATAAGAACGGTCTACCTAGGAGGATTGGTATGTCGTCATCTTCTTTAATGTCCATGACAACAAAATCAGTAGGTATAAACAGCTGACCTATCCTAACAGGGACGTAATCAAGTATGCCTATAGGGTATTTAACGGATCTATCGGCTAATTGAAGTGACATCTTAGTAGGTTGTAATTCTCCTAAGTTTAATCTCTCACAAACTGCTAAAGGCATTAAGCTCACACTAGCTCCTAAGTCTAGAAAAGCTTTTTCGATGACATGATTCCCCAAAACACAAGGAATGGAAAAATTTCCGGGATCTTTATCTTTCTTTGCTAACCTATTTTCGGAAATAGAATTACATTCCACGGGTTTCGGATCTTCGAGTCTACGTTTATTTGTAAGTATGTCTTTGAGAAACTTAGCATAAGAAGGTATTTGGGTGATGGCTTCTGTAAAGGGGATTTCTACGTGAAGTTTTTCTATAACCTTAACGAATTTTTGATATTGATTATCGATTTGGGTTTTCTTTAATCTTTGAGGGTAAGGTATTGGTGGTTTGTATGGCGGTGGCGGTACATAGGTTTTATTTTTAGGTTCTTCTCCTTTTTCTTGACTTTCCGGGGTTTCAGGCTTCTCTGGTTCCTTTTCCTCATTCCTCTCAGAAGTTTCGGGCTCACTTAATCTAGGGTTTAAAGGTTCCTTATAAGCGGTTCCACTTCGTAGAGTAATGGCATTAGCTTGCCCTTTCGGGTTTTGTTGAGGTTGTCCAGGGAACTGTCCTCCAGGTGTAGTCTGTGGGGCTTGGTTTAACGCTACCTGAGAGATCTGGGTTTCAAGCATCTTATTATGAGTAATAATTTGATCAACCTTGGTTCCTAACTTGGTAATTAGTTCGTTAACATGGACGTTATGGTTCATGAACTCTTTGTTTTGTTGTTTTTGAGCAACGATAAAATCTTTTACAACTTCCTCAAAGCTCGGGCTAGGTGGTACAGGTTGCATAGGTTGATTTGTTCTAGGGGCTTGGTAACCTTGTTGTCTCGGAGGTGCGGTATTTTGGATAGGGTTATTATTTTTGTAGGAGAAGTTTGGGTGATTCCTCCATCCAGAGTTATATGTGTTTGAAAATGGGTTCCCTTGGGTATAGTTCACTTGCTCAGTGTTGGTTTCATTCAACAGATTGCATTCGGCGGATTGGTGTCCTTGCGTTCCACATATCTCACAATTCGGCGAAACTGCGGCAACAGTATTCGGAGTTGTACACATATGTTCGACTCTAAGGGCCAACGCGTCCATTTTAGCCTGCATCATGTCTATAGAGCTTAGCTCATGTATTCCTCCTTGGGCTTCCTTCTTTTCCACTGTCGCTCGTTCTACTCCCCATGATTGATGGTTTTGGGCCATATCCTCGATAAGGGCACTAGCTTCAGGGTAAGGTTTGTTCATCAGTGCGCCACCAGCGGCAGCGTCGATGGTCATTTTAGTGTTATAAAGAAGTCCATTATAGAAGGTTTGGATGATTAGCCAATTCTCTAGGCCATGGTGTGGGCATGCTCTTAATAGTTCTTTATATCTCTCCCAGGCTTCGAACAACGACTCTCCTTGGTGTTGGGTAAATCTAGTTATTAGGTTTCGAAGAAGAGCGGTCTTACTTGGGGGAAAATATCTAGCAAGGAAAACTTTTCTAAGGTCATCCCAAGTTGTTATTGAATTGGGTGGAAGGGAATCTAACCATGATAGAGCTTTATCTCTGAGGGAAAAGGGAAATAATCTTAAGCGTATTGCCTCAGGAGAAGCTCCATTGGTCTTAAAGGTGTCTGCTAACTGAAGAAAGTTTTTTAAATGTTGGTTTGGGTTATCAGTAGCGAGACCTGCGAATTGTCTCTGTTGCACTAATTGCAGCAGGGATGGTTTAAGTTCAAAATTATTGGTTGGGATAGCGGGGTTTACTATACTGGAACTAGGTTCCTCGTTTGATGGTTGGGCGAAGTCCTTAAGAGGTCTTCGGTTTTGATCTTCGGCCATAGCTCTCCTATTCCTATGGAAAAAACAAACGTGCGCGAGCGTAACGTTCAGGTTCAGCTAGAGGGTCTACTAAACTTCCGGCACTGCGAGTCTTTCGCATTGACCGGTGGGTAACAACCTTAGTCTAAACGGTATAACTACAGGGTAATGAAATTTGACGATATTGGTCCCCGGCAACGGCGCCAAAAACTTGATGCGTGTTTTTCGCAAGTGTACGAATCACGTCAAAGTAATATAAAAGATTATCGAATCCACAGAGACCAAGTGTCAATCTATCGTACCTGTTGTTATGGTGTTTATCTAAGGCAACTATTTTTAAGGGTTTTAGTAAGGGTGCAATGGTAAATAAAATTATAATTTTAAATAATAAATAAAATACAGACTCGAATGTAATTCACGTAATCAATGATAATCCAGTACTTGTTAATGGAACTACTTATGGGCAATGTTTTCTCTTTTGAAAGGAACTAATTTAACAGGAACTGTCGCTTTCGCGTATTCAGAACCGAGTTGTACTCTCTAATCAACCCATCCTATTGTCACGGATAAAAAGGTGCGTACTGCGTTAGAGTAGTAAACCTATTTTTAAGAAATATAGTTTCTTAACAAAGTTGAAAAGTATTTTAACCTGGACTTCTTAGCAAAAAGAGGTTCTTATGAACCAGACTCTAAATCTCATAACGCGTCCGAAAATCGTTTTAAAATCTCTTTTCTTTTTAATCTAAAAACTCCTAATGAACTATACAAAGCGCTTTTGGCTGTTTTTGAAATAGTTAAAAATAATTACTTGAATTGAAAGATAAAATAGCCCTTAGGTGTTTCCACGAACAATTATACTGATTACTGGTTTAATTACGATCCTTACATTCTAACCTTTATGGGATTAGTTAGACATGATAAAGTAAATATTCTTTTTATAGTTTTTCATATAAGTAATTTAAAGCGAGTGCGGGAAGTAAACAAAGTAAATGTGCGAGTGCGGGAAATAAACAAAGTAAATGTGCGAGTGCGGGAAATAAACAAAGTAAATGTGCGAGTGCGGGAAATAAACAAAGTAAAGTGCGAGAAAATAAATAAAAGTAAAGCAATGTGGAAAAATAAAATACTAACTGGAATTAAAATGGCGGCAGGATTAACTTCCTCCAGAGTGCTCCAAAACTCGAACCACAGACAGATTACAGACTCGATCACTCGATTGCAGAGGCACCCCGATGTGGAATGGCAACTGCTTTATAACTGATATATGCCTAGAGAATTCTAGTTCTGGATGAAGAAAAACGAAAATCTAAGGTCCTATTTATAGTAAAAACTGAAAGCATGAAATGACCGGGACGCCCCTCCACTAAAAAGTGGAGGTTATGAAATTTTGCCTTGTGGCGCCCGCCACAAGGTCATGGCGCCCGCCATGGTCCCTACAGGGGATGATGGAGTGGGGATCGTGGGTCTTGGAGGTTGAGGAGTGGTCTTGAGACGTGGCCACGTCATGGCTAACCCCATGGCGCCCGCCACGGTGGGTGCCGCAAGTGCAAAATGCTGAATTTCTAGGTTTTCGTCCGTTTTCACTCCTTTTTCACTCCTTTTCCCGATTCAAGCTCCGATTATTATAAAAACCTGAAAACATAAGAAAACAAAGCAATAACAAAGCAAAACAACAATAAAAGCTAAGAATGCATGCGAAATCGGAGTCAGAAATACGGTGAATTTTAGTGTGATCAGTACTCTTGAGCCTAGACCAACGCAAAAAGATGGAAAAGAAAGACAAAACGAAGGTGAGTGAAAAGAAATCAATAGCTCTCAAGACTTCTTCCTCGAAGTCTCAAGCAAAAGAGCAAAGTGATTATTCCTCAAGCGACGAAGAAGAAGAGGATAAGAGCGAAGATATGGGGTTGTTTGTCAAACGGTATAACCGTTACGTGAGAAAGAACAACATCCAACATTCCAAGAAGAACTTGGTAAACTTCCGGAAACAATCGAGATACTCCAAGGATGATGACTCAAAAGGTAAAAAGACTAGAGGGACGTGCTACAAGTGTGGAAAGCCCGGTCACTACAAACCGGACTGTCCGATGAACAAAAAGGGAAAGGACAAGGAATCATCAAAGTCACACAAGAAATCATCAAAGCCTAGGAGAGCATACATAGCGTGGGAAAGCGACAACGACTCTTCCTCCTATGATGAAAGTTCTAGTGATGAAGAAGAGTCCGTGAATCTATGCCTCTCCGCTCATCAGAAAAATAAGAAAAAACAGGTACGTCACTCTAAATATGATAAGTCCTCAAATATGTCGCATTCAGAATTACAAACCGCATTTAATGCCTTACATAATGAAGCAGTTGAAGCCTTCAAGAAACTTGCCTCTAGTAAGAAATTTTTTACGTATTTAGAGCACAAAGTTAAAGAGTCCGAAAAGAGATTAGAGGACCTTAAGGCTTCCATTGTGAAAGGCAATGAATTGGATTGTAAGAACAATAAAAATCCTTTCAACTTCGGGTGTGATACTTGTCATATTTGGCAAGGTGAGGTTAGAAACCTCAAGGCCAAATTAAACAAGGCACTTGAGCCTAAAGTTACATTTGCTATTGATAAAAAGGATTTTAGAAAAAGTATGATTAACCCATACCAAAAATATGCATATGTAATTAGGGATCAAGCAAGTGAAAGTCACTCTAAAGTCGATTTTGCATGCTTATACTGTTGCAAGAAAGGCCACTCCATTGGTAAATGCCGGTTTAGGAGATTTCTTGTTCCTAAAGGCATCTACCAATGGTTGCCCAAACGCAACCATTTTGTCGCTAACCTATTAGGATCCAATATGCCATTAGGTACCTCCTTGTGCTAATTATGTTTTGATAGGTGAAATGTGTCGAGACCACCGAGAGAAGATGGGTTCTCGACAGTGGGTGCTCAAGACACATGTCTGGAGACATATCCTTATTCATAGACTTTGTGGCTAAGAAGAAAGGGTATGTAACTTATGGTGATAACAACCGCGGAGCAATACTAGGTAAAGGTAGTGTAGGTAATCCCGCCTCTACTATGATTTCTGACGTGTTGCTTGTCGAAAACCTTAAACATAACCTGCTTAGCATTAGCCAATTATGCGACAAAGGATACAATGTATCTTTTTCAAAAGATTGTTGCAAAATTGTGCATGAAAATGATAAGAAGAATATGTTTAATGGTTTTAGAGTAAACAACGTATATATGCTTGACTTAAATGAAGTATCATTAACAAGCGACAAATGCCTCATAACTATGAGTGAAGACTCATGGCTATGGCATAGGCGTTTAGCGCATGTTAATTTTGACTTACTCAATAAGGTAGTCTCAAAAGACCTAGTCTTAGGACTTCCCAAAATAAAGTTCACCAAGGATCACCTTTGTGATGCTTGTCAAAAAGGGAAGCAAACGAGGATCTCATTTAAATCCAAAAAGATAATTTCAACAACGAGACCTCTTGAACTTCTACACATGGACTTGTTTGGGCCGTCTAGGATCAAAAGTCTAGGAGGAAACTATTACGGGTTCGTAATAGTGGACGACTTTTCTAGGTTTTGTTGGACCATCTTCTTAGTAAGTAAAAGTGATACATTCGCCGCTTTTGAAAAGTTTGCTAAGCTTTCCCAAAATAAGTTAAATACAAACATAGTGTCAATTAGGAGCGACCATGGAGGTGAGTTTGAAAATCACTTATTTGAAGAATATTGTGGTAACCATGGTATAGATCATAATTTCTCCGCTCCACGCACTCCTCAACAAAACGGGGTTGTGGAGCACAAAAACCGCATTTTAGAAGAATTGGGAAGAACAATGATTAACGAAAGTGGTTTACCTAAATATTTTTGGGCCGACGCCATTAGTACGGCGTGTTATGTTTTGAATAGGGTGCTTATTCGCCCCATTCTAAATAAAACACCGTACGAACTTTTAAAAGGGCGAAAGCCGAATGTTTCTCACTTGCATGTGTTTGGATGCAAATGTTTTGTATTAAACAATGGAAAGGAAAACTTGGGCAAATTTGATTCCAAAGCTGATGAAGGTATCTTTCTCGGATACTCTCAATCGAGTAAAGCATATAGAATATATAATAAACGATTACTTGCTGTAGAAGAGTCTGTGCATGTTACTTTTGATGAGTCCTACCCGAGAAATGTCGGAAAGGATAGTGTTGTTCATGGTGCAGGTACATCCACTGAAGACATACTCAAAAGTGGCGAGACAGGGATTGATCAACCTGACAAAGCCAAAATTGAGGAGGATAAAGATGTACACCGTGATGTAACAGAGGAAGTTCATCCGCCTTCGAACGATGATCTCCCTCAAGCGTGGAAGTCATATAAAGACCATCCAATTGAAAACATTCTTTGAGACATCACAAAGGGTGTAACAACTCGATCGAAGCTAAGTAATTTCTGTTATCACTTCACTTTCGTGTCATAGATGGAACCTAAAAACCCTAAGGAAGCCCTACTCGATGAACATTGGTATTTGTCTATGCAGGAGGAAATGAATCAGTTCACTAGAAATGAGGTTTGGGACCTTGTCCCTCCTCCGCGAGGTCATTGAGTAATCGGCACCCGCTGGGTGTTTAGAAATAAATTGGACGAGAACAGAGTAATAACTCGCAACAAAGCGTGTTTAGTCGCGCAAGGGTATAACCAAGAGGAAGGCATCGAATATGAGGAAACTTATGCGCCGGTTGCCCGACTCGAGGCTATACGCCTTTTACTCGCTTTCGCTTGTGCGAAAGATTTTAAGTTATTTCAAATGGACGTCAAAAGTGAGTTCCTTAACGGGTTCATAAATGAAGAAGTCTATGTTGCTCAACCACCTGGTTTTGAGTCTCATGAGTATCCTGATCATGTCTATAAACTGAAAAGAGCTTTGTACGGTCTCAAACAAGCTCCTAGAGCTTGGTATGAGAGACTAAGCAAATTCTTACTTGATCAAGGCTACTCAAGAGGAAAGGTTGATACTACTCTCTTCATTAAACGTCAAGGAAAACACTTAATTCTTGTACAAATTTATGTTGACGATATCATATTTGGATCCACTAACATGAATCTCGTAAGAGAGTTTGCTAAGCTTATGCAGGGTGAATTCGAGATGAGTATGATGGGTGAACTCACATACTTTCTCGGTTTGCAAATAAAGTAACTGAAGGAAGGAACATTCGTGAGCCAAACAAAATATTCTTTGGATCTTCTCAAGAGATTTGACATGGCAAATTCAAAGGCCATAGACACCCCTATGACAACATGTGCAAATATGAGTAAAGATGAAAGTGGTAAAGATGTTGAGGTAAAAAGGTACAGAGGTATGATTGGCTCGCTTCTCTATCTTACTGCTTCGCGTCCCGACATTATGTTTAGCGTGTGTATGTGCGCCAGATACCAATCATGTCCTAAGGAATCCCACCTAAAATCTGTCAAACGCATACTTCGATACCTATCTGGTACCCGAAGTATGGATTGTGGTATTCTAAGGGTAATGATTGTTCATTGGTAGGCTTCTCCGATTCCTATTTTGCCGGTTGCAAATCGGATAGGAAAAGCACCAGTGGTACGTGTCACTTATTTTCAAATTCCTTGGTCAGTTGGCACAACAAGAAACAAGTGTCTGTTGCCCTGTCAACCGCCGAAGCGGAATACGTAGCCGCCGGTAGTTGTTGTGCGCAAGTCATATGGCTTAAAAAACAACTATTGGACTTCAATTTGAAGCTAGAACGTGTTCCAATATTTTGTGACAACACCAGTGCTATAAATCTTACCAAAAATCCGGTGTTACATTCACGTACCAAACACATAGAAATTCGACACCGTTTTCTGAGGGACCATGTAGAGAAGGGTGATGTTATCTTTGAACACGTTGATACTAAAAACCAACTAGCGGACATTTTCACAAAGCCGCTAGCCAATGAGCCCTTCTTTCATATCCGTCGAGAACTTGGTATTCTCGACATTTCTGATCGGGTTTAACAATTACTACGTTCATAATTAATCTATTTACAACTATGCTTTTGTACCACTAACAACCTTTTGAGTTTGTTGCAAGAACAAATATGTGATTAACAAGTGTGGTCGGTATAGAGGTGATATTGCTCCTTTCTCTCTCTTTTTATCTCTCTCTCTCTAAACAATCATGACTTGAAAATAACTATATCGTTCGACAATCATGGTACTTATATATGTATATGACTTTTGCTGGCTGATACTATGTGTGTTGAATGCAAATCATATTGTGAAAAGGTGAATAGGCATGATAAATAGGCAAATATGGCATTCTGCATAATATGAAACTGAAAAATTGGGTTTTTGAAGCTTATGAGTCGACCTAAACAGGACAATGGTCGACGCATGCTGTAAACTTTCAAAATTATCAAAAAATGTACAGTATGCGTCGACGCATGCAGGGGCTATGGTCGACGGCTCGCGTAAAAACCCAGAATTCTTCTTTTTTGAAAACCGTTCCAAGTTTCCACTCCTCTACATTTAATGTGCAGTCAACTTTTGTTATGATTTGATATGGCATTTGTCTTGTAAATTGCATCTAGACATCTAGTGTGTCCTCTTGTCTCCTTCCTCTTCCCAAAATCCCTAAAACCTCTCTCTATTAAAGACCTTAGTCTTCATCTTCTCCAAAATTATCCTCAACCACTCTCTTCAAAGTTCATCTCTACAACTTCTCCAAAAATCATCATCAATGGCTTCCTTTCTCCACAAAAATACAGGTAAGAGATCAAAAGCCTCATCATCATCTGCTTCAGTTCCCGTTACCGCTGTTTCACTAGTTCATCCACCTGTTGTTGAAAACTTCAACAAGAGTATCAGTAAAAGAGCCATAGTTCCACAACATGCTTTCTACCAGACAACAGGTGAGCGCTTGCGTCTCACCCAAATTCTGTCTCTGCTGGAAGTTCAAGGGTTCTTCAATTTTCTAGAGTGCAATACAAAGTATAGTGAGGATTTGGTCAGGGTGTTCTACACAAATCTGCGGGGTAACTTTCAAGATCAGCATTTCCACACTTCTGTCGGCAATAGACTGGTAAATATAAATTCTGAAGTATGGAATAAGTATTTTGATATGACTGTTGATGCTGATGCACCACCTCTTCACGAGGTAACGGACACTCGTACCGTGCCGGGGTATGAATTTAAGAGCGCTCTGAATGACATGCTCAAAAGACCCTATCCAGATGCAATTGTCAACGGTGATGCTTTTCCTAGAACGGTCATAGCCGGGAAACTCAGTACAGGGGAGCGCATCCTTCAGTGGATCGTCGCTCGCATACTACGAATGAAAAAGGGTGGATTGTCCTGTGTCGAACAAGTTGAGGTACATCTCATCTATATATTGAAACATAAGATCAAAATAAACTGGCCATACTATATTGCTAGCAGGATTTTTGCTCTGAGAGACTCAAGTAGAGGCACTGCTTTAGCCTATGGGTCGTTTATTTCGGAAATTCTTGCCGCAGCAAATGTTGTATACCCAACATTCCCTTGTGTCTCAGTCCCCTCTGACAAAGAATTTAGCACCAAAACCCTTGCAATGATGGGGTATTTCTGGTGTGTTGAACGACGACCATACAGATTTGTCCGTCGCGCCAATATTCCTCCGGTGCTTCGTGACAGTTCCGATGAAAGCTCTGAAGAATAAAGTGAAGAACAAGGTGAAGAAGACGATGAAGAAGAAGATACAGATGCAGAGGTACAAGAACCTATCTGTGAGTCTCAAGACTATCATCAATCTCCAGTTCAAGATACGCCTCCAAATACCGATTGGGTCCAGTATTCAGCTCCATCAGAAGCACAAGAAGGCGATTATACAAATCAGGGATGGGGTGAATGGCAATACACAGGCTGGACTACCCTGAGTAGATTCTACGACCCATATCGCGGCTACCCTCAAGACTATCAACCTTCCCAGCACTCATCACCTCCTCCACCTTCGGACAACTCTGAAGTCATCAATATTGAAGGAAAAATAACCCTTGTGTTCAGACGTTTATATCTTTAAAGGGTAATATATATCTTAAAGGTTTATTTTCCTATGTTGTGCGCATGAAATGTGGTTATATTGCAGTAGCACGATGTGCTTTTGATTGGTGGATGCAAAATTTGTGAGCTTGCATTTTGGAAGGCATTGACAAAAGGGTTGATTGCCAATTGAAAACAGTTTCCAAAAGTCACTGGTGTTAGCAGTCGCATGAGAAGTGCATTGATTACATAAAAAAAACTTGAAAGGAAAAGTTCATAACACAAAAGTTTTCTACATATGGAATGATGTCTCTGCTATATAAATAAATTTCATTAAATCAGTGGCTCAACATCTCTTTCATTGAGAATCTATAGCAATCGAAATAAGGGATCAAGCTTGCATGTTATTGGTCGAGTGACTTTTCCAGATTTTCAAAATAATGAAACGATTCATGTTACGCAAAGCTCCACAACCATAACACAGAACCTGTTGCTCTATCTTCCACTATTCACCAAACTTGTACATGTGAAACTCAAAAGCAAAAAACCATCCGTGTAAAGCCATGACTCCTGCAAACCATCACGCCAACAAAAGTCCCGAGCCACACAAGTGTATATATGCAACAACAATAACAAGGCAAGAAACATGTCACACGTGATTTTCAAAGATGAACATACAATTCAAAACCAAGTAAGAATCAAAATAGGATGCAATCAGTTCACAAAAATAGCGAGATTACTATGACTACCAAAACAGAAACAATGGCCGCTAACACTGTTAGTAGATTTATCATCTTGCCATGCATTGAGATAATGAGAGAACAAGAGAAGTTCAAACAAAAAAACTTCACAAATCAGATCTATAGTAAAGTAATGTCTTAGTTCTAATGCTTGTGCTACTAAAGCTTCACCAATGTGTTTTATTTAGATCCTCATCACTCATGACTAAATAATTTATAACACTATGGTAGTGCAATACATGTGAGGTATATTCATTTAGAATCACAAGGCCTAAAGGATTGACATCCTTGATCAAATTCCACGAGATAAAGTTTTCTCCAAGTCACTTACCTTTGTGCCAAGGAGTCCATGACCTCATGCTTCCTTGTCTTTGCCAAACCTTCATGTACAAACAAAAGCATATTGATATATTGATTCATGGAAGAATAAACAAAAGCAATAAAAAAAGCATAATCATCTTCAATGAAACAAAACCATGTTAGTATTGTAAGAAAGTGAAAAAGATTGTATTTACGCATGGTAAAAAAAACTCATAGAAAGTTATCCATTTTAGAAGGACAATAGCAATACCAACAAGTTTCAAGTTTTTCTTCATTCTTGTATCATGCTTTAGTTGAAGGCTGAGAGGGCATCCTGGAGTTTTGGGAGTGAGGGTGAATGAAGTTGACCTCATGTTTGCTTGCCCTAAACCAAAAAAAATTATACGCATCAGATGGGATTCATAGCAGAATAAACGGAGTGTATTATTCACGAGAGATTAGAACAAAGATCGTAAGGTCACTTAAACATTTCAAAGGGGAGAGTTGTTTTAAGTCAAAATAAAAACTCCCACATTAGCAATTTAGAGGTAGTTAAAATTGTGAATGCACGCAGTAAATCCAATTGAAATTAAAATGTTTTAGAGAGAATTTCTTTTCACTACAGACAAAAAGAAAAGGATGAGTCATTGTTACCAAAATCCCACAGAATCAGCACTCGTACGAATAATCCCTAACGGTATTCATTTTTACTCAGCGCACCTCATCAGACCTTGCACAATTTGATTCCCCTCACATGTATCAATTGGCCCTATAAATGATACTGCTACCACCATTCAAAGGGGGCGGCAAAAAAATAAGGCAATATTTCATGAGCACAACCCTAATCATAAAAGAAAAAACTCGTTTTGTTTAAGAATTGCCCAGAGTTTTTTTCCATTAAAACTCTGAAGTAGTCTGAGCTAAAATCTAGTTTCTCTCACGAAGAAGTAGGAAAAGACAAAGGGTTCAGGGAGAAGAAGAAGGAGAGAAGCAAGTAAAAATAAAAGAAGGTCCAGAGTGCCTACCCATACGCGATTTGAAGAGAACGTCAAGAGGTAGCTTTCTTAAACTTTGTTGCTCCGTTGAATCCTTGCTTATTGTCGCCTCCTGAGGTGTTTGAAGTGTAGATCTATGCTTCTTTCTGGTTGATTTTGCTTGTTTAGCTTATTATTGGCTTGTTTTAGAGATTAAGGTTTATTTGGGATTATTGTCTATTTGAAGCGATTTAGGATTTTTTTAGAGAAGTTTAGGTTCAGATTTGGGATAAAGAAGGAATTTGGTTTAGGGTTTTAGTTAGAATATTTTGGTTTAGAGGTGTTTTTGCCGAAGAAGACGGCGACGGCCACCGCGCGCCACCATCTTCTCTAGCCAGCTTTCAATTTCCGGTGAGAGGTACGGGTGGTAGAGGAGAGAGGGGCTAGGTTTAGAAGGAAGTGAGGATGTTTGAGAGAGAGAGGGTCAGATTGTGATGAGTATATTGCAACCTTGGCCTCTCTTTTTATCTCCTCTGCCACGCGGGTAGCCTTTTGTTATTGGTGTCAGTGGGTGCCGATGGTAAGTGTCACCGACCTTGGATACTTCCCATTCCATGTGGCTCTCTCTCTACTTCTCTACCATGCGCGTGCGTGTAGCATCCGTTGATCAAGAGTCAAGATTGACTCACGTGGAAGATGGACGACCCAGATTTCACCTTTGAGTTAGGGGTCTGATTGAAGACCACGGTGGACCACTCCTGCGTTGGGCCTCAGTCTTACTGGGCCTGGAGAGTTCCGTTTCCACACCCCCATTCTAGGCAGTTTCCTGGCCCATGTAGTTTAGTGGTTTGTTTTTTAGTTATTTTATTTTATTTATTTAATACTTTATTTATTAATAATAAAATGTGTAAATTACCTTTTTGTTTAGAAAATGTTCAGACTAATAAAATAAATATTTATTTATTCATTTATTTTAAATATTTGTATAATAATTAGTTATTCTCTCTTAGTTAATTTATCAAATAATTATACTTAAATTAATTATTTTTGCTTATTAAATTAAAAAAACAAACAATTTTTTTTAATTTTTTAATTGACTCCTAACTTTAATTTTTAGATTTGTTAATTATTATAATCGTATAACTCAATTAGTTTTTTGTTATTTAAAATAAGGAGTCAATCATAAAATTACGTTTTAATTTCCTCTTAACATAAACTTATTAGGTTACTAATTAATTAAATAGTTTGGACTAACGACTTTGCCTTTTTAATTGTTTATGTGACGTTTATACACTTTGTTCTTGTGCGTTTAATCATGTCTTAATTATGTTCATCATGTGTTTATTCAAAATCCATTTTCAAACTAATACCTTGATTCTCAAATCAAGTCATTTCTCAAATACCTTGTAAGCCGATTGTTTTCACGATCGCCATCAACCTTATAGCCTCCTCTTGGGCTTTGTACAACGATGTTTGTTACACCCTTCACATACATGCTTGTCTAAATGAATTGTTTATAAGATTAAAGTCAAATAAACTTGATTCAACGTCAAGTATTTTCCTAAACAAATGCACTTAACCACTAACTTCTCAAAGCATACTTGACTCATATCAAGCCATCTTACCCTCTTGTAAGTTGAGTGCTTTCACCTTGCCATCAACCTCATCCTATACCCATAGGATCTCCCTTCCAGTAGTTCAACCTTATTCGTGTCATACGTAAACTTAAATCTCGACTCACATTGAGTATTTTTATCAAAGTAAACTTAATATACTTAACCATATTTAAACACAATTTTATTAAAAGAGGAAAAGGGAGTTGGAATGGAATCTTCGATTCCTCTTCTTGATTGTTTGGGCCCGAGGAGCCTTTCTTAAGTTCAAACAATTGTCTTCTCTAAAAAAATTTACAATGCAACTCTGCATCAAATCATTTCTATAATAAACAAATTCAAAACCTGTTTTCCTAATACTTAGATGAAAAAGAGAGAGAGAGTCGAGCCTTTGACTCACTCTCCCGATTACTTGGGCCCGAGGAGTCTTTCTTAAGCCTCAAGTAGTCGTCATTCATAAAATACTTTAACTATACCGAAATTCTTTCATACTTAAGGTTGAAAAAGAGAGAGAGTTGAATCTTCAACTCACTTTCCTGATCACTTGGGCTCGAGGAACCTTTCTTAAACTTCGAGTGATCGTCACCCGATCAAAATACAGACACATTAATCCAACTTCTCGCCATCGTGCGATTAAAACTTTTTCCTAAAAGAACATTATTTAGTCTCTTCTTCCACGCATATGAACTAGTGTTTCAGCCTCCCCTAGTGAGCAGACAAGCCAATATTTAGCAGTTAGAAAGTGATTTAAACGATTGTTCACAAAATACACCAATCGATCATAGTCCCACGAACTACGATGCTCTGACTTTCCCATTGCACGGGGGAGTACGTAGGCACAAGGGCCCCAATCTTTGGCGAGCACCCTATATTAAAACCACATTTCCCCCTAGTAAGCAAACCCTTTAGAAGATAAACAAACTTAGCTAACTTCTCTCACGAATCGAATCAAGAGGTTCCCGTTGAGTACAACGGATGTAGAGGGTGCTAATACCTTCCCTCTTTTGTAATCGACTTCCAAACCTAGAATTTGGTTGCGATGACCATGTTCTTATCTCTTTAAAGGTTTTATCGATATTTTCCTATTCTTTCCTTGGAATGAATAAAGTTTGGTGGCGTCTCTGTTCAAACGTTTTTTCCGCGTCCATCGCAAGGATTGTATTTTTCGAGGTACGACAGATGATGACTATGCTGGGGAAATCGCATAGCCCTATGTGTTGCACCCCAAAATTTGCTCAACCTTTTCTTAACTTGGTTTATGTTTCATTTCGTTTCATTTTTGTTCTAGCATTTGCATTGCATAACATGTTGCATTGAACAGGGCATCAAGAAGTTTTTGCACCTCAAGAGGAGTCTTCTAAGGGGTTTGAGCCTAAGCAAGGGTGGTTACTCAAGCTTGTCAGGACATCCTGAAGTGGTCAGTGTATTGTGAAAGGACAGATGGATGTGTACGGATCAACTCGTAACTGCGAGGCCAAATGAAGAGCATCCGAGGTTCGTGAATGCATGATTTTGGGTATGAGATGTAAAGAAAGCTTATTGAGGGCCTTGAGGGTCATTGTGGAGCTTATTCAAGTGGTTGTGTGAAGTGGAACAAGCCACAGTTGAAAGTATCGCTGTTAGGGTTTTCATCTGGTAAATCCTCAATCAACTGTGCAATTGAAGAAGATGGAAACTCAATTCAAAGGCTCTATGGTCATGGGATGTTGTGTTAATACATATGAGACATCATTTCAAGTTCAATTCATCAAGGGTTAAGTGTGTGAGAAGTTACTAAGTTAGGGTTCTCAGGGTAAAATCCCCTATTTAGGCCTGACTTCAAGACCACCTACCTCAAGATAAAAGTATCATCTAAATTTTTGGCCAACATGGAACTTGTATATCATGTTATTAGATTTAATTTGAGTACTAGAAGTCCTCGATTGGATTTATAGAACTCAAGTTATGATCCGGACAAGTTACAGGTCATTTGAGGTATGTGATTTTGGTCAACAAAAGTCAACCAACTTCCAAGCCAGTTTTGACGTAGAAGGGTGTTTCTCCTCAACTTTTGACCAACATGAAAGTTGTAGGTCTTGATATTAGCTTTCCAAATTGTATTAGAAGTCTTTCATCTGATTTGTAGAACTCAAGTTATGAGGTTTACAAGTCAGGGGTATTTTGGGAAAGTAAGATTACAGGTCATAAAGTTATAAGTCCATTTCACCAACTTGCACACTTCAAATGGAAATATTTTCAACATGAAAATTGCTTCAAATGGGGCCATTTGCACTACTAAATCATCTCTTGTCATGGTGGGAGCTTGGATTGAGAATTTGGGGTTTGAATTTTTCATAAAGGAGGCTTAAATTGAGAATTTGAGAATTTATGGATTTTAAACTTTTTCAAGGCAAGTTTGTGCATTTTTTTGATTGCAAATAACAATTCAAAGACATTTTCATTTTCACATTGGAATTTTGAAGTCTCAAAATTGGCCATTTTCATGGTTTCTTCCTCTTGAAGTAACAAAATGAAAATCAACCATAGGATCAAAATTAAACCTCCAATCTCATTCCTTTAATCTACGCAACTGATTTGTAGTGGATTTGGATCAAAAAACTAGTTGGTGTAGTGGTAAAAACGTGCATGGTATTTTCAAAAAGTGTTGAAATGTGAATTTTCAAAGTGGGCTGTTTTGCTTGAATTAAAGCCCCATTTGATCACAAACCAATCATATAAGTATTCTAGATGAATTTTGAGGCAGAGCTAGGTCATTTTGCTGCATGAACAACCATTTTTGTTTTTAAAAAAAGTGGTGAAAAACTCAAAATCCAATTCTTAGATTCAACCATTTTCAGACCAAATCAAGCTTGCAAACACCTCAATTGAAGTTCATGGAGTGATTTTGGACATTTTTTGTTAAGCTTAATCACCATTTCAAGGCCCAGTGGAGGCTCTCCACTAGGTAAACTTTATTTCAACTTTACACTCTTAATACTCCATGATTTTCCACCATTTTCGTTGCATTTGAACCTTTGTGATATGTAGATCATTTCTGGATCATTATTGTTTGTGTTTATGACATTTGGTATTTTGAGCTCAAAGTTGTGTTGTTTCTTTTTGATGTTTTTTCATAGTGTTTTGCTCTAATTTTCATGGATTCTTACTCCTTATAACATGTAGATGATGTTTGGACCTTTTATTTTAAGTTTTGGTGAACTTTATTTTTTGGCATGTTTGCTTGTTGTTTGATTTGTGGAGTGGTTGTTGAGAATTAACGAAAATGGAGGTTGGATTCATGTTCCTCTCGGAGAGTAGATGAATTTTCATCTAAAATTCGCAAGAAACGGTGAAGAATTGGTGAAGCTCATGTGGGGAACACGAATCGCGGCGGCCGGCGGTGGGCATGGCGGTGGCCGGCGACTTTTCTGGCGGACTGGCTTGGCCGGAATCCAAAGGTTGAAGACGAAGGTGACGTGGCGTTGTCCCGTTCGTCCGTTCTTGGTTTTTCTGATCATGTGGTTTGGAACAAGACTCATGTGTTCCCTCTTTTGCTCATGCACACACAATTTAAACCTCAATTCATTAATTGAGGTGGCACATTCTGGTGCCTTGGATCTGTTGACCAGTATGCACATCTGGTGGTTGTGTTTTTTTTCTTCATTTTTGTTTTCTATATTTATTTCTTTTACTTGTTTGCACTTTAAAATTTCGTTAAAAAATAGCACAAAAATGTTTAAAAATTCTGAAAAAAAATCTTGAACATACTTTAACATGTCTTTTAATTTTGTGCATTTTTAATTTCGTTTTTTGATGCATTTTTCTTTTATTTTCATATTTTCCTTTTAAATGGTCATTTAATGATGTGAAAAATGTGTGCTGACTTGTTGATTTTATTTCTTGCTCATGGTATGGATTAAACTTCTAATTTCTTTTTGAGCATTGTTTTAACATGTTGATTAATCTCCAGATAATTTTTCCATAATTTTTAGGTGTTGTTTCCATGTGGTTTGAATTTCTTTTTGTTCCCTCTCCATTTCTTCCTTGTTTTGGGACACTCTTGGTGTTTGCCTTCTGTTGAGGCACTTCCCTTTTGATTTTCAATCTCTCCTTTTGACCCCTAGTTTCTAATACCTTGGGGGTCCTCTGAGATTTTATTTGGCATTTTTTAGATGCATTTTCTTATTTTTCATGTATTTTACAAGTTGCTTCATGTTTGTGCATCTTTGCTGTTGTACTGGTTTTGTTTTGCTTCCAAAAGCTTGGTTGTGCATTATTGATGAACCTAATTCTGATTGTTTCATGTTAGGGACTTGTTATAGGTCTTGTGTGATAATTCATGGGTCTTTATCATATGCATAAGTTGTTCATTTGATCTCATACTTTCATGTTTGCATATTGTGTTTCCATAAATGATGTTTGCTTGCATTCTTTGATGTTATTGTTGGCATTTGCTTATGATGTTTTGCTTTAACCTTTGAGATCTCTTCTCCTCATCCCCATTCTGTCCAATGACCTTGGAATACTACTTAAGGTTGCTTGGTTCCTCCTGAGGAGGAACCTGAAGCTTGCCTAAAGTAATGAATCCATGAGGACTTTTTCTCATTGTTTTTGTTACTTGTTTTCTATGCATATTCTTCTCCTCTTATATTGTGTTTATTCATACCATGGCTTGAGGTTGAGATGAGCTTGTGGAGGTTCCGGTCCCACACATATTTCCTCCCTCACTTGCATTGCATCTTTGTCTTCCTTGTTGCATTCTTCATTTGCATTGTTTCTTCTTCTTTTGTCTTCCTTCCCTTAGGATTTCTAACCTCTCTTATGATAGACATTAGGGTTCTAACCATGTATGATAACATTAGGTAGTCCCCTTTCAAACTCAACTTTAGGTGCACATTTCATGACAACTTTTAGGGTTTGGACTAGTCCCCCTTAGTTCGTCCTCTTTCTCTTCTCATCTTCAAACAACTTCAATCCACTTAATAAAGCTTGACCATTGTTGCACGCTACGAGCCTTAAGCCATTTGGGAAATGATGATTGGGTGGTTGCCTCTCAACTATCTAGAATGTTAGTGTATGTCCTTCGGACGATATACGAAGCATTCACTCCTAGATCATAGTCTCTAGTGTAGCATGAGTCACAAACCAAATTCAAAACACTTCTTCCTTAAAAAACACAAAAACAATTCAAACTATTTTGCACCATTTGGGGTCTTAATCAGGAAAACTCTTTTCATAAACAAGAGTGTTGTTAACTTTCAGTCCTATCGCAAACGGTAACGCCTAAGTCTCCAAAGGTCGAGCTGCATACACCAACTGCTAGAACTGTCTGTTAACCCTACTCGGGTAAAACTTTTGAACAACATGTGTTCTCGTAAGCCCGAACTACGTTTGCTCTGATCTTTCGTACCAGACGAAAGTACGTAGGCACAAGACGCGATGTCTTGGCGAGCAACCTTCCCCCCTTCTTTAGTCATAGTTAGGCGAACTACGTTGACTCTGACTTTCCCATTGCACGAGGGAGTACGTAGGCACAGAGCGGCGATACTCTGCCGAGTCAGTTCTTTTTCTTTCTCTTTTGTCCATAAGCCTTTAGCGTAGATAGTTTATACACTCTTTTAGCTAGACAACACATGCGTGGATCCCGTCGAGTACGATGGACGTGAGGGGTGCTCATACCTTCCCCTTGCGTAACCGACTCCCGAACCCAGACATGGTTGCAATGACCTTGCCTTTTCCTTTTTCTTTAGGTTTTTGCGATTATTTCCTTTCCCTCTCTTTGGGATAAATAACGAAAGTGGCGAATCTTCTGTTTTTTTCCGCCGGTTTTTTTTTGCAGTAGCGACAGCTGGCGACTCTGCTGGGGAAAACGGTATCCCCTATGCGAGTCAATCCTAGCGCTTGTCTGTTTATCTTTGGGTGTTGTATATGTGTGCTTTATTTACTTTCGCATTTTACTTTCCCGCATTTATTTTCCGCATCATATATATCATTTGTGTTGTGTTGTGGGAATGGGAAGTTCTGATGAGTGATAAGCCGGACCTGGGCTTGAGTACAAACATAGCATTAGAAGCGAAAAGTAGTGGTGAACCTGTATGTTAGGCATGCACTAGTTCCCACAAAATTTGCACTCATACGAGATTCTTTTTGATGACTTTCTTTCCAGTCCAGTGGGCCGTTGAAAGGATTTCAGATTTGAGGGTTGTCGACTCTGGGAACCGATCATTTGTGAGTCAGTTAAGTGAGGCCTCTTCAGGAGATAATGATGCCAAACCAGAAATGATGAGCGTATCATCATTTCTTGAAAGTCTGTGACGCTGACAAACGCATAGGATGCCATACCGTATCAATAAATAGGTACATACCTGTGAGTGGGACTGGGGTTATGCAGGAAACTTTTACCTTCAAATTACCCGGTTTTCTCTGCAGTTTGAATCTGGATTATTGGTATTAGTTGGTTTCCGTCGGAGCAGTGTTGCGTTATTGCTAAAGCAGAGCTTTGATCTTCCTCAGTCTACAGCACAACGGTCTTGATCCCTTGTGTGTGCATTAGCATTTTGCATTTTTGCATTGCATTCGCATTTCATTTTTGCATATCCATCCTCAGCCGGAACAGGGAGCTTACCCGTCTTTTGTCTGCTTCGTCAGTTGATTTCCCGACATTCGTATTGGACTTGAGTTAGCTTCTGAAAGGATCATGGACAGAGGAGAGAAAAACTTGGTTGTTACGAGGGCAGAGTTTGAATTGATGAAGAATCAGTTGAGTCAGCTCGTGGAGGCCATGTCAGCTATGACTAGAGGAGAGACCGGTACTCAGAAGACTCCAGTGCATAATATTGCTCAAGCTCATCCTGTGCCGATTCTTGTTGAAGAGCATCCCATTGTCAGAGATGGAGATTCTTCCTCTCTCTATGACACAGAATATCATAGTGTCACCTTCTCTATGCCATATTCTCAGAGGATTGTTCCAAAGGTTAATGCTGAAGACCCAAAGACTGTTGAGTTTATGGGAAAATGTCAGTTGTTGGAGGAAAAGCTTGATGCCTTGATGAGTCAGAATACTCTTGATTTGAATGCTTCGAGCATGTGCTTAGTGCCAGGTCTTGTGATGCCACCGAAATTTAAAATGCCAAATTTTGAGAAGTTCAAAGGAGATAGTTGTCCGGAGCAGCATTTGGTAATGTTTTGCAGAAAAATGACTTCACATGTTCATAATGATGAGCTTATGATTCACTGTTTCCAGGACAGTTTGAGTGGAGCATCATTGGGTTGGTATACGTAGTTGGAGAGTGGTTGTATCCAATCATGGTCAGATTTAGCCAATGCCTTCGTGAAGCAATACGACTACAACCTCAATATGGCTCCTAGTCGCACACAGTTGCAGGAATTATCTCAGGCGGAGAATGAATCCTTTAGAGGGTATGTGCAGAGATGGAGAGAATTCGCTGCTCGTGTTCAACCTCCACTTTAGGATAGAGAACTGGTTGACATCTTCTTAGGTACTATGAAGGGCCATTACTTTGACAAGTTGATCAGCGGTGGAATGTCAAACTTTGCTGACTTGGTGATAATGGGTGAACGTGTTGAGAGTGGACTCAAGAATAGGAAGATTAGAGACATTCCTTTCATCTCAGCTGAGGAGAATGAGTCAGTTGTGAGTTCACAAGAAGAATGGGAGAAAGGAAGTGATCTTATCTCAGAGTCTTCGGCATCTCAGGTCCAGTCTTCAGATGTTTCAAGTGTTCAAAGCCTACGGTCATACCTTCATCATCCGCGTCAGCACGCTCGACGTAGACCAAGGAAACCCGAAAGGCAGTTTACTCAGCTACCAGTGTCGTACGGTCAGTTGTTGCCAGATTTGGTCAAAAGTGGGCTGATAGTGCCAAAAGAGACTAATCCAATGATCCCGCCGTACCCTCCAGGCTTCGATGTCAATGCTCGTTGTGAGTACCATGTTGGGGCACATGGGCATTCCACAGATGATTGTAAGGTGCTTAGGAGCCAAGCTCAGACCCTGTTAGACTCTAACAAGTTTTCCATCACGCCTTAGGGTATTATTCAGATTAATGATTCCCCTTCATCCAGCCATGAGGTCACAATAGTTCTTGTTATGGAAGGGTCCACTGAGAGTGTATGTTCTGAATAGTTTCAAACTGAAGGCTCAGTTGAATATGAGGGGAGTTGCTAGAAGGTTCCTTGTGGTTCCCTGTGTTGACTGCTGCATCTGTTTTCTTTGCTTATGTGATTAGCTTTCGTTCATTACTGTATACTGACCATCGCCAGGCCTGTTGGTCGAGGTCACTCTGTTTGTATTCGGTTATTTCTGGATGGTGTAAAATCTGTGTGTTGGTTATCCCTGTTTGGATCTTGGGTTCCTTGTTGCTTTGGTGCTATTCTGAGATTCCCCTGTTGCATGTTTATTTGCATCTTGCATATTATTTTTGTGTAACAGGTACCTCGGAGCTGTTAATCTGACTTCATATACTCCACCAGTTTGTTGCAGGTTATATAATCAGATCACAGGAATTCCCGCAAAGTCATGGAGCAAGTCCAAGCACAGCTGAGAGAAGTCAAGAGCCAGATGGGGCAGTTCATTGCGGACATGCAAGCGGTGCGCTTGGATCACAATGCACTCAGAGAGGAGAACCAGCAGTTGAAAACTCAAGTGGGTTTAATCATGGAAGTGATAAGGAGCGTGCTCAGGAAAGAAGGTGATCAAATGCCTGAGGCTGCAGCAAAGATGCTTGTTCCACTTCTGTTTGTAGAGCCTATCCCAGAGCGAAATATATGTCAGAAATCTGCTGCACAACCGGAAGTTCCGAAGTTCCCATGTCATCAGATGCGCCCTGTTTCTCAGGAGAATCCCAGGATTAGAAGATATGGTCAAAGGATAAAATCACAAGATAGAATCTTCGATCAGATCCTCATGGATTATGCTCAGTTGGTGCAACTCTTGCTCCAATTTCAGCTGGTAAAGCCTCGAACTTTGGATCCACTTACTAACCAACCACCACCGGGCTTCGATATCAATGCTTATTGTGATTTCCACTCTGGCGGACAGGGGCATAATGTTGCAAACTGTAAAGCTTTTAAGCATAAGGTTCAAGACTTGATTGATTCGAAGACGATTGAATTCACGCCGAGCGGCATGAAGGTATCAGGCGAAGTTATTCCTTATCATGGAAAAGAGATGGATACTCCAATTCCCATTCCTGAAGCTGCAATAGATCAAGAGTATATCCTGCAATCTTTGGTGTCAGAATCCCCTTGCCCACAGTTGTCGCCTGTTCCTGGATCAGGTTTAAGGATAAAAGCGCCTGAGCAAAGAGAGTTCTCAAGGATCCAAGCCCAGTCGCCGGATGTCTCTGCTATTCAGAATCCACGACCTTTCGTGTCCTCGCAACAAGGTTATCAATACCAGAATCAGAATAGGCCCCGCAACAACAATCTGAAAAGAAGGAGTGCTCCTTTGCACCCGGTGCCTATGTCGTATAGTCAGCTGCTGCCGCACCTAGTTCGGAATTCTTTAGTGGAGCCCAAAGCTCTCAAACTAGTTCCAGAACCTTACCCTCCCGGGTACGATCCTAGGGCCCAATGCGGATATCATGGAGGATCTATAGGACATGCTACTGAAGATTGCGAGGCTTTTCAAGCCAGGGTACAACAGTTGATGGACCGAAGGTGTATATCTTTTCCAGGAGGAAGGTTGGTCGTACATCGCTCGTCTGACTGCATTTAAAGACTTCAAGGGTTGCATCTCCCGTAGCGGCAAATCAGTGTGAAAGCCCAGTTCCCAGAAGCTGGCAATTCTCATTTTATCCTGTTTTTTCTTTATGTTTGTAATTCTCTTTCCTGTTTAAAGTGCAATCTCATTTGTAAAACTTGTTGTTTCCATTGATTGATATTAATGAAATGAATATGCATGTTTTGATTTAATCCATTCTTGTTCACTAATTGCTTTTTACAAATGTTATACGCTTGTTTAAGCGGAATCTGGGGAGGATGACGAAGTTTAAAGATGCGCAAGCTTCCGAAAGCATGCTTTTGAAATAAAACCTGTTGATGATGTACAGGCATTGTTTCAAATTCCCAAACACCAGAGATATAAGGATGATAATCCCTTGTCAACCCATTTGAGCCTAGTTGTAAGAGTTCCTTTTTGAAAATGAAAAACCCTAAATCTTAACCCGGGGCAGGGTAGGTGTCAGCTAGTTCGGCCGAATATCCAAATTGCAATAGGAGTGTTCCCGTTCGAGGATAAATCACACCTATATAGGTCGTGCCTAAAGAACCATAGTGGTTAAAACCTTGCCGATGAGGAGAAACAGTCACGATCCCCAAAGAGTCAGACAACCAGTGTCATACGACTTGTGCAAAAAAAAAAGAAGAAAAAGAATTAAAAGAAGAAAAAAGAACAAAGCCCGCTAAGTCGAATCCTGAAAAGCGACTTAGGCAAAAATCAGGGCATCCCGCTGGACCTTGAAATCAAAAGAAGCTCGAAAGAGCCAGTCCAGGCAAAAGTTAGGGAAATAAAAAATGATGATGAAAAGCAAGTCGTGTGGTTCAGGTACCAAAGACGAAAAAGCGAGTGACTGTCATTTCCAAAAACTTGTGGTTTCCCGAACCATCACTCCTATCCTTAACCTCTGAGAGGTGAGCGCTAGTGCCAAATTAGCTGAACATAGGATTGGAGAACATCACGGAGAAGGGGTGGGTTAAAATAAACTTTGAGCCTTTATCCTTTCCTTGTAAACCGTGAACCTGACCAAGTTACAATCTGAAAAAGTCCTAATTGAAGCAGGTTTATTTCGAAAGCATACTTCGGTAAAGATCGCATCGAAACTGACTCCTAAAGGATTCCTCTTACAACGTTGTACTAATGTTGACATGTTGATAAATGATTTATTCACTTTAGGTCACAAATTTTTCCAGTGAACAGATTGGATTCCGAAAACTGTCATATGCGTTGCATTTAATATATCTTTTATACTAGGACAACTTGTTTTACTTGTGAGTAAGCGCTTGACAGCAGGAAAGTTTCCACAAGGGAAAGATTCATCAGGATAGAATGCGGAATGCCTGAATACTCCATCAAACTGGGGCAAGTTATATCAAATGATCACATCATGGGAGTCAGCCATCTAAAAGTCATTAATCTGAAGCAGTTAAGTCGAGATCCAACAAATCTCTCGCAGCCAAGAAACACTTTCCTTATAGATCAGCCAATCAGGGGCAAAGTCATTGCAGACTGGGGCAGGCCACCCCCAAGAGCGTCGAAGCTATTCCTTATCCGTGGGGCAATTAATGTGAAGTACCTCTCCAAGGTTCAAGGTGTTTAGTCAGTGCATGTCAAGCCATCAGGGCATGAGATTTTAGATTTCCTTTCGAGGAATATCCCCACAGAGATCCCACGGGCTGGGGCAAATTTGGAAGTGTAGGAACTGTTCCTCTCCATGTCTTCAAGAGCTGTTCAAGCAGGTTTAGCTAATTTTCAAGTGCAAGACGAATGTCGGGAAGTCGTGCTACTATCCCTTGACCCCTTAACCAAAACTTTCGAGTTCAGACAAGGTATTTTTTCCAGCATCAGTCGTACCTGATTCTTTGCAAATCCAGTTCCCTTGGGTTTCACCTGTCTTCCCCAGCAAAAGCCCAATCATCATTGGCATGTGTAAGCAATCTCCAGCAGAAATCTAATCGTACTTGGCACATCTGGTTATCCCCAGCGGAGTTGGCTTCACCTTTCCAGCATTTATTTTGTTGGAATGTTCTGTTGTATCCAACTTTCCCCGGCGGCCCGGGCCTGCATCTGCATTTTTGCATATGGTTATCATATTTGCATCATCTTTGCATTTCATCCTCAAATGTGTAGCATTTCTATTTCGTATGGAGCATTACGCCATATTCAAACATACACATATGCATCCGAAGCATAAGCCAGTTTGTTATCAGCCTTCCATGGGCAACTTGAATCACTTCGCAATTAATGTCGGGGCATTTATCCAACAGCTTTGTTCAAACAACTTAACGGTTTATTCGGGCTTCAGATCATCCGTCGGTTATGATTTTGTCCATCAGTCCTCTGATGATGACATCCCCAAGCAGATTTTCTTTCCGTCAGTGCCTATCAACGATGTGTTTCCCCAGCAGATTTTTCTCTCGTCTATCATTAGACAATGCGAGTTTTGGATATGTTTTTTCTCTCGTCTATCATTAGACGATGCGAGCTTTGTGTACGTTTCTCTCGTTTATCTTTAGACGATGCGAGTTTTGGATATGGTCTTCTCTCCGTCTATCTTTAGACGATGTGAGGTTTCAAGGCGATCTTTCAGATCTGGTTTTCTTTCTGTTTATTGGTTGAGATGACATTCCAAGAGGATTTTTTCCTGGCTGTCGATTCTTATTGACGTTGGAGCTTTTTGAAGAATGTTAGGATTTCCTAGTTGTTGATTCTTATTGACGACATGGCTCTTTGAAGGTGGTTTTCTTCCTGTCAGTTCTTATTAATGATGTGGCCCCTTTGAAGATATTTTTCCATCAATTCCTATGGACGAAAGGATTCTGAAATTTGATGGATGGTTTTGAGGTTCATTGAAGTGGTCTATACTTTTCCTCTCGTCTATCATTAGACGATGCGAGATTTGGATGTAATTTTTCTCTCGTCTATCATTAGACGATGCGAGATTCATATATTTCTTCATGTCTATCATTAGACGATGTGAACCTTCGGGATTGACTTTCTTCCTGTCTATCATTATACGATGTGAACCTTCGGGATTGTTTTTCTTCCTGTCTATCATTAGACGATGTGAACCTTCGGGATTGTTTTTTCTTCCTGTCTATCATTAGACGATGTGAACCTTCTGGATTGTTTTTCTTCCTGTCTATCATTAGACGATGTGAACCTTCAGGATTGTTTTTCTTCCTGTCTATCATTAGACGATGTGAACCTTCGGGATTGTTTTTCTTCCTGTCTATCATTAGACGATGTGAACCTTCGGGATTGTTTTTCTTCCTGTCTATCATTAGACGATGTGAACCTTCGGGATTGTTTTTCTTCCTGTCTATCATTAGATAATGTGAAAGGATCAAGTGCATGTTGATCCGGCTTTAGACGATGTGAACCTTCGGGATTATATTTCTTCCTGTCTATCATTAGACGATGTGAAAGGATCAAGTGCATGTTGATCCGACTGTAGGCGATGTGAAAGGATCAAGTGGATGTTAATCTGGTTTTGGACAACGGAAAGGATCAAGTTCATGTTGATCCGGTCCATGGGTTTAATGTCTGTGGCATTACACAGATGACTGGCAGCGATGTCAGGTGTTCTTTATCGGATGATCAGTTAGCCGGTTGCCGTTGCAACTTCTGCGTTCAGTTTTTTGGATTTTTATTCCCCAATCAGAGTTTTGCAGTTTATTTCTGCGGTTGGCAAATTTCCGGGTTCTTTGGTATTCAACCGCCTTTTACCTTGATTGTTTGAAAGCCATTCGCTTTTCATTCATTCAGGTCCAAGTCGTTTAAATAGGGGCAGTTGTTGCACCCCAAAATTTGCTCAACCTTTTCTTAACTTGGTTTATGTTTCATTTCGTTTCATTTTTGTTCTAGCATTTGCATTGCATAGCATGTTGCATTGAACAGGGGATCAAGAAGTTTGTGCACCTCAAGAGGAGTCTTCTCAGGGGTTTGAGCCTAAGCAAGGGTGGTTACTCAAGCTTGTCAGGACATCCTGAAGTGGTCAGTGTATTGTGAAAGGACAAATGGATGTGTACGGATCAACTCCTAACTAGGAGGCCAACTAAAGAGCATCAGAGGTTCGTGAATGCATGATTTTGGGTATGAGATGTAAAGAAAGCTTATTGAGGGCCTTGAGGGTCATTGTGGAGCTTATTCCAGTGGTTGTGTGAAGTGGAACAAGCCACAGTTGAAAGTATCGCTGTTAGGGTTTTCATCTGGTAAATCCTCAGTCAACTGTGCAATTGAAGAAGATGGAAACTCAATTTAAAGGCTCTATGGTCATGGGATGTTGTGTTAAGACATATGATACATCATTTCAAGTTCAATTCATCAAGGGTTAAGTGTGTGAGAAGTTACTAAGTTAGGGTTCTCAAGGTAAAATCCCATATTTAGTGCCTGACTTCAAGACCACCTACCTCAAGATAAAAGTCTCATCTCAATTTTTGGCCAACATGGAACTTGTAGAGCATGTTATTATATTTAATTTGAGTACTAGAAGTCCTCGATTGGATTTATAGAACTCAAGTTATGATTCGGACAAGTTACAGGTCATTTGAGGTATGTGATTTTGGTCAACAAAAGTCAACCAACTTCCAAGCCAGTTTTGACGTAGAAGGGTGTTTCTCCTCAACTTTTGGCCAACATGAAAGTTGTGGGTATTGATCTTAGATTTCCAAATTGTATTAGAAGTCTTTCATCTTATTTGTAGAACTCAAGTTATGAGGTTTACAAGTCAGGGGTATTTTGGGAAAGTAAGGTTACAGGTCATAAAATTATAGGTCCATTTCACCAACTTGCACACTTCAAATGAAAATCTTTTCAACATGAAACTTGCTTCAAATGGGGCCATTTGCACTACCAAACCATCTGTTGTCGTGGTGGGAGCTTGGATTGAGAATTTGGGGTTTGAATTTTTCATAAAGGAGTCTTAAATTGAGAATTTGAGAATTTATAGATTTTAAACTTTTTCAAGGCAAGTTTGTGCATTTTTTAATTGCAAATAACAATTCAAAGACATTTCCATTTTCACATTGGAATTTTGAAGTCTCAAAATGGGCCATTTTCATGGTTTCTTCCTCTTGAAGTAACAAAATGAAAATCAACCATAGGATCAAAATTAAACCTCCAATCTCATTCCTTTAATCTACACAACTGATTTTTAGTGGATTTGGATCAAAAAACTAGTTGGTGTAGTGGCAAAAACGTGCATGGTATTTTCAAAAAGTGTTGAAATGTGAATTTTCAAAGTGGGCTGTTTTGCTTGAATTAAAGCCTCATTTGATCACAAACCCATCATATAAGTATTCTAGATGAATTTTGAGGCAGAGCTAGGTCATTTTGCTGCATGAACAACCATTTTTGTTTTCAAAAAAGTGGTGAAAAACTCAAAATCCAAGTCTTAGATTCAACCATTTTTAGACCAAATCAAGCTTGCAAACACCTCAATTGAAGTTCATGGAGTGATTCTGGACTTTTTTCGTTAAGCTTCATCACCATTTCAAGGCCCAGTGGAGGCTCTCCACTAGGTAAACTTTATTTCAACTTTACACTCTTAATACTCCATGATTTTCCACCATTTTCATTGCATTTGAACCTTTGTGATATGTAGATCATTTCTGGATCATTATTGTTTGTGTTTATGACATTTGGTTTTTTGAGCTCAAAGTTGTGTTGTTTCTTTTTGATGTTTTTTCATGGTGTTTTGCTCTAATTTTCATGGATTCTTACTCCTTGTAACATGTAGATGATGTTTGAACCTTTTATTTTAAGTTTTGGTGAACTTTATTTTTTGGCATGTTTGCTTGTTGTTTGATTTGTGGAGTGGTTGTTGAGAATTAACGAAAATGGAGGTTGGATTCATGTTCCTCTCGGAGAGTAGATGAATTTTCATCTAAAATTCGCAAGAAACGGTGAAGAATTGGTGAAGCTCATGTGGGGAACACGAATCGCGGCGGCCGGCGGTGGGCATGGAGGTGGCCGACGACTTTTTCGGCGGACTGGCTTGGCTGGAATCCAAAGGTTGAAGACGAAGGTGACGTGGCGCTGTCCCGTTCGTCCGTTCTTGGTTTTTCTGATCATGTGGTTTGGAACAAGACTCATGTGTTCCCTCTTTTGCTCATGCACACACAATTTAAACCTCAATTCATTAATTGAGGTGGCACATTCTGGTGCCTTGGATCTGTTGACCAGTATGCACATCTGATGGTTGTGTTTTTTTTCTGCATTTTTGTTTTCTATATTTATTTCTTTTATTTGTTTGCACTTTAAAATTTCGTAAAAAATAGCAAAAAAATGTTTAAAATTCTGAAAAAAATCATGAACATACTTTAACATGTCTTTTAATTTTGTGCATTTTTAATTTTGTTTTTTGATGCATTTTTCTTTTATTTTCATATTTTCCTTTTAAATGGTCATTTAATGATGTGAAAAATGTGTGTTGACTTGTTGATTTTATTTCTTGCTCATGGTATGGATTAAACTTCTAATTTATTTTTGAGCATTGTTTTAACATGTTGATTAATCTCCAAATAATTTTTCTATAATTTTTAGGTGCTGTTTCCATGTGGTTTGAATTTCTTTTTGTTCCCTCTCCATTTCTTCCTTGTTTTGGGACACTCTTGGTGTTTGCCTTCTGTTGAGGCACTTCCCTTTTGATTTTCAATCTCCCCTTTTGACCCCTGGTTTCTAATACTTGGGGGGTCCTCTGAGATTTTATTTGGCATTTTTTAGATGCATTTTCTTATTTTTCATGTATTTTACAAGTTGCTTCATGTTTGTGCATCTTTGCTGTTGTACTTGTTTTGTTTTGCTTCCAAAAGCTTGGTTGTGCATTATTGATGAACCTAATTCTGATTGTTTCATGTTAGGGACTTGTTATAGGTCTTGTGTGCTACATCATGGGTCTTTATCATATGCATAAGTTGTTCATTTGATCTCATACTTTCATGTTTACATATTGTGTTTCCATAAATGATGTTTGCTTGCATTCTTTGATGTTATTGTTGGCATTTGCTTATGATGTTTTGTTTTAACCTTTGAGATCTATTCTCCTCATCCCCATTTTGTCCAATGACCTTGGAATACTACTTAAGGTTTCTTGGTTCCTCCTGAGGAGGAACCTGAAGCTTGCCTAAAGTAATGAATCCATGAGGACTTTTTCTCATTGTTTTTGTTACTTGTTTTCTATGCATCTTCTTCTCCTCTTATATTGTGTTTCTTCATACCATGACTTAAGGTTGAGATGAGCTTGAGGAGGTTCCAGTCCCACACATATTTCCTCCCTCACTTGTATTGCATCTTTGTCTTCTTTGTTGCATTCTTCATTTGCATTGTTTTCTTCTTATTGTTTCTTCTTCTTTTGTCTTCCTTTCCTTAGGATTTCTAACCTCTCTTGTTCAAGAGAGGTTATGATAGACATTAGGGTTCTAACCATGTATAATAACATTAGGTAGTCCCCTTTCAAACTCAACTTTAGGTGCACATTGCATGACAACTTTTAGGGTTTGGACTAGTCCCCCTTAGTTCGTCCTCTTTCTCTTCTCATCTTCAAACAACTTTAATCCACTTAATAAAGCTTGACCATTGTTGCACGCTACGAGCCTTAAGACATTTGGGAAATGATGATTGGGTGGTTGCCTCTCAATTATCTAGAATGTTAGTGTATGTCCTTCGGACGATATACGAAGCATTCGCTCCTAGATCATAGTCTCTAGTGTAGCATGAGTCACAAACCAAATTCAAAACACTTCTTCCTTAAGAAACACAAAAACAATTCAAACTCTTTTTCACCCTTTGGGGTCTTAATCAGGAAAACTCTTTTCATAAACAAGAGTGTTGTTAACTTTCAGTCCTATCGCAAACGATAACGCCTAAGTCTCCAAAGGTCGAGCTGCATACACCAACTGCTAGAACTGTCTGTTAACCCTACTCGGGTAAAACTTTTGAACAGCCTGTGTTCTCGTATGCCTGAACTACATTTGCTCTGATCTTTCGTACCAGACGAAAGTACGTAGGCACAAGACGCGATGTCTTGGCGAGCAACCTTCCCCCCCCTTCTTTAGCCGTAGTTAGGCGAACTACGTTGACTCTGACTTTCCCATTGCACGAGGGAGTACGTAGGCACAGAGCGGCGATACTCTGCCGAGTCAGTTCTTTTTCTTTCTCTTTTGTCCATAAGCCTTTAGCGTAGATAGTTTATACACCCTTTTAGCTAGACAACACATGCGTGGATCCCGTCGAGTACGACGGACGTGAGGGGTGCTCATACCTTCCCCTTGCGTAACCGACTCCCAAACCCAGACATGGTTGCGATGACCTTGTCTTTTCCTTTTTCTTTAGGTTTTTGCGATCGTTTCCCTTCCCTCTCTTTGGTATAAATAACGAAAGTGGCGACTCTTCTGTTTTTTTTTCGCCAGTTGTTTTTCGCAGTAGCGACACTATGCTAGAGAGAGTCAAGTCTAACTTGACTCGATTCGAGAGTGCTAACTTTACTTGTTTGTTTATTTTTATCTTATTTTCTGTTTGATTGGTTAATTGCTCGCTTGCTTTTATATTTATATCATATGTTTGTTTCTTATGTTACCCTTGGGGGTTCTCTGATTGTTGGAACTTTGTGAGATGACTCTACACCCGAGTCCGAGAAAAACATATGATTAGAATGGTGGTTGTGTAGTGGAATCCCTCGAGGAGTCTTTCTTGTTGGGAGGATACGAAAGCCCCATTTAGAGTTGATTCCCTTGGGAATGTTATTGTCGTGGTGAGCCTTTTCCATGGCAATAATGTTTTCAGGCCTGGATTGATAACTCTAAGGACTTTTTAAACATTTCCCATGGTGGTTGGTGGCATTAACTCATGAGGGTCACTCCTTGTTGGGTTGATGCGAACTCCCCAATCAGATGAGATCCCTTGAACATATCGTTATTCTGACAACAATATTTTCAACCTCAATCTATGACTCTGAGATCCCTTTAAGAAACATTGGACTCGAGGGTTGTGTAGTAAAGACTCACGAGGAGCCTTTCTCGTGGGACGATACGAAAACCTCACCTAGAAGAGATTCTTTCAGGGGTATTATTGTTGGATGAATCTTTACCATGGAAATAATACTTTTGAAAAGTCTATGATTCTAGGAACTCACCTCTTTAGAACCTACCCATGGGGTTTCAGTGATCAGAGAGTTTTTAACTTCAGAATTGTGTTGGTGACCTTTGTCCTTGCATTTTGCATCATATACTCATACCACAACATTTACATTTTGGTTTTTAGGGAATTTAAGAATTATATTGCCAACATCCAGGAACCATGGGAAGCAACATCAGAGGCACATTTCCTTACAGCTTAAGGAGGCCCAAATTGGAAGATTTGCGCAGTTTGGTTTCTCGTATCCCTGCTGTATTCAAGTTTAACTTTATGAAGGATTATGGCAGACTTTTTCACATACTAATTTAAGATGTGGATTCTAAGGCATTTGTCACTTTAGCTCAGTTCTACGATTTTTCTTTAAGGTGCTTCATATTTCAAGATTTTCAGCTAGCACCAACATTGGAAGAATTTGAGAGACTAATGGGTATTTCTATGAAGGGTAAGTCGTTGTTTGTAGGAGTAAAAGAGGATTTGGAAGACAAAGTAATTTCTTATGCCCTCCACATGCATAAGAGAGATATTACTGATAATTGGAAGAATAAAGGGGAGTTAAGGGACTTCCTCTTAAGTTCCTTATATACAAAGTTGATACACTTATTAAAGCCCAGAGTTGAGAGGCTTACTATGTAGTGGTGGCTTTAGCTGTTTATGGAGCCGTCTTATTCCCTAACATAGATGATTTTGTAGACGTGACAACTATTCATGTTTTCTTAACCAGATATCTTGTGCCAACTCTTCTAGCTAATGTTTTTTATTACTTGAGTTGGAGAAGTGAAAAGAGAGGTGGTTCCATTGTTTGTTGCACCCCTCTCTTAAACCAATGGTCGAATATGCACCTACCTACCAAAGGACCATTTGTTGATAGAGCTAATGATAGTTGGGCTCAAAGAATAGTGGCTCTTAGGTCTGCTGATCTCTCTTGGTATTCACAAGACTTTGATGAAGTTATTGTGAGGGAAAATCCTCATATATAAGATGTGCTCGTTTCGATGATGTCAAAACTTAGCTTCATAGAAGAATCAATATTGGTTTTATAATTGAGGGCAGACGTACCCCGAAGCGAGGACGACGGGGGAACTGCCTCACCAAATACTTGTCTTCTCTATTTTTCAGCATTTACGTTATAGCTCAAAATAAGTGATTTTTGTATAAGCTCTATTGTCAAAATTGTGATATCAATTGAGTAAGAGGTTAAAACTCTGTTTTTGACTCCAAAGTACAACAAGACATTGTACTAGGCTGGTTGGAATCACTTACTCAACATAAATATCACTTGGAGTGTTTTTGCACACCAAGTGTTTGACATATTGCTTGAACCAAGTTTTGGTTTGTTCTTTGAATCATTGGAACTAGGAAACCTTACAACTGAAGTAAATAATTGATAAGTGTAATTAGTGTTGGGATTCTATTTTTCCAAATTGTCATTAATCCAAAGGCTTACGTATATCCGGTTTTCCAATAACCGTTCGTTTTAGACTATATTTTCCTCGGCCTCTTCCGCACTTAACACATTTTTAAAACCAATTTTAAATTGGTAGCGCCGACTCAAATTTTAATTGGGGATCTATTCAACCCCCCCTTCTAGATCCGTGCCATAGTCTAACACCAAAGTCCAATTTCGTTTGGCACCTACCAAATCCAGTCCTTGTTGATACCTCAGCAGGAAATTTGTCCCTAGCGTACCTGGTCTTTTGCATTATCATAAGCATGACATATAGGATAATATCATAATCATATCAAGCATTTACGTATCTGATACATTCATACGAGCATTAGATTCCCTAACAGTTGCATCTTAGTTGCATATTTGTGCATCATAATGCATAGCATTGATGTCTCCATCACCATAGCATAACAGCATAGCAGGATCCAGGATCGATTGACAAGCATCTTGGCCAGCCCTCCATAAGGGTCGGTGTATTTCTTCGGAGAGAGTTAATACCCCGCGCGTGTTCATGTAATTTCATTCCCCAACAAGTCATTCTTCAATCATGCATTTGATAATGATAGTCCCCAGCAGTTGTTGCTCTTATGGCTCCCCAACCAGAGGTTATCTTAAAAAGTTTCTTAAAGGCTTTTCCCTTGCAGGGTTTGGACAACACTCTTCCTCTGATAAGAATTTTGCTCAACTATTCCCCAGCAAATTTATCACTCGAGATACTGCTTTGGTATCATCGAAAAGCCTTGTTGGATAAGGTACTGCTTCGACCACCCGAAGAATCTCCAGTTTGTTCGAGATACTGCTTTGGTATCATCGAAGAGCCTTATTGAATAAGGTACTGCTTCGACCACCTAAAGAATCTCAAGATTTTGTTCAAGATACTGCTTTGGTATCATCGAAGAACCTTGTTGGATAAGGTACTACTTCGACCACACGAAGAATCTCCAGTTTGTTCGAGATACTGCTTTGGTATCACCGAAGAGCCTTATTGGATAAGGTACTGCTTCGACCACCCGAAGAATCTCAAGATTGTGTTCGAGATACTGCTTTGGTATCATCGAAGAGCCTTATTGGATAAGGTACTGCTTCGACCACCCGAAGAATCTCAAGATTGTATTCAAGATATTGCTTTGGTATCATCGAAGAGACTTATTGGATAAGGTACTACTTCGACCACCCGAAGAATCTCCAGCTTGTTCGAGATACTGCTTTGGTATCATCGAAGATCCTTATTGGATAAGGTACTACTTCGATCACTCGAAGAATCTCCAGCTTGTTCGAGATACTGCTTTGGTATCATCTAAGAACCTTGTTGGATAAGGTATTGCTTCGACCACCCGAAGATATTGTTTGGTATCGTCGAAGAACCTTAGTGGATAAGGAGCTGCTTCGACCACCTGAAGATATTGTTTGGTATCGTTGAAGAACCTTAATGGATAAGGGACTGCTACGAATACCTAAAGAACCTCAAGTTGTTTTATTAAGATTTTTCATCCTGTCTCTGTTATTTCACTTTACTTTCTCATCAGACAAATTTCGAGGTCTTCTTGTATCTAATTGACTTCCACCCTAAAAATGAACGCCATACAATAGTTCATTCTCTCGGGTTCAAGACAATTAGATAGGGACATCTATCATACCCTAAATTTGTCTTACCTGTGTATAACTTTCATCCGTACATCCATTATCTGTTATCCAAAAAAATCCAAAAAAAGGTGTTGCCTTTGTTTTCTTTTGAGCTCAGCTTTGTAAAGATGAATTGAACTTCATTCAAGGTTTGTCAAATCAAGTGTGTATGCAATGATGTTTTTTGTTTAATATGTCTTGTCGGGCAAGTATTCTTTCAAGATCAAGATTAAGAGGGGCACAATTCAAATGATGTGAATCTGAGGCTTTTAATTAGGGTTTATGCTAATCCAAGTCAGCTGATGTAGAGATCAGATTTGTTAACATATACCAAGTTATTAGTGGTTTCAGGGGTGACGATCATCACAATCTAACACACTTCCCAATTAGGGTTTCCAGGTGAGTCCAGGGTACACGTGTTGGAATTAAGTCGTCAGGATGAGACTAAAGATCATCAATGATCAATTCGTTTTCAATAAGAGATTTCAGGCAGTAAAGATAATTATGACCAAGTTGTGATTCAATGATTGGAGGTTGAGATAGATTCATATTCTCTCAAAGACGGTTCCGTATCCACTCTTATCCTTTTTCCCAATTGTCGCTACTGCGAAAATCGGCGCCGGCTGAACAGAAGAGTCGCCACTGTGCGTTATTTATCCCAACGGAGGGAAAGGAAACGCTCGAAGTAAACCTACCGCAAATACGAGACAAGGAATGGCCATCGCGTCAAATCCTGGATTCGGGAGTCGGTTACGCAAGGGGAAGGTATTAGCACCCCTCACGTCCGTCGTACTCGACGGGATCCACGCTTGTTTTCTAGTACGGATTGTTATTCTATCTATTCTACAGGTCTGGGGTTAAAATAAAATAAAATGACTCGGCAAAGTATTTGTAACACGGTGGGAGAACTGACTTTAAACAATGTTGCGGATAGCAAGAGTCGCCACCGACTTTTATTTTATCCATAAGGAAAGGTTATAAAAGAACAGGAAAGACCTTAGAGAATATTTTGGGTCCGGGGGGTAGGTTATGAAAAGGGAAGGTGTTAGCACCCTTTTCATCCATGGTTATCCATGGGCTCTTAGGTACTTAAGCTCACTTTTGAATTGTTTTGAAAGTGTAGTGTGTGAATAGCAAAAAATTTCAGAATAGTTTAATAATAATCCGTGTATGGATGTGAAAAAAACTTGTTTGAAAATTTTGTTGGAAATTTGTTTAAGTGTGAAAAAGTTTTGAAGTGAGCAAGTATCTAGGAGTAGCCTACCCTAATGTTTAAAGGTCTTTCTTATTCTTCATTCTTTCCTTTAGTAAGACTATCCCTACTATAATGGAGTAGGTAGTCCTTACTTTGGATGTTAAGGGATATGTGAGGGACAATTTGACTTTGAAGGCCATTGTGGGATGTAATAAGCACATATAAGGGACCATCATCATTTTTCGAAAGGGACTCGATTCGTAAAGGCAACCATAAGGGACTTTGATGATTTTTCTATTTGAGGGACTTGCTTTATACACCCCACTTAACCATTATTCGTAGGCAACTTGAGGGATATCCTTAGGAAGTGAGACGGCGATTAAAATCGACTTACGTGTGTGACGTGTTTATTTTAATTATCTTTATTTAAAAGTGATCTAAATTTATTTTAATATTACATACAGGTTGTTACACTCCCTAATTACTAACCATAATAATAATTAAATAATTAAACAACTTTACATCCAAGAAACAATTACAAAATAATAAGCAAAATAATTAAATAGCAAAGATAAATAAAATATAAATAAGCAATAATAAATAATAAAGGGGGTTAATTCTAAGTTTACTCGGCAAGACATCGCATCTTGTGCCTACGTATCCTTACGGGAGTGGAATCAGAGTAATCGTAGTTCCCCTCAAAAGGGAGGTTAGAGACTTCTTGACTGTGGTCAAGGTCTCACGGGGAATAAACGCATCTTAAGGACACGCTTACGTGGAGTGTAGGAACTCCAAATCTCTATGTTGAATTGTTAAGTTGTAATTACGGTTAAATTAGGTTAGGGATTCCACGGCGGGAAACCCTAAAATGAGCGCGGCGGCTCTTTGACCTAATGCTAGGGGTAAAAGTTGTAATTTTGCCTGCGGCGAGGCATTTGTGAAAAATTTAGGGTTTGTAGTTTGTAGTTTTGAGGTTGAGGACTATTGACGCGGCGGTCATATGCTAGACCTAATTCCTTCGGAGGTGTGTGCAGTGTGACAGAAATGTTAATGAAGGTGTGAGATGATTGAGCTATGCAAGCAGAAAATAAGACAGAAGTTAAAGCCATGCAGACAGAAATTTAAAAGCAGAAACTTAAAGCGCGATTATTGGTTCGCGGGGTTACATATGAGAAGCAGTTACAATATAGTAATGAAATAAAATGCCACGCAATAGTGATAAACATGAGCTGCAAATGATGAACACCGTTAGTAAACAAGGTTGGACAATGATTGGACGAGTTAGGAGGAAAAGTGCAGTATTGGAGGTTTTTGTTGTTTTTGAAAAACAGATGTTAAATGAATTTATACTTTAACTTTAATCTTAAAAAAGGTTTTAACTTAGATATTTTTTAAAAAAAAAGATTCTTAAGTTATTTATAAAAACATTTATTTTTATTATAGGAAAAAGAGGTTTTTTGATTTTATTATAAAAAAGGTTTTTAAAGTTTTTATTTATTTTTTATTATTATTTTTTTTTTAAAAACAGTTTTTTTTTTATATTTACAAAAGAAAGGTTTTTTTTTTTAAAAAAACAATTTTTAATTATAAAACAATTTAAAAACAATTAAAACAAATAATTTAAAAAACAAAAAATAAAAAAAACATAAAGGGGTTGGGCCGGTCATCACACCCGGACCCAACCCAAGTGTTAGTCACAAGACAAAACAGAAATTAGGGTTTCAAAACCCTAAAATCTGTTCGCGGCGCCGTTCTTCTTTTTTGCCCGTCTTTCTCTCTCGCGTTCTTGTCCCTCTTCTTCACTCCTTTCGTAATATGCTGAAAAAGAAAAAAACAACCAAAGACAATCAGCAGAAACAAGTATTCATGCGATGTTTTACGTTTTGAGACAAGTTGTTGTCGGAGGCGGCCGATGATGCAGCGAGCTGAGGCTTAGAGTTGATTGCCCGCCGACGGCGAAGGCGATCTTCTCGTCTGTGATTCGCGGATGATATTGATGCGCGGTGATATTTGTTGGAGGCGATGATGAGACTTCGTCTCTGAGTCTCGCGATTCTCACTTGTTAGGGTTTCTGCATGCGACTTCTTCGCTAGGGTTTCTCCGCGATCTGGGTGTTCTTCGCTCTCTTTCTCGCGGTTACGTTCTAGGGTTTCAACTCCTCCTTTTCACAGGTGGTATCCTTCTATTTATATATGCTTTGATTTATCTTTTGGGCTTTCAATCTGTGTTGGGTTCACGTTACTCTTGAATGATTTTGCTGGATTTGATTTGATTTGATTGCGATCGGATGTTTTCTGATATGAATCTGGTACTGATTGAACTCTGTTTCCTCTTTTGGGATTTGATTGGTCCCAATATATTCTTCTTTCTTCTTTCGGTTGCAACCTTCATTATTATTGATTTGATTTCCTTGTTTTCCTGATAGGGTTGGATCGGTTGATCTCTTTGGATTTTCGGTTATTGCCTGAAGTGGATCCTTATCCATTTGGACTCGTTTGTGCAAACCGACCCTGTCATGGATTTTCAATCCATTTGGATTCTGATGACCTGGTTTATTTCGATTGATATCTAATGACGCTTCATTGATTTTTGCAGATGTTCGAACCACTTTCATTTTGACATCCAGCACCCTGATTCGGATTTCATTCTGATTTGAACTTGGTTCCATCTGATGCAATTTGTATTGATATCTGGTTTTCTATTTCGAACATACATTCACCTTTCTTCTTCTTCTTTCAGAGGGAACTCTAAGAGTCGGATATTGCTGGATTGATGCCGCCGAGGGAGGTTCGACACGGTGATGATGACGACTTGTCTGAACCGTCGAGAAGATGACACTGCTACCATTTGCCTTTGATTATGTTCTAGTGACAATGACCTTCGGGTGCTGAGCGAAAAAATACCGTATGTTGTGTACTTTCGATGTTCGGTAGGGAATTGGCGACAGGCTTTGGCCGTTGCCCTTCCAGCCGCTCGAAAGTTACGCCCGATGATGAACAACCTGAGGGCTATGTGACACTTTTCTTCTGAAGCTGGATACGATGTTTGTGAACTCATTTGCAGATGTAATCGAGGATTTGTTTGGTGCTTCTGATATCATTTGTATCTATTTCCGCTTTTGACGTGTAGCCCATGATTTGGACTTGTTTCTGATCTAGTTTTTTGGTTCGACTTGCCTTTGGCTTTCCTTACTTGTTTGATCTCAGAGCTGCTGCTAACATTGTAGCTTATCTGCTTTGATCTTGAACCAAGTTTGATGGCCTGATATTCAGATTGTTGTTGTTGGCTATTGTTGTCTGATAACAGGGCTTATGTGTTGCGTGCCATTGAAACTGGTTCGGACGGGGCCTTACCTTTAACTGATGCTGCTGAGACTTTTTGATACTTTGTCCTATGTAATTTTGACACAGCTTGTTTTGTGTCTCATTTTTCTGTTCTGTTTGAACTGATGCAGCTTGATACCATAGTTTGGTTTCTCTTGTTCTGCTTTGGACTTGATTTTCATTCTGTTTGGTAACAGATTTGTTTCTTTGGTGAATATTCATACCTGTATTGGCGCGAGCCCCTTCCTAGTTTTGTTTATGCTTTGAGTTCTGATGATGCTTATGGCTTTTCAGGTGTTGGAAGTTTCGGAACCAAAGCGACTTGGACCTGCCGGCATCCGGGTCTGAGTCAGAACTTGCCTATGTTGCCTTATTCTTGTATCAGTTTGGAAATCCAATTGCGGCAAAACGAATCAGTCCCACTTCTTTTATTTTTTCTATCTCTCGGATGTCCCGTAACGATAAGAACGGGTATTACCTGATCTGACGCCCACGGCGCGGATCGGTAACGGGGGTAGGACGCAGCTTCGGTTGTGCCACTCCCGGCACTCGATGATGACATTGTTCTGAGAGTGTCAAAAAAACTCCTAACCTTTTTCTATATTGTTTGTTTTGCTTTGATGTGCAGGTTAGTCGAGATTTGCGGCGAAGCTCAAGGGCCAACATGAAGACACTTAGCATTTTTAGGACTTAGGATTTTTAGATTTAATGTAATTCCTTGTAGCAGCAAAAATGTGAAACAATCTCCCTTTTGTATAATGCAATCTTTATGAAATAAAATTCCCAACACTTTGAATTTATTTATATTTTATTCTTAGTTAAAAAATATAAACAATTGTGAATAAATCCACAAGTATTTAAATTCGTTAGCATAGGCATAAAACATAAATATTCCCAAGTGGTATTCTTATTGGTGCACTCGTCTCATTTGTAATCCTAATCTCATCATCCGATTAAAATGTTAACCAACCATTTCATAACCAAACACCTATGGGCACCGTAATCACAACATTTTCAGCATCAACAGTAAAACTAATCGTAATTAAATTCCACTGACCAAACCGCTAAAATCTCAATATGATCAGAACTGGTGATAGATAAATGCCTCGAAACCAATACGTATCGAATGCCTCAGAATTTTAATAACAGCCCATCTTCAAGGAATTGGTAGAATTTGTGTAAAATGACCAAAATACCCCTGGAATCAAATCTCTCTTTGATGTTGGCAAAAAAAAATCATGAAGTTTGACTTTGGTTTGACCACAGTTGACCTCAGTTTGACTTTTTAACTGCATTGACTGCTTTTGACTTGTCTGATCATCTGACTGAGCAAACTTTTGAGAAAAGTCTTGAAACTTGACATGGGGGTTCTTATACACATATAAGATGTTATAAAGCTCACTTGAAGTCTTGGAAGTCCATTTAGCCTGATTAAAGTCAAAACCCTAGTTTTGGATGCACTGCTTAGGAGGTGCATTGTCTGAGGGAATTGTCAACTCTTCTGACCAATTGTGAACTTTGGGAACCTTGTGAATCTTCATAAGATATCTTGTGATACTCATGGGAGGTATTGTGAAGCTTGTGAACCTTGTGAACATCATGAAGTGGCTTTGTAGACCTCATGACCCTTAGGAAAGCTTTGTAAACATTGTGAATCTTGTGAACCTTGTGAACCTCCAAGAAGCAACCTATGGACTTCATGAACCTCATGAAAGGTCTTGAAAGCACTGTGGGACTTGTGAACCTTGTGAACCTTCATAAAGTAGCTTGTGGACTTTATGAACTTCATGAAAGGTTATGCAAGTTGTTGGAGAACTTGTGAACCTTGTGAACCTTCTTAGAACACAAAGTCTTGTATTGTAAGGGCAAATTTTGGGGTGCAACAGCTGCCCCTGTTCAATTTTCTGAAACCTGAGGGGTTAGATTGGTATATTTGCCAGTCGTAACATGGAAGGTTGAAGGGGATTGAACACAAAAGCCCAAAAATTTGCACTCACCAGTGCACTAGAGTGGTACAGATGGCTAGTTGAATATGATTGAGTGGGCTTAAAGATGCCACTAGGGGGGGGAGCAGTTCAAAATATGGGTGTAGGATGAAAGCTGTCAGGAGTCTGGAATAATAATGATGTAGCAGCATGCCTTCATGAGGATAGAGCAATCGATAGTGATAACCCTAAAGCAGTCTTGAAGCAATGATATGATTTCAGGAGGATAGAACAATGAATGGCTCTAAAGCGGTCTTGAAATAATAATGTGATATGTCTTCAGGAGGATAGAGCAATCAATAGCTCTAAAGCAGTCTTGAAGTAATGATTTCAGGAGGATAGAGCAATCAATAGCTCTAAAGTAGTCTTGAAGTAATGATTTCAGGAGGATAGAGCGATGGATAGCTCTAAAGCAGTCTTGAAATAATAATGTAATTTCAGGAGGATAGAGCAATGGATAACTCTAAAGCATTCTTGAAATAATTAGATGGCTTCAGGAGGATAGAGCAATGAATAACTCTAAAGCAGTCTTGAAGTAGTAATATGACCTCATGAGGATAGAGCAATGAATAGCTCTAAAGCAGTCTTGAAGTAATAGGATGATTTCAGGAGGATAGAGCAATCAGTAGCTCTAAAGCAGTCTTGAAGTCATGAGAGGCTATCAGGAGGATAAAATAACCCTGAGGTTACAATAAAGCAGTCCCAAAGTAATAAGAAGCTCATCAGGAGGATAAAGTAACCCTGAGGTTACAATAAAGCAGTCCCAAAGTAATAAGAAGCTCATCAGGAGGATAAAGTAACCCTGAGGTTACAATAAAGCATTCCCAAAGATCATAAGCTTGTTTGTTGGATAATTAACCTGAAAACAAGGTAGCATTCTGTATAACAACATTAGTTTATGCTTTATGTATGCATGTATGACATGATGCACTTAGGTAATGTACTATAGACATATATGTTATGGTATGATGTAAATGATGTACGTATGATATGACACTGCTGGAAGTGTCTGGATATCCTTGTATAACAACTGCTGGCCAAGGAAAATAAATCCCGATTTGTTGAAGAATATATAACCCTCCGTCTGCTGGGGATAACAAGGTATAGATAACCTCCCGTTGTTGGGGATAGTAGGGTATAGATAACCTTCGTTTTCGTTTGATAGTAGGATAAGTATAACATCCCGTCTTCGTTCATCGTGCCTTTATTGGAAAGTAATTTCCCGTATATCCGTATGAGGATAAAAGAGATGGATATAAATTCCAGGGGAGATTAGACTTTGTGAAAATGGATTAGTCCTACTGATGGTTTGTAACTGTCTTGTAAAGATGAACCGGCGAAGCTTCGTTGAAATCCTTCCCTCGTTCGTCCTTAGTAAATACTATTACTGCATTTTCATGCATTTCTGGTAAACATCAATCATATTAAAAGCATACATGCATTTCTGGTAAACATCAATCATATTCAAAGGCATACATACATTCAAACACAACCAATGGACGTTTCGCTTATGTAAATAGGGTAAAAGTAAATCTGGATTCAAAAGATGGAATTTATTTATATCAAAAGTGACCCATACACGGGTAAGTTTGTACAAGGAGACATAAACCCTAGTAAGAGAATTTTGTCATGAAGTTTTACAAAAAGAATCAGCTATGTGGGAAATAATCCTATTGAGTTTCAATTCTACTATTGCCACTCAAGTATCTCATCTTCTTGCTGTTGAGACGGAAACGATTGGATTGAGCTTTATCTGTTTGAGCTTGAGTAAGTAGTACAACTGGTTGCAGTTTCATGAGTGATCCAAACGAGACATAGTCATGCGCTTTAATCCCTAACTTTTGCCTGGATTGCCCTTTCAGGTTTTCAATCCACCGGGATACCCTTTTTTGCCCAAGCCGCCTTTTCAGGTTTTCGACTTGCCGGGTGTACATCTTTTTATATATATATCCCTAATTTTTGCCCAAACCCTTTTGGTTTGCCGGGATGCCCTTATTTTTGCCTAGGCCTGTCAACCTAGCGGGTCTCTTTTTATGCGTAGTATTTTTTAACTATGTCTGCGTTTATAGGTTGTGGGAAGTCTTCACCATCCATTGTAGTCAGTATCATGGCACCTCCTGAGAACACCGTCTTGACTACAAATGGTCCCTTATATGTTGGAGTCCACTTGCCCCTAGGATCACCCTGTGGTAATATGATACGCTTGATTACCAAGTCACCAGCCTGATATACCTTTGGCTTAACCTTCTTGTTAAAAGCTTTGATCATCCGTTTCTGGTACATCTGGCCATGACAAACTGCTGCTAACCTTTTCTCATCAATCAAATTTATCTGGTCAAGTCGAGTCTGAATCCACTCATCTTCATCCAAGCCTGCATCCTTCATAATTCTCAAGGAGGGGATCTGAACTTCAATAGGCAGAACTGCTTCCATACCATAGACTAAGGAGAATGGGGTTGCCCCTGTTGAAGTACGTATTGTAGTACGATAACCATGCAGAGCAAATGGTAACATCTCGTGCCAATCCTTGTAAGTAACAGTCATCTTCTGTACAATCTTCTTAATGTTCTTATTAGCAGCTTCAACTGCCCCATTCATCTTTGGACGATACGGAGAAGAGTTGTGATGCTTAATCTTGAACTGCGTACAGAGATCAGTAATCACAGTGTTGTTCAGATTAGAGCCATTGTCAGTGATAATCCTTTCAGGGATACCATACCTACATATGAGATTATTCTTAATGAACCGAGCCACAACATTCTTAGTCACAGATGCAAATGAAGCTGCCTCTACCCACTTCGTGAAGTAATCAATAGCAACCAGGATGAAACGATGCCCATTAGAAGCAGTAGGCTTGATCTCACCAATCATATCAATGCCCCACATGGCAAAGGGCCAAGGAGCAGTCAACACATTCAATGGAGATGGAGGTACATGTACTTTATCAGCATAGATTTGACATTTGTGACATGTTCTGGAGTGTTGATAGCAATCAGCTTCCATGGTAGACCAATAGTAACCTGCTCTCAAAATCTTCTTTGCCATGGTATGACCACTAGAATGAGTGCCAAAGGTCCCATCATGCATCTCTTCCATAATTTCTGTAGCTTCCTTCTTACCCACACAACGAAGCATAGTTGAATCATGATTACGCTTATACAGAATGCCATTACTCAGAAAGAACTTAGCAGAAAACCTTCTCAGGAACTTCCTATCTTTGACAGATGCCCCTTCAGGGAACTCCTGAGCTTCAAGATAGTTTTTCACTTCATAGAACCAAGGCTTCTCCTCTGCCCCTTCAGTGTCAATCTCATTGCAGTATGCAGGCTTCTCAAATCTATCAATGGTAATCTTGGGAGCTTCATCATCCCAGCTGATCTCAAACATAGATGCCATGGTGGCCAATGCGTCTGCCAACTGATTCTCTCTTCGTGGAATATGTCCAAAAGTAATCTCTTTGAAATGTGGGATCAAAGACAACACATGTTCTCTGTAAGGAATGAGATTATCATGCTTTGTATCCCAATCTCCTTTAATCTGACTTACTACCAGAGCTGAATCTCCATACACCTCAAGGAACTGAATCTTCATATCAATAGCAACTTGCATACCCATGATACATGCCTCATACTCAGCCATGTTATTGGTACAATAGAAACAAAGTCTGGCAGTAATCGGGGTATGACAACCTTCAGGGGAGCTAATCACAACACCAACACCATTACCATGTGCATTGGAGGCACCATCAAAAACCATAGTCCATCGGGATCCTTGTTCAGGTCTGTCATATTGTCCAGGTTCTTTGGTAACAGACATAATGTCTTCATCAGGGAACTCAAAATTCATTGACTGGTAATCATCTACTGCTTGATGAGCCAAATGATCAGCAACAACACTCCCCTTAATGGCCTTCTGAGTAGTATACTGTATATCATATTCCGTCAAGATCATTTGCCATCTTGCAATTCTTCCGGAAAGAGCAGGTTTCTCAAATATGTACTTGATTGGATCCATCTTCGAAATCAACAAGGTAGTATGGGTCAACATATACTGTCTTAGTCGGCGAGCAGCCCATGCCAAAGCGCAGCAAGTTTTCTCGAGCAGTGAGTATCTTGTTTCACAGTCGGTAAACTTTTTGCTAAGGTAGTATATTGCCTGCTCTTTTCGACCAGACTCGTCATGTTGCCCCAATACACACCCCATTGAGTTGTCTAATACTGTTAAATACATAATCAAGGGTCTTCCATCAACTGGTGGCATTAAAATTGGAGGTTCTAGCAAATATCTCTTGATTTCATCAAAGGCAGTCTGGCACTCATCATTCCATTCCATCACCTGATCTTTCTTCAACAACTTGAAGATTGGCTCACAGATGGTAGTTAATTGGGAAATAAATCTTGCAATGTAGTTCAATCGTCCCAAGAAACCTCTAACCTCCTTCTCAGTACGGGGAGCTGGCATCTCTCGTATAGCTTTCACTTTTGCAGGATCCACTTCAATACCTTTTCCACTGACAATGAAACCCAAGAGTTTTCCAGATCTAACTCCAAAAGTACACTTGTTTGGGTTCAATCTCAACTTGTATTTCTTCAACCTCTCAAACAACTTGTGCAGATGATCAAGATGTTGCTCTTCATTCTGAGATCTGGCTATCATATCATCCACATATACCTCTATCTCATGATGAATCATATCATGAAACAAAGCCACCATGGCACGCTGATATGTTGCCCCTGCATTCTTCAAACCAAATGGCATTACCTTATAGCAACAGGTGCCCCACTGTGTCACAAATGTAGTCTTCTCCATATCTTCAGGTGCCATCTTGATTTGATTGTAACCAGAGAAACCATCCATAAAAGAGAATACCTTATGCTGAGCAGTGTTGTCTACCAGGATATCAATATGAGGAAGTGGAAAGTCATCTTTAGGGCTAGCCTTGTTCAGATCTCTGTAGTCTACACACATACGTACCTTACCATCTTTCTTAGGAACTGGTACCACATTTGCAACCCACTGAGGATAAGAAGTTACGGCCAAGAACCCTGCATTGAACTGTTTCATTACCTCTGCTTTGATCTTTTCTGACATTTCAGGACGCATACGACGAACCTTCTGCTTCTTTGGACGACAATCTTCTTTCACTGGCAAACGGTGAACCACAATGTCTGTATCCAACCCTGGCATATCTTCATAAGACCAAGCAAAGATCTCCACATAGTCACGTAGCATCTGAATCAACCTGCTCTTGACACTGTCCTCTAAATCAGCCCCTATTTTGACCTCTTTTCTGTTTTCTTCAGTTCCCAGATTCACAACTTCGACTGGCTCTTCATGTGGCTGTATAGCTTTCTCTTCTTGTTGTAACAACCTAGCAAGCTCCACAGGTATTTCACAATCGTCCTCGTTTCCGTCTTCAGTTTGATAGATCGGATTCTCGAAATTGTAATTGGCAATAGTAGAACTGTTATCAACTGGATCCAGAGTGGATGAGGATCTGCATTTTAGTGACGTGGGTGTGTGTAAGAACACATAGCTGATAAAGCAAAAATAAAAGAAAAAGAAAGACAAGGAACACAATATTTACGAAAACGAAACGTCCATTGATTTTATTGAATGAAGTATGCAAATGAAATGACAACCCGTAACAAGCACACCATTGTGCCCCGGGTAAGGCACATGGCTTGAAAGTTTTAATTGTTCCAGAAATTACAAATTTAAAAACATAACACAGTAATAGTATTTACTCCTGACTAAAGGAGATAGGGATAACATCTTCAGCTTTCCAATTATTGAGTCCAGCACCCACAGTAGGAAAAATCCATGCCTCCAAGTTGTGGTCTTCATCTTGATCTCCCACAGCATTGATAACCCCTTGATTGGTGATACGAACAGCACGAGCACGACGAACAGCCTTCTGGGACTCTGCAGTGAAACCCAAACCAAACTTGTCAGACTTGTATGGAATATCAGGAAGCTGACCCCAAATAGTACAACCACCTTCTTCCACCACAGCTTTTGCATCATTGAGGGAGGCCATTGCCATTGTTGGAGGGTTTCTGATGACCACAGGAACCTTCTTCACAGCAGGAGGAGTCACACAATCCTTAACAGCCCAGGGAACCACTTCAAATGACTGACATGGAGTTTCAATGTATTCACCTTCTACTTCCAGATACTTGAAAGTGTTTACATGGCTGACAAAGTATTCTTCCTCTCCAAAGATAGTAACAACTTTTCCATTCACCGGATATCTCAACTTTTGATGTAATGTGGAGGTCACAGCACCTGCCCCATGGATCCAGGGACGACCAAGCAGACATGAGTACGAAGGACGAATATCCATCACATAGAATGTAGCAGTAAACACCTGAGAGCCAACCTTGATTGGAAGATCAATTTCCCCATGCACTACTCTTCTAGAACCATCAAAAGCCTTTACCACAATATTACTGGGCTTCAATACCGTATCTTCAGGACTCAGCTTGTTCAGGACTTCCTTAGGCAACACATTCAGAGAGGAACCATTGTCTATCAGCACATGAGACAGGGTAGTGCCCCTGCATTCAATTGAAATATGCAAGGCCCTGTTATGATCCCTCTTGGCAGGGGTCAAGTCAGCATCAGAAAATCCTAACCCGTTGTCATAGGTCAGGTGTGCAACACAATTCTCAAACTGGTCCACAGAAATTGCACTGGGTACATGAGCCATCTTTAGAAACTTGATCAATGACTTGGCATGAGCCTCAGAACATAATAACAGGGAGAGCATAGAAATCTTTGAGGGAGTATGCCCCAGCTGATCAACAATATCATAATCACTCTTGCGAATGATTTTCAATACTTCTTCCATCTGCTTAGAGAGGTCATCAGCAGCTGGCACATCAGTAGATACAGGCTCAATAACAGGACCCTTGCCCCGAGCATCAGTGGTGGAAGTAACAGCAGGAGTAACTGCACTCTTAGAAGCAACTGGAGGAGAGAAGACTCTTCCACTACGAGTGATCTTGCTAGATCCAGCAATATTATCAATGTCAACAGGCATATCAGGTAAAGGCTCCTGCTTGACACCATGGATGTAAACATCAGACCCATAGTGCCAAGGCACAGCTTTGTCAGATGTATAAGAAATAGGACCAGGAGTGGTAATGATCAGAGGAGCTACTCTGGCTTCAGCGACAACTTTCACAGGACCTTCAGCAGTAATCTTGATTGGGCCCAGATGAGTGATTTTAATGGGACCCTTTGAAGTGATTCTTAGTGGTACTTTGTCAACCATGTCAACCTCTTCAATCTTCTTACCCTGAGTCAGATGATCCACCATACTTTCTACAGATGCTGGTCTTCTTTCAAACACTATAGTATATTTATCCATGAGACGTTGAATCCCATCTCTCAAAATGAAGCAACTATCCGGTTTATAGGTACAATATAGACAATCTTCATGACAACCTGGAAAGATCCCAGCTTGTACTAACCTCTTTTTGATAACAGACAATGGTGTGCTCAACTCCATAACTGAATAGACATGCAGATCTTCATCAATATCTTCATCAATGGCGTTGACAGTCTTCTCGTGATTTGGCATTGGAGCTGTAATCACATTTGGAGTACCTGGTGGATCAAACTCAATTTCTCCAGCATCAATCATATCCTAAATTTTGTTCTTCAAGACCCAGCAGTTATTAGTATCATGTCCTGGACAGTTTGAATGATATGCACATCGTGCATTGGGATTGTACTTGGGAGAGGTAACATTGGGATTCTGAGGAGCCTCCCTCAGGGTAATAAGTTCAGCCTTCAACAAGTGTTGCAATGCCTGAGCCATTGACATGTTGATCTTCGTGAACTGTCTTCTAGCCCTCTGTTGGTTGCCTTGAGGCTGCTCTGTTGTTGCAGGAGTTGGATTTGAAATATGAACTGCACTAACAGACTGATGCCTTCTGTTACGATCAGGCTGACCATACACAGCATTAGATTCTCTCTTCCCAGTGGGAGGCTTCTTTGCAACACCTGATGAAGAAGTGCCCACTTGGATCTTACCACTCTTGATACCATTCTCTACTCGCTCTCCTGTCATGATCAACTCAGTGAAGCCAGATGATGAGCTTCCAATGAGGTGACTGTAAAACGGACCATTCAGCGTACACATGAACATATCAACCAACTCCCTATCAGTCAAAGGGGGTTGAACTCTTCCAGCTAAGTCTCTCCACTTCTGAGCATACTCCTTAAAGCTTTCTTTGGCACCCATAGACATGCTCTGAAGCTGCATGCGAGTGGGGGCTAAGTCAGCATTGTATTGATACTGCTTGTAGAAAGCTTCAGCAAGGTCATTCCAATCTCTGATGTTGACACTCTCCAACTGATAATACCACTCTAGCTGAGCTCCAGATAAACTCTCTTGAAAGAAATGGATCCACAACTTTTTATCAGCAGTGTGGGGTTGCATTCTTCTGACATAAGACCTCAGATGCAATTTGGGACAGGAGACCCCATCATAGACAACAAATGTAGGAACTTTGAACCCAATGGGTATGACCACCCCAGATATCAAGCTCAAATCCTCAAAATCCAGCCCAGATGATTTCTGTAATTCCATAGCATCCATTCTATCCACCAGCATCTTGAATTTGTCTTCGTTAGGCTCATGGTAGTAGTTAGCCTCAGAATCAGAGTCCCCCATAGTGTTGTGGAGACTGCCTCTCTCCTGCTCAGATTCTTCAGATTCATAGTCTTCAACCTGTTCCTTGGTCTTGGCAGGACCTTTGAACCTTCTTCCCATGTTGAGCAACCCAGCAGACCTTCTAGCCTTCTTAGTCTTCTTGGCCAGCAGTGTCTTCAATTCATCCTGCCCCTTGGATAGGTTCAGGATCAGCTCTTGGAACTGTGCATTCTGTGCCTGGAGATCCTTAACTGATTGTTCAAGAGCCATTGCTGAAATAAACAGCGAGAAGATGAGAAACCTGTGCATAATTATAAACCTGTGATGCAATGATATGGGAATGCATATGCAATGTTTTCAAGGACCGCAGGATTTAAATTTGCTTAAACAAACAAGAAAGTAACTTTTTATTAGTAATAACTTGTTTTGCCTTTTAGGCTTACAAAAAATGAAAACGAAATAAGTACAAAAGATGGGGTTTTAAGTCTCCCATGGACGTTTCCTCTTTGTGTTGAGGTATGAGTTGAGGTTCCGTTCCTCATGAAGTAGCTTTGTTAGCTCTAGGATCCTTGCTTGGCTTGCTTTGTAATGAGCCTCGAAAGTATCCCTTTGCTCTTTCAGTTGGATCCATGATCTCTGCAAGTCTTCCATATCAGTAGGCATGTCTGGGTGAAGGATGGTATAAGCTGTGTCTCCTTCAGCAACAGGTTCCATGGTAACTGGTAGGACGGCAGGATATGGCATCATGAGTGTCTGAGCACGAGATCGTACCCATCTGAGATAAGCCTCCATAGGAATAGTGTACTTAGGCTCCAGTGTCTTGCTGTCAATCCTGTTTACCTTTCCCCAAGCTCGGATGAATCTCTGACGGTAACCCTGAAGATCGTTGTCGTAATCAAACACAATGCCCTGAATCAACATGTCATGTGGACCATCGCTCCGGGCGTAACCAAACTGTCGTAAAGCTAGAGATGGGTTGTAGGTGATGCCTCCTCTTATGCCTAGAAGTGGTACATTAGGAAACTCCCCACAACGGTCAATGATGGTGACATTCTCCATAGATCTGGAGCACCAATGGATGTCTGAGTGAGAAAGTGACATGATCCTCTTGGACCATCTGAACCCTTGCTCATTCTTCATTACTGAGCGAGGGAGGTGAGAAATAAACCACCTAGAAAGTAAAGGTATGCAGCACATCAAAGTTCCTCTTACCCTTGTAGTACGGGTGTGAAGAGAATGTAGGATGTCTCCAAGTAAGGTAGGCACTGGATTGTGACTCAGGAATATGTTGATGGCATGAACGTCTATGAACTGATCAGGATTGGGGAACAACACTAAGCCATAAATCAATAAGGCTAAGATCTCCTCAAAAGCATCGTAGCTCATAGCCTTCAAGAACATTTGAGCTTTATCCACTAATACCTTGGCAAGAATACCTTTAACTCCACTTCTCGTCTCTGGAACAATGTCAGACTTCTTCAGATGTAGAGCTGCAGCAATAACTTCTGGTTTAAGCTCCTTCTCTAAGCCTGTGAATGGCTTCTGATCAAGAACAGGTATACCCAGAAGTTTAGAGAACTCCTCCATGGTTGGAACCAGCTGATAATCAGGAAATGTAAAGCAATGGTGCTTAGGGTCAAAGAACTGAAACAGCACACTCATCATGTCTTCACTGAACCCTGAAGTAACTAGATCCAATAAGTGACCATGTCTCTTGTTGAACTGGGAATGATCAGGCACTAGGGAAACCAACTCCTTGAGCTTAGCAGGTATCCCTACAAAGTTGATCCTGATGGTGTTTCTACGAGCAGAAGCCATGACCTGCAACAAAGAACAAAGATAAATCCTTTGGTCCTTGAAATGGTTAGGGAAAATGATATGCTTATGATGCATGATGATGTCATGATGTCATGCTCAATCACAAACATGTGGCACACACAAACAAGTCACACCATAGCCCTAGGTTTAAAGGCTTGCATGAGGTTCAAAGGCAAGTACCCTCCCCTGAAGTTAGATGGTTCATCCTGTCCTACAAAAGTAACCAGGTTCTAAGGGATCTCAATATCATTGATCCTTCACAAGGGTGGTTGTTCAGAAGGCAACTTACTTGCCAACCAAAACCCTCCAAGTTTAAGATCTCAATGAGCGTAGTATCGAGTGTCGACCAACTTCAGTCTGCACCAAAGCCGGTTACCTCACTACTTTCTAAAGGCCAAGATGAGTTAACTAGGGTTCTAAAAGTCAGTTAGTGCATTGACAACATATGGCAGCCTCAATATTATCCTCAACTTGACTTAAGGAATATAAGCACCAACCAAGAAGTCGCACTAACTATGGCCACCAGATCAACCGTATCGATATACGTCGTACAGTTTCCTTGGTCTATTGCCATTTACCTAAGGTACACTAGATCCGGGTTAGGACCTTTCACACATAAGAGCACCCCAACAATATAATAATAAAGCAAACAAGGCAAACAATTTAAAGTGATCTTAATTCCTAAGGGTACCCCTCTTAAATAGATCCCCAGCAGAGTCGCCAGTTCTGTAACACGGTGGGAGAACTGACTTTAAACAATGTTGCGGATAGCAAGAGTCGCCACCGACTTTTATTTTATCCATAAGGAAAGGTTATAAAAGAACAGGAAAGACCTTAGAGAATATTTTGGGTCCGGGGGGTAGGTTATGAAAAGGGAAGGTGTTAGCACCCTTTTCATCCATGGTTATCCATGGGCTCTTAGGTACTTAAGCTCACTTTTGAATTGTTTTGAAAGTGTAGTGTGTGAATAGCAAAAAATTTCAGAATAGTTTAATAATAATCCGTGTATGGATGTGAAAAAAACTTGTTTGAAAATTTTGTTGGAAATTTGTTTAAGTGTGAAAAAGTTTTGAAGTGAGCAAGTATCTAGGAGTAGCCTACCCTAATGTTTAAAGGTCTTTCTTATTCTTCATTCTTTCCTTTAGTAAGACTATCCCTACTATAATGGAGTAGGTAGTCCTTACTTTGGATGTTAAGGGATATGTGAGGGACAATTTGACTTTGAAGGCCATTGTGGGATGTAATAAGCACATATAAGGGACCATCATCATTTTTCGAAAGGGACTCGATTCGTAAAGGCAACCATAAGGGACTTTGATGATTTTTCTATTTGAGGGACTTGCTTTATACACCCCACTTAACCATTATTCGTAGGCAACTTGAGGGATATCCTTAGGAAGTGAGACGGCGATTAAAATCGACTTACGTGTGTGACGTGTTTATTTTAATTATCTTTATTTAAAAGTGATCTAAATTTATTTTAATATTACATACAGGTTGTTACACTCCCTAATTACTAACCATAATAATAATTAAATAATTAAACAACTTTACATCCAAGAAACAATTACAAAATAATAAGCAAAATAATTAAATAGCAAAGATAAATAAAATATAAATAAGCAATAATAAATAATAAAGGGGGTTAATTCTAAGTTTACTCGGCAAGACATCGCATCTTGTGCCTACGTATCCTTACGGGAGTGGAATCAGAGTAATCGTAGTTCCCCTCAAAAGGGAGGTTAGAGACTTCTTGACTGTGGTCAAGGTCTCACGGGGAATAAACGCATCTTAAGGACACGCTTACGTGGAGTGTAGGAACTCCAAATCTCTATGTTGAATTGTTAAGTTGTAATTAGGGTTAAATTAGGTTAGGGATTCCACGGCGGGAAACCCTAAAATAAGCGCGGCGGCTCTTTGACCTAATGCTAGGGGTAAAAGTTGTAATTTTTCCTGCGGCGAGGCATTTGTGAAAAATTTAGGGTTTGTAGTTTGTAGTTTTGAGGTTGAGGACTATTGACGCGGCGGTCATATGCTAGACCTAATTCCTTCGGAGGTGTGTGCAGTGTGACAGAAATGTTAATGAAGGTGTGAGATGATTGAGCTATGCAAGCAGAAAATAAGACAGAAGTTAAAGCCATGCAGACAGAAATTTAAAAGCAGAAACTTAAAGCGCGATTATTGGTTCGCGGGGTTACATATGAGAAGCAGTTACAATATAGTAATGAAATAAAATGCCACGCAATAGTGATAAACATGAGCTGCAAATGATGAACACCGTTAGTAAACAAGGTTGGACAATGATTGGACGAGTTAGGAGGAAAAGTGCAGTATTGGAGGTTTTTGTTGTTTTTGAAAAACAGATGTTAAATGAATTTATACTTTAACTTTAATCTTAAAAAAGGTTTTAACTTAGATATTTTTAAAAAAAAAGATTCTTAAGTTATTTATAAAAACATTTATTTTTATTATAGGAAAAAGAGGTTTTTTGATTTTATTATAAAAAAGGTTTTTAAAGTTTTTATTTATTTTTTATTATTATTTTTTTTTTAAAAACAGTTTTTTTTTTATATTTACAAAAGAAAGGTTTTTTTTTTAAAAAAAACAATTTTTAATTATAAAACAATTTAAAAACAATTAAAACAAATAATTTAAAAAACAAAAAATAAAAAAAACATAAAGGGGTTGGGCCGGTCATCACACCCGGACCCAACCCAAGTGTTAGTCACAAGACAAAACAGAAATTAGGGTTTCAAAACCCTAAAATCTGTTCGCGGCGCCGTTCTTCTTTTTTGCCCGTCTTTCTCTCTCGCGTTCTTGTCCCTCTTCTTCACTCCTTTCGTAATATGCTGAAAAAGAAAAAAAACAACCAAAGACAATCAGCAGAAACAAGTATTCATGCGATGTTTTACGTTTTGAGACAAGTTGTTGTCGGAGGCGGCCGATGATGCAGCGAGCTGAGGCTTAGAGTTGATTGCCCGCCGACGGCGAAGGCGATCTTCTCGTCTGTGATTCGCGGATGATATTGATGCGCGGTGATATTTGTTGGAGGCGATGATGAGACTTCGTCTCTGAGTCTCGCGATTCTCACTTGTTAGGGTTTCTGCATGCGACTTCTTCGCTAGGGTTTCTCCGCGATCTGGGTGTTCTTCGCTCTCTTTCTCGCGGTTACGTTCTAGGGTTTCAACTCCTCCTTTTCACAGGTGGTATCCTTCTATTTATATATGCTTTGATTTATCTTTTGGGCTTTCAATCTGTGTTGGGTTCACGTTACTCTTGAATGATTTTGCTGGATTTGATTTGATTTGATTGCGATCGGATGTTTTCTGATATGAATCTGGTACTGATTGAACTCTGTTTCCTCTTTTGGGATTTGATTGGTCCCAATATATTCTTCTTTCTTCTTTCGGTTGCAACCTTCATTATTATTGATTTGATTTCCTTGTTTTCCTGATAGGGTTGGATCGGTTGATCTCTTTGGATTTTCGGTTATTGCCTGAAGTGGATCCTTATCCATTTGGACTCGTTTGTGCAAACCGACCCTGTCATGGATTTTCAATCCATTTGGATTCTGATGACCTGGTTTATTTCGATTGATATCTAATGACGCTTCATTGATTTTTGCAGATGTTCGAACCACTTTCATTTTGACATCCAGCACCCTGATTCGGATTTCATTCTGATTTGAACTTGGTTCCATCTGATGCAATTTGTATTGATATCTGGTTTTCTATTTCGAACATACATTCACCTTTCTTCTTCTTCTTTCAGAGGGAACTCTAAGAGTCGGATATTGCTGGATTGATGCCGCCGAGGGAGGTTCGACACGGTGATGATGACGACTTGTCTGAACCGTCGAGAAGATGACACTGCTACCATTTGCCTTTGATTATGTTCTAGTGACAATGACCTTCGGGTGCTGAGCGAAAAAATACCGTATGTTGTGTACTTTCGATGTTCGGTAGGGAATTGGCGACAGGCTTTGGCCGTTGCCCTTCCAGCCGCTCGAAAGTTACGCCCGATGATGAACAACCTGAGGGCTATGTGACACTTTTCTTCTGAAGCTGGATACGATGTTTGTGAACTCATTTGCAGATGTAATCGAGGATTTGTTTGGTGCTTCTGATATCGTTTGTATCTATTTCCGCTTTTGACGTGTAGCCCATGATTTGGACTTGTTTCTGATCTAGTTTTTTGGTTCGACTTGCCTTTGGCTTTCCTTACTTGTTTGATCTCAGAGCTGCTGCTAACATTGTAGCTTATCTGCTTTGATCTTGAACCAAGTTTGATGGCCTGATATTCAGATTGTTGTTGTTGGCTATTGTTGTCTGATAACAGGGCTTATGTGTTGCGTGCCATTGAAACTGGTTCGGACGGGGCCTTACCTTTAACTGATGTTGCTGAGACTTTTTGATACTTTGTCCTATGTAATTTTGACACAGCTTGTTTTGTGTCTCATTTTTCTGTTCTGTTTGAACTGATGCAGCTTGATACCATAGTTTGGTTTCTCTTGTTCTGCTTTGGACTTGATTTTCATTCTGTTTGGTAACAAATTTGTTTCTTTGGTGAATATTCATACCTGTATTGGCGCGAGCCCCTTCCTAGTTTTGTTTATGCTTTGAGTTCTGATGATGCTTATGGCTTTTCAGGTGTTGGAAGTTTCGGAACCAAAGCGACTTGGACCTGCCGGCATCCGGGTCTGAGTCAGAACTTGCCTATGTTGCCTTATTCTTGTATCAGTTTGGAAATCCAATCGCGGCAAAACGAATCAGTCCCACTTCTTTTATTTTTTCTATCTCTCGGATGTCCCGTAACGATAAGAACGGGTATTACCTGATCTGACGCCCACGGCGCGGATCGGTAACGGGGGTAGGACGCAGCTTCGGTTGTGCCACTCCCGGCACTCGATGATGACATTGTTCTGAGAGTGTCAAAAAAACTCCTAACCTTTTTCTATATTGTTTGTTTTGCTTTGATGTGCAGGTTAGTCGAGATTTGCGGCGAAGCTCAAGGGCCAACATGAAGACACTTAGCATTTTTAGGACTTAGGATTTTTAGATTTAATGTAATTCCTTGTAGCAGCAAAAATGTGAAACAATCTCCCTTTTGTATAATGCAATCTTTATGAAATAAAATTCCCAACACTTTGAATTTATTTATATTTTATTCTTAGTTAAAAAATATAAACAATTGTGAATAAATCCACAAGTATTTAAATTCGTTAGCATAGGCATAAAACATAAATATTCCCAAGTGGTATTCTTATTGGTGCACTCGTCTCATTTGTAATCCTAATCTCATCATCCGATTAAAATGTTAACCAACCATTTCATAACCAAACACCTATGGGCACCGTAATCACAACATTTTCAGCATCAACAGTAAAACTAATCGTAATTAAATTCCACTGACCAAACCGCTAAAATCTCAATATGATCAGAACTGGTGATAGATAAATGCCTCGAAACCAATACGTATCGAATGCCTCAGAATTTTAATAACAGCCCATCTTCAAGGAATTGGTAGAATTTGTGTAAAATGACCAAAATACCCCTGGAATCAAATCTCTCTTTGATGTTGGCAAAAAAAAAAATCATGAAGTTTGACTTTGGTTTGACCACAGTTGACCTCAGTTTGACTTTTTAACTGCATTGACTGCTTTTGACTTGTCTGATCATCTGACTGAGCAAACTTTTGAGAAAAGTCTTGAAACTTGACATGGGGGTTCTTATACACATATAAGATGTTATAAAGCTCACTTGAAGTCTTGGAAGTCCATTTAGCCTGATTAAAGTCAAAACCCTAGTTTTGGATGCACTGCTTAGGAGGTGCATTGTCTGAGGGAATTGTCAACTCTTCTGACCAATTGTGAACTTTGGGAACCTTGTGAATCTTCATAAGATATCTTGTGATACTCATGGGAGGTATTGTGAAGCTTGTGAACCTTGTGAACATCATGAAGTGGCTTTGTAGACCTCATGACCCTTAGGAAAGCTTTGTAAACATTGTGAATCTTGTGAACCTTATGAACCTCCAAGAAGCAACCTATGGACTTCATGAACCTCATGAAAGGTCTTGAAAGCACTGTGGGACTTGTGAACCTTGTGAACCTTCATAAAGTAGCTTGTGGACTTTATGAACTTCATGAAAGGTTATGCAAGTTGTTGGAGAACTTGTGAACCTTGTGAACCTTCTTAGAACACAAAGTCTTGTATTGTGAGGGCAAATTTTGGGGTGCAACAGTATCGCGCTTTATGCCTACGTATTCCCGTCTGGAACGAGAAATCAGAGTCAACGTAGTTCGCCTACCTACGGGAAAGGAGGGGAAGGTTGCTCGCTAGGATATCATATCCTATGCCTACGTACTTTCATACAACATGAAAGATCAGAGCAAACGTAGTTCGGGCTACGGAAGACACAAGCTTGTCTTGATTGTTTTTTATCCTTCTGAAAAAGGTTTTCTCTTGATTACGCGTCCCAGCGGACAAAAATGACTCTTTGATTGGTTTACAGTCTTTTACGCAAGAAGTATTTTTTAGTGTGTTTGCAATCTATGACGCACTAGAGACTATGATTTGAGAGTGACTACGTCGTATGTCACCCTAAGGGTAACACACTAAGCAATCAGATTACTGAAGAGTGACCCTCCAGCCACCTTTTCTCAAATAGCTTAAGGCTCATAACGTACGACATTGATTAACCTTATTACTGTGTTTTTGAATTATTCTGAGATGAGAAGAGAAAGAAACTCTAAAAAGCCTATGGTTGGAAAGGGAATCAAAATCTATCCTAATGTTGTCATGCATGGACGAAAGCCTAATGTCTGTCATATTTCTCTCTTGCACAGAGAGAAACAGAGATCCTAGGGGATAAACGGAAAAGCAACATCCTATATATAGTAAAGCAGTAAAATGCATGAATGCAGCAGTACAAGCGAGGCAAGGGAGTCCCACTCAACCTAGAACCTAGAAAACAACAGGCAAAAGTGAACAAAATTCACTTTAAACCTAACAGGGTAATTATCAAACAATACAGTCAGGAAACTCAAACAATACATCAACAGCTCTAAACAACACCAACAGCCCTAAGCAGCAAAATCTGATAGAAACAGCAACAAGTCACCAACACCTTCAAGTAAGGTCTTCATCCATCTACAAGCTTCAAACAAGCATCCATCTTCAAGGGAAACAGCAAGCTACAACAAGAAGAAACTCTAAACAGTAGACAACATCAAACAGCTAAGCAGCAGTAAATCCTACTTCAAACAGTTGCACAACTCTGATAGCACCAGCTCCTTCTTCTAACAGGCTTCAAGGCAATGTACTTCATCCTCAATCTTCAAGGGATTCTTCAAAGCAAGCTCTCCAACAGAGAAATGGTTTTATCAGAAGAAATTGAATGTCAAACAATTCATTGACGACCAAAGGAAGTCTATGGATAGTTGACATTGTAATAGAGTGGTTCTCTCAAAGTTTTACCTCTAAGGTAAGGCCACTTATCCCTCCTAAGGAGAGAGGTGAATACCATAGAGGGACTTTATGTCATAGAGAAGAATGGAAGCGAAGGAAGCTATCCATGTTTATGAAAGAATTTGGTCTATTCTAAGGCTCTGCCTATTTTCTCATATTTCTCCTAAGTCTTCAATCAGCATCTAGCTCAAGCAATCTTCATCAAGCCTTGATTTTGATCTTCAATCTTCATCTTTAATCCTTGCCAAGCTCCACAAGCTCTAACTAAGCCCACACCCCAAGCAAATGCCCAAAAAGCCCACACAACAAAATAAACCCCAAAAATGGGCAAACCAAACAATCACACAATTGTAAAATATACCAAAAATAGTAATATAATATTTACAAGTCTAATATTAATTCTAAGGGAAATACTATATCTACCCTATATACCCCATAGGTCCCATACTCTAATTCAATCTAAAAACCCAAAATAAAATGTTCAAGTGCACCTATGTTGTGTATAAACCCTAATCTAACCATCTTAATATCAACTAATCAAAATTACCTAAAAATAATCCTAAAAATTATGGAATAAAATCCAGGGGTACCTAATGTTTGTATCTAATTGCCCTAAAAAGAATGGCCTAAAAAAGTAAGGGGAACTATCTAAACAAAAATATACAAAATTATGTACAAACTAAATTCAATGAAAAACAACTAAATGTAAAATATTCACAAAAAATAAAGAAAATACCTAAACTAATATTTTTATTTATTCACAATGTTCTTGAAACCATTATTAAAGCGTTGCAAAAATTCTCAGGTCAAAAAGATCATTTTCCAAATTTTTATGATTTTCCAAAGTTATAAAGAAAAATGAATAAAATGAATAAAATGAATTAAAAATAACACAAAGCTGGTGCAGATAGCAAGAAAATATAAAGCAAAACGCATATGAGCCAGGCAGGGGGGTGCGCGTAACAAAATTCACTAAGCCCAATTAAACTTCAGAAAATGAAACGAAAATCCAAAGAAAAATGAAAAATTAATGGTGCAGGAAGCAAATAAATCCAGTGCAATCCTAGTGGGCTTGTCTACTGGGGGTGTGATCATCAATTCCACTTAAGCCCATTACACTAAATAAATGAAACGGCAGTGTTTTGTGTGCTCAGCAAAATCCTTCACAAACTTGAAACGCAATAAAGGCCACACGATCTTCTTTCCAGTCAAAGTCCAGCAATGATCCAAAGGCCATCCTTCTTTCTTCCTCATTTGAACTGGTTTTGGAGCCAAACTCCATTGAAGAACAATAGCAAGAACACAATCTGCAGCTATTCGTGAATCACTAATTCTCAACCAAAATTAACAAATCAAAGCCCATACCTGCTCTATTTTCTTCCCTGATTCTATCTATGTTATTGAAATCCATTGATATAGTCTCTAACTCTAAACACGATTCCATCTCCAAGATTTGGTCCAACATCAATTGTCATCAATCATCAAATTAAGTATCCCAATCTCTTCATCACCTAACACTGATCAATTATAACCAAAAACCTAAGGCTCTACCTCCATATCCATCATGTTCTTGGTTGAAACAGAAATTAGGTCACTATATCAATCATCACCAAATGGCTTCAAATTCTCCAGAAAGATTCACCTAACCACATACTAACTATCTAACCTAAGGATTCATGCTAATTATACCTAAATCGAGCCAGAGTTTGAAATTTACTAACCTGTGAAAGTGAGTGAAACAGATGATGAAAACCTCCAAATCAATGCTTGTCCTGCTCCAGATTCCTTCAGTATGATGTATTCTTGATTCTGTATGCACCAAATCCTCTTCAAACTGCTTGGATCATGGAAACTGAATTTCAATTGCAGGTGTGAAAGTTCAACTTCAAGAACTCGATTCAACCATGGATTCACTCTGATTTTGATCTCTACACACTCAGTGATGATTATAGAATTGAATGAAATCAAGAAATTGGATTGATTGTAAAGAAAATAGAGAACTCGATTATGAATTGCAATGGAAGAAGATGAAGTTCAATCTTTCTTCTCTGCACCAAATGACACCCAACCCCTATTCTGATCAGTTACAATGGCTTTATAGAGGATGTTAGAAACTTCTAGAGAGTGCTGGAATGATCTAAGGAGAAATTGGATATCTCATGCTATGGTAAATTGAAATGGTGAGATCAACATATCTGTAATACCCCAAATTTTACCCTTTCTTTTTATTTTTATTTTAAATTCTGATTAACTTAATAAATTAACCTTCTTTTTTTAAATCTTGTTTTTTTAACTAATAATAATTTAATTAAATTTTTTTTTTATAACTTTACTAATGTTTTTTATTAACTTTTTTTTTTCTATTTAGTTTATTTATTTAAATCATTTTAAGCTCTTCTTACTAACTTTTAGGATTTAGATTAAAATTTAATTTTTTTTCTTTTCTTTAAGAGTAAATTTTTTTATAACCTTTTTTAAATTAATTTCTAACACATTTTTTAATCAAATTCTAATACCTCTTTTAAAATAAAAATCTAACTTCTTTTTAAAATTAAATCTTTTTCCTAACTTTTTTTAAATCTTTTTCCTAACTTTTTTTTTATCTTTTTTCTAACTTTTTTTAAATCTTTTTTCTAACTTTTTTTAAATCTTTTTTCTAACTTTTTTTAAATCTTTTTTCTAACTCCTCTTTAAAGTTAAATCTTTTTTCTAACTTTTTTTAAATCTTTTTTCTAACTCCTCTTTAAAGTTAAATCTTTTTCTAACTTTTTAAAATTAAAACTTTTTTTCTAACTTTTTTAAAAGTTAAATCTTTTTCTAACTTTTTAAAATTAAAACTTTTTTTCTAACTTTTTTAAAAGCTAAATCTTTTTCTAACTTTTTAAAATTAAAACTTTTTTTCTAACTTTTTTAAAAGCTAAATCTTTTTTTTCTAACTTTTTAAAATTAAAACTTTTTTTTCTAACTTTTTTAAAGCTAAATCTTTTTTTTTTCTAACTTTTTTAAAGTTAAATCTTTTTTTCTATTTTTTTTTTTAAAAAAAAATCAAATCTTTTTTCTAACTATTTTAAAAGTTAAATCCTTTTTTTTTCTACCTTTTAAAGTTAAATCTTTTTTCTAACTTTTTTAAAGTTAAATCTTTTTTTCTAACTCTTTTTAAAAATTAAATCTTTTTTTCTCTAACTTCTTTTTAAAATTAAATCCTTTTTTCTCTAACTTCTTTTTAAAATTAAATCTTTTTTTTTCTAACTATTTTAAAAATTAAATCTAACCTTTTTTTATAAATTAAATCTATCCTTTTTTTTTTAAAATTAAGATCTAAATTCCTTTTAAAATTAAATTCTAACAGTTTTTAAAATAATTCTAACATTTTTTAAAACCAACATTCAAATATTTTTTTTATTTTAAAATTCTAACTCAGTTTTTTTAAACTTAAAACTCTAATTTTTATTTAACTTGAAACTCTTATTTTCTTTGCTAACTTTTAAATTTAAATCCCAACAATTTTTCAATCAAATCCAATCCCAATGAATTCCAGATCAAATCAATCAGATCATATCATCATCATAAGAAAATCAGCATCACCATCATTGAATCAAATCTGAAATCATCATAAAAATCTATTCAAATTAAATCTGAGATTAAAAAAGATTTAAAAAAACAAGTATAAAGGGGACGAAAATCATAACAAGAAGAAAAAAAAAGCTTTTTCGTAAAAATCCAAGCAAACCCCGTCAAAAATCCTCTAGCCTCAGGACAAAGCATCATCGGCCATCATCATTCCGTAAGGATCAAAAAATATAATTACAATTTTTGTGTTGCTTTTCATGTTTTTCAGGAAAAAGAGATGAAGAAGACAAATCGGCGGCCATGCAAAAGAAGAAGAAGATAACATCCGTGAGAGGCAAACAAGAAGGAGAGGAACACACGCAAACTCAGAGAGCAGAGAGAAGAAGAGTGATGACCGGCCCAACCTTTTTTTTTTTTATTTATTGTTTTTCCATTTGTTATTTTATTTTGTTTATCTTTTTAAAAAAAAATCAAGAAGCCCCTTTCTTTTTTATAACCAAAAACCTTTTTCAAATTAATTAAAACTCTTTTTAAATAAAATAATCAAATGTTTTTTTTCAAATAATAAAACTTTTTTATAACTTTAAAGTAAAACGTGTTTTTTAACTAACATTAAGATTTTTTAAATTAAACCAATTGTTTTTTTTAATGATTAAATCTTTTTTTCAAAATATTATCACTAAAACTCCTTTTTTAGAATAATTAACCAAACTTTCACTTTTTTATTAATAAATTTTTTTTAAAACTCAAAACTCTTTTAATTAAAATTAATCTCTCTTTTCACAAATTTAAATCCTTGGTTAAAAAGACCATAAAAGTCCTCCAAAATTCATACGGTTTGTTTCTCGTTCAATTTTGATTTCGTTTTCGTCTAACCCCACATACTGACATTTTTGTTTGTTTTGTTTCTTGCAGCTATTATGTTCAATTTGAAACTTATTTTCGGTTTTATATTTAGCTATTATAATTGTAACTGCTTATGGGATGTAATTTTGCGAGACAATTGTCGCATTTATCTTTCCGCACTTTATTTTCTGCCGTTGTATGTATATTTAATTTCATCGCATCTTTATAATTAATTTCACTCCTCCGAAGGAATTAGGTCTAGCCGTTTGACCGCCGTGTCAATAGTCCATAAACCCTCACACATTCAAAATTACACCCTTACAAACCCTAATTTTCACAAATGCCTCGCCGTAGGCTAATTTACAATTTTATCCCTAGCATTAGGTCAAAGAGCCGTCGCGCTCATTTTAGGGTTTCCCGCCGCGGAATCCCTAATCTAATTTAACCCTAATTACAACTTAACATTTCAACGTAGAGATTTGGAGTTTCTACACTCCGCGTAAGCGTGTCCTTAAGACATGTTTATTCCCCTTGAGACCTTGATCACAGTCAAGAAGTCTTTAACCTCCCTTTTGAGGGGAACTACGATTACTCTGATTCCACTCCCGTAAGGATACGTAGGCACAAGATGCGATGTCTTGCCGAGTAAACTTAGAATTAACCCCTTAGGTTTATTTTCTCACTTGTAATCTTTTGTACATATATCTTAAGCAAATAAATAAAGCAAAAATAGTAAACATTTGACCAAAAGGTTCCTGTAGAGTACTACAGAAGTTTAGGATGCTAATACCTTCCCTAAATTTAACCAACCCCCGAACCCTAGATCTTTCCCCGCATTGTGTTTACGATGCAAAATAGGTTTTCCCTCTTTTGACCTTTTCCTTCGGATAAATCAAAGAGCGGTTGTGAATTGAATTGCGATTCAAACTCATTAATAGTTTGTGATCCTATTTCCACCGCAACAGAAAATGGCGACTTCACCGGGGAATGTTCTAAACTTTTGAGGGTTATCCCTAACTTGTTCATATTTATTACTATCTGTGTTATTATTCATTTGCATGTATATATTTGTGCTTTGATTGTGGGACTGTTCCTTGTGCTGTGAGATAAGTCCTACACCCGGATCTAGTGTACCTTAGGTAAATGGCAATAGACCAAGGAAACTGTACGACGTATATCGATACGGTTGATCTGGTGGCCATAGTTAGTGCGACTTCTTGGTTGGTGCTTATATTCCTTAAGTCAAGTTGAGGATAATATTGAGGCTGCCATATGTTGCCAATGCACTAACTGACTTTTAGAACCCTAGTTAACTCATCTTGGCCGTTAGAAAGTAGTGAGGTAACCGGCTTTGGTGCAGACTGAAGTTGGTTGACACTCGATACTACGCTCATTGAGATCTTAAACTTGGAGGGTTTTGGTTGGTAAGTAAGTTGCCTTCTGAACAACCACCCTTGTGAAGGATCAATGATATTGAGATCCCTTAGAACCTGGTTACTTTTGTAGGACAGGATGAACCATCTAACTTCAGGGGAGGGTACTTGCCTTTGAACCTCATGCAAGCCTTTAACCTAGGACTTTGTGTGTTTTCATGCATTGCATCCATAAAGCATCTCATCGCATTGTATTTCATGGAGTTCAAACATCATTTATGGATATCGCAGGATACCATAAATAAATAAAAAAAATATATAAAATGAAAAAACAAGAAAAAGATTTCCTTGGTACCCCACGACATTAGTAAATGTTTTGAATTCCATGAAATCTTCATTTACATTCACATTTTAGCATCATACTTTTGCATTGCATGTGTCTCCCGATTTCTCACACTCGGTTCTCTCACCTTCCAGTTTCGTCACCCTGAGTTCTCGGCACCAATACAACACCAGAGCTCAAACTCGGAAAAGAATGGAGGATCAGGCAAAAGAGATTGATCGCCTTAGCAATGAACTTGAAGACCTTCGAGGGGGTATGGGGCGTATGATGGAATTGTTACATGTCATGAATGCTAAGATGGATACCCAGCCCACTGTTGTTTCTGAGATTACCGGCGTTACTGTGGACCCTCCACCAAGTGTGACCGTAGCAAGGGACCCACCTTATGGTCTCGCTCCCGGTTTTGTGCCTCCTCAAGCCACTGTTCCGATTAATCAACCTGTTCAGCAAGCCGTGCCCTTGTTTTCTGAAGTTTCTAGGGGGGCTCCTATCTTTGCACCACCTGTTGTACACACTCGTGCGCAACCGTACTTCAATGAGACAGTTTTTGATAATCTTGATGAGAATGTTGAGGGTTATGAGAAAAATGATAAGCTTCGTGAGGAAGTAAACACTATCGTCCAGAGATTGAAAAAGGTAGAGGGTGATCAAATTTTTGGGACTGCTGCAAGGGATGTTTGTTTGGTCTCAGGTTTAGTTATTCCCCCGAAGTTCAAAACTCCGAACTTCGATCGCTATGAAGGTGCCACCTGTCCTAAGAGTCATCTGATCATGTATTATCGCAAGATGGCTGCCCATGTTGAGAATGATAAACTGATGATTCATTGCTTCCAAGATAGTTTGAAGGGTGCTTCCTCCAAGTGGTATTTAACTTTGGACCAATCCCGCGTTAAGAGCTTTCAAGATTTATCTGACGCTTTCATCAAACACTACAAGTACAATATGGATCTGGCTCCTGACCGAAGACAGTTGCTGAGTATGTCACAAAAGAATTCTGAGTCATTCAAAGAGTATGCTCAAAGGTGGAGAGAGACTGCTTCGCAGGTAGAACCTCCTTTGACCGAGAAAGAGTTAGCTGATTGGTTTGTCGACACAGTCCGTCCAGAATTTTACGAGAGAATGGTGGGTAGTGTGACTTCAAATTTCTCCGACATCGTTGCTGTGGGTGTCAAGATTGAATTGGGTATGAAGAGTGGTAAAATGACAAATAATCATGGCGCTTCTAAGGATCAGCCGAAGAAACCTCCGTATAGCTCCCAGAAAAAGAAGGAGAGTGAGACTAATGCTATATCCTCTGGTATACCAAGGGAACGCTTTTACCGGCATCCGCAAGGTTATGCTCAACCTCAAGGGTACCCAGTCCAATATGCTCAACAACCCTATGTGGCAGCTATTACACCTTCTTTCAATCAACAGGTTCCCATGTATCCACCTATGCAACAACCTCCTGTTTATCCGCCTCCTGTCAACTACCTACAGGCACCCAATACTCCTGCTCCTCAATAGCCAAAGAGTCCGGCTCCTCGCCAGAATATGCCAAACAGAAGAACGTATAAACCTTGTCCGCCGATCCCGATGACTTTTACCGAGTTGTATCCCTCTTTGGTCAAACAGGGTCTCATCACTACTCGGGCTTTGGGTCCGCCTCCTAATCCTCTACCCGCCAATTACAACGCCGCCGCTCATTGTTTATTTCATGAGGGTGCGCCTGGTCATGATCTGGAGAATTGTTATGCTCTCAAAAATATTGTTAGAGATTTATTGGAAAAGAAGATTTTATCATTTGAGGATCCTCAACCAAATGTTAAGAAGAACCCTTTTCCTAACCATGAGAGTGTCAATGCCATTAGTGCTGATTCGGGAGAAGGTTATGCCCTTGACGTTGAACAGATTAAGACTCCTCTCAAGATGTTCCACTCGAAACTGTTTGAAGTTGGTTTGGTAGATACTTCCCACGTTGCATGTGTAAGTTGTGAAGCCAGTACTAAGGGTTGTGTGTTGGTTCAGAATGATGTTCAGAGGCTGATTAATGAGGGTGTTTTACAAGTGACAAGCCAAGCCAAGAAGGATGTAGTCGCTGTGGTTGAGCCTGTCTTCCATCAGCCTGAATCAAAGGGTAATGTACCAGTGTTTAATTTATCAGGGGCAGGCTCCGCCAACCTCGTGTTCGATATACCGAGGTCGTATATCCCTGAAGTGAATCAGCCTAAGCCTATAGTTATTCGAAGACCGAGTCCGTTTCCTTTCAGTGATCCTAAAGCTGTGCCTTGGAAATATGACGTGACGATGATTGACAAGGAGTCTGGGAAGGTTATTTCAAAGGAAGAGGGTAAGGATACTGTGACCAATATCGCAGAGGTAAGCAGGATGACTCGCAGTGGTCGTGTGTACACTCCCCATTCTAATGAGGATCCACCTAAGGAGACCACTAATATCCCTGTGCCTGCCAAAGACAAAGGTAAGGGAGCCGTCACGAATGATGAAGATGCCGAATTTTTGAGGATCATCAAGAAAAGTGACTATAAAGTTATCGATCAACTTCATCAGACTCCTTCCAAGATCTCAATTCTATCTCTGTTAATGAATTCACCCGCTCATAGGATGGCCTTGCAGAAGGTTTTGACTCAAGCACATGTGGATCAAGATATTAGCACCAGTCGGTTTGATAGTGTGATTGCCAATTTGACCGCCTGTAACACCCTCAGTTTCAGCAATGAAGAGTTACCGAAAGAGGGTCTGAACCATAATCGTGCTTTACATATATCGGTAAAATGTCAAGAGGACAATTTAGCGAGAGTGCTAGTGGACACCGGCTCTTCTCTGAATGTTCTACCCAAGAGGATTCTCGATAAGTTGGCTTGTAAAGAGACTGTGTTGAAACCTACTCCTTTGGTTGTCAAGGCTTTCGATGGCTCTCGCCGGTCGGTAATGGGGGAGGTTGAGCTTCCTATCCTGATTGGTCCGAAAATTTTTAATATCACGTTTCAAGTCATGGACATTAATCCCAACTACAGTTGTTTACTCGGAAGGCCGTGGATTCATGCCGCTGGGGCGGTAACCTCAACTTTACATCAGAAGATGAAGTTCGTAATCGATGGAAAGTTGGTTATTATACACGGTGAGGAAGATCTGATGGTCAGTAACCTGTCCTCTTTCCGTTACATCGAGGCTGACGAGAATGCTTTAGACATTTCCTTTCAAGCACTTGAGATCGCCAATGCTATTCTGCTGGAGGTCGAAGAGACAGTGGGTCAGGGTAATCCATCTTTTGCATCTCTGAAGAGTACCAAAGCAACAATTGACAGGGGCATTCCCGAAGGTTGGGGAGAGGTAATTGACGTCAAGACCAAGACTGATCGCTCTGGGTTGGGTTACAAACCAACTCAGATTGGAGCTGCCACAACTGTCGAAGGGCGTCCGAAGGTTATCCAAGAAGTATTTGTCAGCGGAGGTTTCCAAGTCAATGCCATCAGCGACTGTGAAGAAAATGAAGAGCTGAGCAACCTGGTGTTTAAGGGTGATGCAGTTTTGAACAACTGGGAGGCCGTAGAGATCCCTGTTATCTTTCCCTTGTCAAAGTAATTGTTTTTTAAAAAAAAAAGTTTCATTTACATTTTCAAATAAAAATCTGTAGCTCTGCCCAAGGCTATAGGGTTGTTTTGTCGGGCCACCTTTCATTTCTAAAAAGATATTAATAAAAGCATTTTGTTCAATTCCACTTTGGTTCATTTGCGTTTTTCGTTTTCACCTTTAAAAATGAAATTGGCAACCTTTTTTTCAAAAAAAAAAAAAAAAAAAAAAAAAAAAAAAACAGCATTTCATTCTTACATGTCTGCGAGCATTTTAATTAAGTAAGCCTTCCATCATGCAGAGATATCGTAAACCTTGTTGGATCCAATGACCTTACTGACACTCCTGACTGGGATGCACCCATCAATCAAGCTGAAGACGAGGGTGAAGAAGATTTTGAAGTACCTGCGGAACTGACAAGATTGATTGAGTACGAGTACACAGAGCTTCAACCGCATAAAGAGCAGGTGGACTTAATTAATCTCGGTACAGATGAGAGCAAGAAAGAGGTCAAGATTGGTGCAATGCTTGGGACGGAGATTAGGCCGAGGTTGATTGAGTTGTTAAAAGAGTATATTGATGTGTTCGCGTGGTCGTATCAAGATATGCCGGGCCTAGACACGGATATTGTTGTTCACAAGTTGCCGTTTAAGCCAGATTGTCCGCCTATCAAACAAAAGCTTCGAAGAACGAGACCCGACATGGCTTTGAAGATTCGAGATGAGGTTAAAAAGCAGTTGGATGCAGGTTTCTTGGCAGTCGCGAAGTATCCAGATTGGGTTGCCAACATTGTGCCAGTGCCCAAGAAGGACGGTAAGGTTAGGATGTGTGTAGACTACAGGGATCTGAACAAAGCAAGTCCAAAGGACGACTTCCCACTGCCACATATTGATACACTTGTAGACAATACAGCCAGTTTTGCGTTGTTTTCATTTATGGATGGTTTCTCTGGCTATAATCAGATCAAGATGGATCCCGATGATCGAGAGAAGACTACTTTCATTACTCCTTGGGGAACCTTCTGCTACAAAGTCATGCCTTTCGGTTTAAAGAATGCAGGGGCAACTTACCAACGTGCTATGACCACTCTTTTTCATGATATGATGCACAAAGAAATTGAGGTGTATGTGGACGATATGATAGCCAAATCTCAGAGTGAAGAGGAGCATTTAGACCATTTGGTGAAGCTGTTTGAACGACTCAGGAAATACCAGTTGAAATTGAATCCTGCAAAATGTACCTTCGGTGTCAGATCCGGAAAATTGCTTGGTTTCATTGTTAGCCAGCGAGGGATTGAGGTGGATCCTGACAAAGTCCGAGCCATTCAAGATATGCCGGCTCCGCGAACCGAGACGCAAGTTAGGGGTTTTCTGGGACGTCTGAATTACATTTCCAGGTTTATCTTTAATATGACCGCTACTTGTGAGCCGATATTCAAGTTGCTTTGCAAGGGGCAGACAGTTGAGTGGAACCCTGATTGTCAGAAAGCGTTCGAGAAGATTAAGGGTTATTTGCAAGATCCCCCTATTCTGATCCCGCCCGTACCTGGAAGACCGTTGTTTATGTACCTTACTGTCCTCGAGAAGTCTATGGGTTGTGTGCTTGGGCAACATGATGAGACTGGGAAAAAGGAACATGCGATTTATTACCTGAGCAAGAAGTTTACCGATTGCGAAAACAGATACTCACCATTAGAGAAAACTTGTTGTGCATTGGCATGGGCCGCTAAGCGCCTTCGGCAGTATATGGTCTGTCATACCACGTTATTGATTTCTAAAATGGATCCGATCAAGTATATTTTTGAAAAACCTGCTCAAACCGGGAGGCTAGCCCGTTGGCACATGTTGTTATCCGAATATGACATCCAGTATGTATCCCAGAAGGCGATTAAGGGTAGTATCTTATCTGATTACCTTGCAGATCAGCCAGTTGAAGATTATGAACCTCTTAAGTTCGATTTTCCCGATGAGGATATCCTGTTGATTAAAAGAGATTGTGAAGAGCCAGATCCGAGCGAAGGTCCAGAACCAGGTCTTTGGTGGAAGATGATGTTTGATGGTTCCTCGAATTTCAATGGGCATGGTATAGGCGCCGTTTTGATGAACCCAAAGGGTGGATTCACTCCATTTACAGCAAGGTTGGACTTTGAGTGTACTAATAACGTCGCAGAGTATGAAGCGTGTATCCTCGGCCTCGAAGCAGCAATTCACCTCCGAATCAAACTTCTTAAAGTAAGTGGTGACTCAGCCTTGGTTATTTACCAAGTACAGGGCAAATGGGAAACGAAGAATGAGAAGTTAATCCCTTATAAAGACTATATTATTGAGCTGATCAAGTATTTCGACGAGATAGAGTTCGAGCATGTTCCTAGATCCGAGAATCACGTAGCTGACGCATTAGCCATGTTAGCATCCATGTGGAAAGTTAAGTTTGTTAATGAAGCACCTCTTATCCATATTGAGCGCAAGGTTGAGCCCGCTTATTGTCAGATGGTCGAAGAAGTTGAGGTGGATGAAAAGCCTTGGTTTCATGATATCAAGAACTACCTCGCCAAGCAGGAGTATCCCGATGGTGCTACTGGTCTGGACAAAAAGACGTTGAGAAGATTGGCGTCCAAATTCTTTATCAGTAATGGTGTGTTGTACAAGAGAAATCACGACATGGTCCTGCTCAGATGTGTTGATAAACGGGAAGCGGACATGTTACTACAGGAAATTCATGAGGGGACCTTCGGAACCCATGCCAATGGTTACGCTATGTCCAAGAAGATGTTAAGGGCTGGGTATTACTGGTTAACCATGGAGGCCGACTGCATCCGATACGCTAGGAAATGCCATAAGTGCCAAATCTATGCTGATAAAATGCACGTGCCTCCGTCACCGTTGAATGTTTTGTCTTCACCATGGCCGTTCTCTATGTGGGGCATTGACATGATTGGGGCGATTGAGCCGAAAGCTTCTAATGGACATCGTTTTATCCTCGTTGCTATAGATTATTTCACCAAATGGGTAGAGGCTGCCTCCTACACCAACGTGACCAAGCAAGTGGTTACCCGATTCATCAGGAAAGAAATCATCTGCCGTTATGGAATCCCAAGCCGGATAATAACTGACAATGGCACCAATCTGAATAATAAGACTATGAAAGAGTTGTGTGATAACTTCAAGATCACTCACCACAATTCTTCTCCGTACCGTCCTAAGATGAATGGAGCCGTTGAAGCTGCAAATAAGAATATCAAGAAGATCCTGCAAAAGATGGTTGTGACTTACAAAGATTGGCATGAGATGTTACCGTTTGCTTTGCATGGATACAGAACCTCAGTGAGAACTTCGACAGGTGCAACACCTTTCTCATTGGTGTATGGAATGGACGCCGTGCTCCCCATCGAAGTAGAGATACCTTCTTTAAGAGTGTTAATGGAAGCTGAACTTGAGGAAGCTGAGTGGGTTCAGGACAGATTGGATCAGTTGAATCTCATTGACGAGAAGCGTTTGACAGCCATGTGCCATGGGCAATTATATCAGAAACGGATGAAAAGAGCGTTTGATAAGAAGATTCGTATCCGTGAGTTCCGTCAAGGAGAGCTCGTACTCAAAAAGATCTTACCAGTACATAAAGATATGCGTGGAAAGTGGATGCCCAATTATGAAGGCCCGTTCGTTGTAAAGACTGTCTTCTCCGGAGGGTCTCTAATACTTACGACAATGGACGGTGAAGAACTAGCACATCCCGTGAATTCTGATGCAGTCCGAAAATATTATGCCTAAAAACCCGCTAAGTCGAAAACCTGCAAAAGGCGACTTAGGCAAAAGTAAGGGTTGAAAAAAAATAATAATAATAAAAAGCTCGCTAAGTTGAAAACCCGAAAGGGCGGCTTAGGCAAAAAAGAGCGTCCCGGTGGATTGAAAACCCGAAAGGGCGGTCCAGGCAAAAGTTAGGGACAAAGGCATTTCATTGCATCAGAAGACACTGATTATCTCGAACACACTTTCCGCATGAGAGCCATGTTTCAGTTCTTTCATCCTTGCCCCAAAGCAGGATTCTGGATTAGTCTTAGTTATTAGTGTCAGTAGGTGTCATTGAATTCGATGTAACTTTTTCCCATGTTGCCAATTTTAAACATAACCATCTGTGGAGCTATGCCTTCAGCAAGCAGCCACCCTTTAATAAAAGATACCATCTCGTTACTTACATTCCTTGGTGCATTGCTCTTTATTTTCTATTGTTATGCAAAATGCGTTTATTCTTAAAAATTTGAAAATGAAAGGTGCATTGTAGATTTTCCAAAACTGTTTTTCAAAAAAACAAAACAAGTTTGAAATGTAATAAGTTACTTTGACTAGTGGAAATTCCGACAGGATCTCTTCATTCCCGGGAAATATCATTATTGCAGAAACACTTTCAAACCATCGCCCAGTGATAGTCCCCAGAGAGACTATAAGCTGACAACTTCTTCTTGGGGTAACTTAAAAGTGTTCCTCAGGTTTTCTTCTCCCCATGTGAAGATGTGATACTGTACACCCAAGCAGATTACCTTCTCCCCAGAGAATTCAGAACTTTAAAACCAGATTTGATTCTACCATTGATCTTTCTTACCCATGATTGACGTATTGGTTGCAGAGAACGCAGGGTATCTCCGTCGAGATGTTTATTTCGTCTCTCGTCCTGTCTCTAGTCTGTTTCGTCGGCCTACGCAGGGGCATAAGCATCACATGCCTATTTCATTACATATTCATTACATATTCATTACATACTCATTACATACTCATTTCATAACATCTAACATACATAGACATCAACATACATTCATATTAACATATGCATTAACATATGCATTAGCATTCACAGGTTCATTGTGTTTCACCATCATTTGGTTGTTACCACCGAGTAACTGAGTCTGTCCATTCTCTCCAAATAGATTGTCAGCCCTAAGCATAAAATACATATGCGTTTCCAGTTTCCCCACGGAGCTCGATCCTCGTGGATGACGGTTACTTCAGCTATCTTTCCTCACCAGGATAAGATATTTACCCTCCGAGATCATTCCCTCGATGGAGTTTTGATTACCAGTCTTCTTTCTAGCTCGATCCTAGATTGAATCTCAGTCTTGTCGGTAGTCAAGCCCAACCGGACGTGCATTTATTTTGCACCATCTAAAGATTTTCACCATACCATGACAGATGTTCGACTGTTCTCGCCCGAGAAGTTTATCACTGTACCTGGACGTGCATTTATTTTGCAATATCTTCAACTACAATCCTTTACAGATACACGCCAGTTCGCGCCGGAAAATATATCAGTACAACCCTTTACACTTTACATTTTACAGCATCAGCATACGACATTTCTCACCTAAGAAGTCGATCCTATCCTCGTTATGACTCGCAGCAAATGGCCATCTCCATGGAGCAGTTGGGCTTCCATTTACCTGCCGTCTTGAGGTTTGAACCAAATCGTATTCAGGAGAGCACGATCTTGAGTTACGGGGAGGTTTGAGCAGTTTCATATTCAGGAGAGCACGATTCTGAGTTATGAAGAAGTTCATTTATCCTTTAGTAAAAGAAGGAGCGGAATCATATTCAGGAGAGCACGATTCTGAGTTATGAGAAAGTTCAGTTGGCCGTTTTTCAGGAGAGCACGATTCTGAAAAATGAAGAAATTTCAGGAGCCGAATCATATTCAGGAGAGCACGATTCTGAGTTATGAGGAAGTTCGATTATCCAGTTTCATATTCAGGAGAGCACGATTCTGAGGTATGAAGAAATTCAGTCATCCAGTTTCATATTCAGGAGAGCACGATTCTGAAGTATGAGAAAGTTCAGTCAGCCCTTTTCATATTCAGGAGAGCACGATTCTGAAGTATGAGGAAGTTCAGTTCACCCTTTTCATATTCAGGAGAGCACGATTCTGAAGTATGAAGAATTTCATTTACCCGAAAGAGCCGAATCATATTCAGGAGAGCACGATTCTGAAGTATGAGGAAGTTCAGTTTACCCTTTTCATGTTCAGGAGAGCACGATCTTGAAACATGAAGAAGTTTATTTATCCTTCAGTAAGAGAGAATCAGAATCGTATTCCAGGCGCCGACCTTAAATGCGAGAAGATTTATTTATCAGATAAGCAGCAGCCTCTTTATTTGAGTGCTTATCCATTTTGGCACATAAGTCCCTTCCAAGTGACAGTTCTCCCGCGAGAAGCTTATCAGGGCACTTCCCATTAAAGTCCATTTATTTTGGCATACAGCCGGTCCTTACCCTGTATATTTGATACGGATTTCCGAAAAGTCCGTTCGATCCCATCACGAAGGATAGTCTATAGAAGCTTGGATGTTATTCTTTGCTCAATACTCCAGCATTCTGTGATCGATCTTGCAACCGTGTAGATCCAGTTATTATTAGACATTCCCAAGTGGAGGTCATCTCATAGGTGCCATCTCCATTTAAGGATCTTATTCTCAAAGTCCATTTATTTTGGCATACAGCCGGTTCTTTTCACCCTGTATATTTGCTACGGATTCCCGAAAAGTCCGTTTGATCCTGTCACGAGAGATAGTTTACAGAAGCTTGGATGTTATTCTTTGCTCAATGCTCCAGCATTCTGTAATCGATCTTGCAGTCGTACATGATTCAGTTTTACTTTTAGATTCCCCAGTGGAGGCCGTCTCATAGGTGCCATCTCCATTTGAGAATCCCGTTCCTGTTCTAAAAATGACAATTGGTCGTGTTCGCACCAGTTGACCATCATTTTAGAATTCCCCGGTGTTGTACTGTGTCCCAGCGCGTCGTTTTCCCCAGTGTGTTCTTCTCGTAGCGTATGTCCCTGTGTCGTCGTATTCGTCAGCATTTTCGCAATTCATCATTCCAGCATACGCATCATATCATTGTCTGCATTAGTCTGTTCTCGTTTTGTCTATAGCATTGCATATCGCCACATATAAGGGCAAAATTTTCGGTTATCTATATTTAAATCCCTCCACCATGATTCCTCGAGTCTCCGCCACTCAAATCATCCGGTGTAGCTATTTAAATAGGGGCAACTGTAATACCCCAAATTTTACCCTTTCTTTTTATTTTTATTTTAAATTCTGATTAACTTAATAAATTAACCTTCTTTTTTTAAATCTTGTTTTTTTAACTAATAATAATTTAATTAAATTTTTTTTTATAACTTTACTAATGTTTTTTATTAACTTTTTTTTTCTATTTAGTTTATTTATTTAAATCATTTTAAGCTCTTCTTACTAACTTTTAGGATTTAGATTAAAATTTAATTTTTTTTCTTTTCTTTAAGAGTAAATTTTTTTATAACCTTTTTTAAATTAATTTCTAACACATTTTTTAATCAAATTCTAATACCTCTTTTAAAATAAAAATCTAACTTCTTTTTAAAATTAAATCTTTTTCCTAACTTTTTTTAAATCTTTTTCCTAACTTTTTTTTTTATCTTTTTTCTAACTTTTTTTAAATCTTTTTTCTAACTTTTTTTAAATCTTTTTTCTAACTTTTTTTAAATCTTTTTTCTAACTCCTCTTTAAAGTTAAATCTTTTTTCTAACTTTTTTTAAATCTTTTTTCTAACTCCTCTTTAAAGTTAAATCTTTTTCTAACTTTTTAAAATTAAAACTTTTTTTCTAACTTTTTTAAAAGTTAAATCTTTTTCTAACTTTTTAAAATTAAAACTTTTTTTCTAACTTTTTTAAAAGCTAAATCTTTTTCTAACTTTTTAAAATTAAAACTTTTTTTCTAACTTTTTTAAAAGCTAAATCTTTTTTTTCTAACTTTTTAAAATTAAAACTTTTTTTTCTAACTTTTTTAAAGCTAAATCTTTTTTTTCTAACTTTTTTAAAGTTAAATCTTTTTTTCTATTTTTTTTTTTTTAAAAAAATCAAATCTTTTTTCTAACTATTTTAAAAGTTAAATCCTTTTTTTTCCTACCTTTTAAAGTTAAATCTTTTTTCTAACTTTTTTAAAGTTAAATCTTTTTTTCTAACTCTTTTTAAAAATTAAATCTTTTTTTCTCTAACTTCTTTTTAAAATTAAATCTTTTTTTCTCTAACTTCTTTTTAAAATTAAATCTTTTTTTTTTCTAACTATTTTAAAAATTAAATCTAACCTTTTTTTATAAATTAAATCTATCCTTTTTTTTTTAAAATTAAGATCTAAATTCCTTTTAAAATTAAATTCTAACAGTTTTTAAAATAATTCTAACATTTTTTAAAACCAACATTCAAATATTTTTTTTATTTTAAAATTCTAACTCAGTTTTTTTAAACTTAAAACTCTAATTTTTATTTAACTTGAAACTCTTATTTTCTTTGCTAACTTTTAAATTTAAATCCCAACAATTTTTCAATCAAATCCAATCCCAATGAATTCCAGATCAAATCAATCAGATCATATCATCATCATAAGAAAATCAGCATCACCATCATTGAATCAAATCTGAAATCATCATAAAAATCTATTCAAATTAAATCTGAGATTAAAAAAGATTTAAAAAAACAAGTATAAAGGGGACGAAAATCATAACAAGAAGAAAAAAAAAGCTTTTTCGTAAAAATCCAAGCAAACCCCGTCAAAAATCCTCTAGCCTCAGGACAAAGCATCATCGGCCATCATCATTCCGTAAGGATCAAAAAATATAATTACAATTTTTGTGTTGCTTTTCATGTTTTTCAGGAAAAAGAGATGAAGAAGACAAATCGGCGGCCATGCAAAAGAAGAAGAAGATAACATCCGTGAGAGGCAAACAAGAAGGAGAGGAACACACGCAAACTCAGAGAGCAGAGAGAAGAAGAGTGATGACCGGCCCAACCTTTTTTTTTTTTATTTATTGTTTTTCCATTTGTTATTTTATTTTGTTTATCTTTTTAAAAAAAAATCAAGAAGCCCCTTTCTTTTTTATAACCAAAAACCTTTTTCAAATTAATTAAAACTCTTTTTAAATAAAATAATCAAATGTTTTTTTTCAAATAATAAAACTTTTTTATAACTTTAAAGTAAAACGTGTTTTTTAACTAACATTAAGATTTTTTAAATTAAACCAATTGTTTTTTTTAATGATTAAATCTTTTTTTCAAAATATTATCACTAAAACTCCTTTTTTAGAATAATTAACCAAACTTTCACTTTTTTATTAATAAATTTTTTTTAAAACTCAAAACTCTTTTAATTAAAATTAATCTCTCTTTTCACAAATTTAAATCCTTGGTTAAAAAGACCATAAAAGTCCTCCAAAATTCATACGGTTTGTTTCTCGTTCAATTTTGATTTCGTTTTCGTCTAACCCCACATACTGACATTTTTGTTTGTTTTGTTTCTTGCAGCTATTATGTTCAATTTGAAACTTATTTTCGGTTTTATATTTAGCTATTATAATTGTAACTGCTTATGGGATGTAATTTTGCGAGACAATTGTCGCATTTATCTTTCCGCACTTTATTTTCTGCCGTTGTATGTATATTTAATTTCATCGCATCTTTATAATTAATTTCACTCCTCCGAAGGAATTAGGTCTAGCCGTTTGACCGCCGTGTCAATAGTCCATAAACCCTCACACATTCAAAATTACACCCTTACAAACCCTAATTTTCACAAATGCCTCGCCGTAGGCTAATTTACAATTTTATCCCTAGCATTAGGTCAAAGAGCCGTCGCGCTCATTTTAGGGTTTCCCGCCGCGGAATCCCTAATCTAATTTAACCCTAATTACAACTTAACATTTCAACGTAGAGATTTGGAGTTTCTACACTCCGCGTAAGCGTGTCCTTAAGACATGTTTATTCCCCTTGAGACCTTGATCACAGTCAAGAAGTCTTTAACCTCCCTTTTGAGGGGAACTACGATTACTCTGATTCCACTCCCGTAAGGATACGTAGGCACAAGATGCGATGTCTTGCCGAGTAAACTTAGAATTAACCCCTTAGGTTTATTTTCTCACTTGTAATCTTTTGTACATATATCTTAAGCAAATAAATAAAGCAAAAATAGTAAACATTTGACCAAAAGGTTCCTATAGAGTACTACAGAAGTTTAGGATGCTAATACCTTCCCTAAATTTAACCAACCCCCGAACCCTAGATCTTTCCCCGCATTGTGTTTACGATGCAAAATAGGTTTTCCCTCTTTTGACCTTTTCCTTCGGATAAATCAAAGAGCGGTTGTGAATTGAATTGCGATTCAAACTCATTAATAGTTTGTGATCCTATTTCCACCGCAACAATATCAGTTGCAGCTTGCCTTGTTTCAGCATTCAAATGTGACTTGAATATCTCCTCAAATGAGAATTAGAGTGTGTTAGAGTGGTCTTTTGCCTTGTAATTTAACCCTAGCTTGATTTGGCAAGTGTATCTTCTTTTACAAGCAACTAATGACAAGTCCAATTTCTTGACCTCAAATTCAAAATCTAATGATGTCAATGATCTCAAAATGTGTTTTCTCTTCAATTTGGTATATCACATGATGCATTTTGGCCTTGGATCAAAAATCCCCAAATTTGGTCACTTGAAAATGGACTTTTACCTTCCATATTTGGTCAATTTTATCATTTTGAGTTCCATGCATTTCCAAACTATCATGACCTCTTAGTTAGACTCAAAACATCATTTTGAGCAAGTTTGATGTTGAACATTTTTTCATTTGAAGTTTGCAAGTAGGAGTTTTAGACATATGCTTGAAATGACCAATAATCTTACTTTCCCAAAATACCCCTGGCTTGTCAAGATCATAAGTAGAGTTCCACAAATCATAATGAGGCATACCATACCTTTATAGAAATCTAAGATCATGAGGAACAACTTTCATGTTTACCAAGAATCCATTTGACAACTCCTTGTAGGGAAAACGTTGCTTGGAAGTCAAGTAACTTTCATAGATAAATTTCAGTGTCCTCAGATGACCTGTAACTTGCAAGAACCATAACTTGAGTTCTATAAATCTCCTTGATGCTTTCCACCACTCAAATTAAAGGTCTTAAGATGCTTTACAAGTTTCATGTTGGACAAAGATCCATTTGAGACTTGTATTTTTAATTATTTTTCTTGGAAGTTTGACCTAAATCAGGGGATTTTACACAGAAACCCTAATTTAGAAACTTCTCTTCTTCTTGATTTCTTTTGATTTCTCCTTGGCACAACACCCCATCCATATCCACATATCAAAAGATGAATCCCACATCCTTCAAATAGGCCTTGATTCCCTTCAATCAAGCATTAGACCTAGGGTTGACCTAGGGTTGACCTAGGTTAAACCCTAGTTGATTGTCTTCAACTGTAGCTCTTGTAACCACACCAATAACTTGTCTTACTTTCAAAATGACCCTCTAGGTCTTCCATGATGTCCACACACATTCCATGCCTCAGTTCATAGTTCACAACCTCTTTGATGATCTTCAAATACTCCTCAGATAGGATATAAATCCACTGCTTGATCTATTAACTTCTCAAAGCTTCACCTTATTTATTTGTGACTTGAATAGGCTTGAACTTGAATAAAAACATTTTGGATATGCTTCTTGGGATGGAAATGGCACTTGATCCCCTGTTGGATGGCTGGCCCATGATATGCTATGCAAATGAATGAACTATGTATATGATCTACTATGCAAATGATAAAGCTATGAAAACACAAATCAGGTAAAACAAGTTGGTCAAATTTTAGGGTGCAACAGCTGCCCCTATTCAAACGGCTTGGACCCGACTGGGTGAAACGCCCGGAGCCTTCAGACAATCGAGGTACGAGACGGTTGAATACCAATAAACCCGGAAATTTGCCAACTGCAAAAATAAATTGCGAAATAAATTGCACCACTACTTGGGGAACACTATCTACACATCTGATTTCAACACTATCTGGTCAATATCGGAATAAACTTATTGACTTCACTGGGAGAAGTACTTTTGTCGAATATAAGAACGTAATTATGTCTTGTCATGGGACACATACTATGTTCCTTATGTGGAAATCATCCATCTAAATACTGAGGAGTTCATCCGCCTATCTCTCACGGGAAACATGCATCGATTTAGTAACACTTCATCCGCCTATCCAATACGGGAACACTATTCTGTTTACATCAAAAGAAAACTTCATCCGCCTATCCAATACGGGAATATGCTTCTGCCCATCTCACAGGAAAATTTTCTTCTGCCCATCACACAGGGAAATACACTTCTGCCCATCACGCAGGAAAATTACACTTCTGCCCATCACACAGGAAAATACACTTCTGCCCATCACACAGGAAAATACACTTCTGCCCATCACGCAGGAAAATTACACTTCTGCCCATCACACAGGAAAATACACTTCTGCCCATCACGCAGGAAAATACACTTCTGCCCATCACGCAGGAAAATACTCTCGGACATAGCTTCTTTGTCTATTCTTTGCAGTACCTAACTCCACTAGGGATATTCCGAAAATAACTGTCAAACACTCGTCTCGATAACAAGTGGCTACTTCTGAACTTTGATTTTATAAAAACCTGAAACGCTACCGCAACAACAAACTTGAAGAAAACATTCCGCTGGCCGGATACAATAACGCCTCAATTGGCAACTCTGTGGGAAAATAATAAACTGAACCACATCATCACACGTCTCCCGGTGAGACCTTGATTGTCTGGTAATATCTGAGCTTTAGAACTCCATACTCCTATTGAGAACCACACCTGAAAGCAAAAAATCAACCAACCTAATCTATGTTTCAAAATGCGTAAGTTTGATAATGGCGTAATGCTCCATACAATATGGAAATGCTACACGTTTTTTGTTTGGTGGATGCAAATATGACACTATATGCCGATGCAAATGCAGGCTCGAACTGTCGGGATAGCTCTAACAAGCTTGCTTCATCAATCTTGGCCGTCGAGGACAAATATCACCCTGCTGGGGAGTGAACGGGTATCACAAGGTATTTCAGCAAAATAAATGCCAGGACACACAACTAACTCTGTCGGGGGGAGTTTTAACCTTCGAGTTCCACTGGGAGGAAAGAGAACACTTGCTGAAAAGAGAGAACTTTGCTGGGGACGAAACGACTCTCTTGGGGAAAATAAACTGACTCCGTTAGGGAGAATAAATGACCCTACTGGGAAGGGAATCTCTACTGGGAGGAGTAGACTGTCTGGGTACAGCTCACAAGTTTGGAAATATTAGTCTTCTGAAGCTAAACAACTCTGCTCGGGATAGGGAATCCTTTTGGGGGACCACACTGTCTGAATACAGCCTACAATCTTGGAATCATCAAACTCGGCTGAGGGTAAACGACTCTGCTGGAGAATGTCCTTCGGATAGGCTGCGACTAGCTGGGGAATTTGATCCTTCTTTGATAAGGAACATTGTCATCTCAGCTTCAAGGAATGAAGTGCGACCTGCATGGGGGTTCACTTCACATAATGATCAAGTCTTTTTGTTATGAGCCTCTGGTTAGGACAGCAATCTTCTGATCGTCCACTTCGTATGGTCAAGAACCCTGCAACACCACAAATGAGACAAGACAAGTCTATACAACCAAATCTATTCAGGTTAGCGTTAGTGACATCATTTTCAGTCAATTCAAAGTTTTAGCAATTATTGGCAAGGGCCAGCAACGTTATGTAACTGCTAGTTTTATCAAAACATTGGCGTTTTTCACATACAACACAGTAAAGAACAAGCATCAAATACTGAATAACATGTTTTATTGATTGGGCCCCTGAATGGGCAGAGTTTTGTACACTGGATGTAACTCCTGAAAAGAGGAAGTTACGCATAATAAATATACAAGTATGCACAGGAAGCATAAATACAATGACAAATCAAATTTGCACATATGTCGGCAACGTGATGCAGACGAACATCATGAGCTGATCCTCCTATGACTCGCCTGACTCTGGCGCTTTCCCGGTATTCATCCCTCGGAAGAGATTGTATCTGATAACCGAATCCCCAAAGTATTCTCCCGCACCAATGCAATGCAGCATCAAATCCGGACCGCAGTCATTTGCCTTTCAAATCCCTAACTTTTGCGTGAACCGCCCTTTGCGGGTTTTTAGTTCACCGGGATACCCTTTTTTGCCGAAGCCGCCCAGTGTAGGTTTTCAACTTCGCGGGTGTACATTTTTTCAATTTTTATCCTTAATTTTTGCCCGAACCTTTCATTCTGTTTTTGGTTCGCCAGGATGCCCCATTTTTGCCTAGACTCTCTTTTTTCTGTCCAGCGGGTCAATTTTAAGCAAAGTATTTTTTTAACTGCGTCCGAATTCATAGGCGACGTAAAATCTTCACCGTCCATGGTGGACAACAACAAAACTCCTCCTGAAAAGACTTTCCTGACAACGTATGGCCCTTCGTAGTTGGGGGTCCATTTGCCCCTGTGATCAACCTGTGGCGGGAGAATCCTTTTCAGCACAAGGCCACCCATCTGAAAGCTCCGAGGATGTATCTTCTTATCATACGCTTTCTTCATTCGGCTTTGGTATAAACGACCGTATGCCAGAGAAGCTAGCCTTTTCTCATCCATTAAACTCAGCTGGTTCAATCTGTCTTTCACCCATTCGGCCTCGTCGAGTTGGACATCTTGTAATACCCTCAGGGAAGGAATCTCAACCTCTAACGGTAACACTGCTTCCATTCCGTATACCAGCGAGAACGGGGTTGCCCCGGTTGATGTTCGTACCGTCGTACGATAACCGTGCAAAGCGAACGGTAGCATCTCGTGCCAGTCCTTGTAGGTCACCACCATCTTTTGAACAATCTTCTTTATGTTCTTATTGGCCGCTTCAACAGCGCCATTCATCTTGGGTCGGTAAGGAAAAGAGTTGTGGTGTTCGATCTTGAAGCTCTGACACAGCTCCTTCATCATTTTGTTATTTAAGTTTGAACCGTTGTCGGTAATAATCCGCTCAGGGATTCCATATCTGCAAATGATATCTCGTTTGATAAACCTGGCTACCACCTGCTTGGTCACATTTGCATATGATGTTGCTTCCACCCACTTGGTAAAATAATCAATTGCTACCAAAATAAAACGGTGTCCGTTAGATGCTGTCGGTTCAATCTTTCCTATCATGTCAATTCCCCACATCGAAAATGGCCATGGTGATGACATCACATTCAGAGGACTTGGAGGCACATGGATCTTATCCGCATAAATCTGGCATTTATGACACCTCTTCGCAAACTTGAAACAATCCGTTTCCATAGTTAACCAGTAATAACCTGCCCGCAGCAGCTTCCTCGTCATAGCATGCCCACCAGCATGTGTACCGAATGTACCCTCATGTATTTCCTCCATAAGCAACTTCGCCTCTTTCTCGTCTACACAACGTAGCAGCACCAAGTCGTGGTTTCTCTTGTACAGGACATCGTCCGGATTCAGATAGAAATTACCCGCCAATCTCCTGAGAGTCTTCTGATCGTGACTGGATGCTCCAGCCGGATACTCCTTGTTCTTCAGGAAATTCTGGATGTCAAAGTACCAGGGCTTATCATCGGATGCTTCGTCAATGGCAAATACGAAGGCGGACCTATCAAGCCGAGAGATAATAATTCTGGGAGCCTCATTCCAGAAGTTGACTTTATATATGGAAGACAATGTGGCCAGGGCGTCAGCCATTTGATTCTCCGCTCTCGGTACGTGATGCAATTCAACCTTGTCAAAGAAGGGCAACAATCTCCTCGCGTAATTCATGTATGGTATCAAATTGGGCTGACGTGTCTCCCATTCTCCTTTTATTTGATTCACCACCAGAGCTGAGTCTCCATATACATCCAGATTTTTGATTCGCAAATCAATGGCTTCTTCAAGCCCCATGATGCAAGCTTCGTATTCAGCTTCATTATTGGTAACCGGAAAGGTCAATCGAGCATTAAATGGGATGTGCGACCCATGTGGAGTAGTGATGATTGCCCCTATTCCGCTACCATAGGAGTTTACAGCTCCGTCAAAGATCAACTGCCACTTGGAACCCAATTCTGGTCCTTCGTCCGGCAACGGTTCTTCACAATCTTTCATCTTTAGGTACATGATATCCTCGTCAGGAAAATCAAACCTCATCGATTGGTAGTCCTCAATAGGCTGCTCAGCAAGATACTCTGATAACACGCTCCCCTTTATAGCCTTCTGTGAGACATACTGGATGACGTATTCGGTCAAAACCATCTGCCAACGGGCAATTCTCCCCGATAGTGCCTGCTATTCAAATACGTATTTGATAGGATCCATCTTCGAGATGAGCATGGTTGTATGATTCAGCATGTACTGCCTCAAACGCTTGGCGGCCCAGGCTAGCGCACAACAAGTCTTTTCAAGCATTGAGTATCTCGACTCACAATCAGTGAACTTCTTACTCAGATAATAAATTGCATGCTCTTTTCTTCCTGTATCGTCGTGTTGACCGAGAATACAACCCATACTCCCCTCAAGAACCGTAAAATACATAATCAAGGGTCTCCCTACCACTGGGGGTATCAAAATAGGAGGCTCCTGCAAATACTGTTTTATTTTATCGAACGCCTTTTGATAATTTTCATTCCATGTTACAGCCTGGTCTTTTTTCAACAGCTTGAATAATGGTTTGCAAGTAGCTGTTAGGTGAGAGATGAACCTAGCAATGTAATTCAACCTCCCTAAAAACCCTCGCACTTCTTTTTCTGTTCTAGGCATCGGCATTTCCTGTATTGCTTTGATCTTTGTAGGATCGACCTCTATCCCTTTTTTGCTCATAATAAACCCCAGCAGTTTACCCGATCTCACCCCGAAGGTGCACTTGTTAGGGTTCAGTCTCAACCTGAACTTCCTAAGCCTTTTGAATAATTTCAGCAGATTCACCAAATGTTCCTCCTCCGTCTAGGATTTGGCAATCATATCATCTACATAAACCTCGATCTCTTTATGCATCATGTCATGAAAGAGAGTCGTCATTGCACGCTGATACGTTGCCCCAGCATTCTTTAATCCGAAGGGCATCACTTTGTAGCAAAATGTTCCCCAAGGCGTAATGAAGGTAGTCTTCTCCATGTCTTCTGGCGCCATTTTAATCTGATTGTAGCCCGAGAAGCCATCCATGAAGGAGAATATAGAGAATTGAGCGGTGTTGTCGACCAGCACATCGATGTGAGGAAGTGGAAAGTCATCTTTCGGGCTCGCTCTGTTTAAATCACGGTAATCTACACACATTCTCACTTTACCGTCCTTTTTTGGCACTGGCACAATGTTAGCGACCCATGAGGGATATTTCGTAACAGCTAGGAAACCAGCATCCCACTGCTTTTGAACCTCCTCCTTAATCTTCACAGCCATGTCCGGTCTAGTTCTTCGAAGCTTCTGCTTAACCGGCGGGCATTCTTCTTTTAGTGGCAAACGGTGCACAACCATATCTGTATCCAATCCGGGCATGTCTTCGTATGACCAAGCGAATACATCACTATACTCTCTGAGCAATTCAACCAATCTTCGTTTGACGTCGCTCTGCAGCGCGGCTCCTATACGGATGTTCCTTTCAACCCCTTCCGACCCCAGATTGACGATTTCAATAACCTCCTCATGAGGCAGAATGATTCGTTCTTCTTGCTTTACCAACCAAGACAACTCTTCTGGAACGTCGCCATCTTCAACAATCTCTTCTTCGGTCTGAAATACCGTGTGTTCAAAGTCGAAGTGAGTCATAGGCGGTTCAATGATGTCATCTGAAAATGTTATTATTGAGGTGGAAATAGGATCACAAACTATTAATGAGTTTGAATCGCAATTCAATTCACAACCGCTCTTTGATTTATCCGAAGGAAAAGGTCAAAAAGGGAAAACCTATTTTTGCATCGTAAACACAATGCGGGGAAAGATCTAGGGTTCGGGGGTTGGTTAAATTTAGGGAAGGTATTAGCACCCTAAACTTCTGTAGTACTCTACAGGAACCTTTTGTTCAAATGTTTACTATTTGCTTTATTTATTTGCTTAAGATATATGTACAAAGGGATTACAAGTGAGAAAAGAGACCTAAGGGGTTAATTCTAAGTTTACTCGGCAAGACATCGCATCTTGTGCCTACGTATCCTTACGGGAGTGGAATCAGAGTAATCGTAGTTCCCCTCAAAAGGGAGGTTAGAGACTTCTTGAGTGTGGTCAAGGTCTCAAGGGGAATAAACATGTCTTAAGGACACGCTTACGCGGAGTGTAGAAACTCCAAATCTCTACGTTGAATTGTTAAGTGAATTAGGGTTAAATTAGGTTAGGGATTCCGCGGCGGGAAACCCTAAAATGAGTGCGGCGACTCTTTGACCTAAAGCTAGGGGTAACATGGTAATTTTGCCTGCAGCGAGGCATTTATGAAAATTAGGGTTTGCGAAGTTGTAAGGGTTTGAAGTTGAGGACCATTGGCGCGGCGACCAAACGGCTAGACCTAATTCCTTCGGATGTGTGTAGTGTGACAGAATAACGATAAAGGCGTGAGATAATTGAATCATGCAAACAGAGAGATAATGCCCTAACTAAACCATGCAGGCAGAAATTTAAAGAGCGATTGTTAAGTTCGCGAAGTTATATGAGAGGAGCAGATACAATATGATAAGGAAATTTAAATAGAACGATAATGAAATAAATAACAGTGAACGCAATAAACTGCAAAACGAGCAAACACCATTAATGGGCAGAATTGTCAGATGGTGACGAAGTGAAATTATGCATCTTTTTGTGGTTTTATTTTGTGATATAAACTTCAATTTAAATTAAAATGGAATTCTTAATATTAATTTAACTCAAACCCTAAAAACTATTTTAACCTAATTATTATTTTTTTTAAAAAATGGATTTTAATATATTTATTTAAAAAAGGGTTTTTATTTATTATTATAAAAAGGTTTTTTAATTTTATATAAAAAAAGGTTTTTTTAAATTTTATTTTTTAAAAAAAACAATTTTAATATTAGTTTAAAAAAGTTTTAATAAAATTTAATTAACTAATTATAAAAAATAAAAAAGGTAAAAAAAGAAAATAAAAGGGGTTGGGCCGGTCATCACTCCCGGACCCAACCCGGTTGATGTAATTGTAAAAAAGGACTTTAGGGTTTCACTTCCTATTCTCTTCCCCGCGGCGCATGACCCTTCTTGCTTCTCTTGTCTCTCGCTTGCTTCATCTCTCTCGATTCCTCTCATCTTCCCTGAAAAGAAAAACAATAATCGTGAGAAACATGGTGTGCTTACGCTTTATCTCGTGAGTTGCTTTCGGTAAGAAACGAGGCGATGATGATGCAAATCTGAGCCTCAACGGATGTTTGCCCGTCGTTGAATGAAACGGCGCCGGCGGACCTCCTTCGGTGGGTTCTTTTTCGTCCTCGCGGTGTTTCTGTCGGTTACGGCGACGATGATGAGGGATCCGCTTCCTCTGAGTCTATACTGCCTCGTTGATAATCGAGGATGAACTTTGACGATGGTCTCAGCTCTTTATTCGCGGCCGCTTTCTACACTCTCTCCCGTTAGGGTTTTGTTCGCGATTTTGTCCCCTCTCCCTCTAGGGTTTTCGCCGTTAGCCCCTTTCAACAGGGTGAGTTTGTTCCTTTATATACCACTGAATCCATCTGTATTGGGCCTTTGATTGTGTTGGATTTGCGTTATTTTCTGATACTGAATGATATTCTGGATTTGACTTGGGATCATTCCTCTTTTGGATGCGATTTGTATTATTGCTGATTTGATTGGATTTTCTTTTGATATTTGCAGATGTAGATTTGATCCCTGATGGATTCTCAAACGCGGGCTTTTGCGATTTGCTCGCTGACTTTCCTTTTTGGGTTCACTTGATTGGATTTGATTTTTATCGGATGCGGACCCTTGTGATTTGTCTGATATTTGTTTTGAGTCACGTCTTACTTCAAAATTCCTGCCTGATGCGAGTTCACTAACATTCTTTTTCTTCTTTCAGATTTGGTATGGATGCTTTGGTTGAATCCAAACTGCCGAGAAGGGATATACGGCGATGATGACGCTCTGTCTGAGCCTGATGAGGGAATCGATGATGCCGCGGTTGCCTTTAACCATGTTTCGACAGTTGCTTTTGATAGTCTCTGCTGTGTTCTTTGCTTGTTTGAATTGGGTTCAGAGTCATGGTTTCTGGGCTTGTGAACTGATATGGTTCTGATATGGTTTGGCCTCGGTTCTCATTAATTTTCCTTTTCTTCTTTCAGAACAGGTGCTAAAGTCCCGGTCGAATCGAATGTTGCCGAGGGAGGTCGTTGGTAGTGATGATACTTGTCTGAACCTGCGTTGGAGCCTTTGTGTGCTGATGTTTCATGAGTTATGGTGTCTAATTCGCCATTGGACTCAGTTTTCTGGTATCTCCTCTGTTTGCAGATGGTTTGTCTCAATTGATTCCATTATAGCTTGGGGCAATGATGTTCTGAACTGAGCCCTCATGCTCATAGCGATTTGAGGCAGTTTGGCCGTGGGATTTCACTGATATGAACTGCTTTGTTGGCTTTTCATTGTGACTTGCACCTTTGATTGAGGCTTGCCCTGAGCTGATGTGATTATGTGAGCTTATCTTGCTCTTTCTGGTATGATTTGAACTTTGAATCTTAACCGGATCTTGATGTTTACTGAACCGTGCCCTGTTTCTGGTTTTTTGTTTCTGCTGAACTGGTTCTTTGAATTGATGTTGTCTGCCTTTTTTGATCTTGTTGGATACTCTTTATTTTTTATGCACCTGAGCTGTTTCATGTTTATGGATTGAGTTGTCTGCTCAAGCTTAGTGCAGCTGAACAACTTTGGTCTTAAATCCTGTTATGACTTTGTACTGATGCTGTTGTGGTGAATTTCAGGTGTTGGAAACCTTCGAAAACAAAGAGATTCAGACCTGCCGGCATCCGGGTCTGAGTCCGAATTGGCTGTGCTGTTTTACCCTTGTATCAGTTTGGAAGCAATCTTGAAATTTACTTGATAATGTCACCATGTTTTACTTGATGAACGCATTCTGTTTGGTTTTGAAAACGAATCCAATTTCGGCATATGATCCCTTTCGGCAAACTATTCAGTCCCTACTTCATTTTACTCTTCATCTCTCGGTTGCCCCTTAGATAAGAACAGATGTTACCTGATCTGACGCTAATGGCGCGAATCGGTAACGGGGGTAGGACGCAGCTTCGGTTGTGCCACTCCCGGCACTCAGTGATGACGCTGTTCTGAGAGTGTCGAAGACAACTTCTAACCCTTTCCTGCTTCTGTTTGTTTTGTCTTTGTTGTGCAGGTTGATCGGAGATTTGCGGAGAAAATCAAAGGAGCATCATGAAGAACACTTAGGATTCTTTAGGACTTTTTTAGAGTAGATGTTCAGTGAAACTTCTTGTAAACAAAAACGAATATTCATGAATGCAGTTCAAATTATTTATCCCTTTCAATTGTAAATTAAATACTTATGAAATAAAATTCCACAAATACTTATTTCTTTCTCAATTGAAATCTCAAATACTTATGAATTCCCAATATTTATATTTACTTCTTAGTTGTAAATTATAAATATTTATGAATAAAAAAAATCCACAAATATTTGAATTCACTTCCTAATTGTAAAGTATAAACATTTGCGAATGACATCCATATATACTTAATTTCTCGTCCCTGTGTTTATTCCTCTCGTGGCCTTGATCTCACTGCCTGATTAAATCTGAGGGAATTCAAACTAAATTCCAATCATTGCATGTCAAGAGAACGCGTTATCAACTGAAATGGAACCCCGCCCAGAATGGTCTTGAACCTTAAGCAAATGAACGACCCTAATACACTCCCGGCAATTTTCAATAATAAACCGTGCCAGCTCGATGCCTTGATGATAACCAACTTATATGACAGACAACTGGCCCACGTATCATGGTCTGAACGCCCCGAGGCTTAAAGATCGATTTTCTTCAGGATTGGCCAAAATAGTGTAAAATGACCAAAACGCCCTTGAACTGGATTCCTGCAGAACAAATCAACTCCAGGACTGGTTAGTGATTACAAATGGAATGATATGCGATATGGATGACTAAATGTAAGGGAAAAATTTGGGGTATTACAGTTGCCCCTATTTAAATAGCTACACCAGATGATTTGAGCGACGGAGACTCGAGGAATCATGGTGGAGGGATTTAAATATAGATAACCGAAAATTTTGCCCTTATATGTGGCGATATGCAATGCTATGGACCAAGCGAGAACAGACTAATGTAGACGATGCCATGAATATGATGTGATGCGTATGCTGGAATGATGAATGCGAAAATGCTGACGAATACGACGACACAGGGTCAGACGCTACGAGAAGAACACACTGGGGAAAACGACGCGCCGGGATACAGTACAACACTGGGGGAATTCTAAAATGATGGTCAACTGGTGCGAACACGACCAATTGTCATTTTTAGAACTGGAACGAGATTCTCAAATGGAGATGGCACCTATGAGACGGCCTCCACTGGGGAATCTAAAAAATAAAACTGGATCACGTACGATTGCAAGATCGATCATAGAATGCATGGAGCATTGAGCAAAGAATAACATCCAAGCTTCTGTAACCTATCCCTCGTGACGGGATCAAACGGACTTTTCGGGAATCCGTAGCAAATATACAGGGTAAAAACCGGCTGTATGCCAAAATAAATGGACTTTAAGAATAAGATCCTTAAATGGAGATGGCACCTATTAGATGACCTCCACTTGGGAATGTCTAATAATAAAACTGGATCTACACGATTGCAAGATCGATCATAGAATGCTGGAGCATTGAGCAAAGAATAACATCCAAGCTTCTATAAACTATCCTTCGTGATGGGATCGGACGGACTTTTCGGAAATCCGTATAAATGGGCTTTGATGGGAAATGCCCTGACAAGCTTCTCGAGGGAGAACTGTCATTTATCGTTGGAAGGGACTTACATGCCAAAACGGATAAGCACTCAAATAAAGAGGCTGCTGCTTATCTGATATATAAATCTTCTCATATTTAAGGTCGGCGCCTGGAATACGATTCTGATTCTTCTTTTACTAAAGGATAAATGAACTTCTTCATACTTCAAGATTTGTGCTCTCCTGAATATGATTCCGCTCCTTCTTTTACTAAAGGGTAAATGAACTTCTTCATACTTCAAGATCGTGCTCTCCTGAATATGATTCCGCTCCTTCTTTTACTAAAGGGTAAATGAACTTCTTCATACTTCAAGATCGTGCTCTCCTGAATATGATTCCGCTCCCTCTTTTACTAAAGGGTAAATGAACTTCTTCATACTTCAAGATCGTGCTCTCCTGAATATGATTCCTCTCCTTCTTTTACTAAAGGGTAAATGAACTTCTTCATACTTCAAGATCGTGTTCTCCTGAATATGATTCTGCTCCTTCTTTTACTAAAGGGTAAATGAACTTCTTCATACTTCAAGATCGTGCTCTCCTGAATATGATTCGGTTCAAACCTCCCCATACTTCAAGACGACAAGGAAAATGGAAGCCCAACTGCTCAATGGAGATGGCCATTTGCTGCGAGTCATAACGAAGATAGGATCAGCTTCTCAGGCAAGAAATGTCGCTTATTTTGCAAGAGTGGCAATACTAAGCTTCTTACGTAAGAACTGCTTGTAGAGGTGATAACAGATGATGATAAGCTTCTCGGCGGAGAACTGGTGCTGATCGATGATAAGCTTCTCAGGTGAGAACGGGTGCTGATCAATGATAAGCTTCTCAGGCGAGAAATGTCGCTGATCAATGATAAGCTTCTCAGGCAAGAAATGTCGCTGATCGATGATAAGCTTCTCAGGTGAGAACAGGTGCGTATCTTGTTGTGTAAGGTTGTTATATTGATAGGCTTCTCAGGCGAGAAATGTCGCATACCGATGCTGTAAGATGTAGGATTGTCATATCGATAGGCTTCTCAGGCGAGAAATGTCGCATACTGATGCTGTAGGATGTACTGATAGATTTTCCAGGCGTGAACTGGCGTGTATCTGTAAAGATTGTGATTGACTGAAAGATAGTGCAAAATAAATGCACATCCGAGTACAGTGATAAGCTTCTCAGGCGAGAACAGTCGCGTATCTGCCATGGTATGGTGAAAATCTTTAGATGGTGCAAAATAAATGCACGTCCGGTTGGGCTCGACGACCGACAAGACTGAGATTCAATCTAGGATCGAGCTAGAAAGAAGACTGGTAATCAAGACTCCATCGAGGGAATGATCTCGAAGGGTAAATATCTAATCCTGGAGAGGAAAGATAGCTGAAGTAACCGTCATTCACGAGGATCGAGCTCTGTGGGGAAACTGGAAACACATATGTATTTTATGCTTAGGCTGACAATCTATTTGGAGAGAGTGGACCAACCCAGTTACTCGACGGTAACAACCAATGATGGTGAGACACAATGAACCTGTGAATGCTAACGCATGTGTTAATGCATATGTTAATGCGAATGTATGTTAATGTCTATGTAGTTAAATATGCAAGATGTTATGAAATGAGTATGTAATGAGTATGTGTATGAAATAGGCATGTGATGCTTAATCCCCTGCGTATGCTGACGAAACAGACTAGAGACAGGACGAGAGATGAAATAAACATCTCGACGGAGATACCCTGCGTTCTCTGCAACCAATACGTCAATCATGGGTAAGAAAGATCAATGGTAGAACCAAATATGGTTTTAAAGTTCTGAATTCTCTGGGGAGAAAGTAATCCGTTTGGGTGCACAGTATCATGTCTTCACATGGGGAGAAGAAGACATGAGGGACACTTTCGAGTTACCCAAGAAAAAGTTGTCAGCTTATAGTCTCTTTGGGGACTGTGATGAGGCAATAGTTTAGGAGCCTGTTGCAACACTGAGGTTTACTAGGGAATGAAGGCCGCTGTGAGTAAAATCCCTCGGGTGCACGAAGAAAAGTTGTGAAACCCCATGGTTTTGATCTTGAAGGACCTTGTAGTAGTCGCCATTTGTTTCTTTTAAAAGAAACACGGTGCCCCAGGATACTCGTGTTGTGAGGAAAAGTCAGCTCAAGAGGATTTTATAGAGAACACGGAGTCTGGTTGCCCCACTGTTTTCAAACTCTTTGAGAGATGCGTCAGGTCTCGACATAACTGGCACAAATTAATCGTGTTACGACGAAATCTTTGGGAAATAGCTCTTAGGAACTTCAGACTCGCGTTGGTAAGCGAACTGGGAAACTGCCTGCCCCTGTTTAGCAGGATCTTCAAGTTCCATGGGTTATGTCCATATATAAATCTCTAAGATATCAAGCAAAATCGTCATGCCTGAAATGCCTATCCTGAGCTTGTCAATGCACACATATATTTGTCTTGAATTTTTGTTTTGAAAAAGATATCGCAATAACTTGTGACCGAAATCACTAGTCGGGATATAAGTTTTAATTATAATGCCAACATGAATTTTTTTGAGCATAGCTCGTAGGAGTCAGGAAACGTGACCTTGTCGAGTATGCTTTCAACCGAAGTCCTACTTCAATTAGGTCTTTTAAAGGTTGTATCGTGGCTCAGTTCACAGTTTAAGAAACAAAAGGATAAAGGCTCAGAGTTATATTTGTACCCACCCCTTCTTCGTGATGTTCTCCAATCCTAATTCAGTTAATCGGATACGAACGCTCATATCTCAAGCGGATTTGCTATGGTCGAGAACTTATCAAGGCTTTGGCCATGGCAGTCACTCACCTATTTGCTTTTGTCGATTGGTCACACGACTTTGTTCTTTATTGGGGAAACTACTGGTTTGTTGTTCTTATTCCCTAACTTTTGCCTGGACGACGTCTTTTGATCTGACTTTGGAGTCCAGCGGGATGCCCCAGTTTTTCCTAAGTCTCCTTCATAGGTTTCGACTTAGCGGGCTCTTATTTTTTTGAATATTCTTTCATGCACAAGTCGTGTAAATCTTTTGAAAGGCTCGTAACTGCCCCACTCCTTAGGTAATTGAGGGACAGTCATTGTATTGGACTTCTTAAGATGCTAAGGATAAATTCTCGAAGGTTTGCTCTTCCTTTTTTGAGGATCTGAGCGCTCGATCGGCTTAACTGAAACCTACCCTGCCCCAGGTTAGGATGAAGGTTCTTAAAAAAAAACTCATACTTCAAGGCACAAAGAGGTTAACGAGGGATTAACATCCTTATATCTCCAGTGTTTGGGATTTGAAACAATGCCTTACATCATCAGCGGGTTTCAATCGAAAGCATACAACAAGAAATCTGACGTTTTGGGTTCGTCATCCTCCCCCCAATTCTCCATCAGAACAAAAGATCGGGTAAAGTTGGCAATATGATTTATGAAAACGTTTTTTGAATGAGTGAAACGAATGGATTTATTCAAGACAAACATATGCGTTGCATTAATTAATCAAAGATAAACAAGTTCGTGCATGCTAAATATGCTTAATCGAAGAGAAATACATATAAATAAACAAATGAACTGTCGGAAAAATCCTCCTAAATGTTTATGAAATCTTGCATTCAAGAGTAACAGTTTCCTTTGGCGGAGCCTCAATGGAAGGGACGTCGGTTTTACGATCACTGTGAGTCGTCGTGGCTTGCCCCAGTTATGCTGGTCACATCTTCAACAGTTTTCAGTCGTTGCTTCAAAATAACTTTCCCAGATTCTTTGTTGATCCCGGTCATATCATCTTGAGGGTTACTGAAATGAAGCGAGCTAGGCCTTTGAATAATTACTGGATTCGGCTGATTTGCCACAGGAGTAGCATGCTTTGCAGAATTTGAACCCGACAAGTGAGGGACCCCGAGAGGAGTCTCGATCTTCAGCTGAGCATCGCTAAAAGACAACTTCTTCGTTTCTAGCAAATTTCTGACAACTTTCTTAAGAGCGTAGCAATTCTCTAGATCATGGTCGGGCGCACCCTCATGAAATAAACAATGAGCGGCAGCGTTGTAACCTGCAGGTAACAGATTAGGCGGAGGACCCAAAGCACGGGTGGTAATCAGACCTTGTTGTACCAAATGGGAGTATAACTCAGTGAAAGTCATCGGAATTGGAGGACAAGGCTTATACTGACTCTTACGGAGATAAGGAACCTGATCCTGTGATTGCTGGTGAACAGGAGCGTTGGGCACTCGTTGACTGTTGACAGGAACTTGCATGGGCGGATAACCGGAAGGTTGTTGATAAACCGGTGCCTGATACACCGGAGCTGACTGCACAGGATGGTATGTAGGAAACTGCTGATCGAAAGGAGGTGCAACAGTAGCTACATAGGGTTGTTGGACATATGGAAACGGATAACCTTGCACATAACTCTGCTGATGTTGCCAAGGTTGAGGAGTAGCCATTTTGCGATTCCTCGAACGCGCAGGTCCTTTACCATGGTCGGAGTTAGGAGTTTTGCACTTTGGAGAGGTAGCTCGTCGAACTGGTTGAGCACTAGGAGGCACCAAACCGGATTGAAGACCATGGGGAGGTACATTCTCGACAATAACAGCTTGTTGAGGTTCCATAACGGTATTAGTCTCAGAAACAACAGTAGACTGAGCATCCACCTTCACACTAAGAGCTCGTAACATCTCCAAAATCTGCCCTACACTTCCTCGGAGATCTTCGAGTTCATGGCTGACACGGTTGGTCTCTTGGTTTTGATCTTCCATCCTTTTGAAGGGTCGTATTGATGCAGAGAACTTAGGGTGACAAAACTGGAAGGCGAGAGAAACGAACATGAGAAAACGGAAGACACATGCAATGCAAGAAACATATGATGCTATAATGCGAATGCAAATGAAGATTTCATGGAATTCAAACATTTACGAATGTCGTGGGGTACCAAGAAAATTTTTTTCTTGTTTTTTTTTTATTTTTATTTTTTTTATTTATGGTATCCCGTGATATAAATGATGTTTGAATTCCACGAAATACAATGCAATGGGATGCTTTATGGATGCAATGCATGAAAACACACAAAGTCCTAGGTTAAAGGTACGTGAGCGGAGTTACGGTCTACCCATCCCAAAAAGGAGTGTACTATAGGTTAGTCGTACCTGCAGAACAAGGTTCTAAAAAGTGCCCAAAGTCATCAGCCCATCTTTCGGATATTATCAACTTTCCGATTGACTCGGGGGTTAATAATATTCTCAAGAGAACCTCTTTTGAGTGTAGTATCGCGTAGCAACCATGGTAGGACTACTCCCACATAGTTCCCGCACTACGTCCTAAATAAGGCCGAGGTGGTGTAAAGGTACTATGGTTCCCAATATCACGGACTCCAATCGACCATGGAAAACGTTTTCACGATTATACTCGATCAACCGAACCATTTTCGAAAAGGTCTCAACTGAGCGGTGATTCTCGAATCAGCTTGGTCGGGATTCACTCCCTATAAGCCTCATCGAATATATCCCCATCCTATAATAATGTCACTAGTCCGAGCGTAGGACTTATCTCACAGCACAAGGAACAGTCCCCAAATCAGAGCACAAATATATACATGCAAATGAATAATAACACAGGTAGTAATAAATATGAACAAGTTAGGGATAACCCTCAAAAGTTAAAACGGTCCCCAGTGAAGTCGCCATTTTCTGTTGAGGTGGAAATAGGATCACAAACTATTAATGAGTTTGAATCGCAATTCAATTCACAACCGCTCTTTGATTTATTCGAAGGAAAAGGTCAAAAAGGGAAAACCTATTTTTGCATCGTAAACACAATGCGGGGAAAGATATAGGGTTCGGGGGTTGGTTAAATTTAGGGAAGGTATTAGCACCCTAAACTTCTGTAGTACTCTACAGGAACCTTTTGTTCAAATGTTTACTATTTGCTTTATTTATTTGCTTAAGATATATGTACAAAGGGATTACAAGTGAGAAAAGAGACCTAAGGGGTTAATTCTAAGTTTACTCGGCAAGACATCGCATCTTGTGCCTACGTATCCTTACGGGAGTGGAATCAGAGTAATCGTAGTTCCCCTCAAAAGGGAGGTTAGAGACTTCTTGAGTGTGGTCAAGGTCTCAAGGGGAATAAATATGTCTTAAGGACACGCTTACGCGGAGTGTAGAAACTCCAAATCTCTACGTTGAATTGTTAAGTGAATTAGGGTTAAATTAGGTTAGGGATTCCGCGGCGGGAAACCCTAAAATGAGTGTGGCGACTCTTTGACCTAAAGCTAGGGGTAACATGGTAATTTTGCCTGCGGCGAGGCATTTATGAAAATTAGGGTTTGCGAAGTTGTAAGGGTTTGAAGTTGAGGACCATTGGCGCGGCGACCAAACGGCTAGACCTAATTCCTTCGGATGTGTGTAGTGTGACAGAATAACGATAAAGGCGTGAGATAATTGAATCATGCAAACAGAGAGATAATGCCCTAACTAAACCATGCAGGCAGAAATTTAAAGAGCGATTGTTAAGTTCGCGAAGTTACATGAGAGGAGCAGATACAATATGATAAGGAAATTTAAATAGAACGATAATGAAATAAATAACAGTGAACGCAATAAACTGCAAAACGAGCAAACACCATTAATGGGCAGAATTGTCAGATGGTGACGAAGTGAAATTATGCATCTTTTTGTGGTTTTATTTTGTGATATAAACTTCAATTTAAATTAAAATGGAATTCTTAATATTAATTTAACTCAATTCCTATTCTCTTCCTATTCTCTTCCCCGCGGCGCATGACCCTTCTTGCTTCTCTTGTCTCTCGCTTGCTTCATCTCTCTCGATTCCTCTCATCTTCCCTGAAAAGAAAAACAATAATCGTGAGAAACATGGTGTGCTTACGCTTTATCTCGTGAGTTGCTTTCGGTAAGAAACGAGGCGATGATGATGCAAATCTGAGCCTCAACGGATGTTTGCCCGTCGTTGAATGAAACGGCGCCGGCGGACCTCCTTCGGTGGGTTCTTTTTCGTCCTCGCGGTGTTTCTGTCGGTTACGGCGACGATGATGAGGGATCCGCTTCCTCTGAGTCTATACTGCCTCGTTGATAATCGAGGATGAACTTTGACGATGGTCTCAGCTCTTTATTCGTGGCCGCTTTCTACACTCTCTCCCGTTAGGGTTTTGTTCGCGATTTTGTCCCCTCTCCCTCTAGGGTTTTCGCCGTTAGCCCCTTTCAACAGGGTGAGTTTGTTCCTTTATATACCACTGAATCCATCTGTATTGGGCCTTTGATTGTGTTGGATTTGCGTTATTTTCTGATACTGAATGATATTCTGGATTTGACTTGGGATCATTCCTCTTTTGGATGCGATTTGTATTATTGCTGATTTGATTGGATTTTCTTTTGATATTTGCAGATGTAGATTTGATCCCTGATGGATTCTCAAACGCGGGCTTTTGCGATTTGCTCGCTGACTTTCCTTTTTGGGTTCACTTGATTGGATTTGATTTTTATCGGATGCGGACCCTTGTGATTTGTCTGATATTTGTTTTGAGTCACGTCTTACTTCAAAATTCCTGCCTGATGCGAGTTCACTAACATTCTTTTTCTTCTTTCAGATTTGGTATGGATGCTTTGGTTGAATCCAAACTGCCGAGAAGGGATATACGGCGATGATGACGCTCTGTCTGAGCCTGATGAGGGAATCGATGATGCCGCGGTTGCCTTTAACCATGTTTCGACAGTTGCTTTTGATAGTCTCTGCTGTGTTCTTTGCTTGTTTGAATTGGGTTCAGAGTCATGGTTTCTGGGCTTGTGAACTGATATGGTTCTGATATGGTTTGGCCTCGGTTCTCATTAATTTTCCTTTTCTTCTTTCAGAACAGGTGCTAAAGTCCCGGTCGAATCGAATGTTGCCGAGGGAGGTCGTTGGTAGTGATGATACTTGTCTGAACCTGCGTTGGAGCCTTTGTGTGCTGATGTTTCATGAGTTATGGTGTCTAATTCGCCATTGGACTCAGTTTTCTGGTATCTCCTCTGTTTGCAGATGGTTTGTCTCAATTGATTCCATTATAGCTTGGGGCAATGATGTTCTGAACTGAGCCCTCATGCTCATAGCGATTTGAGGCAGTTTGGCCGTGGGATTTCACTGATATGAACTGCTTTGTTGGCTTTTCATTGTGACTTGCACCTTTGATTGAGGCTTGCCCTGAGCTGATGTGATTATGTGAGCTTATCTTGCTCTTTCTGGTATGATTTGAACTTTGAATCTTAACCGGATCTTGATGTTTACTGAACCGTGCCCTGTTTCTGGTTTTTTGTTTCTGCTGAACTGGTTCTTTGAATTGATGTTGTCTGCCTTTTTTGATCTTGTTGGATACTCTTTATTTTTTATGCACCTGAGCTGTTTCATGTTTATGGATTGAGTTGTCTGCTCAAGCTTAGTGCAGCTGAACAACTTTGGTCTTAAATCCTGTTATGACTTTGTACTGATGCTGTTGTGGTGAATTTCAGGTGTTGGAAACCTTCGAAAACAAAGAGATTCAGACCTGCCGGCATCCGGGTCTGAGTCCGAATTGGCTGTGCTGTTTTACCCTTGTATCAGTTTGGAAGCAATCTTGAAATTTACTTGATAATGTCACCATGTTTTACTTGATGAACGCATTCTGTTTGGTTTTGAAAACGAATCCAATTTCGGCATATGATCCCTTTCGGCAAACTATTCAGTCCCTACTTCATTTTACTCTTCATCTCTCGGTTGCCCCTTAGATAAGAACAAATGTTACCTGATCTGACGCTAATGGCGCGAATCGGTAACGGGGGTAGGACGCAGCTTCGGTTGTGCCACTCCTGACACTCAGTGATGACGCTGTTCTGAGAGTGTCGAAGACAACTTCTAACCCTTTCCTGCTTCTGTTTGTTTTGTCTTTGTTGTGCAGGTTGATCGGAGATTTGCGGAGAAAATCAAAGGAGCATCATGAAGAACACTTAGGATTCTTTAGGACTTTTTTAGAGTAGATGTTCAGTGAAACTTCTTGTAAACAAAAACGAATATTCATGAATGCAGTTCAAATTATTTATCCCTTTCAATTGTAAATTAAATACTTATGAAATAAAATTCCACAAATACTTATTTCTTTCTCAATTGAAATCTCAAATACTTATGAATTCCCAATATTTATATTTACTTCTTAGTTGTAAATTATAAATATTTATGAATAAAAAAAATCCACAAATATTTGAATTCACTTCCTAATTGTAAAGTATAAACATTTGCGAATGACATCCATATATACTTAATTTCTCGTCCCTGTGTTTATTCCTCTCGTGGCCTTGATCTCACTACCTGATTAAATCTGAGGGAATTCAAACTAAATTCCAATCATTGCATGTCAAGAGAACGCGTTATCAACTGAAATGGAACCCCGCCCAGAATGGTCTTGAACCTTAAGCAAATGAACGACCCTAATACACTCCCGGCAATTTTCAATAATAAACCGTGCCAGCTCGATGCCTTGATGATAACCAACTTATATGACAGACAACTGTCCCACGTATCATGGTCTGAACGCCCCAAGGCTTAAAGATCGATTTTCTTCAGGATTGGCCAAAATAGTGTAAAATGACCAAAACGCCCTTGAACTGGATTCCTGCAAAACAAATCAACTCCAGGACTGGTTAGTGATTACAAATGGAATGATATGCGATATGGATGACTAAATGTAAGGGAAAATTTTGGGGTATTACAGTTATCCTGCAAAAGGAATGGTTAAATGCTTCAAAATGTGTATAAAGCGAATAACCACGTTGCCATTTTATTGTAAAACATAAAAACAGGAAAAACAGAGATCACAATATTTGTACATGAAAAACGCCTTTTTATTTAACGATTCGACAGTGCAATGTACATAACAGAACGGCCCTAAGCAAAACCACGATGCCCCGGGTAGGACACCGGATTGTTCAACAATTAAGAAAACAAAGTATTACTGTTTAGTGGTCACAGGAACAGTCTCCTGAATAGACCAGTTGCAAAGCCCTTGTCCTGGCACGCTCGGCTGAATCTAGGCGTCCATGTCGCAGTCGCTGTCTCCTTCTTCGGAATCTGAAACAGCGTTGATGGCCTCGTGATATACTCCACTAGCCGTGATTGTTATTGGTCCTTTGAAACGGGGTGCCCCTGCAGCAGGCGTCGATGATGAAGGTTGATATCCCAGCCCAAATTTGTCCATCTTCACGGGAATATCCAGAACCTTGCCCCAGCCTTTTGTCTCACCAGTCTTCACTAGAGCCTGAGCCTCCTTGTATGATGATACTGCCACCTCTGATGCTTTACTCGGCCCTGGAACCTTGTCTTTAATGCGCAACCCTTCAAAGGCTTGACAGGGTGTCTCATGAATCTCGCCGTCGACTTCTACGTACTTGAATGATGATAGATGGCTGACCAATATATCTTCCTCCCCACAAACTGTTGTTGCACCCCAAAATTTGACCAACAATTATTCATCCATCTAGTGTTTTGAGAGTTGATACCTTCATCAGATAATTCAAGAGATCCTCAGAAGAGTTGGTTGAAACCAGGGTTGTGTGCTTCACAGCTTGAGAGTTGTGGGTGCTCCTCAGATGATTCTGAGACTTTGAGAATGAACTTGATGTTTTGAGAAAGCTTATGAGATGTCTTGAAAGTCATCATGAAGCCTTGAGATGTCATTGTGTAAGAATTCAGAAGATTCAACCATGAATGGTAGAATTAGGGTTTTGACTGGGTCAACCCTAGGATAACTGAAAATTTGGAGAAGGTTGAGACTTAATCCAAGGGCCATGAGATCATGGAATGATGCATAGAGATTATATAAAGATGATTCCTAGACCAACTCATCATGATTGAGGAGTTTTGAGAAGTTTCAAGTTAGGGTTTCTGAGGATTGTTAGTGGAAAAACCCTAATTTGATCCCTATCTTCCAGGCAGTTTTAGCCCTAGATGTGATTGATATCTCATCTTCCCCACAACATGAATGTTGTAGAGCTTGTTCTAAGCTTTAATTTGAGTGGTGGAAGTCCTTGATAGGAGTTACAGAGCTCAAGTTATGGTTTTGACAAATTACAGGTCAGTTGATGTGTGTGAATCTGGGTCCTTGAAAGTCACCCAACTTGCAGACAACTTTTGCCCTAGTAGGTTGATTCCTATGGTTTCTTGGTCAACATGAATGTTGAAGAGGATCTTCTTAGCTTTAATTTGAGTGGTAGAAGTCCTTGATTGGATTTGTGAAACTCAACTTATGGTTTGAACAAGGCAGGGGTAGTTTGGTCATTTGTCAGTTATAGGTCATTTTAACCAATGCCTAAAACTCCTATTTCCAAGCCTCAAATGGAAAAACTCAAAACATGAAAGTTGCTCAAAATGTGATTTTAAGTCTAGAAAGAAGGTCACAAATTGATGAAAAAGCTCATAGCACAAGATTCCATGATTGGTTCAAAAATGAACTAAAAATGACTTATAACTTTGAAAAGTTGAAATAGAAAAGTGATTTGGGAGATCTACAAATCCAAAATAGGTCATCCAATATATCATTTTGATTGGAAAAAACATTTTAAGAACTTTGGTTTAAGTAGAATTTTCATTTGAGGCTTAAAAAATGTGGTTCCTTTGGAAATTTGTTACTTGAAAAAGAAGGTAGCATTGAAAAACCCTACACAAGCAACAAATGGACTTGTTTTTCACCCATCCTCATTCAATAACTCACATAAGGACATTTTGAGACCAAATTACCATGCATGAAGCAAGGGATATGAGACTTTCAACTTCTCATTCAAGGAGACTTTCATGAAGTTTCCACACTCTTCTAGATGAATCTAGAAACATCCAATGATTAATATTTAAAGAGGGCATCAAAGAGTGATGAAAGGTTGGTGATAGAGGGTCAAGTCAGAGGAGAAAGAGAGAGGTACATTGCCATTAAAGAGCTTTCTTCAATTTCAAGCAACCTTGAATTTCATCCTCCACAAGTGTTCTCCTTCCAAACTCGTGCATACAGAATCATCTAGAGCAAGAGTAGAGCAAGATCCAAGCCTCACAAGATCAAGATCCAAGAGATTCCTCATCATCCATCATATTTTGCTCAAGGTGCATTTTGCTTCCACTTGCTTAATTTAAGTAGATTCGTGTAGATTCATTAGCATAATCTTGATCTAGGATGTTAGGAGATTAGTTTAGATAACTTTGGGGATGTTTAGAGACAATTTAGTGCAGGTGCTTGAATCTTGATGGGCATAGAACTCCATGATTAGGGCGTTAGAAGCTTAGGTATTTGGTTCAGAATCATCACCATTAGATGTAGAGTAGATCCATATAGGTTTTAGTGAGAATTATGAGAAAAAGTTTCAGAGCATTTCATGGTTTCAAGAACTTGTTGCGCGCGGGTTTCATGATAGAGTGAGTTTCAGAGCGATCCAATGGTGTACATGTGTAGAGGGAGAAATTCTAAGCAGTTTTCATCTTTATATCGTGTGATTTCGTTGAGTATGGAGGGAGAACCGCATGGTGGAAGTATGGGTGTACATGGTAGTTTAATGGAGGTAAAAACCCTAAGCTTCATGACAATTTGGAGAAGAGATAATCTCCACCGTCCAAAAGCATATTGACCATGGACTTTGGGAATGATCTCACGGCCGAGATTGAAAGCTGAGTTTGGTGAGGCTTTCCCTCCCCCCTTAAGCGCTGCGTTTCATTTAAGTGGGGGGAGTGGGCCTTTGCTTTTCGCACCCCAACTTAGCGAGGCCCAACCAAAGCGCGTTGAGGTTGTTGCTATTTGCACCGCGTGGTCTTTTTTTTTCTTTTTTTGAATTCTGAGATGTTAATGGGCTTAACGCGTATGCTACGCACACCCCCACCCTTGAAGCCCAACTGGAATAACACTAGCGCGCCTTACTATTCTGACCCCCCTCCTTTTAATTAATTCATTTTATTTCTTTTATTTCTTTTAATTTTGTCTGTTTTGAATAATTCATTAAAAAATGATATAAAATGATTTTTTAATCCTTCTTTTTTCTATGAGTAGATTAAAATGTGTAGAAAATTATAAAAATAAAATTGAGATTTTATTTTTTTGGTTTAATATTTTTAGTAGATTTTCCAATTAAATAGCTTTTTAATTGTTTCATTTTGATATTTGATTTTGTAGGAATTGTTTTAGTACTTTCCATTAATCTTTTTTACCCATTCTTTTTTATGCAATTAGATGATGAGTCATACTTCCCCATAGGATTTTTTCTAGATTTTTTAGAATTAATCTTGATTAGTTTAATTAGGGTTGACTTAGGATAGTCTAATTAGGGTTTAGAATTGTGCATAGGTGATGAATCATTTTCTTTGAGCAAGTTTTATCTTGATTTTTAGGTAGAAACCTTTGTAGATGTTATGAGTAGGTGTTGAGGACCCTTATGAATATTTGTTAAATTTTTCCCCATTAGTTTAGTATTTTTAGGTATTTTCTGAGATTGCCTGATGATTTGGTTTGTTCAGTGGGTTATCTGTTCATTTGTGGGGTTCATTCTGAGGAATTTGATGAAGGGCTTGTGTGGCCTTGAGGATATTGATGGTGAGCATCATGAAGAGAAGCTTGTAGACCAAGATGCAGAGACCCAGAGCTTGGCTGATGCCCTGTTGGTGAGGTTTGAGATCCTGAAGTTTGAAGGAAGTTCATGGTACTTTCCTGAGGAAGGCACTATGAATGACTTTCATCCTTCCTTCTCACCTCTTTCTTAAGTATCCAATGATGTTGGAGCCAACTTGTGAGTTTAATTTCTCCTGAGGAGGAATGTAAACTGATCACATGTTGTTGAGCCACATGGGATACAACTCCTAAGTGGAAGCCTCCTAGTACTTTCCTGAGGAAGGTCCTATGAGTCTGTTCATTTAGTTCCACTAGTTGATCTAGGATTTCTCAAGTATCCAATGATGTAGGAGCCAACTTGTGAGTTTAATTTCTCCTGAGGAGGAATGTAAACTGATCACATGTTGTTGAGCCACATGGGATACAACTCCTAAGTGGAAGCCTCCTAGTACTTTCCTGAGGAAGGTCCTATGAGTCTATTCACTTAGTTCCACTAGTTCAGATAGGATTTCCTAAATATCCAGTGATGTTGGAGCCTGCTTGTGAGTTTAATTTCTCCTGAGGAGGGATGTAAACTGATCACAGTGGTTGAGCCACATAGGGTATGACTCCTGAGTATACACCTCTTAGTGCTTTCCTGAGGAAGACACTATGAGCTTGCTTGCTTAGCTCCCTTTCTTTGGTAAGCTTATTCTGAAGCTTGAAGACTGGGAATGATTTCTCCTGTTTAGGGTTCTGCTTGAGAGCTTTGCTTAGGTTTGTTTAGATCCTGTGATTAGGGTTAGGATTAGAGAGTAGATGATTCTTTCTCAAGTGTGTTGTTTGCCTGTTGGCACTTCATTTCTTTTACCTGTTCATTGCTTGATAGCATGTTGTTTATTTTCAGTATGATTACTGTTATTTCATGACTGGCTTGAGGTTGAGATGAGCTTGTGGAGGCTGAAACCCCACACACATTTCCTCCCTCACTTGCATTGCATGCATTTTACTGTAAAAGCTGATGTTTTTGTCTGTTTCTGTGTATCATTGACATGATCCCTTAGGACTCTCATTTCCTCTGATGAGGATTTGATGATAGACTTTTAGGTTGAAACCTATGCATGATAATATCTAGGAGTTCCATGTTCAAACCTCAACCATAGGATGAATCCATGGCATGATAACAGTAGGACTTGATAGTCTCCCTCCTAGTTGAGTTTTCTCCTGTAGTTTCCCGAACTACGTTTGCTCTGATCTTTCATACCAGATGAAAGTACGTAGGCATAGGATGCGATATCCTAGCGAGCAACCTTCCCCATCTTCCCCCGTGGTTAGCCGAACTACGTTGACTCTGATTTCTCATTCTCTGATGAGAATACGTAGGCATAAAGCGCGACGCTTTGCCGAGTCATTTTCCTTTTCTTTTTCAGCCAGCCTTGATAGGTAGATAGATTATAACCAACCCGTCCAAGTAAACAAACAAGCGAGGATCCCGTCGAGTACGACGGACGTGAGGGGTGCTAATACCTTCCCCTTGCGTAACCGACTCCCGAACCCAGACAATGGTTGCGACGACCTTGTCTTACCCTTTTTCGTCAGGTTTTTCCGATCGTTTCCTTTCCCGCTCTGAGGGATAAATAACGAAAGGTGGCGACTCTTCTGTCATGCCGGCACCTTATTTTCGCGCAAGCGCCAGCTGGCGACTCTGCTGGGGAAGATAGCATCTAGGGACTTTTCCCATCCCTTATGCTGGGACCGTTTCCCATCCCCTACGCGAGTCAATCCTATCGTTTGTGTGTTTGCTTGTTGGGTTGCGTTTATTTATCGCATCTTTACTTCCCGCATTTTATTTCCCGCATTTTATTTCCAGTTTGATATGATTATCTGTGCTGCTGTGGGAGAGGGATGTTACTGTGAGTGAAAAGCCGGACCTGGGCTTGAGTACACACCTAGATATAGTTGTGGAGAAGTAGTAGACGAACCTGTCTGTTGAGCAGGCACAGTTCCCTACGAAAATCTGCGCTCAGACGAGATTCTTGCAGAGGTGCTCCTTTCCGGTCCTGAGGATCTGAGGGGAGTCCAGACGTGAGGATTGTCGACTCTGGGGACCGATCATTTGGAAGTCAGCTAAGAGAGGCCTCTTCATGACTTGACGATGCCACTCCTTCTGGGAATCGTATTGTCACTCATGAATGTCTGTGACGCTGATAACCGCATAGGATGCCGTACCTTTGTCCGTGGATTAGGTCCATCATACCTGTGAGTGGGGTTGGGATATTGCAGGAAACTTTGACCTCCAGACCACCTGGTTTTCTTGACAGTGAATCAGTTATGTTGGGTTCTCAGTTGCAGATATGTTCTTGATAGAGCAAGGGTTTGATCAGAGGATCTTATCATCGGGTGTTTGTCTGTCCTTGATAGAGCAGGCTTTGATCAGTGTATTATTATCAGAAGTTCGTTCTGGATGGAGCAGATTTTTGATTGGGGTCTGAAGACTTCATCAACAGATATTCCTTGATCTTGCATCCGGGGTCTTCATTATCAAGCCTGTTCTTGTCATAGCGGAATTTTGATCTCGATCCTACCAGATGGTTATTCACAACAGATCAGATCAGTGGTTTTACACCGGGGTTTCCTTCTCATCAGTGACTGTTGACACCGAATCTCCACAGCAGCCACCTGGATATATTGTTGCATGACTGCATTTTGCATTAGCTTGCATATTCATGTTTGCACTCCATTAGCATGTGTCTGTGCTACAGGCGCGTTTCGTACTCTGATTCTGGTGTCCCGAGCAATGTGAGATATTTTCTTCCATGAATGGATCCAGTCTTATCACTGCATTGACACTATGTTGGCACGTTGACACCAAAATCAGGGGTGATCTCCTGAACGTACAGACACCCATAATTCATCTTGCATGGCAGAAGTCAGGGCTTGTCTTCTAACCCTTGTGTTTGCAGGTTTGACTCAGAATCTAGCAGCTCAGACTAATGGAGCAGATACAAGCTGAACTGGGGAAAGTCCAAAGCCAACTGGGGCAGGTCATGAATGACATACGGGCAGTGCGTCTGGACCAGCAAGTGCTCAGAGAGGAGAATCAGCAGCTGCAGAATCAGCTGAGCTTTCTCATGGGAGTGGTGAGAAGTATGCTAGATAAGGAGAGTGGTCAAGCACCCAAGGAGGAGACCAGAGTGCTTCCCCCGTTACCGTCAGTGCCACCTGTGCTGAAGCCAAGTGGACCTCATGGACCCTCTACACAGCAGGAAGCTCGAGGCCTGTCTCGTCGTCAGCCGCGCCGAGCATCTCAGAATAATCCTGAAGGTTATGGTCAGAAGAAGAAGCTACTTGATAGAGCTGTAGACCCACTACCTGTGAGTTATGCCCAGCTGCTGCCGCTGTTGGTTCAGAACCGCGTTCTCAAGCTTCGGACCTTAAATCCGCCAGATGAGGGGTCACTAGACGTTGATCTCAACGTACATTGCGATTTCCACTCAGGAGCACCGGGGCACCATGTTGAAACATGTAAGGCTCTCCGGAATAAGATTCAGGACCTGATCGACTCGAGGACGATTAGGCTTGTGCCGGGCGGCATAAGAGCATCGGGAAAGTTCATCCCTTACCCTGCGGAGAAGGTGGATGATTCCACTCCTTTGCCTGAAGCCGAGAAAGATCTCGAGTATGTCCCGCAACCTTTGGTGACTGAATCACCTCGCTCGCAGTTCCTACCGGGATCAAGCTCAAGGACGCAAGCGCCTAAACGAGAGACCGTTGCTCCTGGGCGGAAAGAATACCAGCACCAGGATCACAAGAGACCTCGCAACCACGGGGAACAAAGGAATGCTTCTCCCCAGCCAGTGCCTGTGCCGTACAGCCAGATTCTTCCACTGTTGGTTCAGAATTCCTTGGTGGAACCGAAAGCTCTCAAGCCCGTGCTAGAGCCTTACACTCCAGGGTACGATCCTCATGCTCAGTGTGGCTACCATGGTGGATCTCTGGGGCATTCAACTGAAGATTGCAAGGCTTTCCAGGCGAAAGTGCAGCAATTGATCGACCAAGGGTGTATTTCCTTTCCAGATGGAGTCTTGGTTGTGCGTGACAACCTCTCAGCCGTCTGAGCTCGTAGATTCAGAGGGTTACTTCCAGAAGCTGGTGATCCAGACAGGCAGACGTCCTCAACATTGGCAGTCCTCAGACTTTTTACCATTTGCATTTGTAGTTTCTTTTCTGTTAGTTACTACTTGCTATTAAACATTGTATGTTTCGAATGGTAATGATAATAAAGTGACTATGCATTTCTTCTGAATTAGTTATGTCGTTGTCACTCATTTACTGCATTGCACTGACGCTTGCATTTTATTTACTCCACTTTATTACTATGATTAGCAATGAGCGGAGGGCGGATGATGAAACTGAATACGCATAACCGATGATCGTATTGCGTTCAGATAAAACTTTGCCGATGACGTACAAGGCATTGTTTCAAATCCCCTAAACACCGGAGAGATAAGGAAGAGAATCCCTTGTTAACCACTTCGAGCCGTGAAGTAGGAGTTTCTTTCGGAATTTTTAAACCCTCACATCTTAACCCGGGACAGGGTAGTTGTCAATTAGCTTGATCGAGCGTTCAAGTCTTATAGAGGAGTGTTGTCCTTCGAGGACCAATCACATCATATTCCTCTCCAGAGGTCGTACCTCATCAACCACAGTGGTTAAACCTCACCAATCAGGAGTGAGACAGTTACAAGCCTTTCGGATCAATCAAGACAACCAGTGTCTCACGACTTGTTCCAAAAGAAAAAGGAATAAGAAAGCCCGCTAAGTAAAGCTAGAAAGCAAATACTTAGGCAAAAATCAGGGCATCCCGCTGGACTTCAAAAAGAAAAAATCGAAAAGAACTCAAAAGGAGTCAGTCCAGGCAAAAATTAGGGAATAAAAAAAAAATGAATGAAAAAGAAAGGATATAAAAAAGAAAAATCCTCGAACAAGGACGAAGTCGTGTAGATGCAGACACCGAAAACGAAAAGGAGTAACTGTCACTCCGAAACACCTTGAGAATTCTTTAACCAGTTGTTCCCCATGTTCAACATACCTCTCGAAGAGGAGAGCGCTCGAGCTAAGTTAACTGAACTTTAGGATCGGAGAATATCACGTAGAAGGGGTGGGTACAAATCATGATTTGAGCCAAATATCCTTTGTTTCACGAACCGTGAACCCGACCACGATACAACCCTTAAAAGACCTAATTGAGGCAGGGTTTATTCTGAGAGTGCATTACGATAAGGTTGAGTAACCTGACTCCTTCATGATTTGCTAATCATATCCTTATTGCATTTTTCACTGATCGCATCAGCACTACGTTTGAACTCTTTGGTTCATTCGTCACTCACTAGCATGACACGTAAATGAGTGACAGCACAACATTTTTTCGAAATTTGCATGAACACTGCATTAAAATTACTATTCGTGAATAAACAATTTTAGTTGCAGGTTAGTAGCTGATACGAAGGAACTTCAGCAAGGAATAGTCAATCAGGACTGAATCGCCAGAGGTCTGGATCAGAATGTTGTGCTTTGAAACCCTGTGAATCTGGGGCAATGACTTCCTGTGAGTTTGGAATTGGTTTGTCTGAGGACAAGTCCCGGAGCATCAGTTGATTATGGGGCCGTTTATGCGAGCAGCGGTTGATCGGGAGTGAATCTTCTTGAGACCCAATCAGGGGCAGTTATCCGGAATCCGTGCGATTTAAGGGCAGATCCCTCCAGTGTTCGATCAGAGCATGTTGAGTCGCTCATCGCTCGTTCAGGGGCAAACTACTTCAGAGATATTGAAGCTAACCGTGCTGAGAGTTGATTAGTTGAGGATGAACCCTCCCGTTGTGCAGATGCTGGGGCAAGCCCTCTGAAGATTTTCTTGTTGCCAATTGTTTTCGGCTCAGAACGAATTATTCCCAAAGGTCGGATTGGGGCAAGTTGAAATGCACTGGGGCAAGTTGTTCAAATAAGTTTGTTCACCCTAGCAAGAATTGAGTATCGGGGAATCATGTCATTACCCCGCCGAAACCTGAACCTTCTGAAGAAGCCTGGCTGTCATTGGATTGCTATCCTACAGCATAACCTGTTACTTGACTCCATGATTGGTAGCCTGTATTCCCTGTGTTGGCGTTGTTGAATCAGGATTGTTTCTCAGCAGAGACGTACGGTTTGAGGTTGTTCCCCCTATACAGTTTGAGACTGCAACAGATTGAGATGGCGTTTACCCCTCATCAGATTAGGGTTAAGATTACCCTCAGTAGACCAGGATTGATATCCCCGAAGCAGGACGAGTCCTCCTTCTCCAGCAGGAGTTCAGTAGTCTCTCCTCCGCGGAATCAGAATCAGAATCAAATAGTGAGCATTGATATGTCTCCCCCAGGTAGGGGTAATTCTCTTCCCTAAGCAGGCGCCTCCTGAAGGAAGGTCACCTCATCAGCTGAGTCAAGCACCGAAGAATGATGTCGTGTCTCCCCAGCACCGGGTCACAAGTGCAGATTTCAGAAAAGTGTTCGGGTGCCGAAGCTCGTGTTTTCCCCAGTAAAGTCGCTGAAGCAGGATTTTCCCCCGCACCGGGTCACAAGTGCAGGAAGCTAGTCGTATACCGAAGTATGCAGTAACTGATAGTGCCAGACTGAAGTCTCCAGGGGAATTGAGATTCCTCACCAGAATCAGGCTCTCTCCTGAAGACGGACGATTCCTTCTTCCCCAGTAGAGTGTTGGAACAGCTGATGTTGTATTCCCTAGCAGAGTTGTACTCTCCCCCGAAGTCAGATGATTCTTTCTCCCCCAGTGGAATTGAGACTCCCCATCAGAGTCGTACTCTCCAGCAAAGTAGAATGATTTCTCTCCCCGGCTGAGTCCGCAGAAAAGCAGAATCCTTGGAAGTTGATCAGATCATGATCAATTCTCCCCAGCAGAGCGTGGGGCAGCTGATGCTGCATTTCCCCAGAGTCGCACTCTTTCCAGCGAAGCAGAATGATTTCTCCTTCCTCAGCCGGGTTTGCAGATGCCCAAGAGAGCCGAGTCCTTGGAAGTTGATCAGATCATGATTGGTTTTTTTTCCGGGTGGAGTGTTGAGCAGCTGAAGTTGGCTCCCCACAGAGTGGTCATCCCCAGAAGAGTAGCCAAGACGGCCGCACAGTTTATTCTCGCGATTGGTATCAGCAGATCCAAGTTCTCGTAGAGCTTCATCCCCTGCAGCGGTCAGCTGAAGTTGTTCCCCTGCAGCAGTTCGCGGAAGATTGATTCCCCAGACAGAGCCTAATTGATATTGGCGTGTTCACATTCTCCTCAGCAGGATGATTCCTCTACCTGAGTGGTTATTTCTCCTTGACAGGAGGATTCCCCCCTCGGCATTTATTTTGCTGACGGGATCGTATCATTGTGCATGACTGCATAGCATTCAACACTGCATAACATCGTGCATGATTGCATGGCATTTAGCATAAATACATATCATTCCCACCGTATGGGGCATAACGCAGCAGCATATGCATCATAAGCATGATCTAGGTCATTATCATCCCCCTTGTACAGATGTACTACCGAAAGACCGGTTGCTCAGGACGATTCTTGAAGTTCTCCCCAGCAAGGTTATTTTCTTAGATGATTCTGAAGACCCCGGTGATCCCCGCAGTCGCTCGCTCAAGATGATTTTTGAGATCCCCAGCGAAGTCTTCAGTTCAAGATGATTCTCGAATTCCTCAGCAAGGCCGTTTGCTTAAGATGACTCTTAAGACCTCAGTACGGTTTCCCGAGTTGTTCGCCTAGCATGATGCTTGAGCTCCCCAATAGCGTCTCCAGCAGGAGTTGCCCAGGAAGATTCCTGGAAGTACCCAGCAGAATAAAGTCTCCAGAAAGGTTATCAGTTCAGGATGATTCTTGGAAGCGCCCGCCGGAGTTGTTTGTTCAAGGTGATTTCTGGAACCCCCAACAGAGTGGAGGTCTTTTCCCCAGCAGGTGGTTGGCATTTCCCCAGCAGCAGGCAAATAGATCGATATCCCCAAGCCAAGCACAGTCATGATTGGCAGATGGAATGTTTCCCCAGGCGGATCCCGAAGGATTGTCCAGCAAACTGAAGTTTGTTTATCCCCGTGAGTTTGAGGACTGAATGACATGAGTGTCTTGTAGCCCGAAGGCTATGTTCCCTAGAAGGGTCGTTCCCCCAGAAAGCCGTTCAGAGCATTTGTCGCTTTCCCCGTGCAGAAGTACTTGCTCCCTAGTAAAGTTGGTAGGAATCGTCTGAGTGAGCTCTGTCGTTATTCCCCAGCAGTTGTTGAAGTCGTTTGGGTGAACTCTCTCGTCTTTCTGCAGCAAAGTCTACAAGGTCGTTGGGTGAACCCTTCTTCCTTTTTCCCCAGTGAGTCGTCAGGATTATTTGGGTGAACCCTCATTCCTCTCTCCTCAATAGAGTTGTTAACTTGGTGATTATGTCTGGTGACTCGGCATGTTTGCTTTTATTTAGCAACGACTTGACAGGATGTCAAGAGAATAGCAGCGTGATATGTCTGCTCCAACAATGATGTCTAATCTGAAGATGGATTTCGTAAGCGCCTGAAGGTGATATCAGAAGGTTCCGGTGAAGCCAGATTTCCGTGTGGATGAAGCAACGGGTGGCTGAAGATAAGGTTCCAGAGGTTGTAGATACAACACAATGATCCGTGTGAGTCTGAAGACCAAGTCAGTTATCCTGAGGTGATGATTGAGTGCGATCAAGGGAATAATACGTCTTCTGATTGAAGTCGAAGATTTTCCTCCAACAACGATGTCTAATCTGAAGATGGATTTTGTAAGCGCCAGAAGGCGATGTCAGAAGGTTCCTGTGAAGCCAGATTTCCGTGTGGATGAAGCAACGGGTGGCTGAAGACAAGGTTCCAGGGTTGTAGATACAACAGAGTGATTCGTGTGAGTCTGAAGACCACGTCAGTTGTCCTGAGGTGATGATTGATTGCGATCAAGTGAATGATACGTCTTCTGATTGAAGTCGAAGATGTTTCTCCAGCTGAAGCGGAGTTTTGCCTGTAGGCAAAGTGTTTGAATCCCCGTGGAGTCATGAATGGCTCAGGATACCATTTCTCTGACTAAAGTCACAGATTTCTTATGCTGAAGCGAAGGTGCCTAAAGGCAAGGTTATCCCCCAAGGTCGTGAAGGACCTAGGATTCATTGTTCGGACTGAAGGCCGAAGTATATCCCTGACTGAAGTCACGGATGCTCTATAGCAGAGGTGGAGTTGCCTGAAGGCAGATCCATGTATCCTTGAGGGCCAAGGATCATTTTCTTCAGACTGAAGTCGAAGATACCTCCTGCAGAGTTGCCATCCTTGAAGGTCGAGGATGCTTATCTTCAGAAGTACTTGAAGATCTTTTCTAGCTGAAGCCGGAGTGGCCAGGGGCCAGGGTTCCATCTATCTTCAGAAATACTTGAAGACCTTTTCTAGCTGAAGCTGGAAGTGGCCAGGGGCCACAGTTTCATATAGTTCTAATGTTGAAATTCTACGACAGGCAGTGTGCAGCAGTATTCCGATGTTCGTCATGGTTCTGAGGGTGAACCCCAGATCAGAGTGTGCTCGGTTAAGTCTCTCCTTCCCAGCGGAGTAGCTTCAGGTATGTAAGTGTACCTTTTTGTTCCATTCACCAGGGGTGAACCCCAGGTCAGATTATGTTTGTTTCAGGCAGCGAGGTTGGATGTTTGTTTGACGGCAATGTCAGATTCCTTAAATCCCCAGCAGGGATGATGTTGGTACGACGGCGATGTTGAGTGTCTCTCAGAATGATGTTTGTTTCTGGCAGCGATGTCAGATCAGTATCTCTCCAGCTAGTTGTTGAGCAGCTAGTGTTGCAGTGTTCAAAGATTTGTTCCCCGCAGAGTACCGTGCGCTCGTGCAGTTGGCAAATTTTCGGGTTTACCGATATTCAACCGTCTCGTACCTTGATTGGTTGAGAGTCGTTCGCTTCTCACCCAGTCAGGTCCAAGCCGTTTGAATAGGGGCAGCTGTTGCACCCCAAAATTTGACCAACAATTATTCATCCATCTAGTGTTTTGAGAGTTGATACCTTCATCAGATAATTCAAGAGATCCTCAGAAGAGTTGGTTGAAACCAGGGTTGTGTGCTTCACAGCTTGAGAGTTGTGGGTGCTCCTCAGATGATTCTGAGACTTTGAGAATGAACTTGATGTTTTGAGAAAGCTTATGAGATGTCTTGAAAGTCATCATGAAGCCTTGAGATGTCATTGTGTAAGAATTCAGAAGATTCAACCATGAATGGTAGAATTAGGGTTTTGACTGGGTCAACCCTAGGATAACTGAAAATTTGGAGAAGGTTGAGACTTAATCCAAGGGCCATGAGATCATGGAATGATGCATAGAGATTATATAAAGATGATTCCTAGACCAACTCATCATGATTGAGGAGTTTTGAGAAGTTTCAAGTTAGGGTTTCTGAGGATTGTTAGTGGAAAAACCCTAATTTGATCCCTATCTTCCAGGCAGTTTTAGCCCTAGATGTGATTGATATCTCATCTTCCCCACAACATGAATGTTGTAGAGCTTGTTCTAAGCTTTAATTTGAGTGGTGGAAGTCCTTGATAGGAGTTACAGAGCTCAAGTTATGGTTTTGACAAATTACAGGTCAGTTGATGTGTGTGAATCTGGGTCCTTGAAAGTCACCCAACTTGCAGACAACTTTTGCCCTAGTAGGTTGATTCCTATGGTTTCTTGGTCAACATGAATGTTGAAGAGGATCTTCTTAGCTTTAATTTGAGTGGTAGAAGTCCTTGATTGGATTTGTGAAACTCAACTTATGGTTTGAACAAGGCAGGGGTATTTTGGTCATTTGTCAGTTATAGGTCATTTTAACCAATGCCTAAAACTCCTATTTCCAAGCCTCAAATGGAAAAACTCAAAACATGAAAGTTGCTCAAAATGTGATTTTAAGTCTAGAAAGAAGGTCACAAATTGATGAAAAAGCTCATAGCACAAGATTCCATGATTGGTTCAAAAATGAACTAAAAATGACTTATAACTTTGAAAAGTTGAAATAGAAAAGTGATTTGGGAGATCTACAAATCCAAAATAGGTCATCCAATATATCATTTTGATTGGAAAAAACATTTTAAGAACTTTGGTTTAAGTAGAATTTTCATTTGAGGCTTAAAAAATGTGGTTCCTTTGGAAATTTGTTACTTGAAAAAGAAGGTAGCATTGAAAAACCCTACACAAGCAACAAATGGACTTGTTTTTCACCCATCCTCATTCAATAACTCACATAAGGACATTTTGAGACCAAATTACCATGCATGAAGCAAGGGATATGAGACTTTCAACTTCTCATTCAAGGAGACTTTCATGAAGTTTCCACACTCTTCTAGATGAATCTAGAAACATCCAATGATTAATATTTAAAGAGGGCATCAAAGAGTGATGAAAGGTTGGTGATAGAGGGTCAAGTCAGAGGAGAAAGAGAGAGGTACATTGCCATTAAAGAGCTTTCTTCAATTTCAAGCAACCTTGAATTTCATCCTCCACAAGTGTTCTCCTTCCAAACTCGTGCATACAGAATCATCTAGAGCAAGAGTAGAGCAAGATCCAAGCCTCACAAGATCAAGATCCAAGAGATTCCTCATCATCCATCATATTTTGCTCAAGGTGCATTTTGCTTCCACTTGCTTAATTTAAGTAGATTCGTGTAGATTCATTAGCATAATCTTGATCTAGGATGTTAGGAGATTAGTTTAGATAACTTTGGGGATGTTTAGAGACAATTTAGTGCAGGTGCTTGAATCTTGATGGGCATAGAACTCCATGATTAGGGCGTTAGAAGCTTAGGTATTTGGTTCAGAATCATCACCATTAGATGTAGAGTAGATCCATATAGGTTTTAGTGAGAATTATGAGAAAAAGTTTCAGAGCATTTCATGGTTTCAAGAACTTGTTGCGCGCGGGTTTCATGATAGAGTGAGTTTCAGAGCGATCCAATGGTGTACATGTGTAGAGGGAGAAATTCTAAGCAGTTTTCATCTTTATATCGTGTGATTTCGTTGAGTATGGAGGGAGAACCGCATGGTGGAAGTATGGGTGTACATGGTAGTTTAATGGAGGTAAAAACCCTAAGCTTCATGACAATTTGGAGAAGAGATAATCTCCACCGTCCAAAAGCATATTGACCATGGACTTTGGGAATGATCTCACGGCCGAGATTGAAAGCTGAGTTTGGTGAGGCTTTCCCTCCCCCCTTAAGCGCTGCGTTTCATTTAAGTGGGGGGAGTGGGCCTTTGCTTTTCGCACCCCAACTTAGCGAGGCCCAACCAAAGCGCGTTGAGGTTGTTGCTATTTGCACCGCGTGGTCTTTTTTTTTCTTTTTTTGAATTCTGAGATGTTAATGGGCTTAACGCGTATGCTACGCACACCCCCACCCTTGAAGCCCAACTGGAATAACACTAGCGCGCCTTACTATTCTGACCCCCCTCCTTTTAATTAATTCATTTTATTTCTTTTATTTCTTTTAATTTTGTCTGTTTTGAATAATTCATTAAAAAATGATATAAAATGATTTTTTAATCCTTCTTTTTTCTATGAGTAGATTAAAATGTGTAGAAAATTATAAAAATAAAATTGAGATTTTATTTTTTTGGTTTAATATTTTTAGTAGATTTTCCAATTAAATAGCTTTTTAATTGTTTCATTTTGATATTTGATTTTGTAGGAATTGTTTTAGTACTTTCCATTAATCTTTTTTACCCATTCTTTTTTATGCAATTAGATGATGAGTCATACTTCCCCATAGGATTTTTTCTAGATTTTTTAGAATTAATCTTGATTAGTTTAATTAGGGTTGACTTAGGATAGTCTAATTAGGGTTTAGAATTGTGCATAGGTGATGAATCATTTTCTTTGAGCAAGTTTTATCTTGATTTTTAGGTAGAAACCTTTGTAGATGTTATGAGTAGGTGTTGAGGACCCTTATGAATATTTGTTAAATTTTTCCCCATTAGTTTAGTATTTTTAGGTATTTTCTGAGATTGCCTGATGATTTGGTTTGTTCAGTGGGTTATCTGTTCATTTGTGGGGTTCATTCTGAGGAATTTGATGAAGGGCTTGTGTGGCCTTGAGGATATTGATGGTGAGCATCATGAAGAGAAGCTTGTAGACCAAGATGCAGAGACCCAGAGCTTGGCTGATGCCCTGTTGGTGAGGTTTGAGATCCTGAAGTTTGAAGGAAGTTCATGGTACTTTCCTGAGGAAGGCACTATGAATGACTTTCATCCTTCCTTCTCACCTCTTTCTTAAGTATCCAATGATGTTGGAGCCAACTTGTGAGTTTAATTTCTCCTGAGGAGGAATGTAAACTGATCACATGTTGTTGAGCCACATGGGATACAACTCCTAAGTGGAAGCCTCCTAGTACTTTCCTGAGGAAGGTCCTATGAGTCTGTTCATTTAGTTCCACTAGTTGATCTAGGATTTCTCAAGTATCCAATGATGTAGGAGCCAACTTGTGAGTTTAATTTCTCCTGAGGAGGAATGTAAACTGATCACATGTTGTTGAGCCACATGGGATACAACTCCTAAGTGGAAGCCTCCTAGTACTTTCCTGAGGAAGGTCCTATGAGTCTATTCACTTAGTTCCACTAGTTCAGATAGGATTTCCTAAATATCCAGTGATGTTGGAGCCTGCTTGTGAGTTTAATTTCTCCTGAGGAGGGATGTAAACTGATCACAGTGGTTGAGCCACATAGGGTATGACTCCTGAGTATACACCTCTTAGTGCTTTCCTGAGGAAGACACTATGAGCTTGCTTGCTTAGCTCCCTTTCTTTGGTAAGCTTATTCTGAAGCTTGAAGACTGGGAATGATTTCTCCTGTTTAGGGTTCTGCTTGAGAGCTTTGCTTAGGTTTGTTTAGATCCTGTGATTAGGGTTAGGATTAGAGAGTAGATGATTCTTTCTCAAGTGTGTTGTTTGCCTGTTGGCACTTCATTTCTTTTACCTGTTCATTGCTTGATAGCATGTTGTTTATTTTCAGTATGATTACTGTTATTTCATGACTGGCTTGAGGTTGAGATGAGCTTGTGGAGGCTGAAACCCCACACACATTTCCTCCCTCACTTGCATTGCATGCATTTTACTGTAAAAGCTGATGTTTTTGTCTGTTTCTGTGTATCATTGACATGATCCCTTAGGACTCTCATTTCCTCTGATGAGGATTTGATGATAGACTTTTAGGTTGAAACCTATGCATGATAATATCTAGGAGTTCCATGTTCAAACCTCAACCATAGGATGAATCCATGGCATGATAACAGTAGGACTTGATAGTCTCCCTCCTAGTTGAGTTTTCTCCTGTAGTTTCCCGAACTACGTTTGCTCTGATCTTTCATACCAGATGAAAGTACGTAGGCATAGGATGCGATATCCTAGCGAGCAACCTTCCCCATCTTCCCCCGTGGTTAGCCGAACTACGTTGACTCTGATTTCTCATTCTCTGATGAGAATACGTAGGCATAAAGCGCGACGCTTTGCCGAGTCATTTTCCTTTTCTTTTTCAGCCAGCCTTGATAGGTAGATAGATTATAACCAACCCGTCCAAGTAAACAAACAAGCGAGGATCCCGTCGAGTACGACGGACGTGAGGGGTGCTAATACCTTCCCCTTGCGTAACCGACTCCCGAACCCAGACAATGGTTGCGACGACCTTGTCTTACCCTTTTTCGTCAGGTTTTTCCGATCGTTTCCTTTCCCGCTCTGAGGGATAAATAACGAAAGGTGGCGACTCTTCTGTCATGCCGGCACCTTATTTTCGCGCAAGCGCCAACTGTAACCACACTGTCCCCCACCATGTACTTTAGCTTTTGGTGCAGGGTAGATGTGACTGCCCCCGCACCATGGATCCATGGTCGCCCAAGAAGACAGCTATATGCTGGCTGGATGTCCATAATGTAAAATTCAGTTTCGAAAATCTCCGGCCCCACCTGCAGAGGTAACGTTATGGATCCAAAGACCGACCTCCGTGTACCATCAAATGCCCTGACCACCAAGTCACTAGGCGTACAAATGATCCCCCTGATGTCCAATTTCATCATTGCTTTCTTTGGCAGCACGTTCAAGGAAGATCCGGTATCTACCAGCACGTGGGACATGACTGTGCCCCTGCATTCAACTGAGACGTGCAACGCCATGTTATGCTCTCTTCCCCTCGGGGTCAAATCAAAATCCGTAAATCCCAAGCTATGGCCTGCATTCACGTGCGCCATCACCCCCTCCAACTGATTCACAGAAAAATCTTGGGGTACAAACGACGTGTCCAGAATTTTCAATAATGCACTCCTATAGGCTTCGGAACACAATAACAGCGACAATATGGATATCTTCGATGGCGTCTGTTGAAGGTGCTCAACAATCTTATAGTCACTCTTACGGATAAGGCGCATAAACTCTTCTACATCTTTCAGTGATGTTTCTTTTTCGTTCCTCTGCACAGGGACATCCTCATTCATTTTTCCTTTACCTTTTGCCAATAGTTCAGCCTCTACCTCAGGCGATATAAAAATTCTCCCACTTCTTGTCATCCCTCTGGTCCCGACGACATTGTCCATAACCCCAGCTGGCTGTTTACTGATATCGATTTTCACCCCATCACAATATGCTTCCAGCCCATAAGTCCAAGGTACCGCCTTAGTGCTCTCATAAGGTGTTGGCCCTGCCTTGGTGATAGTGATCGGCGGTCGTCTGGCTGGTGCCGTTATAGTTATCGTTTTTCGGGGGATTGTCACCGTAGCTACATCACTTTGCTCATCAGCTAATATTTCTGCAGGTTTCTCAACTGCCGTTCTGTCGAATTGCAACGTGCCCTCATCTATCAAGGTCTGAATACCCTTCTTCAATTCAGCACAACCCCCAGCTTGGGTCCAACACTCTAGACAAAACTCATCGCAGCCCGGATACACACCTCCTTTCAATAACCTGCTCTTTATCTCACACAACGGTGTTTTTAGTTCATCAACATTCATGATCAAGTTCAAACCCTCAGTCAAAATAGCATTTGCCCCATGGTTGGGCATGGGCTGTTGTACTATGTTCGGACCTGCTTGTCCAAAATTTATGGCCTTGCTATCCAACAGATCTTGCACCACATGCTTGAACGCGTGGCAAGTCTCTATGTCATGGCCAGGAGCCCCGGAGTGGAACTCGCAGTGCTTGTTCGTATCGAAACCAAATGGAGGAGTGCCCGTCATTGGCCCCATAGTCCTCTTTTCCACCAAATTCAAACCCAGTAATGTTTGGAGCAACTATGCATACATATAAGGAGGTACATCAAAAACTCTTTTCGGCCTCGTGTTAGGAAACCTCCTCTGTCCCTGATTTGGCCTCTGCTGCTGTTGTTGTTGCTGCTGCTGCTGTGGTGGTATCTGCTGTAGTGGTATTGGTTGTTGATGAAATGGAATTGTGACGCTTGCCACCTGTTGCGGATGATTGTACTGATTCTGTTCTCTGCCCCGGCCTCGGCCTCGGCCCCCGAATACTGCACTTGTGTCACCCTGACGGCGACCACCAAAAGCTCTTCTGTTACTGCCAACTGGAGTAGATTCCTCAGCTTGGAATCTCCCCATTTTAATATTACTTTCAACCTTCTCGCCCATCAAGATTAGATCCGAGAAACTGCCCAAAGAAGCGGGAAGCAGCTTATCATAAAACATACCGGTGAACGTTCCTATGAACATATCATTCATCTCCTTCTCATTACGGATTCCTGTATTACCGTTCCCGGCGCCAGCGCCATTGTTCATATTTACAACAGGTATATTCGCCACAAGTGGAGCTACCGGTGTTGGAGTACCATCCCCATGAATGGTGTCAACACGTACAGAACTGTGGTCTTCGTTTCCGTTCCCGACATTTCTCGCTAGCAATGGTTGCACCAGAGTTTGCAAGTTTTCCTGTCCCTTCACAATTGTCTCCATCGTCTGCATGAACAGCGCCAGCTTCTCACACATTTCCTGCATCTCACTCTGCATCTGGTCCATAACTCTTTTGCAGTTGGTACGAGTAGAGTATCGGTGCGGGCGTTGACTTTCAATCCTGAAAAGACCTGGAGAATGCAGGAGATGAGATACAATTCAATAATTACCTGTGATGCAATATGAATGCGAATGCGATTATGTAAATATGCTACAGGTTATATTCCCCCGATTCTAGTTCCAGAGAGAAAGCCATTATGGCAATGGAGTCCCTATTCAGCAAGCAATAAACCAGAAAATCCTCATATATAACAAATGCCAAGAGGCTGAGTACTGAATACAACCGAAGAGACCTCGGCCAACAAGTCTGGCGATGGCCCAAATACGAGTACAAATAACAAAGGTAAGGCAAAGATACGTCAGGCCAAGTGGCGCGCTCGGACGTCTTCCAATATCCTCATCGTCTCTGAGTGTCCTAGTCGGGAGATCAACTCCTGCATCAGTACAACATGCCGCTCGGTAGTGGATCTCAGCTTCGCGGCGTCGTCCCGGGGAGCTCCTTTGCTCGAACTCTCGTCAGATCTGTACCTCTTGGAACCGGCCTTCTCCTTGCAACCTCTCAACTTCTCGTCACCGTCACTGACTCTGAGATTAGCAGTACTCCTAAGGGATGTTACCTCAACAATCCGTGCTTCCTGGGCTTTAACCTGTGCCTCCAGCGCGGCAATCTACATTTTCAGTTTGTCTTCGCGCTCTTTCCGCTTGGTGAGCGTGGCCTCCCACAAAGCCTCCCACTTGCTGATACGAGCATAAGCCTTGCTTAGAAGTTCCTTCTTGGACGTAAGTACCTTGCTAACCCCGTTCAAAGCTATCCCTACTTTTTCTTTCTTGTTGGTCGCTTCTGTCAGCTCTGATCCCAACCTGTTAATCAATTCGGTCTGTTCCTTCACCGTGAAGGTGGCTTCCTTCTTCTCTCGTCGTAGCTGGAAGATCTCCTTCTCTAACTCCTTGTTAGCTTTCTTCAATTCCTCATTTGCAGCTAACAACTTGTTATATTTCTTGCTCTCTTCTGCAGGAGGTACCTCAATCAATGGGAGATACAGTGGTTCCACAGCGGGATAAGGCATCAAAGACATACGAGCTCTCTCACGGACCCAGGCCAAATAAGGATCATAAGCTCTGCTGTTGCTCTTACCGAGCAAAGCCTTCCCCCTCTTGTGGATGCTAGCCCACGCATGCCTCAACCTGATCAAAGTAGTCTCGTCTAAGGAGCCCGTGAGATACAGAGATTCCTGTATCTCAACCTCAATAGGAGCATCTCTCAAGGCATAACCAAACTGTCGTACCAATAGTGAAGGATTATAGTTGATACAGCCTTTCCGTCCAATCAGGGGAACATTCGGAAAGCCACTGCAACTATATATAATGTCAGTACCAAGCATACCCCGATCAAACCGAATGATATTCTCAGCAGATAGCCCCATCAACCGGGACGGCCAATCCGAAGTATCAACAGTATCAACAAACGGCCCAATCTTCGGAAGGTGCCTCTGGAACCACCTGTACAGGAGAGGAAGACAACAGGATACGTTCTTGCCACGACGTTTCTCATTCTTGTAGTGAATAGAATGATAAACATCGCCCAAGAGAGTAGGAATGGGATTCTTCGAGGCGAGAATCAGGAAGGCATCCGAATCAACAAAGTCTGGCACTTTAGGGAACAAGACAATCCCGTAAATGCAGACAGCCGGAATAGCACTAAAGGCAATCCAAAACCCATTCTTCACGCACTGTGTGGCCTTCTTAACTAGGACAGATAAGTGAAAACCATAAACGCCATTCAACTTGACCAAGCCTTGGGAAACTCAGAAGCGTCCAGACTTACAATCTCTGTGAGTGTAGCTAATTCAGGCTCGGTATCAATGTGTACAAAGGGCATCTGGTCTAGCACGGGAATATCCAACATGACATAATACTCTTCCAAAGTGGGTGCAAGAATGTAGTCTGGAAACAAGAAACATCTCAGCTGCGGCTCAAAAAACTGCATCAAAGTATACACCCCAGTAATCTCGAAAGCCGAAGGTGTGTACAACAAGCTAAGCAGCCTCCCATAGGATACTCTGAACCCAACCCTCACACTCTCATCTGCCAAAGCAACCAAACCCAGTAATGAACTGATGTCTGGTGAATGCAACCTGTAAGCAACCGTCTTCTTCAGGGACTCCATGCCTGGCTAGAAGATGTCCTAGAATCAGAGGGGAATAATCACCTGCAACATAAATACATGTTAATGAAATGCAAACATGAAAATGCACATGCATATGCAAACATGGGATCAAGTGCAATGCTGATAGACTGGGTTGCTCTGTACTGAAGCCTTGAGAACTAATCAATCTTTATTTCAAACCAAACCAACCACTCAAAAGAAACCTGTAACCACATCTCACTGATAGAGGTAAACCAGGTATTCTGAGGTCAAAGGTTCCCTGCAAACAGACCCTCCTACCCCTCACAGGTGTGTACTTAACTCGCAGACGAGGTACGACATCCTATGCGGGTTCAACGTCACAGACTTTCAAGAGCGATGATACGATACCCAGAAGGTGTGGCATCATCATCCCTTGAAGCGGCCTCACTTAGTTGAATCCCAATTGATAGGTTCCCAGAGTCGACAATCCTCGGGTCAGACAACTTGTCGAGCCCTAAGGGCCAGGCAAGAAGCATCAAAGAGAATCTCGTCCGAGTGAGATTTCGTGGCTAGCTGGTGCAAGCTAAGCAAGCAGGCTAACCACTACTCTCTCTCTAAATCTATAGGTGTACTCAAGCCTGGGTTTGGCTTATCTCTCAACTGATTACCCCCTCATACCCACAGCAATAATCACAATAAAATAATGCTGAAAGTAAGTACAGAAATGTAAATCCATACAAAATCCACAACGGGAAAACAAGCGCTAGGATTGACTCGCGTAGGGAACCGTTGGAGTCCCCAGCAGAGTCGCCAGCTGTCGCTACTGCGAAAATCGGCGCCGGCTGAACAGAAGAGTCGCCACCGTGCGTTATTTATCCCAACGGAGGGAAAGGAAACGCTCGAAGTAAGCCTACCTCAAAGACGGGACAAGGAATGGCCATCGCAACCAAATTCTGGATTCGGGAGTGGGTTACGCAAGGGGAAGGTATTAGCACCCCTCACGTTTGTCGTACTCGACGGGATCCACGCTTGTTTTCTAGTACGGATTGTTATTCTATCTATTCTACAGGTCTGGGGTTAAAAGAAAATAAAATGACTCGGCAAAGTATCGCGCTTTATGCCTACGTATTCCCGTCTGGAATGAGAAATCAGAGTCAACGTAGTTCGCCTACCTACGGGAAAGGAGGGGAAGGTTGCTCGCTAGGATATCGTATCTTATACCTACGTACTTTCATACAACATGAAAGATCAGAGCAAACGTAGTTCGGGCTACGGAAGACACAAGCTTGTCTTGATTGTTTTTTATCCTTCTAAAAAAGGTTTTCTCTTGATTACGCGTCCCAGCGGACAAAAATGACTCTTTGATTGGTTTACAGTCTTTTACGCAAGAAGTATTTTTTTAGTGTGTTTGCAATCTCTGACGCACTAGAGACTATGATTTGAGAGTGACTACGTCGTATGTAACCCTAAGGGTAACACACTAAGCAATCAGATTACTGAAGAGTGACCCTCCAGCCACCTTTTCTCAAATAGCTTAAGGCTCATAACGTACGACATTGATTAACCTTATTACTGTGTTTTTGAATTATTCTGAGATGAGAAGAGAAAGAAACTCTAAAAAGCCTATGGTTGGAAAGGGAATCAAAATCTATCCTAATGCTGTCATGCATGGACGAAAGCCTAATGTCTGTCATATTTCTCTCTTGCACAGAGAGAAACAGAGATCCTAGGGGATAAACGGAAAAGCAACACCCTATATACAGTAAAGCAGTAAAATGCATGAATGCAGCAGTACAAGCGAGGCAAGGGAGTCCCACTCAACCTCGAACCTAGAAAACAACAGGAAAAAGTGAACAAAATTCACTTTAAACCTAACAGGGTAATTATCAAACAATACAGTCAGGAAACTCAAACAATACATCAACAGCTCTAAACAACACCAACAGCCCTAAGCAGCAAAATCTGATAGAAACAGCAACAAGTCACCAACACCTTCAAGCAAGGTCTTCATCCATCTACAAGCTTCAAACAAGCATCCATCTTCAAGGGAAACAACAAGCTACAACAAGCAGAAACTCTAAACAGTAGACAACATCAAACAACTAAGCAGCAGTAAATCCTACTTCAAACAGTTGCACAGCTCTGACACCACCAGCTCCTTCTTCTAACAGGCTTCAAGGCAATGTAATTCATCCTCAATCTTCAAGGGATTCTTCAAAGCAAGCTCTCCAACAGAGAAATGGTTTTATCAGAAGAAATTGAATGTCAAACAATTCATTGACGACCAAAGGAAGTCTATGGATAGTTGACATTGTAACAGAGTGGTTCTCTCAAAGTTCTACCTCTAAGGTAAGGCCACTTATCCCTCCTAAGGAGAGAGGTGAATACCATAGAGGGACTTTATGTCATAGAGAAGAATGTAAGCGAAGGAAGCTATCCATGTTTATGAAAGAATTTGGTCTATTCTAAGGCTCTGCCTATTTTCTCCTATTTCTCCTAAGTCTTCAATCAGCATCTAGCTCAAGCAATCTTCATCAAGCCTTGATTTTGATCTGCAATCTTCATCTTTAATCCTTGCCAAGCTCCACAAGCTCTAACTAAGCCCACACCCCAAGCAAATGCCCAAAAAGCCCACACAACAAAATAAACCCCAAAAATGGGCAAATCAAACAATCACACAATTGTAAAATATACCAAAAATAGTAATATAATATTTACAAGTCTAATATTAATTCTAAGGGAAATACTATATCTACCATATATACCCCATAGGTCCCATACTCTAATTCAATCTAAAAAACCCAAAATAAAATGTTCAAGTGCACCTATGTTGTGTATAAACCCTAATCTAACCATCTTAATATCAACTAATCAAAATTACCTAAAAATAATCCTAAAAACTATGGAATAAAATCCAGGGGTACCTAATGTTTGTATCTAATTTCCCTAAAAAGAATGGCCTAAAAAAGTAAGGGGAACTATCTAAACAAAAATATACAAAATTATGTACAAACTAAATTCAATGAAAAACAACTAAATGTAAAATATTCACAAAAAATAAAGAAAATACCTAAACTAATATTTTTATTTATTCACAATGTTCTTGAAACCATTATTAAAGTGTTGCAAAAATTCTCAGGTCAAAAAGATCATTTTCCAAATTTTTATGATTTTCCAAAGTTATAAAGAAAAATGAATAAAATGAATTAAAAATAACACAAAGCTGGTGCAGATAGCAAGAAAATATAAAGCAAAACGCATATGGGCCAGGCAGGGGGGTGCACGTAACAAAATTCACTAAGCCCAATTAAACTTCAGAAAATGAAACGAAAATCCAAAGAAAAATGAAAAATTAATGGTGCAGGAAGCAAATAAATCCAGTGCAATCCTAGTGGGCTTGTCTACTGGGGGTGTGATCATCAATTCCACTTAAGCCCATTACACTAAATAAATGAAACGACAGTTTTTTGTGTGCTCAGAAAAATCCTTCACAAACTTGAAACGCAATAAAGGCCACACGATCTTCTTTCCAGTCAAAGTTCGGCAATGATCCAAAGGCCATCCTTCTTTCTTCCTCATTTGAACTGGTTTTGGAGCCAAACTCCATTGAAGAACAATAGCAAGAACACAATCTGCAGCTATTCGTGAATCACTAATTCTCAACCAAAATTAACAAATCAAAGCCCATACCTGCTCTATTTTCTTCCCTGATTCTATCTATGTTATTGAAATCCATTAATATAGTCTCTAACTCTAAACACGATTCCATCTCCAAGATTTGGTCCAACATCAATTGTCATCAATCATCAAATTAAGTATCCCAATCTCTTCATCACCTAACACTGATCAATTATAACCAAAAACCTAAGGCTCTACCTCCATATCCATCATGTTCTTGGTTGAAACAGAAATTAGGTCACTATATCAATCATCACCAAATGGCTTCAAATTCTCCAGAAAGATTCACCTAACCACATACTAACTATCTAACCTAAGGATTCATGCTAATTATACCTAAATCGAGCCAGAGTTTGAAATTTACTAACCTGTGAAAGTGAGTGAAACAGATGATGAAAACCTCCAAATCAATGTTTGTCCTGCTCCAGATTCCTTCAGTATGATGTATTCTTGCTTCTGTATGCACCAAATCCTCTTCAAACCGCTTGGATCATGGAAACCGAATTTCAATTGCAGGTGTGAAAGTTCAACTTCAAGAACTCGATTCAACCATGGATTCACTCTGATTTTGATCTCTACACACTCAGTGATGATTATAGAATTGAATGAAATCAAGAAATTGGATTGATTGTAAAGAAAATAGAGAACTCGATTATGAATTGCAATGGAAGAAGATGAAGTTCAATCTTTCTTCTCTGCACCAAATGACACCCAACCCCTATTCTGATCAGTTACAATGGCTTTATAGAGGATGTTAGAAACTTCTAGAGAGTGCTGGAATGATCTAAGGAGAAATTGGATATCTCATGCTATGGTAAATTGAAATGGTGAGATCAACATATTAGTTGCAGCTTGCCTTGTTGTAGCATTCAAATATGACTTGAATATCTCCTCAAATGAGAATTAGAGTGTGTTAGAGTGGTCTTTTGCCTTGTAATTTAACCCTAGCTTGATTTGGCAAGTGTATCTTCTTTTACAAGCAACTAATGACAAGTCCAATTTTTTGACCTCAAATTCAAAATCTAATGATGTCAATGATCTCAAAATGTGTTTTCCCTTCAATTTGGTATATCACATGATGCATTTTGGCCTTGGATCAAAAATCCCCAAATTTGGTCACTTGAAAATGGACTTTTACCTTCCATATTTGGTCATTTTATCATTTTGAGTTCCATGCATTTCCAAACTATCATGACCTATTACTTAGACTCAAAACATCATTTTGAGCAAGTTTGATTTTAAACATTTTTTCATTTGAAGTTTGCAAGTAGGAGTTTTAGAAATATGCTTGAAATGACCTATAATCTTACTTTCCCAAAATACCCCTGGCTTGTCAAGATCATAAGTAGAGTTCCACAAATCAGAATGAGGCATACCATACCTTTATAGAAATCTAAGATCATGAGGAACAACTTTCATGTTTACCAAGAATCCATTTGACAACTCCTTGTAGGGAAAAAGTTGCTTGGAAGTCAAGTAACTTTCATAGATAAATTTCAGTGTCCTCAGATGACCTGTAACTTGCAAGAACCATAACTTGAGTTCTATAAATCTCCTTGATGCTTTCCACCACTCAAATTAAAGGTCTTGAGATGCTTTACAAGTTTCATGTTGGCCAAAGATCCATTTGAGACTTGTATTTTGAATTAATTTGCTTGGAAGTTTGACCTAAATCAGGGGATTTTACACAGAAACCCTAATTTAGAAACTTCTCTTCTTCTTGATTTCTTTTGATTTCTCCTTGGCACAACACCCCATCCATATCCACATATCAAAAGATGAATCCCACATCCTTCAAATAGGCCTTGATGCCCTTCAATCAAGCATTAGACCTAGGGTTGACCTAGGTGAAACCCTAGTTGACTGTCTTCAACTGTAGCTCTTGTAACCACACCAATAAGTTGTCTTACTTTCAAAATGACCCTCTATGTCTTCCATGATGTCTACACACATTCCATGCCTCAGTTCATAGTTCACAACCTCTTTGATGATCTTCAAATGCTCCTCAGATAGGATATAAATCCACTGCTTGATCTACTAACTTCTCAAAGCTTCACCTTCTTTCTTGGTGACTTGAATAGGCTTGAACTTGAATAAAAACCTTTTGGATATGCTTCTTGGGATGGAAATGGCACTTGATCCCCTGTTGGATGGCTGGCCCATGCTATGCTATGCAAATGAATGAACTATGTATATGATCTACTATGCAAATGATAAAGCTATGAAAACACAAATCAGGTAAAACAAGTTGGTCAAATTTTAGGGTGCAACACCAATTGTCCATTTTTTCAATTTTTCTATCCATTTTGAGATTCGTATTACAAATTCCCTTCAATTCCAAGTTCCAATTTTAAATAATCCAAAAATTATATCATATCCATCTTTCTAATTCAATTTCCACTGGCATAAATATTTCTAATTCCATTTTTTTCAAAAAAAGTCATTACCAATTTCATTTCGAATAATGTACATCATCTTGTTTCTTTCTAATTCATGACATAAAGTTTTGACATCCATAATCTATTTTAATTTTCAGGTCCATAACTGATCAATTTCTTTTGATGTTACACAAGAAAGGGGGGCTTTGAATTGGGTATTCACACTATTAAAACTTTTTTTGGGTTTCTTCACTTGTTGCTTTCTATAGAGTTCTATAAGATGCGTTGCGGAAGCATTAATAATAAAGCATAACACAAGTAAAGAACACATGATATATCCTGGTTCACTTGAGCAACTCTCAAGCTAATCCAGTCCACCCTTCCAAGGTGATTTCGCCTCACTCAAGCAAGGACTTAATCCACTATAACCAAAATGATTACAGTTGCACAAGCTAACTGCAGGTGACTAACAAATAGACAATGACACGTTCAGGGATCCCTTAGGATATAACGCTCATTGATATTTAATAGAATCCAATCAATTAAGATCTCCTATTAGATTTCACAAATGACAACTGTCACTTGTCATCTCAAGTATTCTGATCTTCACAAGATCACTTGAGGAACCACTAATTCTAAAATGAATTTGTGTTGCCGGAGATTACATGATTGCTTCTTATCAAGCAGATTACTCCTAATTAAGTACAGGGCAAGTATTGAGCAACAAATCCTTGCTTCCTAATACAGAAACTAATCTAAAGATAAATCTCTATGAGATTATTAGAACAGTAGTTTCCATATTGCTTAAAAGCTTTCTTATATGCGCACTGCGGCTTCTTAGCATAAAGCTTTTCTTGTTAATCAACTATGCTGCTAACTTCACTCGTCAGCATCATTGCTTTGTAACAAGATGGCTTGCTTCTTAATGAGCTCACTCGTTAGCTAACATACTAGCTAACATTTGAATGAATCAAATGTTCTTCTTTTATAGTACAGCTTTGTGAGGGTAGAAATGTCATCTCTAATTCCAACGATTATATCCCAACGGATAGAATAAGCTCATGTGTTGGAACATTGACCTTTGCTTGTAACCTTAATATCTCAACATTGGAAACCATACTTATGAATAGTACCAACGTCTTTGTCATAGTGAAATGTTCGCATGCGTTGTACTGTAGTCTTCTTGACTTGGTTCTTCTGATGATTCATCTGATGAGTAGTTCAGCAACTACTTTGGTATGAAAGCTTCAGCATCAGAGTTGTTTAATCACATGTTTATCAGATTTAATAGCAGCAACTTATCTGATGAGTAATACGCCTCTGTCTGGGTGAATCTTCTTCTGACATAATCTTCAACTTCAGAATCCAGTCTTCAGCATTCCAAGATCTAAGTTTCCTATGAAACAGTCTTGAGAATCTTCGTGACTGATTCTTCAGAAATCATGTCTTCAGAATCTTCAGAGTCTTGATCTTCAGAACATGTCTTCAGAGTCTTTATGCACTTGGTCTTCAGAGCCTTCAGCCTTCAGAACTTCAAGTCATCAGAGTCTTCAGAGTAGTTCTTCATAGGACTATATCTTCAGAGTCTTGATCTTCAGAACCCTTAAGTTTTTAGAGTCTTTCTACACTTGGTCTTCAGAGCCTTCAGCCTTTAGAACTTCAAGTCATCAGAGTCTTCAACACTTAGTTCTTCAGAGGACTATATCTCAGACGCGTTGATAGCTTCCAGATCAGATACACTTCTCAGAGCAGAATCCACAAGAGGGCAACTGCAATATACAACATCTTTGGATCTTTCTGATTGTGATCAGATACAGATGCATACTTGCTTCTTCAATATGCTTTGTTTGCTTTCAGATCAGATGCACTACTCAAAGCAGAATCCATAGGAGCATTGCAACTGCAATATCCAGCGTCCTTGGATCTCTCTGATCGTGATCAGATGCATAAGCAAACTAGCTTCTCCCATAAGCGCTTTATGATACATCACACATAGTAACACTCATATTGTATTAGCTGCACACGTTGATGTTGTTTGTTTGATCTTATATATTTAATTATGATGATCTGCACATAACAAACATTAGAACATAAAATGGTTCTTTCATAAATACTTAATTGTTATCATCAAAACATAGAGATAATCCTGTAGAGACAAATCTTGCTCTTACAGTCTCCCCCTTTTTGATGATGACAAAAACATATATTTTGATAGAACATTTTATACAGGGTAATCACCAAGCATTAACATATTCCGAGTTTCAAGCAGCAACTCCCCCTGAATGTGTTAACCTTAAAAAATCTTTTTATGCTTGTTCAGAGACTTTCTCTGATCCCAAGACTCACAAAATAGAAATATTTAAAAACACAAAAAACAAATAGAAGGGAAGGAATACTTCACTATGATATAAGAGAGGATAAGTCTTTAGCATCTGGACTAGTTCAGCAGAACTTCCATCTTCAGATCTTTAGAACATGTTTTCTCTAAACATCGTATCAGAGCTATATACCTTCAGAGGCTTCTAAAGCATTTGCTTTTGTTTATCATAACATCTTTCTGAGTGAACTCCCCCTGAGTTTCAGACTGGGTGAAAAATCTGAAGGTGAGAAAAACACTTATAGGGGGGGGTGAATAAGAGTTTTAAGAAATATGGCAATAAAAACAACTCAAGATTTTTATCCTGGTTCGTTGAACTCAACTACTCCAGTCCACCTTATCAAAGATGATTTGCCTTTCTCTACAAGGACTTAATCCACTATTGATCAACTGATTACAATAGAAAGCACTAAGAACAACTGTCTTAGTCTTCTCAAGAACTACTGACCACACCTTGGTCTTCTTAAGGAACTTCTTACAAATTAATGTAAACTAACAAGTGTTTGAATGCTTCTAGTAAGTTGTATCACAACTGTGATGTTTATACTTAAGATTAAGTACAACAAAAACTATACAGTTTTATGAGAGATCAAATGAATAAGATCTTGTGAGATTTTCTCTTTGATGAATCAAGCGTGTATTTCTTTCTGAGTGAGCTAGCAATGAGCAAGTGATGAGCAGGAACTTAGCAACCTCAAAATGTTGAAGTAGTTCTCCTTTTATAGCTTTTCCAAATGCTTTGAGTGATGTGCAGCTGAATATAATATTAGATTATAAGACTTTTCATTACCAAAAAGTATGGGCAGAGATATGCTTTCTGCAGGAAAGGTATGGTTGTAGAAGCCTTGGGATTTGCACCACGTCACTTCTTTGGACAAAATAGCCGTTGGTTACTTTGGAAGTAGCACCATGTCCAATCAAGTTTACAGCTTCTTCAACAAGCTTCCTTCAGGATGAAGTCTTCATAATCTGCACTTCAGAACTTGCAGCAAGCTTAAAGGTATGAAATACTTTAAGATGATCAGGGCTTAAAATGATTGAGAAGTTCAGAGCCTTGATAGATGATCAAATCTTAATGTATCAGAGTCTCAATTTTGATCAGAGTCTTCATCAGAGTATGCAGCAGTATGTGCTAAGAGCGCGAATATTAATGATAAGAGTCTGATTATCAAAGCCTCCAACTTTTGTACACTTCTTTCATTAACGCTTCAGATCATTCTGTAGCTTCTGCTTTAGATCCTTCTGGCAGCGCTTCAGAATCTTCTGATAGTCTTGCATCTGATGCTTCAGAGCTTTGCATAGTTTCTTGTACTTATGTATTTTGCTTCTTTAAGAGTATTTAATTTTATACCTGAAACAATAATACTTTGAACAAATTTTAGAGTGTATATATTCTTACTACAAATTCCATAAAAGTTATCATCAAAACATAGAGATATAAGAGACACCAATCTGCGTTCTAACAATCTCCCCCTTTTTGAAGATGACAAAACATAGGGAATTTTATTCAATAAAGAGAAATAAAATAAATAACTCCCCCTGAGATTAAGAATCTCCCCCTTAAATGAATACTCTAATAGAAGAGAACACTTCCCTTTTTGCTTGAGTATATTTCAGAACCTGGTAGAAATCCTTTTTATGCTTTCTAGAATCAGAGTCTGATGATTTCTTTCAAAATGAAGAGTCTGGTGTATCTTCCAGAATCAGAGTCAAATTTTCTTCAATGATCAGAGCCTGGTAATTTCTCAGGGTAACTTCAGATCATTTTTGTTAGATGAAATAATAAGATCTGAAAGTCTTAAGATTCAATGTTAGATTAATACAATGTCTGAATTTCATTTTAGTATTGCTTATGGATTGAACAATCAAATTCTCTTTCTCCCCCTTTTTGTCATAATCAAAAAGAATTTTAAGGACAGAAAAGATAACAGAAGAAGAGAAAAACACAACACATAAATGAAAGACAAAACAACCAGATTCATATAGATCAAAATAGAACAAACAGATAAGATGTTCTTATAGCAGATGATAGAAAATAGAGCAACAGAAAAACAAGTGCAAAACAAGAATGCAAAGACATGAAAAGGAAAACTAGGGCTGGCGAGAAGCAATCAAGGTTAGAAGATCAGTAATCTTAGCAGTGGAATCTTCTTGCTTGGCCATCCAAGTCTTGATCTCTTCAGTAGTATGTTCCTGTTTTATCATCCATGATCAGATTTCCTTGACTTCTTGAACAACATCTGGAGTCTCAGTCTTCATCTCAGATGCAGAGGGTTCAGAAGCAGATGCAGTTGCCATAGGATGATCAATCTCCATGTCAGATGCAGGAGTATCTTCTATCATTGCAGAATCTTCAGCAGGAGCATCTTCCAGAAGAAGCACTGGGGTAGTGATAATGCTCAGCAGAGTCTGTCTGGCCATTTCAGCAAACTTTTCCTTTGCATCATCAGCACATAGTGTTTTGAGGTTAGATGCAGCAGAGTTGAACTTAGAGATGAATCTGTTCCAAGAAGCTTCAGACTCAGCAAGATCCATACTAGCCATGCACTCTTTCTCCATAGAAGCAATCCCCATACATATTTACTTCTTGAAATTCTTGAACAGAGTAGAAACATCTGATCTGGGTTTGGGGTTCAGAAAGTCATCTATGGTGACATTTTGTGAAGGTTCAGGAGGTGTTTGGTTTTGTTCAAGAGGTGGGTGATCAGATGATGGTTGTTCAGATGGTTGTGGTATGGATGTTTGTGGTATGGTGAGTTGAGGAGTAGAGGTGTCACCATCAGATGGTGTTGATGTAACAACATCAGATGAGGGTGGTATAAAATCAGTGAAGTTGAATTTGAAGCGAAGAGGGTGGTCAGAAGCAGGTAGGTCAGATGGTAGTGGTTTATAAGGATCAGGAATATGTAAGCTAGTTGGTGAGGGGACTTCAGAGTCATCAGAATCAGATGATTCAGTTGAATGACATGAAGTTGAAGAGAGGACATACATGGTTTCAAGTTGTGGCACATCCAGAATGTCTTCAGACGGTTGTTGGACAGATGGTTCAGGATTTGGGATGGTTGGTTCTTCTGGTGGTTGAGTAGAAGAGAGTGGTTCAGATTGTTTTTGTGGTTCAGAGGATGGTTTTTGTTGTGGTTCAGATTGTGTTTGTTGAGGGGGTTGTTGTTCAGAGGATTTATGTTGAGGGGGTTCAGAGGTTTGTTGAATAGAAGATGGTTGAGAGTGTTTGTGAGGAGATGAAATGGGTTCAGATGAATGAGGTTCAGATGGTTGAGAAGGAGATGGTGGGGGTGAAGGTGAGGGTGAAGGTACAGATGGTTTGGGATCATATGTTAATACCTGGTGAATTGTTTCTCTAATTTCTTCCACGGTAGCCTCTGGAGGATTTTCCTTCTGCTTCTTGTCCTTCTCAGGTTTGTCAGCAGCATCAGAGGCTTTCCTCTTGGGCTGTGCAACAGATCCTTCCTCAGCTTTCCTCTTCTTGCGCCTTTCTCTCAGAAGATTTGGAAGAACTTCTCCTTCCTTCTGAACTATGTTAGCAGGCAGAGGGATACCGTTCTTCAAACAATCAGTAATGAATGTCAAAATGATGTTCCTAGGTTCATCAGCACTGAACATAGGAAAATCTGCTAAAGGAATTCTCCTTCTGCTGACTTCCTTAGAGTTAAATTTCTTGGGTTTTCCAGCAAGCTCTGAAATGACCTTCATTCTTTTCAGAGTGTTCCCATTGATGATAGATTCTATAACATAAGACAGATCATCTGTCACTCCAGCATCAAACAGATGTTTCACAAGACCATTCTCTGTTAGAATGTTTGATATCAGTCTTCCCATAGGGATCCAATTTCTGATCTTTCCAGCTTTAACCCTTACTTCTTCTCTTGTTTCTTTGATATGGTTCAGAAGATGACTGAACAGAAGATAAGGCAGATCCACCTTCTTGCCTTTACTCATACAGAACACGAAGTACATTTGTTCTGAGTTCACATAATCTGGTGAGTTAGAAGATTTCCTATGGAAGATAGAACTCATGAAAATCTTAGCCCAGATTCTGTAAACAGGCTTTAGATCTCTGACCTTGTTGGATGGTTCCCCAGAAACACAAACTTCTTGAAAAATGTCAGCCAAATCCACACGAGCAGTAGCCATACTTGTGATTCCATCAGTTTCCTTATACTCAAGTAATTGTCTGATTAACTTTTTAGTGATGACAATTTCCTTCCCAAGAACAGATGAATGAATGAACTTAGGGCAAACTTGAGCGTGTATCCAGAATTCCTTCCCTAATGTTGGATAAACAGGACCCATCATCCTGTCAAAATACTTTTCCCAGTTCTGAGTTTTGATGATTGGGTAGAGATCAAAACCATTTTCTTTAATGGATTCAAAATCCACAAAGTTCTCACACAGAACTTCAAGATCTTTGATTGGAGTGAGAAGAGTTCTCACAGGTGCCTTGTACACAACAGTAGTTTGGGATGAACCAGCAGCATTTGGAGAAGATGCAGCAGCAGTTGAGGTTTGCATCTGAGTAGGTGTTGAAGATGGTGAAGCCATTGAAGTTCTTGAGATGTGTCCGGGTTTACGAGAGGTTTTGGGTTTTGAAATGAGATGGAAACAATAGAGAAGACAAAAATGCATATGAGAAGTGAAAAGAGTGTAAAGTGTGATTTGTGAAGTGTTGTGAGAATTTATAGAGCAAATTAGGGCATGCAAAAAGACATAAGATCTCACGCGTACACATAAGCATTGAATGAAGTGAAACATAATCATATCAAGCAATTAATGCAAGGAATAAAATCATATCAAGCATTTAAGATTCTGACAGAAGGGGGGAAAATCAAGAGATTTTGGATTTTCAAAGCAATACCTCAAACGTCATTTCAGTATGGTGCACTCTACCTTTCCAGATTCTGAGCTACACGTGTTTGCTTGCATGTGCCTCTGAAACTCTTTGAGAAATGAAACGTTAGGCAATGTTCAGATCCTCTGAGCCTTGTTAGTTCAGATTTACACACAAATAAATAAACACAGAGTTGAAAAGAAGAAATACTTCAGAGTTTAGACATTTATCATCTGAAGAAAAATTTCATCTGATGAATATTTTATTCTGGACAGAATTCCATACTTATATTTTTCAGAATGAATTTAAATCTATCTTCAGCAAGGGGTTTTGTAAAGATATCAGCCCACTGATGATCTGTATCCACAAAGTTTAAATTGATAATTCCCTTCTGAACATAGTCTCTGATGAAATGGTGTTTAATCTCTAGAGTGTAAAATGGGATTTTTAGATAAGCATATAGCAGAAGTATTATCACAGAAGATAGAAATGTTACTCTCAAAAATCTGATAATCTTCCAGTTGACTTTTCATCCAGAGCATCTGGGTGCTACAACTAGCAACAGCAATATATTCTGCCTCTGTTGTTGAAAGTGCAATTGTGGGTTGCTTCTTGCTGAACCAAGAGATCAGATGACTTCCAAGAAATTGACAGCTTCCAGAAGTACTTTTACTCTACTCTGTCTCCAGCATAGTCAGCATCACAAAATCCAACTAATTTATACTCATCAGATCTTCTGTAACACAGACCCATATTAGTAATACCTTTCAGATACCTTAGAATCCTCTTAACAGCTGTTAAGTGGGATTCTCTAGGATCTGATTGGAATCTAGCACACAGACACACACTGAATAAAATATCAGGTCTTGAAGCAGTCAAATATAAGAGAGATCCAATCATACCTCTGTAAAGTTTTTGATCAACTTTCTTACTTATCTCTTCCTTACCAAGTGTGCTTGTAGGATGCATTGGAGTCTTTGCCAATTTGCTTTCATTCAGATTGAATTTCTTCAGAAGCTCTTTGACATATTTAGTCTGGTGGATGTATGTGCATTCTGGAGTCTGATTTACTTGGATTCCCAGAAAGAATCTAAGTTCTCCCATCATGCTCATTTCAAATTCAGCCTGCATAGACAAAGCAAACTCCTTTCCCAGCATAATATTGGTAGATCCAAAAATAATATCATCCACATAAATTTGAAAAACTAGTAAATCTTTCTTAAATGTTTTACAGAAAAGAGTTGTGTCCACTTTGCCTCTGATAAAGTTCTTTTCCAGAAGAAAATTACTTAATCTTTCATACCAAGCTCTGGGAGCTTATGTCAAACCATAAAGAGATTTTTTGAGTTTGAAAACATGATCTGGAAATTTATCACTTTCAAAACCAAGAGGTTGATGTACATAAACTTCTTCTTCTATAATGCCATTTAAGAAGGCACTCTTAACATCCATCTGATATAGAGTGATGTTATGTTGTGCGACAAATGAAATAAGAAGGCGTATAGATTCTAACCTTGCCATTGGAGCATAAGTTTCAGTGTAATCAATTCCTTCTTGTTGACTGTAACCTTGAGCTACTAACCTTGCTTTGTTCCTAACAACTTCTCCTTGCTCATTTAGTTTATTTCTGAATACCCATTTTGTTCCAATAATATTGAAACCTTTTGGTCTAGGAACCAGATCCCACACATCATTTCTTGTAAATTGATTCAGCTCATCTTACATTGCAAGTATCCAATCATCGTCACTCAGAGCCTCATCCACAGATGTTGGTTCAATAATAGACACCAACCCAAGAAGTGATGTTCCAGATGATCTGATAAATGACCTTGTTCTTATAGGGTCATCTTTCTTCCCAATAATCATTTCTTCTGGATGAGAAGCTTTGATTCTGGATGATCCTTTAACTGTTGGTTCTTCAGAAATATTCATGTTATTCATCTGAGCAGCCAATGGAGTTGCATCTGGTGTAGCTTCTTCTTGAGCTTTCTCTACCTCTGGTTTCTCAGATTCTATGAGAATAACTTCTCCATCTGCAGAGTTTTCAATCTGCTTTGGCTTTTGATTGCCAAGCTTATCATCAAATCTAACATGTATAGATTCCTCCACAATCTGTGTCTCAGTATTGTATACTATGTAGCCTTTAGAGCGTTCAGAATATCCAAGCATGAAACACTTTTGTGCTTTAGAATCAAACTTGTTAAGATTCTCTTTAGTGTTCAGCATAAAACAAATACACCCAAAAGGATGGAAATAAGAAATGTTTGGCTTTCTATTCCTCCACAATTCATAAGGAGTCTTTTCCAGAAGAGGTCTAATAGACACTCTATTCTGAATGTAACATGCTGTGTTAATTGCCTCTGCCCAAAAATATTTTGCCATGTTAGTCTCATTGATCATGGTTCTGGCCATCTCTTGCAAAGTTCTATTTTTCCTCTCTACAACTCCATTCTATTGTGGAGTTCTAGGACAGGAGAAATCATGAGCAATGCCATTTTCATTAAAATATTTTTCAAAATGTTTGTTTTCGAATTCACCACCATGATCACTTCTGACTTTAACAATTTTGAAATCTTTTTCAGTTTGGACTTGTTTGCAGAAGTCAAAGAACACAGAGTGTGACTCATCCTTGTGTTTTAGGAATTTTACCCATGTCCATCTGCTGTAGTCATCAACAATGACTAATCCATACTTCTTGCCTCTGATGGATGCAATTTTCACTGGTCCAAACAGATCAATGTGAAGTAACTCTAATGGTTTTGAAGTTGAAACAACATTTTTGGATTTGAAAGATGATTTTGAAAATTTTCCTTTCTGACATGCTTCACAAAGAGCATCTGAGTTGAACTTCAGATTAGGAAGTCCTCTGACCAGATTAAGCTTATTAATCTGAGATATACGTCTCATATTAATATGACCCAATCTTCTGTGCCATACTCATTGCTCCTCATTAACAGACATAAGGAATTTAACATTCTGAACCTTAAGTTCTGAAAGACTAATTTTATAAATGTTGTTTTTCCTTTTACCATTAAAGAGGATTGAGCCATCCTTTTGACTAACAGCTTTGCAACACTTTTGATTAAAGATTATGTCATAACCATTGTCACTTAATTGACTTATGGACAATAGATTATGAGTTAACCCTTCAACAAGCAAGACATTAGTTATGGAAGGAAGTTTACCATTGCCTATGGTTCCAGAGCCAATTATCTTGCCCTTCTGATTCCCTCCAAACTTGACATCTCCTCCAGATCTAAGCTCCAGACTTTGGAACATAGACCTTTTTCCCGTCATATGTCGTGAGCATCCAGAGTCCAGGTACCATGACTGGAGTCTTGACTTTGCTGCTAAGGATGTCTGCAACATAGATTATCTTGTCCTTAGGTACCCAGATTTTCTTGGGTCCTTTTTGGTTAGTTACCTTAAAGCTTTTTCTGAACTTCTGTCTTTCAACATAAGACTTGTTCTGATTAGCTTTAGATTTATTAAACACAGGTTTGTTCTGATTAGAAATTGTGTGTTTAATATAATTCAAGTGACCAAATGTAAACTGAGAATATAAAGGAGGATACTTGATATCCAGTTTATCTACAGATTTTGGATTTGAATCTTCATAAGAGAAAGATTTATATCCAACACCTTTTCTATAGTTTCTGCTAATACCATAGATCATTGAAGCCATTTTGCTTCTATCTAGGCTTTTAGTTAGAAACTTCCTGAAACTATAGTGATACTCTTGTAAAATATTTTTAGAGCATGGTTCATATTTTGAATCAGAGTTTAGTTGAGCAGATTCTAAATTATTTTTCAATTGCAGCTTTTAGTTCAGCTAATTCTGATTCAAACATGTTACTCTCAAATTCAATATGCTTTAGAAGTGTTTTGTATTTGAGTTTAACTTTGCTATAGTTTTCAAGAATATCAGATAAACTTTCAACAAGTTCCTGTCTAGAAAGTTCAGCAAATACCTCCTCAGAATCAGATTCTGATTCTAATCCAGATGATTCAGCATTGTCTTCAATGTCAGCCATGAATGCTACATTTGCACATTCCTCTTCTGACTCTGATGACGAATCAGATGCATCTGAGTCATCCCAGGTAGCCATCAAAACTTTCTTTTTATGATCTGACTTTCTTTTTGGGTTCACCTTCTAAAGCTTTGGACATTCACTCTTGTAGTGCCCAGGTTCTTTGCATTCATAGCAAACAACCTCTCTTTTTCCAGATCGTCTGTGTCTAGAGGATTCTCCAGATCTTCTGTATCCAGAGTGTTCTCCAAATCTTCTGTGCCCAGAAGATTCTTTGTGTTGATCTGGTTTTCTAAAGCTCTTGAACTTCCTTTGCTTATTCTTCCAGAGTTTGTTGATTCTTCTAGACAGCAAGGATAGTTCTTCTTTATCTTCAGAAGCAGACTCTTCAGAGCTTTCTTCTATTACCTGTAATGCTTTAACAGATTTATTAGATTTTAAAGCAATTGAGTTACCTTTCTTTAGAGGCTCATCTTCCTCTAGTTCAATCTCATGACTCCTTAGATAACTGATTAGTTCCTCCAACGTAATCTTGTTCAGATCCTTTGCCAGCTTCATAACAGTGACCATGGGTCTCCATCTGGTTGGCAAGCTTCTGATTATTTTCTTGACATGATCTGCTGTAGAGTAACCCTTGTCCAGAACCTTTAGGCCAGCAGTGAGAATCTGGAATCTGGAAAACATTGCTTCAATAGATTCAGATTCTTCCATCTTGAAAGCTTCATACTTCTGGATCAGCGCCAGAGCCTTGGTTTCTTTAACTTGAGAGTTCCCTTCATGAGTCATCTTCAGGGATTCAAATATATCAAAGGCAGTTTCTCTGTTGGTTATTTTCTCATACTCAGTATGAGATATGGCATTTAGCAAAATAGTTCTACCCTTGTAGTGATTTCTGAATTCCTTCTTTTGCTCCTCAGTCATTGATTTTCTGTCAACTTTCTTGCCATTCCCATCAGTGGGATGAACATATCCATCAATAACTAAGTCCCAAAGATCAGCATCAAATCCTAGAAAGAAACTTTCCAGCCTATCTTTCCAATAATCAAATTTCTCTCCATCAAACATGGGAGGTTTTGTGCTGACTCTTTCTTCATATTTGTTGGATGTTGAAGTTTCAGCAGCCATAAATAATATCAACCAATAATATCAAGAGTTTTTCCCACTGGATCTTTTCTGGTCATGGTTAAGTGATAGCACAAACAGAACCGGAGCTCTGATGCCAACTGAAGGTGAGAAAAACACTTAGAAGGGGGGGTTGAATAAGAGTTTTAAGAAATATGGCAATAAAAACAACTCAAGATTTTTATCCTGGTCCGTTGAACTCAACTACTCCAGTCCACCTTATCAAAGATGATTTGCCTTTCTCTACAAGGACTTAATCCACTATTGATCAACTGATTACAATAGAAAGCACTAAGAACAACTGTCTTAGTCCTCTCAAGAACTACTGACCACACCTTGGTCTTCTTAAGGAACTTCTTACAAATTAATGTAAACTAACAAGTGTTTGAATGCTTCTAGTAAGCTGTATCACAACTGTGATGTTTACACTTAAGATTAAGTACAACAAAAACTATACAGTTTTATGAGAGATCAAATGAATAAGATCTTGTGAGATTTTCTCTTTGATGAATCAAGCGTGTATTTCTTTCTGAGTGAACTAGCAATGAGTAAGTGATGAGCAGGAAATTAGCAACCTCAAAATGTTGAAGTAGTTCTCCTTTTATAGCTTTTCCAAATGCTTTGAGTGATGTGCAGCTGAATATAATATTAGATTATATGAATTTTCATTACCAAAAAGTATGGGCAGAGATATGCTTTCTGCAGGAAAGGTATGGTTGTAGAAGCCTTGGGATTTGCACCACGTCACTTCTTTGGACAAAATAGTCGTTGGTTACTTTGGAAGTAGCACCACATCCAATCAAGTTTACAGCTTCTTCAACAAGCTTCCTTCAGGATGAAGTCTTCATAATCTGCACTTCAGAACTTGCAGCAAGCTTAAAGGTATGAAATACTTTAAGATGATCAAGGCTTAAAATGATTGAGAAGTTCAGAGCCTTGATAGATGATCAGATCTTAATGTATCAGAGTCTCAATTTTGATCAGAGTCTTCATCAGAGTATGCAACAGTATCTGCTAAGAGCGTGAATATTAATGATAAGAGTCTGATTATCAAAGCCTCCAACTTTTGTACACTTCTTTCATTAACGCTTCAGATCATTCTGTAGCTTCTGCTTCAGATCCTTCTGGCAACGCTTCAGAATCTTCTGATAGTCTTGCATCTGATGCTTCAGAGCTTTGCATAGTTTCTTGTACTTATGTATTTTGCTTCTTTAAGAGTATTTAATTTTATACTTGAAACAATAATACTTTAAACAAATTTTAGAGTGTATATATTCATACTACAAAATTCCATAAAAGTTATCATCAAAACATAGAGATATAAGAGACACCAATATGTGTTCTAACAAAATCAAACATTCTGACTTGTGAACCTTTCTGGGTGAATTCCCCCTGGCTACAATAGGTAAGATATTTAGATCTTCAGGACTCCCCCTGAATCTGATACTAGTTCTTGATTCTGAGTCTCTTGAAGCTAATTGATTCTGAGTCTGATACCAATTAGTTTAATACTGAATCTGATACTTAATTCTTGATTCTGAGTCTGAAACCAATTCTTGCTTCTATGAAGATTTCTGATTCTTAAGCTCTGATTATCATATTCACAGACAGTTCGCATCTTCTGAACATTAAGATTCCAGATGACTTTAACTTTCATCCTTTGAACAGTATTGGGTCCATCTGATTCTGAATCTATGTTCACAAAGTGTATAACTTCTATTAAATGAACAACCAGTTCATTTGAACTTAGATTTCTTTTATTTGACCTGTCTTTAGAATGCCTAGTGAACTTGTTCAGAGTTCCTCAGTAAAACATCAAACATACAGTTACTAATAAACACAGTTTATATCATAGTTAATGTTTTGCATTTTCTTTAGGTTATACCAGATTATATTTTATTTCTTCAGATTATATCAAAATCATATTCTATTTCTCCCCCTTTTTGACATCATAAAAAAGGTGAGTTTTCAATAAAAATAAGATTTAAAATATATTATGTTTCTCCCTCTTTTATATCAGAATTAAATTAAATTAATAGAGTCAAGAAATAAAACATGAGTGCCTAATTCTTATAGGTAGGCATCCTTTCCAGAATTTGTTGAAGCATTGCTCAGAAGAGAGTTGTTGACAAGATTCAGTTTGCCAATTTAAGGTGATACCAATTGAAAATGTGAGAGGATTCTATTCAGCAAAGCTTTCTCTTAAAACTTATTGTTCTTTCTTCATAGCTTGTTGATCTTCTTGAATCTCACTATCGTCACGTTCTTAACATACAAGAGTAGTTTCAGAAGAAGAACCAACTACAACAACTTGCTTAGCATTCTCAGCATCTTCAGCTTCTTGTGTCAATCTGACAGTTTCTTTTCTTGAATCTTCCTCGGCTAGAATTCTCGCTTTCTTCAGCAGCTCTTTCTTCAGCTTCTTTTTGCTTCGCAGTAAGAAGTTTGAAGTTTCTTATCCTTTCTAGCTTGTCTTCTCTTTCCTTAACCAGTTGAACTTCAGCTTCTAGTGACTTGAAAAGCGTCTAGATTCAAAGTTCAACCACTTCTGAAAGACGTTCTAGAAAATCTCAAACTCCAGAGGATGAATAGTGCTCAGAGGTGATTAACTAGTTCAGAAGGAAGAGGGGGTTTTGCATCTGATGGATCAATAGAGGAATCAGATGATGTTTCAGGTTCAGAGGGATTTGCATCATCTAGTTTCATCGTCTGATACCACTTGAAGGAGGTGTAGGAGTTGATACCAATAGAAGGTGTGGTAATTGATGAAACCATATTCTCTTTAAACGGAGTAGATGCAGATGAGGAGAGGAGCTTTCAGAGACAAAACTTTCACTTTTCAGAAAGCTCATATATCTTTGAGATTCTGAGATCTTCAGAGTTATTCTTTCTCTGAGTGCTTTCCATTCTGACTTTTATCTTTCTTCATCTTGTTTCTTCAACATCAAAACACTATACTTCAGAAGTATCAGAGTTTGAATTGACAGAACTTCTAATTGAATCTTTTATCTAGATAATCCAAATCTTCAGATGATCTACGACATCAGATTTGCTCAGGACTTTAGAAGAGCATCTTTGACACCCATAGAAGGTAATGTGCGAAAAATGCGTTATGATTCTTCAGTCTTATGCATATAATAGTTCTCCAACTGATTCTTAATCCAGAGCATCTGATAATTCAACAAGCAGCAACAACATATTCTGCTTCTGCAGTAGAGAGTGCTATTTTGAGTTGCTTCTTGCTGTAACAAGGATCAGATTTTCTGACAGCTTCTAAATGTGCTCTTGCGTTCAGCTCTGTCTCTTCTTTTCCCAGAGTGTACGTTGAATGTATGAGAGTCTTAGTTGTCTACTCTCTTACAGATTAATCTTCTTTCTGCTACATTCTTCTTTTGAATCATAATGACTTCTTCAGCTTCCTTTAAATGGACGTAGTTGATCATCACAAACTATCATCAAACAAAGATGTATTTCTGGCATCTATTTGAATGACAATCTTGCTCTTTATCAACCAGCATCAGATCATCTGATGGTGACTTCTTCTGCTAACCCATCTTTGGTTTATGATTTCAAGCTTGTTATCAAATCAATCATGACTTGAACCTTAGTGCTTTAATTTTGAGTCCTTGATACCAATTTGGACTTCCAGGACCAATAAGCATCATGATAGATACTAATTTCATTCGGTTCTGAGTAATCATTCTGACTACGAAGTTGCAATTCTTCTTATCTTGATCAGCATCTATTGAGTGAACAGATATGGAAATGTTTCCTTGCATCAAATCCTCTGATGACGTTTCGTCTTCTTCTTATCAGAGTAAGCTTCAGATCTTCTGATGAAGTTCCATAGTAAGCTTCAAATCTATGCAGCTTAGCTCTAGAGAATGTTTTAGTGAACTGTTCATCCAGAGGAACGCTTCAGATCAGAGCAGATCTTCGTTTTTCAGATGTCCTTGTTATCCAGATGTAAGCTTTGTTGCTGACGTTTCAGAGCCATGCATAATCTGACTCTCAGAGCCTCTGCAGTTGCAGCCTTTGAGATAAGTGCGCTCAGAGTCTTCTAAAACATTTCTTTATACTCTTCGCTCAGAGTTTTCTGAAGCGTTGCTTTCAACCAACCGCTTAGAGTCTTCTGTAGAGTTGCTTCTGAGTCTTCTGAAGTTTCTGAATCTTTACACTCTTCGCTCAGAGTCATCAACTTAAGATCAAGTACAGCAGAGGGGGTTTCTTTGACAAGGTTTTCTCTTCTTTTCTTGGAGTGCTTATTTCAGCTTCTGCCTGCATACACTTAGCAAACTCCTTTCCAAGCGTAATATTTGTTTCCAAAGAAAAATATCATCAACATAAATCTAACAGATTAAAATGTCTTTCTTAATTGATTTATGAAAAAAAAGAGTGTTATCAATCTTTCCTCTGATAAGATTATTTTCCAGAGTAAAATTACTCAACCTTTCATACCAATGCACTGGGAGCTTGTTTTAGACTGTAGAATAATTTCTTTAATTTATAGATCGTTTTCTGAAAAATTTTCATTTTCAAAACCAGGAGATTGATGAACACATACTTCTTCTTCAATAAAACCATTTAAGAAGTATTTTTAATATTCATCTGATTTAGATTCATGTTATTTTGATCAACAAAGGAAATTAACAAGATTATGAATTCTGACCTTGTCACAGAAGCATATGTCTCTGTGTAGTAAAAAAACCTTCTTGCTGACTAGCCTTGAGGATTGAGAGAGAATCTTGTTCTTCTGGGATCATCCTTCTTTCCAATAAACGTCTCCTCTGGAAGAGAAGATTTGATTCTGGAGGATCCTCTCAGTGTTGGTTCTTCAGAAGCATCTAATGGAGTGGCATCTGAGGTAGCTTCTGATTCTTTAGCTGGAACAGTGTTTGCCTCTGATTCTTCAGAAACTTGTGAGACGAACCAGTAACAGCATCTGAAGTAGGATCTTCTGAATAACTCTTCTTGAACTTGTCTCATATCCTCTGGTTGCGTTCTGCAGTATCTTCATCAACACATCATCCATCTGATTTCTGAGAGACATCTTCAGAGCACAAATATTCTGATCTTCATGAGTAGAGCATCTAACTTCCGTCAGGCTTCATCTTCTCTGCTTCTGAAAAAGAATGTCTACTAATTTATTTAAACTGAATAACATCAAAGATTTAAATCCCTTTTAAAAACAGATTGAATGACTTTTGTCATTGTATCTTTCTAAACAACTTGACTTCAGAATTCAATCATTATGAACTTTTGAGAAAGAATGTCTGATAACATCTGACCAATTACAGTTTGTTCAACTGAGATAAAATCTCAAGTTAACAGAACTTAATTGTCCATGCTACTTCTAATAAAGTCTCAGAGTTCATCTTACATCATATCCATGATGAGTTAGTGAACTTCTTAACATGAGACATCTACAGATTTCTTTGAAGCTTCTCAAGGACAACAGCATTCTGATGCCTTGAATCAGGAGGATCATTGCTTCAAAATTTGAACTATCTCAGTTCCAGCCCTTTTTCTGCAGACTTTATTCTGAAGTTCCTATGAGTCAAACTCATTACCCAACAATATTTCTTTACTTACCAAAGATAATTCCCAATGAGCTTTTCATGAGAAAGTCAAGAGTGGACTAATTAGTTTCTTGAAAACATCTCATACTCACATAGAAATAATCTTCAGCAAACAAGATTTCTTGCTTTCTGATGATTTGATCTTTTTGAGCGAATACGTTGCATATCCAAATGTATTACAAAATATGCATTCAACAGAAAACTTCTTATTTGATGAATCTCTCTTGTCAGTTGATTCTTCAATCTTCTTCCAAGCTCTAGTGGAGAATATTTAGTTGTTGATAACTTCAAAAACTTCAAACTTCAACGAATCACTGACTTTGCTCAAGATAACCCAATAGATTACAATTTTAGTACTCATCATCCTCAAAAACTGATATGAGACTGAAATTGTAAGAGAAGTGAAAAATCCTCAAGAGTATTTCTTCACACAGCTTATGGATCTTTATCTGACACTGTTAGGTGTTTGATATCCATCAATAACAGAACCGGAGCTCTGATACCAACTGAAGGTGTGAGAAATACACAAGAAAGGGAGGGTTTGAATTAGGTATTCACACTATTAAAACTTTTTCTGGGTTTCTTTACTTGTTGCTTTCTATAGAGTTCTATAAGATGCGTTGCGGAAGCATTAATAATAAAGCATAACACAAGTAAAGAACACATGATATATCCTGGTTCACTTGAGCAACTCTCAAGCTAATCCAGTCCACCCTTCCAAGGTGATTTCGCCTCACTCAAGCAAGGACTTAATCCACTATAACCAAACTGATTACAGTTGCACAAGCTAACTGCAGGTGACTAACAAATAGACAGTGACATGTTCAGGGATCCCTTAGGATATAACGTTCATTGACATCTAATAGAATCCGATCAATTAAGATCTCCTATTAGATTTCACAAATGACAACTGTCACTTGTCATCTCAAGTATTCTGATCTTCACAAGATCACTTGAGGAACCACTAATTCTAAAATGAATTTGTGTTTGTTGCACCCCAAAATTTGCCCTCACAATACAAGACTTTGTGCTTCTTGAAGGTTCACAAGGTTCACAAACTTCTCAACATCTACAAGACCTTTCATGAGGTTCATGAAGTCCATAGGTTGCTTCTTGAAGGTTCACAAGGTTCACAAGATTCACAATGTTTACAAAGCTTTCCTAAGGGTCATGAGGTCTACAAAGCCACTTCATGATGTTCACAAGGTTCACAAAGTTCACAATTGGTCAGAAGAGTTGACAATTCCCTCAGACAATGCACCTCCTAAGCAGTGCATCCAAAACTAGGGTTTTGACTTTAATCAGGCTAAATGGACTTCCAAGACTTCAAGTGAGCTTCATAACATCTTATATGTGTATAAGAACCCCCATGTCAAGTTTCAAGACTTTTCTCAAAAGTTTGCTCAGTCAGATGATCAGATAAGTCAAAAGCAGTCAATGCAGTTAAAAGGTCAAACTGAGGTCAACTGTGGTCAAACCAAAGTCAAACTTCATGATTTTTTTTGCCAACATCAAAGAGAGGTTGGGTGAGAAATATTATCATAATAACTGTAATACCCCAAATTTTGCCCTAAGATTTGTCGTCGCATTTCATTGCATTTAATCAATTACTAACAAATTTGTGTAGTCGTTTGACTTTTTGCAGGTAAATATCATATGGCATGCATTTTTTTTCTAAAAAGTAAAAATGGCACAATTGGCAGGAGGACATGTGTAAGGAGTTATGAGTGTGAGAGGTTGAGAGTTCGAATCTCACCTTTGTCACTTTTTTTGTTTTTTATTATTTTTACTCTAAATTTTTCTATCTTTCATTAAAAAAAATAACAAAAATAGTTTTTTATTATTATTTAATTATTATTTTCGTATTTTAATTAAATCATTTTTTAAAATATTATTTTTTTCACTTTTTTCTAAATTATTCATAAAAATATCCAAAAAATCATAAAATAAAAAATATTGAAAAAAATTTTGTTCTTTTTATAATATTTTTTATTTTAGGAATCAATAGGATTATTAGTTTTTATTTTAAGTTTATTTTAATTATTTTAAATTATTTAAATTTTATTTTTTCTTAACTAATTATTTAGTTTGGGCTTTAAAATGGGCTTTAGGGACATTATTGACAATTTGGTGTTAACCCTAATTTGTTCCCTATATATACATGTGTTGCCTTGTTGGAAAAAAAGGAGAGAAGGAAAAAAACCTAAGAGGAGTGAGTGCCGTTTGCCGTTATTTAGTTTTCTTCTTCATCCATTACTATTGTTTCTTTTTCTTCATCGTTTACCGTTATTTCTTTTCCTTCATCTATTACTGTTGTTTCTTTTTCTTCATCTTTTACCGTTATTTCTTTTTCTTCATCTATTACCGTTATTTCTTTTTCTTTATCTATTACTGTTACGTTTATATATATATAATTTTTAAATTGTTAGAGTTTATATATATAAGATTGTTGATCGAATTATGTCGATACGATGTTTGCACATTTGTGTGCATGACGCGTGACATTTGTGTTAGTTCGATTTGGTTGCGATGATCGCATTTTTGTGTGAGCAATAATACTATTTTTTGCTTAATTTCTTTTTCTTTGCGATAAATTTTGTTTCGTCCGATTTAGATCTGGTTGCGATGAGCGCATTTCTGCGTTAGCAACATTGTTGGGTTATTTGGCACATTTAAAATTCATTATTGCTTTATTATTATTATTATTATTATTATTATTATTATTATTATTATTATTATTATTATTATTATTATTATTATTATTATCATTATTTATTATTATTATCATTATTATCATTATTATTACCATTATTATTATTATTGTTATCATTAATTTATTAAAATTTGTTATAATATAAAAATCTGTTTTTTAAAATAAATAACATTAACATCTTTTCCAAATTAATATGAAAACCTATTATTTTTAAGAAAAACTTTTTTTTAGATAAATTTAAAATAATAACTAAAATCTTTTTTTTTTATAATAACTAGAACCGTTATTTATTTTATTTTATTATTGTTCAATTCAAATTTCATTATCATATTGTATCTGCTCCTCTCATGTAACCTCGCGAACATAACAATCGCGTTTACTTTCTGCCTTTTAATTCTGCTTGTATGGTTTTAATTTCTTTCATTATTCTCTGTTTTCAATTCAGTTATCTCACACATTCATCAATTATTCTGTCACACTACACGCATCCGAAGGTTAGGTCTAGCATATGACCGCCGCGTCAATAGTCCTCAACTTCAAACCCTTACAGCCTTACAAACCCTACTTTTCACAAATGCCTCGCCGCAGGCAAAATTACAATTTTACCCTTAGCATTAGGTCAAAGAGCCGCCGCGCTCATTTAGGGTTTCCCGCCGTGGAATCCCTAATTTAACCCTAATTACAACTTAACATTTCAACGTAGAGATTTGGAGTTTCTACACTCCACGTAAGCGTGTCCTTAAGATGCGTTTATTCCCCTTGAGACCTTGACCACAGTCAAGAAGTTTCTAACCTCCCTATTGAGGGGAACTACGATTACTCTGATTCCACTCCCGTAAGGATACGTAGGCACAAGATGCGATGTCTTGCCGAGTAAACTTAGAATTAACCCCCTTTATTATTTATTATTGCTTATTTATATTTTATTTATCTTTGCTATTTAATTATTTTGCTTATTATTTTGTAATTGTTTCTTGGATGTAAAGTTGTTTAATTATTTAATTATTATTATGGTTAGTAATTAGGGAGTGTAACAACATGTATGTAATATTAAAATAAATTTAGATCACTTTTAAATAAAGATAATTAAAATAAACACGTCACACACGTAAGTCGATTTTAATCGCCGTCTCACTTCCTAAGGATATCCCTCAAGTTGCCTACGAATAATGGTTAAGTGGGGTGTATAAAGCAAGTCCCTCAAATAAAAAAATCATCAAAGTCCCTTATGGTTGCCTTTACGAATCAAGTCCCTTTCGAAAAATGATGATGGTCCCTTATATGTGCTTATTACACCCCACAATGGCCTTCAAAAATCCAATTGTCCCTCACATGTCCCTTAACATCCAAAGTAAGGACTACCTACTCCATTATAGTAGGGATAGTCTTACTAAAGGAAAGAATAAAGAATAAGAAAGACCTTAAAACATTAGGGTAGACTACTCCTAGATACTTGCTCACTTCAAAACTGTTTCACACTTAAACAAATTTTCAACAAGTTTTCAAACAAGTTCTTAACACATCCTTACATGGATTATTTATTAACTATTCTGAAAATTTTCTATTCACACACTACACTTTCAAAACAATTCAAAAGTGAGCTTAAGTACCTAAGAGCCCATGGATAACCATGGATGAAAAGGGTGCTAACACCTTCCCTTTTCATAACCTACCCCCCGGACCCAAAATATTCTCTAAGGTCTTTCCTGTTCTTTTATAACCTTTCCTTATGGATAAAATAAAAGTCGGTGGCGACTCTTGCTATCCGCAACATTGTTTAAAGTCAGTTCTCCCACCGTGTTACAGAACTGGCGACTCTGCTGGGGACCTATTTAAGAGGGGTACCCTTAGGAATTAAGATCACTTTAAATTATTTGCCTTGTTTGCTTTATTATTATATTGTTGGGGTGCTCTTATGTGTGAAAGGTCCTAACCCGGATCTAGTGTACCTTAGGTAAATGGCAATAGACCAAGGAGACTGTACGACGTATATCGATACGGTTGATCTGGTGGCCATAGTTAGTGCGACTTCTTGGTTGGTGCTTATATTCCTTAAGTCAAGTTGAGGATAATATTGAGGCTGCCATATGTTGTCAATGCACTAACTGACTTTTAGAACCCTAGTTAACTCATCTTGGCCTTTAGAAAGTAGTGAGGTAACCGGCTTTGGTGCAGACTGAAGTTGGTTGACACTCGATGCTACGCTCATTGAGATCTTAAACTTGGAGGGTTTTGGTTGGCAAGTAAGTTGCCTTCTGAACAACCACCCTTGTGAAGGATCAATGATATTGAGATCCCTTAGAACCTGGTTACTTTTGTAGGACAGGATGAACCATCTAACTTCAGGGGAGGGTACTTACCTTTAAACCTCATGCAAGCCTTTAAACCTAGGGCGATTGTGTGACTTGTTTGTGTGTGCCACATGTTTGTGATTGAACATAACATCATGACATCATCATGCATCATGAGCATATCATTTTCCCTAACCATTTCAAGGACCAAGGGATTTATTTTTGTTCTTTGTTGCAGGTCATGGCTTCTGCTCGTAGAAACACCATCAGGATCAACTTTGTAGGGATACCTCCCAAGCTCAAAGAGTTGGTTTCCCAAGTGTCTGATCATTCCCAGTTCGTCCAGAGACATGGTCACCTATTGGATCTAGTCACTTCAGGGTTCAGTGAAGACATGATGAGTGTGTTGTTTCAGTTCTTTGACCCTAAGCACCATTGCTTTACATTTCCTGATTATCAGCTGGTTCCAACCATGGAGGAGTTCTCTAAACTTCTGGGTATACCTGTTCTTGATCAGAAGCCATTCACAGGCTTAGAGAAGGAGCTTGAACCAGAAGTTATTGCTGCAGCTCTACATCTGAAGAAGTCTGACATTGTTCTAGAGACGAGAAGTGGAGTTAAAGGTATTCTTGCCAAGGTATTAGTGGATAAAGCTCAAATGTTCTTGAAGGCTATGAGCTACGATGCTTTTGAGGAGATCTTAGCCTTATTGATTTATGGCTTAGTGTTGTTCCCCAATCCTGATCAGTTCATAGACGTTCATGCCATCAACATATTCCTGAGTCACAATCCAGTGCCTACCTTACTTGGAGACATCCTACATTCTCTTCACACTCGTACTACAAGGGCAAGAGGAACTTTGATGTGCTGCATATCTTTACTTTCTAGGTGGTTTATTTCTCACCTTCCTCGCTCAGTAATGAAGAATGAGCAAGGGTTCAGATGGTCCAAGAGGATTATGTCACTTTCTCACTCAGACATCCATTGGTGCTCCAGATCTATGGAGAATGTCACCATCATTGACCGTTGTGGGGAGTTTCCTAATGTACCACTTCTAGGCATAAGAGGAGGCATCACCTACAACCCATCTCTAGCTTTACGACAGTTTGGTTACGCCCGGAGCGATGGTCCACATGACATGTTGATTCAGGGCATTGTGTTTGATTACGACAACGATCTTCAGGGTTACCGTCAGAGATTCATACGAGCTTGGGGAAAGGTAAACAGGATTGACAGCAAGACACTGGAGCCTAAGTACACCATTCCTATGGAGGCTTATCTCAGATGGGTACGATTTCGTGCTCAGACACTCATGATGCCATATCCTGCCATCCTACCAGTTACCATGGAACCTGTTGCTGAAGGAGACACAGCTTATACCATCCTTCACCCAGACATGCCTACTGATATGGAAGACTTGCAGAGATCATGGATCCAACTGAAAGAGCAAAGGGATACTTTCGAGGCTCATTACAAAGCAAGCCAAGCAAGGATCCTAGAGTTAACAAAGCTACTTCATGAGGAACGAAACCTCAACTCATACCTCAACACAAAGAGGAAACGTCCATGGGAGACTTAAAACCCCATCTTTTGTACTTATTTCGTTTTCATTTTTTGTAAGCCTAAAAGGCAAAACAAGTTATTACTAATAAAAAGTTACTTTCTTGTTTGTTTAAGCAAATTTAAATCCTGCGGTCCTTGAAAACATTGCATATGCATTCCCATATCATTGCATCACAGGTTTATAATTGTGCACAGGTTTCTCATCTTCTCGCTGTTTATTTCAGCAATGGCTCTTGAACAATCAGTTAAGGATCTCCAGGCACAGAATGCACAATTCCAAGAGCTGATCCTGAACCTATCCAAGGGGCAGGATGAATTGAAGACACTGCTGGCCAAGAAGACTAAGAAGGCTAGAAGGTCTGCTGGGTTGCTCAACATGGGAAGAAGGTGCAAAGGTCCTGTCAAGACCAAGGAACATGTTGAAGACTATGAATCTGAAGAATCTGAGCAGGAGAGAGGCAGTCTCCACAACACTATGGGGGACTCTGATTTTGAGGCTAACTACTACCATGAGCCTAACAAAGACAAATTCAAGATGCTGGTGGATAGAATGGATGCTATGGAATTACAGAAATCATCTGGGCTGGATTTTGAGGATTTGAGCTTGATATCTGGGGTGGTCATACCCATTGGGTTCAAAGTTCCTACATTTGTTGTCTATGATGGGGTCTCTTGTCCCAAATTGCATCTGAGGTCTTATGTCAGAAGAATGCAACCCCACACTGCTGATAAAAAGTTGTGGATCCATTTCTTTCAAGAGAGTTTAGCTGGAGCTCAGCTAGAGTGGTATTATCAGTTGGAGAGTGTCAACATCAGAGATTGGAATGACCTTGCTGAAGCTTTCTACAAGCAGTATCAATACAATGCTGACTTAGCCCCCACTCGCATGCAGCTTCAAAGCATGTCTATGGGTGCCAAAGAAAGCTTTAAGGAGTATGCTCAGAAGTGGAGAGACTTAGCTGGAAGAGTTCAACCCCCTTTGACTGATAGGGAGTTGGTCGATATGTTCATGTGTACGCTGAATGGTCCGTTTTACAGTCATCTCATTGGAAGCTCATCATCTGGCTTCACTGAGTTGATCATGACAGGAGAGCGAGTAGAGAATGGTATCAAGAGTGGTAAGATCCAAGTGGGCACTTCTTCATCAGGTGCTGCAAAGAAGCCTCCCACTGGGAAGAAAGAATCTAATGCTGTGTATGGTCAGCCTGATCGTAACAGAAGGCATCAGTCTGTTAGTGCAGTTCATATTTCAAATCCAACTCCTGCAACAACAGAGCAGCCTCAAGGCAACCAACAGAGGGCTAGAAGACAGTTCACGAAGATCAACATGTCAATGGCTCAGGCATTGCAACACTTGTTGAAGGCTGAACTTATTACCCTGAGGGAGGCCCCTCAGAATCCCAATGTTACCTCTCCCAAGTACAATCCCAATGCACGATGTGCATATCATTCGAACTGTCCAGGACATGATACTAATAACTGCTGGGTCTTGAAGAACAAAATTCAGGATATGATTGATGCTGGAGAAATTGAGTTTGATCCACCAGGTACTCCAAATGTGATTACAGCTCCAATGCCAAATCACGAGAAGACTGTCAACGCCATTGATGAAGATATTGATGAAGATCTGCATGTCTATTCAGTTATGGAGTTGAGCACACCATTGTCTGTTATCAAAAAGAGGTTAGTACAAGCTGGGATCTTTCCAGGTTGTCATGAAGATTGTCTATATTGTACCTATAAGCCGGATAGTTGCTTCATTTTGAGAGATAGGATTCAACGTCTCATGGATAAATATACTATAGTGTTTGAAAGAAGACCAGCATCTGTAGAAAGTATGGTGGATCATCTGACTCAGGGTAAGAAGATTGAAGAGGTTGACATGGTTGACAAAGTACCACTAAGAATCACTTCAAAGGGTCCCATTAAAATCACTCGTCAGGGCCCAATCAAGATTACTGCTGAAGGTCCTGTGAAAGTTGTTGCTGAAGCCAAAGTAGCTCCTCTGATCATTACCACTCCTGGTCCTATTTCTTATACATCTGACAAAGCTGTGCCTTGGCACTATGGGTCTGATGTTTACATCCATGGTGTCAAGCAGGAGCCTTTACCTGATATGCCTGTTGACATTGATAATATTGCTGGATCTAGCAAGATCACTCGTAGTGGAAGAGTCTTCTCTCCTCCAGTTGCTTCTAAGAGTGCAGTTAATCCTGCTGTTACTTCCACCACTGATGCTCGGGGCAAGGGTCCTGTTATTGAGCCTGCATCTACTGATGTGCCAGCCGCCGATGACCTCTCTAAGCAAATGGAAGAAGTATTGAAAATCATTCGCAAGAGTGATTATGATATTGTTGATCAGCTGGGGCATACTCCCTCAAAGATTTCTATGCTCTCCCTGTTATTATGTTCTGAGGCTCATGCCAAGTCATTGATCAAGTTTCTAAAGATGGCTCATGTACCCAGTGCAATTTCTGTGGACCAGTTTGAGAATTGTGTTGCTCACCTGACCTATGACAACGGGTTAGGATTTTCTGATGCTGACTTGACCCCTGCCAAGAGGGATCATAACAGGGCCTTGCATATTTCAATTGAATGCAGGGGCACTACCCTGTCTCATGTGCTGATAGACAATGGTTCCTCTCTGAATGTGTTGCCTAAGGAAGTCCTGAACAAGCTGAGTCCTGAAGATACGGTATTGAAGCCCAGTAATATTGTGGTAAAGGCTTTTGATGGTTCTAGAAGAGTAGTGCATGGGGAAATTGATCTTCCAATCAAGGTTGGCTCTCAGGTGTTTACTGCTACATTCTATGTGATGGATATTCGTCCTTCGTACTCATGTCTGCTTGGTCGTCCCTGGATCCATGGGGCAGGTGCTGTGACCTCCACATTACATCAAAAGTTGAGATATCCGGTGAATGGAAAAGTTGTTACTGTCTTTGGAGAGGAAGAATACTTTGTCAGCCATGTAAACACTTTCAACTTGGAGGCATGGATTTTTCCTACTGTGGGTGCTGTGACCTCCACATTACATCAAAAGTTGAGATATCCGGTGAATGGAAAAGTTGTTACTGTCTTTGGAGAGGAAGAATACTTTGTCAGCCATGTAAACACTTTCAACTTGGAGGCATGGATTTTTCCTACTGTGGGTGCTGGACTCAATAATTGGACAGCTGAAGATGTTATCCCTATCTCCTTTAGTCAGGAGTAAATACTATTACTGTGTTATGTTTTTAAATTTGCAATTTTTGGAACAATTAAAACTTTCAAGCCATGTGCCTTACCCGGGGCACAATGGTGTGCTTGTTACGGGTTGTCATTTCATTTGCATACTGCATTCAATAAAATCAGTGGACGTTTCGTTTTCGTAAATATTGTGTTCCTTGTCTTTCTTTTTCTTTTATTTTTGCTTTATCAGCTATGTGTTCTTACACACACCCACGTCACTAAAATGCCGATCCTCATCCACTCTGGATCCAGTTGATAACAGTTCTACTATTGCCAATTACAATTTCGAGAATCCGATCTATCAAACTGAAGACGGAGACGAGGACGATCGTGAAATACCTGTAGAGCTTGCTAGGTTGTTACAACAAGAAGAGAAAGCTATACAGCCACATGAAGAGCCAGTCGAAGTTGTGAATCTGGGAACTGAAGAAAACAGGTTAGAGGTTTCTTGGGACGATTGAACTACATTGCAAGATTTATTTCCCAATTAACTACCATCTGTGAGCCAATCTTCAAGTTGTTGAGGAAAGATCAGGTGATGGAATGGAATGATGAGTGCCAGACTGCCTTTGATGAAATCAAGAGATATTTGCTAGAACCTCCAATTTTAATGCCACCAGTTGATGGAAGACCTTTGATTATGTATTTAACAGTATTAGACAACTCAATGGGGTGTGTATTGGGGCAACATGACGAGTCTGGTCGAAAAGAGCAGGCAATATACTACCTTAGCAAAAAGTTTACCGACTGTGAAACAAGATACTCACTGCTCGAGAAAACTTGCTGCGCTTTGGCACGGGCTGCTCGCCGACTAAGACAGTATATGTTGACCCATACTACCTTATTGATTTCAAAAATGGATCCAATCAAGTACATATTTGAGAAACCTGCTCTCTCCGGAAGAATTGCAAGATGGCAAATGATCTTGACGGAATATGGCATTTGCATCTGTGACTAAGAATGTTGTGGCTCGGTTCATTAAGAATAATCTCATATGTAGGTATGGTATCCCTGAAAGGATTATCACTGACAATGGCTCTAATCTGAACCACACTATGATTACTGATCTCTGTACACAGTTCAAGATTAAGCATCACAACTCTTCTCCGTATCGTCCAAAGATGAATGGGGCAGTTGAAGCTGCTAATAAGAACATTAAGAAGATTGTACAGAAGATGACTGTTACTTACAAGGATTGGCACGAGAGGTTACCATTTGCTCTGCAGGGTTATCGTACTACAATACGTACTTCAACAGGGGCAACCCCATTCTCCTTAGTCTATGGTATGGAAGCAGTTCTGCCTATTGAAGTTCAGATCCCCTCCTTGAGAATTATGAAGGATGCAGGCTTGGATGAAGATGAGCGGATTCAGACTCGACTTGACCAGATAAATTTGATTGATAAGAAAAGGTTAGCAGCAGTTTGTCATGGCCAGATGTACCGGAAACGGATGATCAAAGCTTTTAACAAGAAGGTTAAGCCAAAGGTATATCAGGCTGGTGACTTGGTGATCAAGCGTATCATATTACCACAGGGTGACCCTAGGGGCAAGTGGACTCCAACATATGAGGGACCATTTGTAGTCAAGACAGTGTTCTCAGGAGGTGCCATGATACTGACTACAATGGATGGTGAAGACTTCCCACAACCTGTAAACGCAGACATAGTTAAAAAATACTACGCATAAAAAGAGACCCGCTAGGTTGACAGGCCTAGGCAAAAATAAGGGCATCCCGGCAAACCAAAAGGGTTTGGGCAAAAATTAGGGATATATATATAAAAAGATGTACACCCGGCAAGTCGAAAACCTGAAAAGGCGGCTTGGGCAAAAAAGGGTATCCCGGTGGATTGAAAACCTGAAAGGGCAATCCAGGCAAAAGTTAGGGATTAAAGCGTATGACTATGTCTCGTTTGGATCACTCATGAAACTGCAACCAGTTGTACTACTTACTCAAGCTCAAACAGATAAAGCTCAATCCAATCGTTTCCGTCTCAACAGCAAGAAGATGAGATACTTGAGTGGCAATAGTAGAATTGAAACTCAATAGGATTATTTCCCACATAGCTGATTCTTTTTGTAAAACTTCATGACAAAATTCTCTTACTAGGGTTTATGTCTCCTTGTACAAACTTACCCGTGTATGGGTCACTTTTGATATAAATAAATTCCATCTTTTGAATCCAGATTCACTTTTACCCTATTTACATAAGCGAAACGTCCATTGGTTGTGTTTGAATGTATGTATGCCTTTGAATATGATTGATGTTTACCAGAAACGCATGTATGCTTTTAATATGATTGATGTTTACCAGAAATGCATGAAAATGCAGTAATAGTATTTACTAAGGACGAACGAGGGAAGGATTTCAACGAAGCTTCGCCGGTTCATCTTTACAAGACAGTTACAAACCATCAGTAGGACTAATCCATTTTCACAAAGTCTAATCTCCCCTGGAATTTATATCCATCTCTTTTATCCTCATACGGATATACGGGAAATTACTTTCCAATAAGGGCACGATGAACGAAGACGGGATGTTATACTTATCCTACTATCAAACGAAAACGAAGGTTATCTATACCCTACTATCCCCAACAACGGGAGGTTATCTATACCTTGTTATCCCCAACAACGGGAGGTTATCTATACCTTGTTATCCCCAGCAGACGGAGGGTTATATATTCTTCAACAACGAATCAGGATTTATTTTCCTTGGCCAGCAGTTGTTATACAAGGATATCCAGACACTTCCAGCAGTGTCATATCATACATACATCATTTACATCATACCATAACATATATGTCTATAGTACATTACCTAAGTGTATCATGTCATACATGCATACATAAAGCATAAACTAATGTTGTTATACAGAATGCTACCTCGTTTTCAGGTTAATTATCCAACAAACAAGCTTATGATCTTTGGGACTGCTTTATTGTAACCTCAGGGTTACTTTATCCTCCTGATGAGCTTCTTATTACTTTGGGACTGCTTTATTGTAACCTCAGGGTTATTTTATCCTCCTGATAGCCTCTCATGACTTCAAGACTGCTTTAGAGCTACTGATTGCTCTATCCTCCTGAAATCATCCTATTACTTCAAGACTGCTTTAGAGCTATTCATTGCTCTATCCTCATGAGGTCATATTACTACTTCAAGACTGCTTTAGAGCTATTCATTGCTCTATCCTCCTGAAGCCATCTAATTATTTCAAGACTGCTTTAGAGTTATCCATTGCTCTATCCTCCTGAAATTACATTATTATTTCAAGACTGCTTTAGAGCTATCCATTGCTATATCCTCCTGAAATCATTACTTCAAGACTGCTTTAGAGCTATTGATGGCTCTATCCTCCTGAAGACATATCACATTATTATTTCAAGACTGCTTTAGAGTTATCCATTGCTCTATCCTCCTGAAATTACATTATTATTTCAAGACTGCTTTAGAGCTATCCATTGCTCTATCCTCCTGAAATCATTACTTCAAGACTGCTTTAGAGCTATTGATTGCTCTATCCTCCTGAAGACATATCACATTATTATTTCAAGACTGCTTTAGAGCTATCCATTGCTCTATCCTCCTGAAATCATTACTTCAAGACTGCTTTAGAGCTATTGATTGCTCTATCCTCCTGAAGACATATCACATTATTATTTCAAGACTGCTTTAGAGCCATTCATTGTTCTATCCTCCTGAAATCATATCATTGCTTCAAGATTGCTTTAGGGTTATCACTATTGATTGCTCTATCCTCATGAAGACATGCTGCTACATCATTATTATTCCAGACTCCTGACAGCTTTCATCATACACCCATATTTTGAACTGCTCCCCCCCTAGTGGCATCTTTAAGCCCACTCAATCATATTCGACTAGCCATCTGTACCACTCTAGTGCACTGGTGAGTGCAAATTTTTGGGCTTTTGTGTTCAATCCCCTTCAACCTTCCAGGTTACGACTGGCAAATATACCAATCTAACCCCTCAGGTTTCAGAAAATTGAACAGGGGCAGCTGTTGCACCCCAAAATTTGCCCTCACAATACAAGACTTTGTGCTTCTTGAAGGTTCACAAGGTTCACAAACTTCTCAACATCTACAAGACCTTTCATGAGGTTCATGAAGTCCATAGGTTGCTTCTTGAAGGTTCACAAGGTTCACAAGATTCACAATGTTTACAAAGCTTTCCTAAGGGTCATGAGGTCTACAAAGCCACTTCATGATGTTCACAAGGTTCACAAAGTTCACAATTGGTCAGAAGAGTTGACAATTCCCTCAGACAATGCACCTCCTAAGCAGTGCATCCAAAACTAGGGTTTTGACTTTAATCAGGCTAAATGGACTTCCAAGACTTCAAGTGAGCTTCATAACATCTTATATGTGTATAAGAACCCCCATGTCAAGTTTCAAGACTTTTCTCAAAAGTTTGCTCAGTCAGATGATCAGATAAGTCAAAAGCAGTCAATGCAGTTAAAAGGTCAAACTGAGGTCAACTGTGGTCAAACCAAAGTCAAACTTCATGATTTTTTTTGCCAACATCAAAGAGAGGTTGGGTGAGAAATATTATCATAATAACTGTAATACCCCAAATTTTGCCCTAAGATTTGTCGTCGCATTTCATTGCATTTAATCAATTACTAACAAATTTGTGTAGTCGTTTGACTTTTTGCAGGTAAATATCATATGGCATGCATTTTTTTTCTAAAAAGTAAAAATGGCACAATTGGCAGGAGGACATGTGTAAGGAGTTATGAGTGTGAGAGGTTGAGAGTTCGAATCTCACCTTTGTCACTTTTTTTGTTTTTTATTATTTTTACTCTAAATTTTTCTATCTTTCATTAAAAAAAATAACAAAAATAGTTTTTTATTATTATTTAATTATTATTTTCGTATTTTAATTAAATCATTTTTTAAAATATTATTTTTTTCACTTTTTTCTAAATTATTCATAAAAATATCCAAAAAATCATAAAATAAAAAATATTGAAAAAAATTTTGTTCTTTTTATAATATTTTTTATTTTAGGAATCAATAGGATTATTAGTTTTTATTTTAAGTTTATTTTAATTATTTTAAATTATTTAAATTTTATTTTTTCTTAACTAATTATTTAGTCTGGGCTTTAAAATGGGCTTTAGGGACATTATTGACAATTTGGTGTTAACCCTAATTTGTTCCCTATATATACATGTGTTGCCTTGTTGGAAAAAAAGGAGAGAAGGAAAAAAACCTAGGAGGAGTGAGTGCCGTTTGCCGTTATTTAGTTTTCTTCTTCATCCATTACTATTGTTTCTTTTTCTTCATCGTTTACCGTTATTTCTTTTCCTTCATCTATTACTGTTGTTTCTTTTTCTTCATCTTTTACCGTTATTTCTTTTTCTTCATCTATTACCGTTATTTCTTTTTCTTTATCTATTACTGTTACGTTTATATATATATAATTTTTAAATTGTTAGAGTTTATATATATAAGATTGTTGATCGAATTATGTCGATACGATGTTTGCACATTTGTGTGCATGACGCGTGACATTTGTGTTAGTTCGATTTGGTTGCGATGATCGCATTTTTGTGTGAGCAATAATACTATTTTTTGCTTAATTTCTTTTTCTTTGCGATAAATTTTGTTTCGTCCGATTTAGATCTGGTTGCGATGAGCGCATTTCTGCGTTAGCAACATTGTTGGGTTATTTGGCACATTTAAAATTCATTATTGCTTTATTATTATTATTATTATTATTATTATTATTATTATTATTATTATCATTATTTATTATTATTATCATTATTATCATTATTATTACCATTATTATTATTATTGTTATCATTAATTTATTAAAATTTGTTATAATATAAAAATCTGTTTTTTAAAATAAATAACATTAACATCTTTTCCAAATTAATATGAAAACCTATTATTTTTAAGAAAAACTTTTTTTTAGATAAATTTAAAATAATAACTAAAATCTTTTTTTTTTATAATAACTAGAACCGTTATTTATTTTATTTTATTATTGTTCAATTCAAATTTCATTATCATATTGTATCTGCTCCTCTCATGTAACCTCGCGAACATAACAATCGCGTTTACTTTCTGCCTTTTAATTCTGCTTGTATGGTTTTAATTTCTTTCATTATTCTCTGTTTTCAATTCAGTTATCTCACACATTCATCAATTATTCTGTCACACTACACGCATCTGAAGGTTAGGTCTAGCATATGACCGCCGCGTCAATAGTCCTCAACTTCAAACCCTTACAGCCTTACAAACCCTACTTTTCACAAATGCCTCGCCGCAGGCAAAATTACAATTTTACCCTTAGCATTAGGTCAAAGAGCCGCCGCGCTCATTTAGGGTTTCCCGCCGTGGAATCCCTAATTTAACCCTAATTACAACTTAACATTTCAACGTAGAGATTTGGAGTTTCTACACTCCACGTAAGCGTGTCCTTAAGATGCGTTTATTCCCCTTGAGACCTTGACCACAGTCAAGAAGTTTCTAACCTCCCTATTGAGGGGAACTACGATTACTCTGATTCCACTCCCGTAAGGATACGTAGGCACAAGATGCGATGTCTTGCCGAGTAAACTTAGAATTAACCCCCTTTATTATTTATTATTGCTTATTTATATTTTATTTATCTTTGCTATTTAATTATTTTGCTTATTATTTTGTAATTGTTTCTTGGATGTAAAGTTGTTTAATTATTTAATTATTATTATGGTTAGTAATTAGGGAGTGTAACAACATGTATGTAATATTAAAATAAATTTAGATCACTTTTAAATAAAGATAATTAAAATAAACACGTCACACACGTAAGTCGATTTTAATCGCCGTCTCACTTCCTAAGGATATCCCTCAAGTTGCCTACGAATAATGGTTAAGTGGGGTGTATAAAGCAAGTCCCTCAAATAAAAAAATCATCAAAGTCCCTTATGGTTGCCTTTACGAATCAAGTCCCTTTCGAAAAATGATGATGGTCCCTTATATGTGCTTATTACACCCCACAATGGCCTTCAAAAATCCAATTGTCCCTCACATGTCCCTTAACATCCAAAGTAAGGACTACCTACTCCATTATAGTAGGGATAGTCTTACTAAAGGAAAGAATAAAGAATAAGAAAGACCTTAAAACATTAGGGTAGACTACTCCTAGATACTTGCTCACTTCAAAACTGTTTCACACTTAAACAAATTTTCAACAAGTTTTCAAACAAGTTCTTAACACATCCTTACATGGATTATTTATTAACTATTCTGAAAATTTTCTATTCACACACTACACTTTCAAAACAATTCAAAAGTGAGCTTAAGTACCTAAGAGCCCATGGATAACCATGGATGAAAAGGGTGCTAACACCTTCTCTTTTCATAACCTACCCCCCGGACCCAAAATATTCTCTAAGGTCTTTCCTGTTCTTTTATAACCTTTCCTTATGGATAAAATAAAAGTCGGTGGCGACTCTTGCTATCCGCAACATTGTTTAAAGTCAGTTCTCCCACCGTGTTACAGAACTGGCGACTCTGCTGGGGACCTATTTAAGAGGGGTACCCTTAGGAATTAAGATCACTTTAAATTATTTGCCTTGTTTGCTTTATTATTATATTGTTGGGGTGCTCTTATGTGTGAAAGGTCCTAACCCGGATCTAGTGTACCTTAGGTAAATGGCAATAGACCAAGGAGACTGTACGACGTATATCGATACGGTTGATCTGGTGGCCATAGTTAGTGCGACTTCTTGGTTGGTGCTTATATTCCTTAAGTCAAGTTGAGGATAATATTGAGGCTGCCATATGTTGTCAATGCACTAACTGACTTTTAGAACCCTAGTTAACTCATCTTGGCCTTTAGAAAGTAGTGAGGTAACCGGCTTTGGTGCAGACTGAAGTTGGTTGACACTCGATGCTACGCTCATTGAGATCTTAAACTTGGAGGGTTTTGGTTGGCAAGTAAGTTGCCTTCTGAACAACCACCCTTGTGAAGGATCAATGATATTGAGATCCCTTAGAACCTGGTTACTTTTGTAGGACAGGATGAACCATCTAACTTCAGGGGAGGGTACTTACCTTTAAACCTCATGCAAGCCTTTAAACCTAGGGCGATTGTGTGACTTGTTTGTGTGTGCCACATGTTTGTGATTGAACATAACATCATGACATCATCATGCATCATGAGCATATCATTTTCCCTAACCATTTCAAGGACCAAGGGATTTATTTTTGTTCTTTGTTGCAGGTCATGGCTTCTGCTCGTAGAAACACCATCAGGATCAACTTTGTAGGGATACCTCCCAAGCTCAAAGAGTTGGTTTCCCAAGTGTCTGATCATTCCCAGTTCGTCCAGAGACATGGTCACCTATTGGATCTAGTCACTTCAGGGTTCAGTGAAGACATGATGAGTGTGTTGTTTCAGTTCTTTGACCCTAAGCACCATTGCTTTACATTTCCTGATTATCAGCTGGTTCCAACCATGGAGGAGTTCTCTAAACTTCTGGGTATACCTGTTCTTGATCAGAAGCCATTCACAGGCTTAGAGAAGGAGCTTGAACCAGAAGTTATTGCTGCAGCTCTACATCTGAAGAAGTCTGACATTGTTCTAGAGACGAGAAGTGGAGTTAAAGGTATTCTTGCCAAGGTATTAGTGGATAAAGCTCAAATGTTCTTGAAGGCTATGAGCTACGATGCTTTTGAGGAGATCTTAGCCTTATTGATTTATGGCTTAGTGTTGTTCCCCAATCCTGATCAGTTCATAGACGTTCATGCCATCAACATATTCCTGAGTCACAATCCAGTGCCTACCTTACTTGGAGACATCCTACATTCTCTTCACACCCGTACTACAAGGGCAAGAGGAACTTTGATGTGCTGCATATCTTTACTTTCTAGGTGGTTTATTTCTCACCTTCCTCGCTCAGTAATGAAGAATGAGCAAGGGTTCAGATGGTCCAAGAGGATTATGTCACTTTCTCACTCAGACATCCATTGGTGCTCCAGATCTATGGAGAATGTCACCATCATTGACCGTTGTGGGGAGTTTCCTAATGTACCACTTCTAGGCATAAGAGGAGGCATCACCTACAACCCATCTCTAGCTTTACGACAGTTTGGTTACGCCCGGAGCGATGGTCCACATGACATGTTGATTCAGGGCATTGTGTTTGATTACGACAACGATCTTCAGGGTTACCGTCAGAGATTCATACGAGCTTGGGGAAAGGTAAACAGGATTGACAGCAAGACACTGGAGCCTAAGTACACCATTCCTATGGAGGCTTATCTCAGATGGGTACGATTTCGTGCTCAGACACTCATGATGCCATATCCTGCCATCCTACCAGTTACCATGGAACCTGTTGCTGAAGGAGACACAGCTTATACCATCCTTCACCCAGACATGCCTACTGATATGGAAGACTTGCAGAGATCATGGATCCAACTGAAAGAGCAAAGGGATACTTTCGAGGCTCATTACAAAGCAAGCCAAGCAAGGATCCTAGAGTTAACAAAGCTACTTCATGAGGAACGAAACCTCAACTCATACCTCAACACAAAGAGGAAACGTCCATGGGAGACTTAAAACCCCATCTTTTGTACTTATTTCGTTTTCATTTTTTGTAAGCCTAAAAGGCAAAACAAGTTATTACTAATAAAAAGTTACTTTCTTGTTTGTTTAAGCAAATTTAAATCCTGCGGTCCTTGAAAACATTGCATATGCATTCCCATATCATTGCATCACAGGTTTATAATTGTGCACAGGTTTCTCATCTTCTCGCTGTTTATTTCAGCAATGGCTCTTGAACAATCAGTTAAGGATCTCCAGGCACAGAATGCACAATTCCAAGAGCTGATCCTGAACCTATCCAAGGGGCAGGATGAATTGAAGACACTGCTGGCCAAGAAGACTAAGAAGGCTAGAAGGTCTGCTGGGTTGCTCAACATGGGAAGAAGGTGCAAAGGTCCTGTCAAGACCAAGGAACATGTTGAAGACTATGAATCTGAAGAATCTGAGCAGGAGAGAGGCAGTCTCCACAACACTATGGGGGACTCTGATTCTGAGGCTAACTACTACCATGAGCCTAACAAAGACAAATTCAAGATGCTGGTGGATAGAATGGATGCTATGGAATTACAGAAATCATCTGGGCTGGATTTTGAGGATTTGAGCTTGATATCTGGGGTGGTCATACCCATTGGGTTCAAAGTTCCTACATTTGTTGTCTATGATGGGGTCTCTTGTCCCAAATTGCATCTGAGGTCTTATGTCAGAAGAATGCAACCCCACACTGCTGATAAAAAGTTGTGGATCCATTTCTTTCAAGAGAGTTTAGCTGGAGCTCAGCTAGAGTGGTATTATCAGTTGGAGAGTGTCAACATCAGAGATTGGAATGACCTTGCTGAAGCTTTCTACAAGCAGTATCAATACAATGCTGACTTAGCCCCCACTCGCATGCAGCTTCAAAGCATGTCTATGGGTGCCAAAGAAAGCTTTAAGGAGTATGCTCAGAAGTGGAGAGACTTAGCTGGAAGAGTTCAACCCCCTTTGACTGATAGGGAGTTGGTCGATATGTTCATGTGTACGCTGAATGGTCCGTTTTACAGTTATCTCATTGGAAGCTCATCATCTGGCTTCACTGAGTTGATCATGACAGGAGAGCGAGTAGAGAATGGTATCAAGAGTGGTAAGATCCAAGTGGGCACTTCTTCATCAGGTGCTGCAAAGAAGCCTCCCACTGGGAAGAAAGAATCTAATGCTGTGTATGGTCAGCCTGATCGTAACAGAAGGCATCAGTCTGTTAGTGCAGTTCATATTTCAAATCCAACTCCTGCAACAACAGAGCAGCCTCAAGGCAACCAACAGAGGGCTAGAAGACAGTTCACGAAGATCAACATGTCAATGGCTCAGGCATTGCAACACTTGTTGAAGGCTGAACTTATTACCCTGAGGGAGGCTCCTCAGAATCCCAATGTTACCTCTCCCAAGTACAATCCCAATGCACGATGTGCATATCATTCGAACTGTCCAGGACATGATACTAATAACTGCTGGGTCTTGAAGAACAAAATTCAGGATATGATTGATGCTGGAGAAATTGAGTTTGATCCACCAGGTACTCCAAATGTGATTACAGCTCCAATGTCAAATCACGAGAAGACTGTCAACGCCATTGATGAAGATATTGATGAAGATCTGCATGTCTATTCAGTTATGGAGTTGAGCACACCATTGTCTGTTATCAAAAAGAGGTTAGTACAAGCTGGGATCTTTCCAGGTTGTCATGAAGATTGTCTATATTGTACCTATAAGCCGGATAGTTGCTTCATTTTGAGAGATAGGATTCAACGTCTCATGGATAAATATACTATAGTGTTTGAAAGAAGACCAGCATCTGTAGAAAGTATGGTGGATCATCTGACTCAGGGTAAGAAGATTGAAGAGGTTGACATGGTTGACAAAGTACCACTAAGAATCACTTCAAAGGGTCCCATTAAAATCACTCGTCAGGGCCCAATCAAGATTACTGCTGAAGGTCCTGTGAAAGTTGTTGCTGAAGCCAAAGTAGCTCCTCTGATCATTACCACTCCTGGTCCTATTTCTTATACATCTGACAAAGCTGTGCCTTGGCACTATGGGTCTGATGTTTACATCCATGGTGTCAAGCAGGAGCCTTTACCTGATATGCCTGTTGACATTGATAATATTGCTGGATCTAGCAAGATCACTCGTAGTGGAAGAGTCTTCTCTCCTCCAGTTGCTTCTAAGAGTGCAGTTACTCCTGCTGTTACTTCCACCACTGATGCTCGGGGCAAGGGTCCTGTTATTGAGCCTGCATCTACTGATGTGCCAGCCGCCGATGACCTCTCTAAGCAAATGGAAGAAGTATTGAAAATCATTCGCAAGAGTGATTATGATATTGTTGATCAGCTGGGGCATACTCCCTCAAAGATTTCTATGCTCTCCCTGTTATTATGTTCTGAGGCTCATGCCAAGTCATTGATCAAGTTTCTAAAGATGGCTCATGTACCCAGTGCAATTTTTGTGGACCAGTTTGAGAATTGTGTTGCTCACCTGACCTATGACAACGGGTTAGGATTTTCTGATGCTGACTTGACCCCTGCCAAGAGGGATCATAACAGGGCCTTGCATATTTCAATTGAATGCAGGGGCACTACCCTGTCTCATGTGCTGATAGACAATGGTTCCTCTCTGAATGTGTTGCCTAAGGAAGTCCTGAACAAGCTGAGTCCTGAAGATACGGTATTGAAGCCCAGTAATATTGTGGTAAAGGCTTTTGATGGTTCTAGAAGAGTAGTGCATGGGGAAATTGATCTTCCAATCAAGGTTGGCTCTCAGGTGTTTACTGCTACATTCTATGTGATGGATATTCGTCCTTCGTACTCATGTCTGCTTGGTCGTCCCTGGATCCATGGGGCAGGTGCTGTGACCTCCACATTACATCAAAAGTTGAGATATCCGGTGAATGGAAAAGTTGTTACTGTCTTTGGAGAGGAAGAATACTTTGTCAGCCATGTAAACACTTTCAACTTGGAGGCATGGATTTTTCCTACTGTGGGTGCTGTGACCTCCACATTACATCAAAAGTTGAGATATCCGGTGAATGGAAAAGTTGTTACTGTCTTTGGAGAGGAAGAATACTTTGTCAGCCATGTAAACACTTTCAACTTGGAGGCATGGATTTTTCCTACTGTGGGTGCTGGACTCAATAATTGGACAGCTGAAGATGTTATCCCTATCTCCTTTAGTCAGGAGTAAATACTATTACTGTGTTATGTTTTTAAATTTGCAATTTTTGGAACAATTAAAACTTTCAAGCCATGTGCCTTACCCGGGGCACAATGGTGTGCTTGTTACGGGTTGTCATTTCATTTGCATACTGCATTCAATAAAATCAATGGACGTTTCGTTTTCGTAAATATTGTGTTCCTTGTCTTTCTTTTTCTTTTATTTTTGCTTTATCAGCTATGTGTTCTTACACACACCCACGTCACTAAAATGCCGATCCTCATCCACTCTGGATCCAGTTGATAACAGTTCTACTATTGCCAATTACAATTTCGAGAATCCGATCTATCAAACTGAAGACGGAGACGAGGACGATCGTGAAATACCTGTAGAGCTTGCTAGGTTGTTACAACAAGAAGAGAAAGCTATACAGCCACATGAAGAGCCAGTCGAAGTTGTGAATCTGGGAACTGAAGAAAACAGGTTAGAGGTTTCTTGGGACGATTGAACTACATTGCAAGATTTATTTCCCAATTAACTACCATCTGTGAGCCAATCTTCAAGTTGTTGAGGAAAGATCAGGTGATGGAATGGAATGATGAGTGCCAGACTGCCTTTGATGAAATCAAGAGATATTTGCTAGAACCTCCAATTTTAATGCCACCAGTTGATGGAAGACCTTTGATTATGTATTTAACAGTATTAGACAACTCAATGGGGTGTGTATTGGGGCAACATGACGAGTCTGGTCGAAAAGAGCAGGCAATATACTACCTTAGCAAAAAGTTTACCGACTGTGAAACAAGATACTCACTGCTCGAGAAAACTTGCTGCGCTTTGGCACGGGCTGCTCGCCGACTAAGACAGTATATGTTGACCCATACTACCTTATTGATTTCAAAAATGGATCCAATCAAGTACATATTTGAGAAACCTGCTCTCTCCGGAAGAATTGCAAGATGGCAAATGATCTTGACGGAATATGGCATTTGCATCTGTGACTAAGAATGTTGTGGCTCGGTTCATTAAGAATAATCTCATATGTAGGTATGGTATCCCTGAAAGGATTATCACTGACAATGGCTCTAATCTGAACCACACTATGATTACTGATCTCTGTACACAGTTCAAGATTAAGCATCACAACTCTTCTCCGTATCGTCCAAAGATGAATGGGGCAGTTGAAGCTGCTAATAAGAACATTAAGAAGATTGTACAGAAGATGACTGTTACTTACAAGGATTGGCACGAGAGGTTACCATTTGCTCTGCAGGGTTATCGTACTACAATACGTACTTCAACAGGGGCAACCCCATTCTCCTTAGTCTATGGTATGGAAGCAGTTCTGCCTATTGAAGTTCAGATCCCCTCCTTGAGAATTATGAAGGATGCAGGCTTGGATGAAGATGAGCGGATTCAGACTCGACTTGACCAGATAAATTTGATTGATAAGAAAAGGTTAGCAGCAGTTTGTCATGGCCAGATGTACCGGAAACGGATGATCAAAGCTTTTAACAAGAAGGTTAAGCCAAAGGTATATCAGGCTGGTGACTTGGTGATCAAGCGTATCATATTACCACAGGGTGACCCTAGGGGCAAGTGGACTCCAACATATGAGGGACCATTTGTAGTCAAGACAGTGTTCTCAGGAGGTGCCATGATACTGACTACAATGGATGGTGAAGACTTCCCACAACCTGTAAACGCAGACATAGTTAAAAAATACTACGCATAAAAAGAGACCCGCTAGGTTGACAGGCCTAGGCAAAAATAAGGGCATCCCGGCAAACCAAAAGGGTTTGGGCAAAAATTAGGGATATATATATAAAAAGATGTACACCCGGCAAGTCGAAAACCTGAAAAGGCGGCTTGGGCAAAAAAGGGTATCCCGGTGGATTGAAAACCTGAAAGGGCAATCCAGGCAAAAGTTAGGGATTAAAGCGTATGACTATGTCTCGTTTGGATCACTCATGAAACTGCAACCAGTTGTACTACTTACTCAAGCTCAAACAGATAAAGCTCAATCCAATCGTTTCCGTCTCAACAGCAAGAAGATGAGATACTTGAGTGGCAATAGTAGAATTGAAACTCAATAGGATTATTTCCCACATAGCTGATTCTTTTTGTAAAACTTCATGACAAAATTCTCTTACTAGGGTTTATGTCTCCTTGTACAAACTTACCCGTGTATGGGTCACTTTTGATATAAATAAATTCCATCTTTTGAATCCAGATTCACTTTTACCCTATTTACATAAGCGAAACGTCCATTGGTTGTGTTTGAATGTATGTATGCCTTTGAATATGATTGATGTTTACCAGAAACGCATGTATGCTTTTAATATGATTGATGTTTACCAGAAATGCATGAAAATGCAGTAATAGTATTTACTAAGGACGAACGAGGGAAGGATTTCAACGAAGCTTCGCCGGTTCATCTTTACAAGACAGTTACAAACCATCAGTAGGACTAATCCATTTTCACAAAGTCTAATCTCCCCTGGAATTTATATCCATCTCTTTTATCCTCATACGGATATACGGGAAATTACTTTCCAATAAGGGCACGATGAACGAAGACGGGATGTTATACTTATCCTACTATCAAACGAAAACGAAGGTTATCTATACCCTACTATCCCCAACAACGGGAGGTTATCTATACCTTGTTATCCCCAACAACGGGAGGTTATCTATACCTTGTTATCCCCAGCAGACGGAGGGTTATATATTCTTCAACAACGAATCAGGATTTATTTTCCTTGGCCAGCAGTTGTTATACAAGGATATCCAGACACTTCCAGCAGTGTCATATCATACATACATCATTTACATCATACCATAACATATATGTCTATAGTACATTACCTAAGTGTATCATGTCATACATGCATACATAAAGCATAAACTAATGTTGTTATACAGAATGCTACCTCGTTTTCAGGTTAATTATCCAACAAACAAGCTTATGATCTTTGGGACTGCTTTATTGTAACCTCAGGGTTACTTTATCCTCCTGATGAGCTTCTTATTACTTTGGGACTGCTTTATTGTAACCTCAGGGTTATTTTATCCTCCTGATAGCCTCTCATGACTTCAAGACTGCTTTAGAGCTACTGATTGCTCTATCCTCCTGAAATCATCCTATTACTTCAAGACTGCTTTAGAGCTATTCATTGCTCTATCCTCATGAGGTCATATTACTACTTCAAGACTGCTTTAGAGCTATTCATTGCTCTATCCTCCTGAAGCCATCTAATTATTTCAAGACTGCTTTAGAGTTATCCATTGCTCTATCCTCCTGAAATTACATTATTATTTCAAGACTGCTTTAGAGCTATCCATTGCTATATCCTCCTGAAATCATTACTTCAAGACTGCTTTAGAGCTATTGATGGCTCTATCCTCCTGAAGACATATCACATTATTATTTCAAGACTGCTTTAGAGTTATCCATTGCTCTATCCTCCTGAAATTACATTATTATTTCAAGACTGCTTTAGAGCTATCCATTGCTCTATCCTCCTGAAATCATTACTTCAAGACTGCTTTAGAGCTATTGATTGCTCTATCCTCCTGAAGACATATCACATTATTATTTCAAGACTGCTTTAGAGCTATCCATTGCTCTATCCTCCTGAAATCATTACTTCAAGACTGCTTTAGAGCTATTGATTGCTCTATCCTCCTGAAGACATATCACATTATTATTTCAAGACTGCTTTAGAGCCATTCATTGTTCTATCCTCCTGAAATCATATCATTGCTTCAAGATTGCTTTAGGGTTATCACTATTGATTGCTCTATCCTCATGAAGACATGCTGCTACATCATTATTATTCCAGACTCCTGACAGCTTTCATCATACACCCATATTTTGAACTGCTCCCCCCCTAGTGGCATCTTTAAGCCCACTCAATCATATTCGACTAGCCATCTGTACCACTCTAGTGCACTGGTGAGTGCAAATTTTTGGGCTTTTGTGTTCAATCCCCTTCAACCTTCCAGGTTACGACTGGCAAATATACCAATCTAACCCCTCAGGTTTCAGAAAATTGAACAGGGGCAGCTGTTGCACCCCAAAATTTGCCCTCACAATACAAGACTTTGTGCTTCTTGAAGGTTCACAAGGTTCACAAACTTCTCAACATCTACAAGACCTTTCATGAGGTTCATGAAGTCCATAGGTTGCTTCTTGAAGGTTCACAAGGTTCACAAGATTCACAATGTTTACAAAGCTTTCCTAAGGGTCATGAGGTCTACAAAGCCACTTCATGATGTTCACAAGGTTCACAAAGTTCACAATTGGTCAGAAGAGTTGACAATTCCCTCAGACAATGCACCTCCTAAGCAGTGCATCCAAAACTAGGGTTTTGACTTTAATCAGGCTAAATGGACTTCCAAGACTTCAAGTGAGCTTCATAACATCTTATATGTGTATAAGAACCCCCATGTCAAGTTTCAAGACTTTTCTCAAAAGTTTGCTCAGTCAGATGATCAGATAAGTCAAAAGCAGTCAATGCAGTTAAAAGGTCAAACTGAGGTCAACTGTGGTCAAACCAAAGTCAAACTTCATGATTTTTTTTGCCAACATCAAAGAGAGGTTGGGTGAGAAATATTATCATAATAACTGTAATACCCCAAATTTTGCCCTAAGATTTGTCGTCGCATTTCATTGCATTTAATCAATTACTAACAAATTTGTGTAGTCGTTTGACTTTTTGCAGGTAAATATCATATGGCATGCATTTTTTTTCTAAAAAGTAAAAATGGCACAATTGGCAGGAGGACATGTGTAAGGAGTTATGAGTGTGAGAGGTTGAGAGTTCGAATCTCACCTTTGTCACTTTTTTTGTTTTTTATTATTTTTACTCTAAATTTTTCTATCTTTCATTAAAAAAAATAACAAAAATAGTTTTTTATTATTATTTAATTATTATTTTCGTATTTTAATTAAATCATTTTTTAAAATATTATTTTTTTCACTTTTTTCTAAATTATTCATAAAAATATCCAAAAAATCATAAAATAAAAAATATTGAAAAAAATTTTGTTCTTTTTATAATATTTTTTATTTTAGGAATCAATAGGATTATTAGTTTTTATTTTAAGTTTATTTTAATTATTTTAAATTATTTAAATTTTATTTTTTCTTAACTAATTATTTAGTCTGGGCTTTAAAATGGGCTTTAGGGACATTATTGACAATTTGGTGTTAACCCTAATTTGTTCCCTATATATACATGTGTTGCCTTGTTGGAAAAAAAGGAGAGAAGGAAAAAAACCTAGGAGGAGTGAGTGCCGTTTGCCGTTATTTAGTTTTCTTCTTCATCCATTACTATTGTTTCTTTTTCTTCATCGTTTACCGTTATTTCTTTTCCTTCATCTATTACTGTTGTTTCTTTTTCTTCATCTTTTACCGTTATTTCTTTTTCTTCATCTATTACCGTTATTTCTTTTTCTTTATCTATTACTGTTACGTTTATATATATATAATTTTTAAATTGTTAGAGTTTATATATATAAGATTGTTGATCGAATTATGTCGATACGATGTTTGCACATTTGTGTGCATGACGCGTGACATTTGTGTTAGTTCGATTTGGTTGCGATGATCGCATTTTTGTGTGAGCAATAATACTATTTTTTGCTTAATTTCTTTTTCTTTGCGATAAATTTTGTTTCGTCCGATTTAGATCTGGTTGCGATGAGCGCATTTCTGCGTTAGCAACATTGTTGGGTTATTTGGCACATTTAAAATTCATTATTGCTTTATTATTATTATTATTATTATTATTATTATTATTATTATTATTATCATTATTTATTATTATTATCATTATTATCATTATTATTACCATTATTATTATTATTGTTATCATTAATTTATTAAAATTTGTTATAATATAAAAATCTGTTTTTTAAAATAAATAACATTAACATCTTTTCCAAATTAATATGAAAACCTATTATTTTTAAGAAAAACTTTTTTTTAGATAAATTTAAAATAATAACTAAAATCTTTTTTTTTTATAATAACTAGAACCGTTATTTATTTTATTTTATTATTGTTCAATTCAAATTTCATTATCATATTGTATCTGCTCCTCTCATGTAACCTCGCGAACATAACAATCGCGTTTACTTTCTGCCTTTTAATTCTGCTTGTATGGTTTTAATTTCTTTCATTATTCTCTGTTTTCAATTCAGTTATCTCACACATTCATCAATTATTCTGTCACACTACACGCATCCGAAGGTTAGGTCTAGCATATGACCGCCGCGTCAATAGTCCTCAACTTCAAACCCTTACAGCCTTACAAACCCTACTTTTCACAAATGCCTCGCCGCAGGCAAAATTACAATTTTACCCTTAGCATTAGGTCAAAGAGCCGCCGCGCTCATTTAGGGTTTCCCGCCGTGGAATCCCTAATTTAACCCTAATTACAACTTAACATTTCAACGTAGAGATTTGGAGTTTCTACACTCCACGTAAGCGTGTCCTTAAGATGCGTTTATTCCCCTTGAGACCTTGACCACAGTCAAGAAGTTTCTAACCTCCCTATTGAGGGGAACTACGATTACTCTGATTCCACTCCCGTAAGGATACGTAGGCACAAGATGCGATGTCTTGCCGAGTAAACTTAGAATTAACCCCCTTTATTATTTATTATTGCTTATTTATATTTTATTTATCTTTGCTATTTAATTATTTTGCTTATTATTTTGTAATTGTTTCTTGGATGTAAAGTTGTTTAATTATTTAATTATTATTATGGTTAGTAATTAGGGAGTGTAACAACATGTATGTAATATTAAAATAAATTTAGATCACTTTTAAATAAAGATAATTAAAATAAACACGTCACACACGTAAGTCGATTTTAATCGCCGTCTCACTTCCTAAGGATATCCCTCAAGTTGCCTACGAATAATGGTTAAGTGGGGTGTATAAAGCAAGTCCCTCAAATAAAAAAATCATCAAAGTCCCTTATGGTTGCCTTTACGAATCAAGTCCCTTTCGAAAAATGATGATGGTCCCTTATATGTGCTTATTACACCCCACAATGGCCTTCAAAAATCCAATTGTCCCTCACATGTCCCTTAACATCCAAAGTAAGGACTACCTACTCCATTATAGTAGGGATAGTCTTACTAAAGGAAAGAATAAAGAATAAGAAAGACCTTAAAACATTAGGGTAGACTACTCCTAGATACTTGCTCACTTCAAAACTGTTTCACACTTAAACAAATTTTCAACAAGTTTTCAAACAAGTTCTTAACACATCCTTACATGGATTATTTATTAACTATTCTGAAAATTTTCTATTCACACACTACACTTTCAAAACAATTCAAAAGTGAGCTTAAGTACCTAAGAGCCCATGGATAACCATGGATGAAAAGGGTGCTAACACCTTCTCTTTTCATAACCTACCCCCCGGACCCAAAATATTCTCTAAGGTCTTTCCTGTTCTTTTATAACCTTTCCTTATGGATAAAATAAAAGTCGGTGGCGACTCTTGCTATCCGCAACATTGTTTAAAGTCAGTTCTCCCACCGTGTTACAGAACTGGCGACTCTGCTGGGGACCTATTTAAGAGGGGTACCCTTAGGAATTAAGATCACTTTAAATTATTTGCCTTGTTTGCTTTATTATTATATTGTTGGGGTGCTCTTATGTGTGAAAGGTACTAACCCGGATCTAGTGTACCTTAGGTAAATGGCAATAGACCAAGGAGACTGTACGACGTATATCGATACGGTTGATCTGGTGGCCATAGTTAGTGCGACTTCTTGGTTGGTGCTTATATTCCTTAAGTCAAGTTGAGGATAATATTGAGGCTGCCATATGTTGTCAATGCACTAACTGACTTTTAGAACCCTAGTTAACTCATCTTGGCCTTTAGAAAGTAGTGAGGTAACCGGCTTTGGTGCAGACTGAAGTTGGTTGACACTCGATGCTACGCTCATTGAGATCTTAAACTTGGAGGGTTTTGGTTGGCAAGTAAGTTGCCTTCTGAACAACCACCCTTGTGAAGGATCAATGATATTGAGATCCCTTAGAACCTGGTTACTTTTGTAGGACAGGATGAACCATCTAACTTCAGGGGAGGGTACTTACCTTTAAACCTCATGCAAGCCTTTAAACCTAGGGCGATTGTGTGACTTGTTTGTGTGTGCCACATGTTTGTGATTGAACATAACATCATGACATCATCATGCATCATGAGCATATCATTTTCCCTAACCATTTCAAGGACCAAGGGATTTATTTTTGTTCTTTGTTGCAGGTCATGGCTTCTGCTCGTAGAAACACCATCAGGATCAACTTTGTAGGGATACCTCCCAAGCTCAAAGAGTTGGTTTCCCAAGTGTCTGATCATTCCCAGTTCGTCCAGAGACATGGTCACCTATTGGATCTAGTCACTTCAGGGTTCAGTGAAGACATGATGAGTGTGTTGTTTCAGTTCTTTGACCCTAAGCACCATTGCTTTACATTTCCTGATTATCAGCTGGTTCCAACCATGGAGGAGTTCTCTAAACTTCTGGGTATACCTGTTCTTGATCAGAAGCCATTCACAGGCTTAGAGAAGGAGCTTGAACCAGAAGTTATTGCTGCAGCTCTACATCTGAAGAAGTCTGACATTGTTCTAGAGACGAGAAGTGGAGTTAAAGGTATTCTTGCCAAGGTATTAGTGGATAAAGCTCAAATGTTCTTGAAGGCTATGAGCTACGATGCTTTTGAGGAGATCTTAGCCTTATTGATTTATGGCTTAGTGTTGTTCCCCAATCCTGATCAGTTCATAGACGTTCATGCCATCAACATATTCCTGAGTCACAATCCAGTGCCTACCTTACTTGGAGACATCCTACATTCTCTTCACACCCGTACTACAAGGGCAAGAGGAACTTTGATGTGCTGCATATCTTTACTTTCTAGGTGGTTTATTTCTCACCTTCCTCGCTCAGTAATGAAGAATGAGCAAGGGTTCAGATGGTCCAAGAGGATTATGTCACTTTCTCACTCAGACATCCATTGGTGCTCCAGATCTATGGAGAATGTCACCATCATTGACCGTTGTGGGGAGTTTCCTAATGTACCACTTCTAGGCATAAGAGGAGGCATCACCTACAACCCATCTCTAGCTTTACGACAGTTTGGTTACGCCCGGAGCGATGGTCCACATGACATGTTGATTCAGGGCATTGTGTTTGATTACGACAACGATCTTCAGGGTTACCGTCAGAGATTCATACGAGCTTGGGGAAAAGTAAACAGGATTGACAGCAAGACACTGGAGCCTAAGTACACCATTCCTATGGAGGCTTATCTCAGATGGGTACGATTTTGTGCTCAGACACTCATGATGCCATATCCTGCCATCCTACCAGTTACCATGGAACCTGTTGCTGAAGGAGACACAGCTTATACCATCCTTCACCCAGACATGCCTACTGATATGGAAGACTTGCAGAGATCATGGATCCAACTGAAAGAGCAAAGGGATACTTTCGAGGCTCATTACAAAGCAAGCCAAGCAAGGATCCTAGAGTTAACAAAGCTACTTCATGAGGAACGAAACCTCAACTCATACCTCAACACAAAGAGGAAACGTCCATGGGAGACTTAAAACCCCATCTTTTGTACTTATTTCGTTTTCATTTTTTGTAAGCCTAAAAGGCAAAACAAGTTATTACTAATAAAAAGTTACTTTCTTGTTTGTTTAAGCAAATTTAAATCCTGCGGTCCTTGAAAACATTGCATATGCATTCCCATATCATTGCATCACAGGTTTATAATTGTGCACAGGTTTCTCATCTTCTCGCTGTTTATTTCAGCAATGGCTCTTGAACAATCAGTTAAGGATCTCCAGGCACAGAATGCACAATTCCAAGAGCTGATCCTGAACCTATCCAAGGGGCAGGATGAATTGAAGACACTGCTGGCCAAGAAGACTAAGAAGGCTAGAAGGTCTGCTGGGTTGCTCAACATGGGAAGAAGGTGCAAAGGTCCTGTCAAGACCAAGGAACATGTTGAAGACTATGAATCTGAAGAATCTGAGCAGGAGAGAGGCAGTCTCCACAACACTATGGGGGACTCTGATTCTGAGGCTAACTACTACCATGAGCCTAACAAAGACAAATTCAAGATGCTGGTGGATAGAATGGATGCTATGGAATTACAGAAATCATCTGGGCTGGATTTTGAGGATTTGAGCTTGATATCTGGGGTGGTCATACCCATTGGGTTCAAAGTTCCTACATTTGTTGTCTATGATGGGGTCTCTTGTCCCAAATTGCATCTGAGGTCTTATGTCAGAAGAATGCAACCCCACACTGCTGATAAAAAGTTGTGGATCCATTTCTTTCAAGAGAGTTTAGCTGGAGCTCAGCTAGAGTGGTATTATCAGTTGGAGAGTGTCAACATCAGAGATTGGAATGACCTTGCTGAAGCTTTCTACAAGCAGTATCAATACAATGCTGACTTAGCCCCCACTCGCATGCAGCTTCAAAGCATGTCTATGGGTGCCAAAGAAAGCTTTAAGGAGTATGCTCAGAAGTGGAGAGACTTAGCTGGAAGAGTTCAACCCCCTTTGACTGATAGGGAGTTGGTCGATATGTTCATGTGTACGCTGAATGGTCCGTTTTACAGTTATCTCATTGGAAGCTCATCATCTGGCTTCACTGAGTTGATCATGACAGGAGAGCGAGTAGAGAATGGTATCAAGAGTGGTAAGATCCAAGTGGGCACTTCTTCATCAGGTGCTGCAAAGAAGCCTCCCACTGGGAAGAAAGAATCTAATGCTGTGTATGGTCAGCCTGATCGTAACAGAAGGCATCAGTCTGTTAGTGCAGTTCATATTTCAAATCCAACTCCTGCAACAACAGAGCAGCCTCAAGGCAACCAACAGAGGGCTAGAAGACAGTTCACGAAGATCAACATGTCAATGGCTCAGGCATTGCAACACTTGTTGAAGGCTGAACTTATTACCCTGAGGGAGGCTCCTCAGAATCCCAATGTTACCTCTCCCAAGTACAATCCCAATGCACGATGTGCATATCATTCGAACTGTCCAGGACATGATACTAATAACTGCTGGGTCTTGAAGAACAAAATTCAGGATATGATTGATGCTGGAGAAATTGAGTTTGATCCACCAGGTACTCCAAATGTGATTACAGCTCCAATGTCAAATCACGAGAAGACTGTCAACGCCATTGATGAAGATATTGATGAAGATCTGCATGTCTATTCAGTTATGGAGTTGAGCACACCATTGTCTGTTATCAAAAAGAGGTTAGTACAAGCTGGGATCTTTCCAGGTTGTCATGAAGATTGTCTATATTGTACCTATAAGCCGGATAGTTGCTTCATTTTGAGAGATAGGATTCAACGTCTCATGGATAAATATACTATAGTGTTTGAAAGAAGACCAGCATCTGTAGAAAGTATGGTGGATCATCTGACTCAGGGTAAGAAGATTGAAGAGGTTGACATGGTTGACAAAGTACCACTAAGAATCACTTCAAAGGGTCCCATTAAAATCACTCGTCAGGGCCCAATCAAGATTACTGCTGAAGGTCCTGTGAAAGTTGTTGCTGAAGCCAAAGTAGCTCCTCTGATCATTACCACTCCTGGTCCTATTTCTTATACATCTGACAAAGCTGTGCCTTGGCACTATGGGTCTGATGTTTACATCCATGGTGTCAAGCAGGAGCCTTTACCTGATATGCCTGTTGACATTGATAATATTGCTGGATCTAGCAAGATCACTCGTAGTGGAAGAGTCTTCTCTCCTCCAGTTGCTTCTAAGAGTGCAGTTACTCCTGCTGTTACTTCCACCACTGATGCTCGGGGCAAGGGTCCTGTTATTGAGCCTGCATCTACTGATGTGCCAGCCGCCGATGACCTCTCTAAGCAAATGGAAGAAGTATTGAAAATCATTCGCAAGAGTGATTATGATATTGTTGATCAGCTGGGGCATACTCCCTCAAAGATTTCTATGCTCTCCCTGTTATTATGTTCTGAGGCTCATGCCAAGTCATTGATCAAGTTTCTAAAGATGGCTCATGTACCCAGTGCAATTTCTGTGGACCAGTTTGAGAATTGTGTTGCTCACCTGACCTATGACAACGGGTTAGGATTTTCTGATGCTGACTTGACCCCTGCCAAGAGGGATCATAACAGGGCCTTGCATATTTCAATTGAATGCAGGGGCACTACCCTGTCTCATGTGCTGATAGACAATGGTTCCTCTCTGAATGTGTTGCCTAAGGAAGTCCTGAACAAGCTGAGTCCTGAAGATACGGTATTGAAGCCCAGTAATATTGTGGTAAAGGCTTTTGATGGTTCTAGAAGAGTAGTGCATGGGGAAATTGATCTTCCAATCAATGTTGGCTCTTAGGTGTTTACTGCTACATTCTATGTGATGGATATTCGTCCTTCGTACTCATGTCTGCTTGGTCGTCCCTGGATCCATGGGGCAGGTGCTGTGACCTCCACATTACATCAAAAGTTGAGATATCCGGTGAATGGAAAAGTTGTTACTGTCTTTGGAGAGGAAGAATACTTTGTCAGCCATGTAAACACTTTCAACTTGGAGGCATGGATTTTTCCTACTGTGGGTGCTGTGACCTCCACATTACATCAAAAGTTGAGATATCCGGTGAATGGAAAAGTTGTTACTGTCTTTGGAGAGGAAGAATACTTTGTCAGCCATGTAAACACTTTCAACTTGGAGGCATGGATTTTTCCTACTGTGGGTGCTGGACTCAATAATTGGACAGCTGAAGATGTTATCCCTATCTCCTTTAGTCAGGAGTAAATACTATTACTGTGTTATGTTTTTAAATTTGCAATTTTTGGAACAATTAAAACTTTCAAGCCATGTGCCTTACCCGGGGCACAATGGTGTGCTTGTTACGGGTTGTCATTTCATTTGCATACTGCATTCAATAAAATCAATGGACGTTTCGTTTTCGTAAATATTGTGTTCCTTGTCTTTCTTTTTCTTTTATTTTTGCTTTATCAGCTATGTGTTCTTACACACACCCACGTCACTAAAATGCCGATCCTCATCCACTCTGGATCCAGTTGATAACAGTTCTACTATTGCCAATTACAATTTCGAGAATCCGATCTATCAAACTGAAGACGGAGACGAGGACGATCGTGAAATACCTGTAGAGCTTGCTAGGTTGTTACAACAAGAAGAGAAAGCTATACAGCCACATGAAGAGCCAGTCGAAGTTGTGAATCTGGGAACTGAAGAAAACAGGTTAGAGGTTTCTTGGGACGATTGAACTACATTGCAAGATTTATTTCCCAATTAACTACCATCTGTGAGCCAATCTTCAAGTTGTTGAGGAAAGATCAGGTGATGGAATGGAATGATGAGTGCCAGACTGCCTTTGATGAAATCAAGAGATATTTGCTAGAACCTCCAATTTTAATGCCACCAGTTGATGGAAGACCTTTGATTATGTATTTAACAGTATTAGACAACTCAATGGGGTGTGTATTGGGGCAACATGACGAGTCTGGTCGAAAAGAGCAGGCAATATACTACCTTAGCAAAAAGTTTACCGACTGTGAAACAAGATACTCACTGCTCGAGAAAACTTGCTGCGCTTTGGCACGGGCTGCTCGCCGACTAAGACAGTATATGTTGACCCATACTACCTTATTGATTTCAAAAATGGATCCAATCAAGTACATATTTGAGAAACCTGCTCTCTCCGGAAGAATTGCAAGATGGCAAATGATCTTGACGGAATATGGCATTTGCATCTGTGACTAAGAATGTTGTGGCTCGGTTCATTAAGAATAATCTCATATGTAGGTATGGTATCCCTGAAAGGATTATCACTGACAATGGCTCTAATCTGAACCACACTATGATTACTGATCTCTGTACACAGTTCAAGATTAAGCATCACAACTCTTCTCCGTATCGTCCAAAGATGAATGGGGCAGTTGAAGCTGCTAATAAGAACATTAAGAAGATTGTACAGAAGATGACTGTTACTTACAAGGATTGGCACGAGAGGTTACCATTTGCTCTGCAGGGTTATCGTACTACAATACGTACTTCAACAGGGGCAACCCCATTCTCCTTAGTCTATGGTATGGAAGCAGTTCTGCCTATTGAAGTTCAGATCCCCTCCTTGAGAATTATGAAGGATGCAGGCTTGGATGAAGATGAGCGGATTCAGACTCGACTTGACCAGATAAATTTGATTGATAAGAAAAGGTTAGCAGCAGTTTGTCATGGCCAGATGTACCGGAAACGGATGATCAAAGCTTTTAACAAGAAGGTTAAGCCAAAGGTATATCAGGCTGGTGACTTGGTGATCAAGCGTATCATATTACCACAGGGTGACCCTAGGGGCAAGTGGACTCCAACATATGAGGGACCATTTGTAGTCAAGACAGTGTTCTCAGGAGGTGCCATGATACTGACTACAATGGATGGTGAAGACTTCCCACAACCTGTAAACGCAGACATAGTTAAAAAATACTACGCATAAAAAGAGACCCGCTAGGTTGACAGGCCTAGGCAAAAATAAGGGCATCCCGGCAAACCAAAAGGGTTTGGGCAAAAATTAGGGATATATATATAAAAAGATGTACACCCGGCAAGTCGAAAACCTGAAAAGGCGGCTTGGGCAAAAAAGGGTATCCCGGTGGATTGAAAACCTGAAAGGGCAATCCAGGCAAAAGTTAGGGATTAAAGCGTATGACTATGTCTCGTTTGGATCACTCATGAAACTGCAACCAGTTGTACTACTTACTCAAGCTCAAACAGATAAAGCTCAATCCAATCGTTTCCGTCTCAACAGCAAGAAGATGAGATACTTGAGTGGCAATAGTAGAATTGAAACTCAATAGGATTATTTCCCACATAGCTGATTCTTTTTGTAAAACTTCATGACAAAATTCTCTTACTAGGGTTTATGTCTCCTTGTACAAACTTACCCGTGTATGGGTCACTTTTGATATAAATAAATTCCATCTTTTGAATCCAGATTCACTTTTACCCTATTTACATAAGCGAAACGTCCATTGGTTGTGTTTGAATGTATGTATGCCTTTGAATATGATTGATGTTTACCAGAAACGCATGTATGCTTTTAATATGATTGATGTTTACCAGAAATGCATGAAAATGCAGTAATAGTATTTACTAAGGACGAACGAGGGAAGGATTTCAACGAAGCTTCGCCGGTTCATCTTTACAAGACAGTTACAAACCATCAGTAGGACTAATCCATTTTCACAAAGTCTAATCTCCCCTGGAATTTATATCCATCTCTTTTATCCTCATACGGATATACGGGAAATTACTTTCCAATAAGGGCACGATGAACGAAGACGGGATGTTATACTTATCCTACTATCAAACGAAAACGAAGGTTATCTATACCCTACTATCCCCAACAACGGGAGGTTATCTATACCTTGTTATCCCCAACAACGGGAGGTTATCTATACCTTGTTATCCCCAGCAGACGGAGGGTTATATATTCTTCAACAACGAATCGGGATTTATTTTCCTTGGCCAGCAGTTGTTATACAAGGATATCCAGACACTTCCAGCAGTGTCATATCATACATACATCATTTACATCATACCATAACATATATGTCTATAGTACATTACCTAAGTGTATCATGTCATACATGCATACATAAAGCATAAACTAATGTTGTTATACAGAATGCTACCTTGTTTTCAGGTTAATTATCCAACAAACAAGCTTATGATCTTTGGGACTGCTTTATTGTAACCTCAGGGTTACTTTATCCTCCTGATGAGCTTCTTATTACTTTGGGACTGCTTTATTGTAACCTCAGGGTTATTTTATCCTCCTGATAGCCTCTCATGACTTCAAGACTGCTTTAGAGCTACTGATTGCTCTATCCTCCTGAAATCATCCTATTACTTCAAGACTGCTTTAGAGCTATTCATTGCTCTATCCTCATGAGGTCATATTACTACTTCAAGACTGCTTTAGAGCTATTCATTGCTCTATCCTCCTGAAGCCATCTAATTATTTCAAGACTGCTTTAGAGTTATCCATTGCTCTATCCTCCTGAAATTACATTATTATTTCAAGACTGCTTTAGAGCTATCCATTGCTCTATCCTCCTGAAATCATTACTTCAAGACTGCTTTAGAGCTATTGATGGCTCTATCCTCCTGAAGACATATCACATTATTATTTCAAGACTGCTTTAGAGTTATCCATTGCTCTATCCTCCTGAAATTACATTATTATTTCAAGACTGCTTTAGAGCTATCCATTGCTCTATCCTCCTGAAATCATTACTTCAAGACTGCTTTAGAGCTATTGATTGCTCTATCCTCCTGAAGACATATCACATTATTATTTCAAGACTGCTTTAGAGCTATCCATTGCTCTATCCTCCTGAAATCATTACTTCAAGACTGCTTTAGAGCTATTGATTGCTCTATCCTCCTGAAGACATATCACATTATTATTTCAAGACTGCTTTAGAGCCATTCATTGTTCTATCCTCCTGAAATCATATCATTGCTTCAAGATTGCTTTAGGGTTATCACTATTGATTGCTCTATCCTCATGAAGACATGCTGCTACATCATTATTATTCCAGACTCCTGACAGCTTTCATCATACACCCATATTTTGAACTGCTCCCCCCCTAGTGGCATCTTTAAGCCCACTCAATCATATTCGACTAGCCATCTGTACCACTCTAGTGCACTGGTGAGTGCAAATTTTTGGGCTTTTGTGTTCAATCCCCTTCAACCTTCCAGGTTACGACTGGCAAATATACCAATCTAACCCCTCAGGTTTCAGAAAATTGAACAGGGGCAGCTGTTGCACCCCAAAATTTGCCCTCACAATACAAGACTTTGTGCTTCTTGAAGGTTCACAAGGTTCACAAACTTCTCAACATCTACAAGACCTTTCATGAGGTTCATGAAGTCCATAGGTTGCTTCTTGAAGGTTCACAAGGTTCACAAGATTCACAATGTTTACAAAGCTTTCCTAAGGGTCATGAGGTCTACAAAGCCACTTCATGATGTTCACAAGGTTCACAAAGTTCACAATTGGTCAGAAGAGTTGACAATTCCCTCAAACAATGCACCTCCTAAGCAGTGCATCCAAAACTAGGGTTTTGACTTTAATCAGGCTAAATGGACTTCCAAGACTTCAAGTGAGCTTCATAACATCTTATATGTGTATAAGAACCCCCATGTCAAGTTTCAAGACTTTTCTCAAAAGTTTGCTCAGTCAGATGATCAGATAAGTCAAAAGCAGTCAATGCAGTTAAAAGGTCAAACTGAGGTCAACTGTGGTCAAACCAAAGTCAAACTTCATGATTTTTTTTGCCAACATCAAAGAGAGGTTGGGTGAGAAATATTATCATAATAACTGTAATACCCCAAATTTTGCCCTAAGATTTGTCGTCGCATTTCATTGCATTTAATCAATTACTAACAAATTTGTGTAGTCGTTTGACTTTTTGCAGGTAAATATCATATGGCATGCATTTTTTTTCTAAAAAGTAAAAATGGCACAATTGGCAGGAGGACATGTGTAAGGAGTTATGAGTGTGAGAGGTTGAGAGTTCGAATCTCACCTTTGTCACTTTTTTTGTTTTTTATTATTTTTACTCTAAATTTTTCTATCTTTCATTAAAAAAAATAACAAAAATAGTTTTTTATTATTATTTAATTATTATTTTCGTATTTTAATTAAATCATTTTTTAAAATATTATTTTTTTCACTTTTTTCTAAATTATTCATAAAAATATCCAAAAAATCATAAAATAAAAAATATTGAAAAAAATTTTGTTCTTTTTATAATATTTTTTATTTTAGGAATCAATAGGATTATTAGTTTTTATTTTAAGTTTATTTTAATTATTTTAAATTATTTAAATTTTATTTTTTCTTAACTAATTATTTAGTTTGGGCTTTAAAATGGGCTTTAGGGACATTATTGACAATTTGGTGTTAACCCTAATTTGTTCCCTATATATACATGTGTTGCCTTGTTGGAAAAAAAGGAGAGAAGGAAAAAAACCTAAGAGGAGTGAGTGCCGTTTGCCGTTATTTAGTTTTCTTCTTCATCCATTACTATTGTTTCTTTTTCTTCATCGTTTACCGTTATTTCTTTTCCTTCATCTATTACTGTTGTTTCTTTTTCTTCATCTTTTACCGTTATTTCTTTTTCTTCATCTATTACCGTTATTTCTTTTTCTTTATCTATTACTGTTACGTTTATATATATATAATTTTTAAATTGTTAGAGTTTATATATATAAGATTGTTGATCGAATTATGTCGATACGATGTTTGCACATTTGTGTGCATGACGCGTGACATTTGTGTTAGTTCGATTTGGTTGCGATGATCGCATTTTTGTGTGAGCAATAATACTATTTTTTGCTTAATTTCTTTTTCTTTGCGATAAATTTTGTTTCGTCCGATTTAGATCTGGTTGCGATGAGCGCATTTCTGCGTTAGCAACATTGTTGGGTTATTTGGCACATTTAAAATTCATTATTGCTTTATTATTATTATTATTATTATTATTATTATTATTATTATTATTATTATTATTATTATTATCATTATTTATTATTATTATCATTATTATCATTATTATTACCATTATTATTATTATTGTTATCATTAATTTATTAAAATTTGTTATAATATAAAAATCTGTTTTTTAAAATAAATAACATTAACATCTTTTCCAAATTAATATGAAAACCTATTATTTTTAAGAAAAACTTTTTTTTAGATAAATTTAAAATAATAACTAAAATCTTTTTTTTTTATAATAACTAGAACCGTTATTTATTTTATTTTATTATTGTTCAATTCAAATTTCATTATCATATTGTATCTGCTCCTCTCATGTAACCTCGCGAACATAACAATCGCGTTTACTTTCTGCCTTTTAATTCTGCTTGTATGGTTTTAATTTCTTTCATTATTCTCTGTTTTCAATTCAGTTATCTCACACATTCATCAATTATTCTGTCACACTACACGCATCCGAAGGTTAGGTCTAGCATATGACCGCCGCGTCAATAGTCCTCAACTTCAAACCCTTACAGCCTTACAAACCCTACTTTTCACAAATGCCTCGCCGCAGGCAAAATTACAATTTTACCCTTAGCATTAGGTCAAAGAGCCGCCGCGCTCATTTAGGGTTTCCCGCCGTGGAATCCCTAATTTAACCCTAATTACAACTTAACATTTCAACGTAGAGATTTGGAGTTTCTACACTCCACGTAAGCGTGTCCTTAAGATGCGTTTATTCCCCTTGAGACCTTGACCACAGTCAAGAAGTTTCTAACCTCCCTATTGAGGGGAACTACGATTACTCTGATTCCACTCCCGTAAGGATACGTAGGCACAAGATGCGATGTCTTGCCGAGTAAACTTAGAATTAACCCCCTTTATTATTTATTATTGCTTATTTATATTTTATTTATCTTTGCTATTTAATTATTTTGCTTATTATTTTGTAATTGTTTCTTGGATGTAAAGTTGTTTAATTATTTAATTATTATTATGGTTAGTAATTAGGGAGTGTAACAACATGTATGTAATATTAAAATAAATTTAGATCACTTTTAAATAAAGATAATTAAAATAAACACGTCACACACGTAAGTCGATTTTAATCGCCGTCTCACTTCCTAAGGATATCCCTCAAGTTGCCTACGAATAATGGTTAAGTGGGGTGTATAAAGCAAGTCCCTCAAATAAAAAAATCATCAAAGTCCCTTATGGTTGCCTTTACGAATCAAGTCCCTTTCGAAAAATGATGATGGTCCCTTATATGTGCTTATTACACCCCACAATGGCCTTCAAAAATCCAATTGTCCCTCACATGTCCCTTAACATCCAAAGTAAGGACTACCTACTCCATTATAGTAGGGATAGTCTTACTAAAGGAAAGAATAAAGAATAAGAAAGACCTTAAAACATTAGGGTAGACTACTCCTAGATACTTGCTCACTTCAAAACTGTTTCACACTTAAACAAATTTTCAACAAGTTTTCAAACAAGTTCTTAACACATCCTTACATGGATTATTTATTAACTATTCTGAAAATTTTCTATTCACACACTACACTTTCAAAACAATTCAAAAGTGAGCTTAAGTACCTAAGAGCCCATGGATAACCATGGATGAAAAGGGTGCTAACACCTTCCCTTTTCATAACCTACCCCCCGGACCCAAAATATTCTCTAAGGTCTTTCCTGTTCTTTTATAACCTTTCCTTATGGATAAAATAAAAGTCGGTGGCGACTCTTGCTATCCGCAACATTGTTTAAAGTCAGTTCTCCCACCGTGTTACAGTGTTACCGAAGATTACATGATTGCTTCTTATCAAGCAGATTACTCCTAATTAAGTACAGGGCAAGTATTGAGCAACATCTCCTTGCTTCCTAATACAGAAACTAATCTAAAGATAAATCTCTATGAGATTATTAGAACAGTAGTTTCCATATTGCTTAAAAGCTTTCTTATATGAGCATTGCGGCTTCTTAGCATAAAGCTTTTCTTGTTAATCAACTATGCTGCTAACTTCACTCGTCAGCATCATTGCTTTGTAACAAGATGGCTTGCTTCTTAATGAGCTCACTCGTTAGCTAACATACTAGCTAACATTTGAATGAATCAAATGTTCTTCTTTTATAGTGCAACTTTGTGAGGGTAGAAATGTCATCTCTAATTCCAACGATTATATCCCAACGGATAGAATAAGCTCACGTGTTGGAACATTGGCCTTTGTTTGTAACCTTAATATCTCAACATTGGAAACCACACTTATGAATAGTACCAACGTCTTTGTCATAGTGAAATGTTTGCATGCGTTGTACTATAGTCTTCTTGACTTGGTTCTTCTGATGATTCATCAGATGAGTAGTTTAGCAACTACTTTGGTATGAAAGCTTCAGCATCAGATTTGTTTAATCACATGTTTATCAGATTTAATAGCAGCAACTTATCTGATGAGTAATACGCCTCTGTCTGGGTGAATCTTCTTCTGACACAATCTTCAACTTCAGAATCCAGTCTTCAGCATTCCAAGATCTAAGTTTCCTCTGAAACAGTCTTGAGAATCTTCGTGACTAATTCTTCAAAAATCATGTCTTCAGAATCTTCAGAGTCTTGATCTTCAGAACACGTCTTCAGAGTCTTTTTGCACTTGGTCTTCAGAGTCTCCAGCCTTCAGAACTTCAAGTCATTAGAGTCTTCAGAGTAGTTCTTCAGAGGACTATATCTTCAGAGTCTTGATCTTCAAAACCCTTAAGTCTTCAAAGTCTTTCTGCACTTGGTCTTCAGAGCCTTCAGCCTTCAGAACTTCAAGTCATCAGAGTCTTCAGCACTTAGTTCTTCAGAGGACTATATCTCAGATGCGTTGATAGCTTCCAGATCAGATACACTTTGTAGCACCCAAAAGTTGCCTTCTTGTTTTATACTTGACTTATGTTTCATTTTCGCATTTATCATTTTGCATTGCATAACATTCGGTCTCGAGGCATGGGATCAAGGCGTTCCTGTGTCTCAGGTGCATTTCGGAGCAAGAGATTGAACAGCAAACAGAGAGCATCAGAGCTTCGACATTTATTTTGCCCAGCAATCGAGCGATCGATTTTATTCTGTTTTGCAGGTTAATTCTAGATCAGAAATCAGCATTCAGGCTCATAACAAGTATTTTCCCAGTGACAACGGTAAAAAATGAGGTTCAGCAGCTAAACGGAGCTCCAAACAGCAGGAAACGGGCAAACACACAGATTTCCCTCCAAAAGGCGCCAATATTCAAATTTTGGAGGTGTTAATCGGTTAACTTATATGGTTAATCGATTAACCAAGGCAAAATTAGGGTAAATGGGGATTTTTGAAGGTGTTAACCGATTAACCTATATGGTTAATCGATTAACCAATGCAGATTTTGCCCTGTACGTGAATTTTCAAGTGGATTTGCTTTGGGGTCCAATTTTGATCACTTGACAGCCCATTTTTTCACTTTGGGAAGGATCTAGAACATCATTTGAAATTTGGTTAAATTTCATTTCCCTCCAAAATCCCAAACCTCATTCCAAACCAATTTCCAACCCTTGCTTTGGATCCCATACCAAGAGAGTATTTAAATGATTTTACTCCAAAGCAAGTCATTCTAACCTTCATAATTTCCATTTCAAGTTTAGAGTTGATCAATTCTCTCTCAATTCTCTCATTTTCCACCATAGCCAAAGTCTTCACTCAAAGCTCATTTCCCTTGGAACTATTGATTCTTCATTGGAATCAATAGATTCTTGAGCATAATCCTCCATTTACTATCATCATTTGATCAATTCTCATCTTCAATTTTCGTGCAAGTTCAGATCTGGATTTTGAGGTGATTGTAGAAGTGCTTTTTTGGAGTAATTTGACTTAATTGTGAAGGATCTTCATTCATACATCATCAATTAGCTTGGATCTTGAAGTATTCTGGACTTCTTTGCTTAGATCTACACAATTACAGTTGAATCAACAATTACCGAATCAATTCTCCGATTCGTAGGTTGGATTTCTAATCCGATTTAATTTTCGAGCTTATTTGCATGTTTACCATGTTAATCTTCATATTCGGTTGAATTGTGATTGATTTGAGTTGTTTGATCCATGGTTGATCTGTTTGCATGTTGTTTAAATCATGATTTTCTGGTTTAAGTTCGTGAATAAGTGATTATGCGATCATCCGGTTGATCGGATAAGTGCTTATTTGCTGGAAAGTGGTTCTGTTTGCTGTTTTTCTGCTTCTGGTACAGTGTTAACCGGTTAACGTATATGGTTAACCGGTTAACCAACTCAAATATTCAAAATTTTCAAAGTTTTCAGGGTGTTAATTGATTAACGCCTGGTGTTAACAGATTAACGCCTGGTGTTAACAGATTAACACCTACGAATTTACAGATTCTCAGCTGTTTTACACAGGTTAACCGATTAACCGTATGTGTTAACCGATTAACACTGTGCCAGAATGCCATATTTTGCTGTTTTCTTGCATGATCGCGTACCGGTTCGATTCGAATCATCATAGATCAATGTGATGCATTAGGATTGAATTGTTTTGGATATCTGTTGTTGTTTGTGTTTGTTTAATCATGATGTTGCTGCCATGTAGGATCATTCTTTCAATTATTTGCATGTTTGTATGTGGTTCGAGTCGATCATTCATTTGCATGTTCGTATGCTTTCATCTCTTGTTTTCTCCACATGTTTGCATCATTCTTGCATTGTTGTTGAGGTCGAGACGCGCTTGTGGTGGCTGCTGCCCCACACACTTTTCCTCCCTCCCACCATTCTAATTGTGCATTTTTCATGTTTGCATTTATCTACTTGTGATTGATTCTTCCTTTGTTCTTCTTGTGCTTTCTTGCCATGATCCCCATAGGATTCCTAGTCCCTCCGTTTAGGATGGGAGTATGAGAGACATTAGGTGCTCAATCCAAGTATGCTAACATTAGGGTAGATGTTTCTCCTTTTTATCCAAACTTTATGATTACTTTGCATGACAACGTTAGGGCCGAGTTTCCCTTAGACCTTTCGTGCGTCTCTCTTCTCATTTCAAAATCATGCTAACTCATTTAATAAAGGCGATAAACGTTGCACGCTACGAGCCTTAAGCTACATGGGGAATGATGAGTGAGGGGTCTCCTCTCGCTTATCTAGAATGTTTAGTATCTGTCCCGTTTGGGGGCGATATATGACGCATCCGCCTCCGTGTCATAGTCTTTAGTGCAACGTGAATCACAAACCGAATTAATTCACTTCACTAAAAAAATACAAAACAAATTCAAACCTTTTTTCCTTCGGGATTAATCAGAACTTCTTTTTTCAGAGAAAGAGTTTTGTTAAGCTTTGATTCTACCGCAAACAGGCTTCGTCCCTAACTGCTGGAATCACTATTTAACCCTACTCGATTAAAACACTTAATCAACCTGTGGTTTTGTGTCCGCCTGAACTACGTTTGCTCTGATCTTTCATACCAGATGAAAGTATGTAGGCACAAGACGCGACGTCTTGGCGAGCAACCTTCCCCCCTTCTCTCCCGTAGTTAGCCGAACTATGTTGACTCTAATCTTTCATACTAGATGAAAGTACGTAGGCACAGAGATGCGATGCTCTGCCGAGTCTTTCTTTTCTTTTCTTTTTTTCCTGAAGCCTGTAGCGTAGATATTTTAAACACACCCTTAGATAGACAACAAGCATGGATCCCGTCGAGTACGACGGACGTGAGGGGTGCTAATACCTTCCCCTTGCGTAATCGACTCCCGAATCCAGGACTTGGTTGCGATGACCTCATCTTTTCCCTTTTCGTCAGGTTTTTCCGATCGTTTCCTTTCCCTCTCTTTGGGATAAATAACGAAAGGTGGCGACTCTTCTGTTTTTGCCGGGTGTTTTTCGCAGTTGCGACTGCTGGTGACTCTGCTGGGGACTCTGGTTCCCTATGCGAGTCACTCTTAGCGCTTGTCTGTTGCGTCTTTGGGTGTTTACTTTTGTACAGTTTTTGTTTTATATACTTTATCTGTTGTATATTATTGCATTGCATTTCTGTTGCTGCTGTGCTGTGGGTTGGGTTGTTCTATTGAGAGATAAGTCGGACCTGGGCTTGAGTATACACATAGGATTAGAGTGGAGATTAGCGGGAGCTTGTGTGGCTTCTAGCTGCGCAATAGCTCGCGTGAAATTCACATTCAGACGAGGTTTTTCTTTGGAAATATTATATCCTGCGCGTCTGGTGCAGTTGAGGGAATATTGACTTAGAGAGACTGTCGACTCTGGAGACCGTTCATTTAGGAAGTCAGCTAAGTGAGGCTGCTTCGTTAGACTATGATGCCAAACCGAAAACGGTGAACGTATCATCGTTTTTCAAAAGTCTGTGACGCTGACCGCCCGCATAGGATGTCGTACCTTTCAAGATTAGAACCCACATGTGAGAGGGATGGCTTTTTGCAGGAAACCTGACCTTCAACCAATCCTGGTTTTCTCGTCAGTGCAGAATTTTGATCCTGAGTGTTCTATCCAGTGTGTTATCTCAGTATTCTGATTAGAGCAGAGCTCTGGTTGAATTAAGTCAACGGCACAGCAGCGCATTTGAGCATTAGATACCTTGATCCCATGTGTGCATTTGCATATCATCCTGCATTTAACATTGCATGTTTATGTATGTTACAGGTTCTCGTCTATCCCTTGATTCGGGTACTGGTCTTCTTCAGAGATGGAAGTTAGCAGAAAGAGGATTGTTGTGTATAAGTTTCCTGCACCTGAGTTGGGACCTTTATTTGGTCTAATTTCCTTAGCCGAGCCTGGTGTTCCTGCAGCTTTCAGAGAGCAGTATGGTGGAATTCTGAAGTTTGTCCGTAAGCTTACGACTTATGAGCATGGAGCTATTCATACCTTGTTGCAGTTTTATGATCCTCCACTGAGATGCTTCACATTTTCGGACTATGTTTTGGTTCCTACGTTGGAAGAATTTGCTTACATCTTGGGTGTTCCAATTCTGAACAAAGTGCCTTTCTTCAGTTCCGAGGAAGAACCTAATCTTGAGGAGTTGTCCGCCGCTCTTTATTTGAGCGCCTCTGATTTGGCGGGTCATGTTATCAGTAGAAATGGAGTTTCCGGATTTGCTTTGCCTTTCCTGGTCGACAAAGCCCGAGAGTATGCTGACAAAGGTTGTTGGGTAGTTTTCAGTGCTATATTGGCTCTGTGTGTTTATGGCATTGTGTTGTTTCCCAATGTACCCGACTTTGTGGATTTTGATGCTTTTCATGTCTTTGCTTCCAAAAATCCTGTGCCTACTCTTCTAGGAGACTTGTATCACTCAGTGCATTACAAGAACGAGAAAAGAAGAGGAAAGATGGTTTCTTGTTGCGCGCCGCTGTTGCATAAGTGGTTTGTTGATCATCTTCCTAGCTATGGAGCTTTTGTGACTTCCGCGAACTCATCCGAGTGGTCGAAGAGGCTTATGGGTTTGACGGAGAAGAATATTGCCTGGTTCAATCGAGACTTGTTGGGTCGTGAGCTTATTTTTAGTTGTGGTAGCTTTCCTAATGTGCCTTTGATAGGGAGGAAAGGCGGTATCAATTACAATCCTTCTCTTGCTGTGAGACAATTCGGTTATGCTTTGAAAGGACCTCCTAAAGAAGTGGAAGTACAAGAATCTCTGTACTTCACAGGTGTAGCTGATCCCTGTATTTCGGCCCAATTCATGGACGCGGGGGGTAAGATTCACAAGGGAAAGCTTTCTTTGGGCAAAGGAGATTGTAGGGCCTACGACTCATACTCGGATTAGATTCAGAAGAGGGTTGAAGAGGTTTTGTTGCCGTTTCCTGTTGAAGCACCGTTGTATCCTTTAGTCATCGAGCCGCCTAAAATTGTTGATATCTCGAGATATACCAAGCTTTGGGCAGAGAAGGAAGCGTTGCACAAAGAGAATGAAGAGTTGAAGCAGGAAATCAGTCAGCTGAAACATGATAAGGGTGAAGCTGTGTATTTGGCTAAGACAAATGCAGAACTGTTGACCAAGTTGAAGGAAGAACTTGCATATCAGGTACAAGCACGTAAGCAAGTCGGTCTTGATCTGAAAAGAACTTGTGATGTTCTGAAGAGTAAGAAGGAGGATTTAGATAGAGCCTATCTGAAGATATCCAAATTCAATGCGCAGTGGAATGCCACTGTGACTGCCAACAAGAATAGAGAAGATCAGCTTCGTGTTCAGGTAGATAAGCTGAAAGCGCAATTCAAGGCTAAGGAGAGAGAGTTGTTGCTAGAAACATTCAGCAGGATTACGATCGAGCAGAAATACTAAGAGACTTTATCAGCACTTGAAGAGTTCAAGATCCGTGCAGAGGTGAAGAAACCAGGCTTGAAGATGCCTTCGGCGAAGATGCTTGGGAGGATCATTATCATTATCTATGGGATGTGATACACAAGAGGGATGTCCTTATCCGAGAATTGATGGAGAGACCAGACCATCCAGATACGAAGGAGATGCTCGAGGATTCTCGGGAGTGGCGTAGAGATCATGGCTACTAGGAGTTTTATCTTTTGTAGTTTCATTTGATTTTGTATCTTGATCATCACCAGAGATGTTGGATGAGATCAATGCTTCTTTGTATGTGGATATTTCTCATTTGGTTGTATTATTTCAGCTTTACTTGATATATGAGAAGTTTTATTGTAGTATTCTTATCCATCTATGTTGTTCTTGTTTATTGAAACCAGAATCAAGGGGAAAGATCTCCCTGTGCATACATAGGCATGTCTGCATTTTGCATCCTGCATCCTCATTTGCATTGCAGGTTGTTCTTGGTGGCCTTGTGTTCTTATCTCTGCTTGGTTTTCGTAGTTCAGGATTGAGGAATTCAGCTTCCACAGATACTCTACTCGAGGGAATCAGCAGAAGGTGATGGATCAGGTACAAGCGAAATTGCAGGAGGTTAGGGCTCGTATGGCCCAATTTATGGAACTGATGCAGATGGTCGCCAGTGGACAGGAGCAGTTGAGAACTCTCGTTCAGCCGTTGATAGCACGGGTTGATGAAGACGGTGTTCTGCACGAAGGGGCTAGTGCTGTTCATCCTCCGGTTGGTGGGTCTATTCCTCAAGGTATTCCTACTGTTGTTGTACCTCCAGGCGGAGGCGTTGCTGGTGAGAATGGTAATATCGTGGGTAATGGCAGTGTGTGCGCTGTGCACGGGGTTGCTGGTCCTCATTGGGAGGAAAATCAGGATGATATATTCTCTGTGAAAGATCTAGATGGTGGTTTGCCAACTGAAGCCGACCAACGTTTCAAACTGATTGAGGAGAAAATGAGGTCATTGGAGAATCAGAATTCTTTAGGCTTGGATATGTCTGATATTGGTTTAGTTCCTGGGGTTAGGATTCCCCCCAAATTTAAAGTGCCCGATTTCGATAAGTACAAAGGGACGAATTGCCCCAGAGCACACATTCGGGCCTACTTCAGGAAAATGTCTGTCTATTCCAGTGATGAGAAGCTGTTGATGCATTTCTTCCAGAATAGCCTGGCAGGAACCTCATTAGAATGGTATATAGGGCTTAAGAGGACCCATATTCGTAGCTGGAAAGATTTGGCTGAAGCTTTTGTGCGTCACTATCAATATAATAGTGATCTGGCACCCAATCGGGTACAATTGCAGAGTCTGTCGCAGAAGAATTCTAAGAGCTTTAAAGAGTACGCCCAGAGGTGGCGAGATCTGGCTACAAGGGTACAACCTCCTTTAGTTGAAAGGGAGTTGATAGACTTGTTTATGGCTTCGTTACCGGGTGTGTACTTCGAGAAGATGATAGGCTGCATGTCTGCAGGTTTCTCTGATTTGGTGGTTGCCGATGAACGAATTGAAAGTGGGATCAAATCTGGTAAGATTTCCAATGGTGGTAGATCCTCTTCGGGAGGAACAAATAAGTCGTATTCTGCAAACCCCAAGAGAAGGGAGGGGATGCAAATTCTACTTTGCACAAAGGTAAGGGGAGAGCTCAGTCTCGTCAGCATCATCAGGTTGCTACTGTGAATATTCTGGCCGCAGCTCCGCAACAAGGCAACGCTCAGCGTCCTTATCCTGCTAGGCGCCGGATGCCTGAGAGGCAGTTTACAAATCCTCCGATACCCTATTCTCAGTTGTTACAACGGTTGTTACAGTTACAATTGGTGCAGAAGAGGACCTTGGCTCCTCTCACAGGTATACCGCCTCCTGGCTATGATGCAAACGCTCATTGTGATTTTCACTCTGGCGCCCCAGGCCACAACATTGACCATTGTAAAGCTTTTAAGCATAAGGTCCAGGATTTACTCGATTCTAAGGCTATTAATTTCACCAATGAGGGGCCCAATGTTACTCAGAACCCGATGTCGGATCATGGGGTGGCAGCGGCCAACGCCGTTATTGAAGGTGAGAAGTTGAATCTGATAACTGATGTTGAAGATTTGAAGACTCCGCTGGGTTTTGTGAAAGCTTGTTTGTTGAAGAAGGGTGTATTTCCTGGTTGTTCTGCTGACTGCTCAGAATGTGAAGCGCAGCCTGAGGGTTGTGATCTTTTGAAGAGGGGTATTCAGAGGATGATTGACGAAGGTTGTCTGCAGTTTGACAAAGTCGTGAAGGAAGATGTTGTGAAAGAGGTGAGTAATGACGAAGTTGCCACTATTTCTATTCCATACCGGACTATCAATATTTCAGTGCCTGCCAGGCCAGCTCCGGTGACCATTATTATACCAGGGCCTATGTCGTACGAGAGAACTAGGGCAATCCCATGGAACTATAGGGGAGAAGTGTTTTGTAACGGACAGAAGCAAGAATGGATAGAATCGCCAAGCGGAAGTTCATCGGTTGAGAACATAGTTGGTGCTAGAGGTGTTACCAGAAATGGTAGGGTTTCTCTCCACCAGAGGTTGTTGTTGATAAGAATGACAGGGGTAAGCGTAAAGCGGTAATTGAAGAGAATGCTCAACCCCAGGTTGTTATTGATAATCTTTCGAAGGATACGGAGGAATTCATGAGATTAATTCAGAAGAGTGACTACAAAATTGTGGATCACTTGAATCAAACTTCGTCGAAAATTTCTATCTTGTCATTGCTGATGAGTTCGAAGGCGCATCGTAATGCTCTGTTGAAAGTTTTGAATGCAGCGTACGTACCCCAAGAGATTTCTGTCAATCAGTTGGAGGGGGTAGTCGCTCACGTGAATGCCGGTAATGGTCTCGGCTTTACCGATTTAGATCTGACTCCTGCTGGGAGGAATCATAATCGTGCTCTGCACATATCGTTGGAGTGTAGAGGATCTCTGATGTCACATGTTTTGGTTGATACATGGTCATCCCTCAATGTGCTTCTGAAGAAGGCATTGATAAAATTGGACATTCAGGGTTTGTTGTGCACGCCCAGTGATCTGGTGGTTAGGTCTTTTGATGGATCGAAGAGATCAGTATTTGGAGAAATCACGCTGCCTATTCAGATAGGGCTGGAGGTATTTGATGCGACCTTCTATATTATGGATATCCAGCCAGCATACAGCTGTTTGCTCGACTGACCGTGGATACATGCTGCTGGGGCAGTTACCTCAACGTTGCATCAAAAGCTGAAATACATGGTGGGAGGGAGCATAGTTACTGTATGCGGTGAAGAGGACATTATGGTTAGCCATTTGTCATCTTTCAAATATTTATAAGTGGATGGTGAGATCCACTAAACACTCTGCCTGGCCTTTGAAACGGTTCAGATTCAGGGGAAGTCTCCTGTAGCAGCCAAGGGTCTAGAGGTTTCAATGTCGTCGCTCAAGGAATCCCGTGCTATCATAGAATCTGGCTCGTCTCAAAAGTGGGGTCAAGTTTTCGATGTTCCTGTCAAGCAAGACAAGTTTGGCCTGGGATACAAACCTTCTGGTTCTTCTCAGATTCCAAGATACAGGGGGCCAGTTCAGTTCACCAGCAGTGGTGTGATTTTTGATCGGATCAATGTCGTTGAAGACGATGAAGGTGACAGTGACTATGACATGGATACCTGGATTCGTCCGTGTACTCCCGACCAAAAGCTGTGCAACTGGACTATTGAAGAAATCATTCATGTTACTGCTGTAGAGTAATGTTCATTTGTTTTGATTATGTTCAGTCCTGCGTTCTGCCCAAGACGTAGTGACCCATTTGTGGGGCCTTCTTGTTATTTACAGTTTATCATTAATAAAAGATGTTTCGCATTCAAATATTGTGATCCCTGTTTTTCTTGTTTTTGATTTGCATTTACATTTAATAGAAAAATGACAATGTGTTTTGTTTGTTGCATCACATAATAAACATAACATCCTCGTGCAGGTCTTTTCTATCAGATGCCATCGATTCAGGTTCAGCTATGACTTCGTATGACTTTGATAATCCCATTTATCATGCTAAAGATGAGACTGACGAAGACTGTGAACTACCCGAAGAGTTAGCCAGGCTTCTCAAGCAAGAGGAAAGGGTTATTGTACCTCATCAAAAGGATATTGAGATTATTAATCTGGGTACCGAGGATGACATGAAAGATGTTAAAGTGGGGGCTGCATTGGAAGACAGTGTCAAGAGAAGATTGGTTGAAATGCTCCGTGAGTATAAAGATATCTTCGCTTGGTCTTACCAAGACATGCCTGGGATGGATACAAATATTTTGGTACACCGGTTACCTCTCAGGGAAGATTGCTCGCCAGTCAAGCAGAAGTTGAGACGGACAAGGCCTGACATGGCAGTCAAGATCAAAGAAGAAGTTCAAAAGCAATTGAATGTTGGGTTTCTTGCTGTCACGAATTACCCTCCGTGGGTCGCTAATATTGTTCCTGTGCCTAAGAAGGATGGAAAGGTCGGGATGTGTGTTGATTATCGAGATCTAAATAAAGCGAGCCCGAAAGACGATTTCCCGCTCCCTCATATCGATGTGTTGGTTGATAACACCGCGCAGTATTCTGTGTTTTCGTTCATGGATGGCTTCTCTGGGTATAACCAAATTAAGATGGCCCCAGAGGACATGGAGAAAACTACTTTCATCACACCATGGGGGACTTTTTGCTATAAGGTGATGCCCTTTGGATTGAAAAATGCAGGGGCAACTTATCAGCGGGCGATGGTCACTTTGTTTCATGATATGATTCATCACGAGGTGGAATTCTATGTTGATGACATGATTGCAAAGTCACATACGGAGGAGGGACATCTGGTCGATCTTCTGAAATTGTTTGAAAGGCTGAGGAAGTTCAAGCTGAGGCTGAATCCTAACAAGTGCACCTTCGGGGTGAGATTTGGAATGTTACTGGGGTTTCATTGTCAGTGAAAAGGGTATTGAGGTAGATCCTGCCAAAATAAGAGCTATACAAGAAATGCCTGAGCCGAGAACAGAAAAAGATGTTTGTGGTTTTCTGGGGAGATTAAACTACATTGCAAGGTTTATATCTCATCTTACAGCCACTTGTGAACTAATATTCAAATTGCTGAGAAAAGATCAAACAGACAGGTGGAATGAAAATTGCCAGAAGGCATTCGAAAGAATAAAAGAGTATTTGTAGGAACCTCCAATACTCATGCCTCCAGTTGCAGGGAGACCACTGATCATGTATCTCACGGTTCTTGAGAATTCAATGGGATGTGTGCTCGGTCAACAGGACGAGTCAGGTAGAAAAGAGCACACCATCTACTATCTGAGTAAGAAATTCACCGATTAGGAGTCGAGGTACCCGATGCTGGAAAAAACATGTTGTGGACTCGCTTGGGCCGCAAAGCGTTTGAGACAGTACATGTTAAACCACATAACCCTATTGATTTCGAAGATGGATCCAAAATATGTCTTTGCAAAACAAGAACTCTCCGGAAGGATTGCACGTTAGAAAATGGTGTTAACAAAGTATGATATTCAATATGTTTCCCAGAAAGCCATTAAGGGAAGTGTCCTGTCGGAATATCTCGCGGAACAGCCGATTGAGGATTATCAGCCGATGAAGTTTGATTTCCCAGACGAAGATGTCATGTTTCTGAGAATGAAGGACTGTGATGAGCCTTTACCTAGCGAGGGTCCTGAGAGAGGATCTCAGTGGAAAATGGTTTTCGACGGAGCAGTCAATTCATAAGGTAATGGCATCGGTGCGATCATTACTACTCCTCACGGTTCTCATATACCGTTCACCGCCCGATTGACATTCGCTTGCACCAATAATGAAGCCGAGTACGAAGCTTGCATTATGGGTTTAGAAGAGGCCGTTGATATGAGGATTAAGAATCTGGATGTATACTGTGATTCAGCACTGGTCGTTAACCAAATCAAAGGAGAATGGGAAATTCGTCAGGCCAACCTGGTGCCTTATAGAGATTATGCAAGGAGACTGCTGCCTTTCTTCGATAGAGTTGATTTTCATCATATGCCGAGGGCTGAGAATCAGATGGCGAATGCCTTGGCCACGCTTGCTTCGATGTATAAAGTGAATTTCTGGAATGAAACTCCTGCTATCACCATCATGTGTCTTGATAGACCTGCTTTTATGTTTGCCGTTGAGAAAGCATCCGATGGAAAGCCTTGGTATTTCGATATCAAGCATTTTCTCAAGACTCAGGAGTACCCATCTGGGACATCTATCAAGGATAAGAAAACTCTGAGGAGGTTAGCTGGTAATTTTATCTGAATAAGGACGATGTTCTTTACAAGAGAAATTTCGACATGGTCTTGTGGCGTTGTGTTGATGAACTTGAAGCAAACCTGTTGATGGAGGAGGTCCACGAGGGTTCTTTTGGTACTCATGCCGTGGACATGCAATGGCTAGAAAATTGTTGAGATCTGGGTATTATTGGATGACTATGGAGTCCGATTGTTTCAAATATGCCAGAAAATGCCATAAATGCCAGATTTATGCGGATAAGGTGCATGTGCCACCAACTCCCCTGAATGTGTTGACATCTCCTTAGCCTTTTTCCATGTGGGGAATCGACGTAATTGGAAAGATTGAGCCGACTGCTTCTAATGGGCATCGCTTCATCCTGGTCGCGATTGATTACTTTACGAAGTGGGTAGAAGCAGCGTCCTTCGCTAACGTCACGAAGCAGGTGGTCGCCAAATTCATAAAGAAGGACATCATTTGTCGTTATGGTATTCCAAAGAGAATCATTACTGATAATGGTTCAATTTTGAATAGCAAAATGATGAAGGAACTGTGTCAGAGTTTCAAGATCGAACATCATAATTCTTCTCCATATCGTCTGAAGATGAATGGTGTTGTTGAGGCAGCTAATAAGAATATCAAGAAGATTGTGCAGAAGATGGTTGTGACCTATAAAGACTGGCACGAGATGTTGCCTTTTGCTCTTCACGGTTATCGTACTTCGGTGTGTACATCAATCGGGGCAACTCCTTTCTCACTGGTGTATGGTACGGAAGCAGTCCTGCCATTAGAGGTTGAGATTCCTTCTTTAAGGGTTTTGTCGGATGTGAAGCTTGACGAAGCTGAATGGGTGCGAACCAGGTTGAATCAGCTGAGCTTGATTGATGAAAAGAGATTAGCAGCCATTGTGCATGGTCGGTTGTATCAGAGTAGGATGAAGAAAGCCTTTGATCAGAAAGTGCGTCCTCGGTACTTCCAGACGGGTGATTTGGTATTGAAAAGGATCCTTCCTCCTCAGACAGATCACAGGGGAAAATGGACTCCTAATTATGAAGGTTCATATGTGGTAAGAAAGGTTTTCTCTAGTGGAGCCTTATTACTATCTACTATGGATGGTGAAGATTTTTCGTCCCCTGTGAACGCGGACGTGGTTAAAAAATACTTTGCTTAAAAGAGACCCGCTGGACACAAAAAGAAAGTCCAGGCAAAAAAGGGGCATCCCGGCGAACCATAAAAAGAAAAGGTTCGGGCAAAAATTAGGGATAAAAGTAAAAGATGTAAACCCGTAAAGTTGAAAACCTGAAAAGGCAACTTGGCAAAAATGGGTATCCCGATGGATTAAAAACCCGAAAGGGCGATCCAGGAAAAAGTTAGGGATTAAAAAAAGCAAATGATCACGGTCCGCGTTCGATCTGTAAGCTTGTGAACAGTTATCCCGAAGGAAAGGAATCAGTCCAGTCAGTCTTGTTAGAAGGTGAAGCAAAGGGAACATCGAAGACATACAGGTCATAGCTGAATCGACACATGGTGGTTGTCTGTTTCCACATTGCTGACATGTGTATTGTATTTGTTTTCTTGTTTTTGAGCAATTACCTCTTTTCAGGAATTGCATCTGAATTGTAATTTTCCTATTTACAGGCCCTTTATCAATAAAATATTCACTTCAGTCAAAGAGCTTTCTTTTTCTCGTCCATTTTACTGTTCTGTTTGCGAAATGTCTGTTATTTTGGTAAACATTGCAGGTGAAAGCAAGAGGCTGTACAGAGTCTAACGAAAGCGCTAACTTTTCTTGATCAGTAGGTATCATGAATGGTAACTGAGGTAACCATTTCGCATGTAGAGCATTTATGTTGTTTTTCTTTGTTGTAGGTCAACAGGGTTATCACAATAAGGGGAACTTCCCTTATCCTTAGCAGTTCAAGTCGTAGCAAGTAGCAGTTGTTGTCGGCCGAGTATTCTCAGTGAGTATGATGTTTCCGGCAGAATGGGCTTGGTTCCAGCAGGTAAGTGCAGTCAGGCATGAGCAAGAGAGAGGCTTGTTTCCCCTAGCAAAGATTTCGATTCAGTGAAGAGGTCAGCTCATTCCCCGGAAGAGTTGCATCCTCTCCGGCAGATTCCGATTATCAGGTTTGAAATGTTAAATCCCCACAGAACAAAGCTTTCTCTTCGTGAGAAAGTGAGTCCCCGGAAGGGCGGAGTTTGTTCTCAGCGGAACATGATAGAGGTGTTTCCCTCAACGGTAGGATGGTTTGTACACCAGTTTTCTTCTCCAACGGAGGCAACGACGGTGGTTTCCTTTCCCCATGGATTTGGTTCAGGATTGTCTCCAGCAGAGTGCAGTGCTGATTCTCTCGATAGAGTAAGTGGTAGAACAGGAGTTTGGGTTTTCCCCAGCGGATTCAAGTTTCCCGTAGAGTAGGAGTATCTGATATTCCTCGGCAAGACAGGTTGATATTTGATGTAATCCCAAGCAGAGCGGATTTTCTCCCCGAGCAGGATGGAGTTTTCAGGAATGCTATTCAGGGCAAGTCTCTTGAGCAGGATAAAGTCAATCTTCGGCGGTTGATTTTTGTTCCCCGCGGAGAGGGTTTTCGCAGCAGAAGAGGTGTGATTTAAGCATCGAATTGCTTGTGTCCCCGCAGAGTTATTCAAGTTCCCAGAAGATTTAATCCCCGACGGTATGGATTTCTCTTCCCGAAGCAGATTTTTTCTCCCCAGCAGAGTGGGTATCTTTTCTCCCTAGCATTTATTTTGATGGGTTGGTTCTGTTACATTTGCATTTTGCATTAGCATCCTCCCAAATGCGTAGCATTTCCATTTCGTATGGAGCATTACACCATTTTCAAACATATGCATCTGAAGCATAAGCCAGGTTTGGTGTTTTGGGATTGGATACCTTTTTTCGGCAGAGATTGTTTGAATCAAGGGGCTTTCGTGTTATCCACGTCTGGATGGATTTTTGGGTTGTTGATTTTATCTGATTCTTCCCATCTAGGTAGTTTGGGTGAATGTTCTAGCTTTCCCTAGGAGAGTCGCTTGCGAGTATTGCTTTCCCTGGTCAAGCTTATGGTTCTTCTCCAACGGAGTTGTTCCGACTTTTGGTTGGTCATCATTGTTTATTTCAACTTTTGGTTGATGACCCAGTGGCGCTTGGATGTTATTCCAACTTTTGGTTGGTACCCTCCTGCATGATTCAGATGATTGATTGTATTTGGTGATCCCAACTGTTGGTTGGTAATCTTAGGGCTTCCCCGAGCGGAGTCTTTATTTCAACTTTTGGTTGATAATCCTTGTTGTTCTAACTCTTGGTTAGTGGTCGTTGTTCTAACTTTTGGTTAGTAGCCTTTTATTTCAACTCTTGGTTGATAATCCGGGATGATTATCTCAACTCTTGGTTGGTAGTCTTCTGTGGTGGAGTCAGCTTCGTGTAGCGTCTCCCCAGTCATCCTATCTCTTGGTTAGCAGCTTTTGATCGATGAGTACTTTTCCCAGCAATCCTAACTCTTGGTTAGCAGCTTGTGTTCTGACCTTGGATCAACGAGATTTCATGGTGATTCTAACTGTTGGTTAGTACCTTTGTTTTCCCAACTTTTGGTTGGAAGTTTTCCCCTGCGGTTGTCCCAACTCTTGGTTGATATTCCCCTATCCCCAGTAGGTTTGGTCTGGGACGTCTGTTGTTGTTCCAACTTTTGGTTGGTAGTCTTCCTTTTTCCCCTGAAGAGTCGTTATCTCAACTCTTGGTTGATAAGAAGATTTGGTGTTTTCAACTTTTGGTTGATAGTCTTCCCTTTATTCCTCAGGCAACGTCGTTATCTCAACTTTTGGTTGATGAGGAGATTTGGCATTTTCAAACTTTTGGTTGGTGGTTAGGGTTTCTCCGGTATGGTCAATCATGGATGTCGGTTTGTTTTCCAACTTTTGGTTGGTAGCCTTGGATTCCCCGGTGAGGGTGCCGTATCCGGTATGGTCGATTTGTTAACGTTATTCTGACTTTTGGTTGGTAACCTTTGTTCTCTGGTTGTTGATTCCGACTTTTGGTCAGTATGCCTCCTCAACAGAGTCGTGGATTCTGACTTTTGGTTGGTAGGGGTGGTGTTATCCCCCGATAATGACTCTTATCCCATCTTTTGGATGATGCAGTTAGATTGTTGGCCCGCGATGGATGTGGACTCCCTAGCGAGGTCTTCTCGTCGTGAAAGTTCTGGTTGGTGTTGTGGTAGTACAGACTTTTGGTTGGTGGTGTTTGGGTTCTTATCCCATCTCTTGGATGGAATTATTTGATTGTAGTCTTATGGTAGATGCTTGTTCTCCACAGAGTCGTCTGATTGGTCTACTCTTTCCCCAGTGGAGTCTCCCCGAAGCTGTTTGGTTACTTTCTTATTCCCCAGCAGGGTTTGTTCCAACTCTTGGTTGATATTCTGAGTTCGCTATCCCGACTCTTGGTTGGTATCCTCCGGGCGTTTTCCCGACTTTTGGTTGGTATCTTTTGGATGAATTTCAGATTATATTGATTGTTATTCCTAGCGCGTCGTTTTCCGACCCTTGGTTGGTAGTCGCTGTTCTGCATTCCCGCGGGGTGCAAATTTCCGGGTTCTTTGATATTCAATCACTTTGTACTTTGAATGGTTGAAAGCGGATGCTTTTCCTCCCTTCAGGTCCAAGTTGTTTGAATAAGGGCAGCTGTAGCACCCCAAAATTTGCCTTCTTGTTTTATACTTGGCTTATGTTTAATTTTCGCATTTAGCATTTTGCATTGCATAGCATTCGGTCTCGAGGCATGGGATCAAGGCGTTCATGTGGCTCAGGTGCATTTTGGAGCAAGAGATTGAACAGCAAATAAAGAGCATCAGAGCTTCGGCATTTGTTTTGCCCAGCAATCGAGCGATTGATTTTATTCTGTTTTGCAGGTTAATTCCAGATCAGAAATCAGCATTTAGGCTCATAACAAGTATTTTCCCAGTGACAACGGTAAAAAATGAGGTTTAGCAGCTAAACAGAGCTCCAAACAGCAGGAAACGAGCAAACAGACAGATTTCCCTCCAAAAGGCGCCAAAATTCAAATTTTGGAGGTGTTAATCGGTTAACCTATATGGTTAATCGATTAACCAAGGCAAAATTAGGGTAAATAGGGATTTTTGAAGGTGTTAACCAATTAACCTATATGGTTAATCAATTAACCAATGCAGATTTTGCCATGTACGTGAATTTTCAAGTGGATTTGCTTTGGGGTCCAATTTTGATCACTTGAAAGCCCATTTTTTCACTTTGGGAAGGATCTAGAACATCATTTGAAATTTGGTTAAATTTTATTTCCCTCCAAAATCCCAAACCTCATTCCATACCATAATTTCCAAACCAATTTCCAACCCTTGCTTTGGATCCCATACCAAGAGAGTATTTAAATGATTTTACTCCAAAGCAAGTCATTCTAACCTTCATAATTTCCATTTCAAGTTCAGAGTTGATCAATTCTCTCTCAATTGTCTCATTTTCCACCATAGCCAAAACCTTCACTCAAAGCTCATTTCCCTTGGAACTATTGATTCTTCATTGGAATCAATAGATTCTTGAGCATAATCCTCCATTTACTATCATCATTTGATCAATTCTCATCTTCATTTTTCGTGCAAGTTCAGATCTGGATTTTGAGGTGATCGTAGAAGTGCTTATTTGGAGTAATTTGGCTTAATTGTGAAGGATCTTCATTCATACATCATCAATTAGCTTGGATCTTGAAGTATTCCAGACTTCTTTGCTTAGATCTACACAATTACAGTTGAATCAACAATTACCGAATCAATTCTCCGATTCGTAGGTTGGATTTCTAATCCGATTTAATTTTCGAGCTTATTTGCATGTTTACCATGTTAATCTTCATATTCGGTTGAATTGTGATTGATTTGAGTTGTTTGATCCATGGTTGATTTGTTTGCATGTTGTTTAAATCATGATTTTCTGGTTTAAGTTCGTGAATAAGTGATTATGCGATCATCCGGTTGATCAGATAAGTGCTTATTTACTGGAAAGTGATTCTGTTTGCTGTTTTTCTGCTTCTGGTACAGTGTTAACCGGTTAACGTATATGGTTAACCGGTTAACCAACTCAAATATTCAAATTTTTAAAGTTTTCAGAGTGTTAATCGATTAACGCCTGGTGTTAACCGATTAACACCTACGAATTTACAGATTTTCAGCTGTTTTACACAGGTTAACCGATTAACCGTATGTGTTAACCGATTAACACTGTGCCAGAATGCCATATTTTGATGTTTTCTTGCATGATCGCGTACCGGTTTGATTCGAATCATCATAGATCAATGTGATGCATTAGGATTGAATTGTTTTGGATATCTGATGTTGTTTGTGTTTGTTTAATCATAATGTTGCTGCCATGTAGGATCATTCTTTCAATTATTTGCATGTTTGTATGTGGTTCGAGTCGATCATTTGTTTGCATGTTCGTATTCTTTCATCTCTTGTTTTCTACACATGTTTGCATCATTCTTGCATCACTGTTGAGGTCGATACGTGCTTGTGGTGGCTGCTGCCCCACACACTTTTCCTCCCTCCCACCATTCTAATTGTGCATTTTTCATGTTTGCATTTATCTACTTGTGATTGATTCTTCCTTTGTTCTTCTTGTGCTTTCTTGCCATGATCCCCATAGGATTCCTAGTCCCTCCGTTTAGGATGGGAGTAGGAGAGACATTAGGTGCTCAATCCAAGTATGCTAACATTAGGGTAGATGTTTCCCCTTTTTATACAAACTTTAGGATTACTTTGCATGACAACGTTAGGGCCGAGTTTCCCTTAGACCTTTCGTGCGTCTCTCTTTTCATCTCAAAATCATGTTAACTCATTTAATAAAGGCGATAAACGTTGCGCGCTACGAGCCTTAAGCTACATGGGGAATGATGAGTGAGGGATCTCCTCTCGCTTATCTAGAATGTTTAGTATCTGTCCCGTTTGGGGGCGATATACGACGCATCCGCCTCCGTGTCATAGTCTTTAGTGCAACGTGAATTACAAACCGAATTAATTCACTTCACTAAAAAAATACAAAACAAATTCAAACCTTTTTTCCTTCAGAATTAATCGGAACTTCTTTTTTCAGAGAAAGAGTTTTGTTAAGCTTCGATTCTACCGCAAACAGGCTTCGTCCCTAACTGCTGGAATCACTGTTTAACCCTACTCGATTAAAACACTTAATCAACCTGTAGTTTCGTGTCTTCCCGAATTACGTTTGCTCTGATCTTTCATACTAGATGAAAGTACGTAGGCACAAGACGCGACGTCTTGGCGAGCAACCATCCCCCCTTCTCTCCCGTAGTTAGCCGAACTACGTTGACTCTGATCTTTCATACCAGATGAAAGTACGTAGGCACAGAGACGCGATGCTCTGCCAAGTCTTTCTTTTCTTTTCTTTTTGTCCTGAAGCCTGTAGCGTAGATAGTTTAAACACACCCTTAGATAGACAACAAGCGTGGATCCCGTCGAGTACGACGGACGTGAGGGGTGTTAATACCTTCCCCTTGCATAATCGACTCCCGAACCCAGGACTTGGTAGCGATGACCTCGTCTTTTCCCTTTTCGTCAGGTTTTTCCGATCGTTTCCTTTCCCTCTCTTTGGGATAAATAACGAAAGGTGGCGACTCTTCTGTTTTTTCCGGGTGTTTTTCGCAGTTGCGACACACTTCTCAGAGCAGAATCTACAAGAGCATTGCAACTGCAATATACAACATCTTTGGATCTTTCTGATTGTGATCAGATACAGATGCATACTTGCTTCTTCAATATGCTTTGTTTGCTTTCAGATCAGATGCACTACTCAAAGTATAATCCAAAGGAGCATTGCAACTGCAATATCCAGCGTCCTTGGATCTCTCTGATCGTGATCAGATGCATAAGCAAACTAGCTTCTCCCATAAGCGCTTTATGACACGTCACACATAGTAACTCTTATATTGTATTAGTTGCACACGTTGATGTTGTTTGTTTGATCTTATATATTTAATTATCATGATCTGCACATTACAAACATTAGAAGATAAAATGGTTCTTTCACAAATACTTAATTGTTATCATCAAAACATAGAGATAATCCTGTAGAGACAAATCTTGCTCTTACACACAAGTTGGAATTAAGTCGTCAGGCTGAGACTAAAGATCATCAATGATCAATTTGTTTTCAATCAGAGATTTTAGGCAGTAAAGATGATTATGACCAGGTTGTGATTCAATGATTGGAGGTTGAGATAGATTCATATTCTCTCAAAGACGGTTCCGTATCCACTCTTATCCTTTTTCCCAATTGTCCATTTTTTCAATTTTTCTATCCATTTCGAGATTCGTATTACAAATTCCCTTCAATTCCAAGTTCCAATTTTAAATACTCCAAAAAATATATCATATCCATCTTTCTAATTCAATTTCCACTGGCAAAAATATTTCTAATTCCATTTTTTTTTCAAAAAAAGTCATTACTAATTTCATTTCGAATAATGTATATCCTCTTGTTTCTTTCTAATTCATGACATAAAGTTTTGACTTCCATAATCTATTTTAATTTTCAGGTCCATAACTGATCAATTTCTTTTGATGTTTTTTTATGGAAGTAAGAAGGGGAGCTTAATTACATGGAACTCTTTTGTGGGTTTGCACTAGTGTGTGGAAGCTTTAAGTACTTTAGGAAAATGCAAGGTGTTGGCGTGTCTTGATTCATGTTTGTTGTAAAGTGGAAAGAGATACATGGGCATGCTTTGAAAATATGTGTTGATACAAATGGATATTTGGCAACTACTATGATTGAAATGTGAATGAAATGTGGTTATGTTGCAGTAGCACGATGTGCTTTTGATTGGTGGATACAAAATTTGGTGAGCTTGCATTTTGGAAGGCATTAACAAAAGGGTTAATTGCCAATTGAAAACAGTTTCCAAAAGTCACTGGTGTTAGCAGTCGCATGAGAAGTGCATTGATTACATAAAAAAAAAAACTTGAAAGGAAAAGTTCATAACACAAGAGTTTTCTACATATGGAATGATGTCTCTCTGCTATATAAAAAAATTTCATTAAATCAGTGGTTCAACATCTCTTTCATTGTGAATCCGCAGCAATCGAAACAAGGAATCAAGCTTGCATGTTATTGGCCGAGTGACTTTTCCAGATTTGCAAAATAATGAAACGATTCATGTTACGCAAAGCTCCACAGCCATAACACTGAACATGCTGCTCTTTCTTCCACTATTCACCAAACTTGTACATGTGAAACTCAAAAGCAAAAAACCATCCGTGCAAAGCCATGACTCCCGCAAACCATCACGCCAACAAAAGTCCCGAGCCATACAGGTGTATATATGCAGCAACAATAACAAGGCAAGAAACATGTCACGCATGATTTTCAAAGATGAACATACAATTCAAAACCAAGTAAGAATCAAAACAAGATGCGATCAGTTCACAAAAATAGTGATACTACTATGACTACCAAAACATAAACAATGGTCGTTAACACTATTAGTAGATTTATCATCTTGCCATGCATTGAGATGATGAGAGAACAAGAGAAGTTCAAACAAGAAAACTTCATAAATCAGATCTATAGCAAAGTAATGTCATAGTTCTAATGCTTGTGCTACTAAAGCTTCACCAATGTGTTTTATTTAGATCCTCATCACTCATGACTAAATAATTTATAACACTATGGTAGTGCAATACATGTGAGGTCTATTCATTTAGAATCACAAGGCCTAAAGGATTGACATCCTTGATCAAATTCCACGAGATAAAGTTTTCTCCAAGTTATTTACCTTTGTGCCAAGGAGTCCATGACCTCATGATTCCTTGTCTTTGCCAAACCTTCATGTACAAACAAAAGCATATTGATATATTGATTCATGGAAGAAAAAACAAAAGTAACAAAAAAAAGCAAAATCATCTTCAATCAAACAAAACCACGTCAACATAGTAAGAAAGTGAAAAAGATTGTATTTACGCATGGTAAAAAAAACTCACAGAAAATTATCCATTTTAGAAAGACAATAGCAATACTAGCAAGTTTCAAGTTTTTCTTCATTCTCGTATCATGCTTTAGTTGAAGGCTGAGAGGGCATCCTGGAGTTTTGGGATTGAGGATGAATGAAGTTGACTTCATGTTTGCTTGCCCTAAACCAAAATAAATTATACGCATCAGATGGGATTCATAGAAGAATACACGGAGCATATTATTCACGAGAAAACAGAACAAAGATCATAAGGTCACTTAAACATTTCAAAGGGGAGAGTTGTTTTAAGTCAAAATAAAAACTCCCACATCAGCAATTCAGGGGCAGTTAAAATTGTGAATACACGCAGTAAATCCAATTGAAATTAACATGTTCTAGAGAGAATTTATTTGCACTACAGACAAAAAGCAAAAGATGAGTCATTGTTACCAAAATCCCACAGAATCCGCAGTGGTACGAATAACCCCTAACGGTATTCATTTTTACTCAGCGCATCTCATCAGACCTCGCATAATTTGATTCCCCTCACACATATCAATTGGCCCTATAAATGATACTGCTACCACCATTCAAAGGGGGTGGCGAAAAAAGAAGGTAGTATTTCATGAGCACAACCCTAATCATAAAATAAAAAACTCGTTTTTGTTAGAACATAGATTGGTGTTTAATATATCTCATTGTTTTGATGATAACATAAATGAAATTTTGTATAAAGGAAATATATACTCTAATTGTGTTTAAGTAATTTTGTTTCAGATCTTAAATTATATATTCATCTGGAAGCAAAAATTACATCTGCAACTGAAAAGAACGTTAAGACTCTGAGCGTTAGAAGCAACATTTCAGAAGACTCTGAGCGCTGCCTGAAGAGACTCTGATATGCTACAGATGACTCTGAGTGAAACTAAGAAGAATTTGAGTAAAGAGCGTACAACATTGTTTCAGAAGACTTTGGAAGTACTTCACGCTGCAAGTACAGAGGCTCTGATATTCAACTCTGCGCTGATTGTAACATTCACGCTTAAGCACTATTGTTGCAAGACTCAGATTTGAAGAACAAGGAACTATATTAGAGGATCTGATGTTAGTATTAATTGAAGGATATATTTATTCATTTGAAAAGATGCCAGCTCAAAGAAAAGATCCGTTGCTAATCCCAACGTCTGCTCCAACGGCACTATTCCTCATTTATGCATGACACAAGAATTCAGACACAAAGCACATGTCTGAACATTCCTCTTCCTGGAAAGGAAAAGTCAATAGAAGACAAAAAGGCAGCAGAGGCAGCAGAACATACAGCAATGCATATTCTTTGAGATAAGGATTTGAAGTAGTATTTAAACAAGCTTCAGCATCTTTCCAATGTTGACGAATCATTTAAAAGAAAAACAACTCACAAGCTCTCATTCAAATATTCTTCAAGCTTAATAGTTTTCATATTCGTTCTTAATTTTGTGTAAACATCACTGTTGTGATATAGCTTGTTAGAAGCAAAACCTTAAACACAAATTGTTAGTTTAAATCTTTTGTAAAAAGAATTCCTTAAGAAGACCAAGTTGTGGTCAGAATTTCTTGAGAAGACTAAGACTGTTGGTCTTAGTGGTTAACACTGTAATCAGTTTGATTTAGTGGATTAAGTCCTTCTTGAGAAAGGCAAATCACCTTGGTAGGGTGGACTGGAGTAGTTTGAGTTCAAACGAACCAGGATAAAAATACCTTGTTATTTTCTATCTTCCAATTTGTTTTAAAAACCCTTATTCAACCCACCCCCCCCCCCCCCTCTTCTAAGTGCTTTTCTCACCTTCAGGTTTATTTAAGAATTGCCCAGAGTTTTTTTATTAAAACTCTGAAGTAGTCTGACCTAAAATCTAGCTTCTCTCACGAAGAAGTAGGAAAAGACAAAGGGTTCAGTGAGAAGAAGAAGGAGAGAAGCAAGTAAAAATAAAAGAAGGTCCAGAGTGCCTACCCATACGCGATTTGAAGAGAACGTCAAGAGGTAACTTTCTTGAACTTTGTAGCTCCGTTGAATCCTTGCTTATTGTCGCCTCCTGAGGTGTTTGAAGTGTACATTTATGATTGTTTCTGGTTGATTTTGCTTGTTTAGCTTATTATTGGCTTGTTTCAGAAATTAGGGTTTATTTGGGATTATTGTCTATTGAAGCGATTTAGGGTTTTTCAGAGAAGTTTAGGTTCAGATTCGGGATAATGAAGGAATTTGGTTTAGGGTTTTAGTTAGAAGTTTTTGGTTTGGAGGTGTTTTTGCCAGAGAAGACGGCGACGAACACCACACGCCACCATCTTCTCTGGCCAGCTTTCGGTTTCCGGTGAGAGGTACGGGTGGTAGAGGAGAGAGGGGGCTAGGTTTAGAAGAAGGTGAGGATGTTTGAGAGAGAGAAAGAGAGGGTCAGATTGTGATGAGTATATTGCAACCCTGGCCTCTCTTTTCATCTCCCCTGCCACGGGGCAGCCTTTTGTTGTTAGTGTCAGTGGGTGTCGGTGACAAGTGTCATCGGCCTTGGATACTTCCTATTCCACACGGCTCTCTCTCTGCTTCCTTACCATGCGCATGCGTGTAACATATGTTGATCAAGAGTCAAGATTGACTCACGTGGAAGATGGACGACCCAGATTTCGCCTTTGAGTTAAGGGTCTGATTGAAGACCACGGTGGACCTCTCCTAGGTTGGGCCTCAGTCTTGCTGGGCCTGGAGAGTTCCGTTTCCACACCCCCATTCTGGGCAGTTTCCTGGCCCATGTAGTTTAGTGGTTTGTTTTTTAGTTATTTTATTTTATTTATTTAATACTTTGTTTATTAATAATAAAATGTGTAAATTACCTTTTTGTTTAGAAAATGTTCAGATTAATAAAACAAATATTTATTTATTTATTTATTTATTTTAAATATTTGTATAATAATTAGTTATTTTCTCTTAGTTAATTTTATCAAATAATTATACTTAAATTAATTATTTTTGCTTATTAAATTTTAAAAAAAACAAACGATTTTTTTTTAAATTGACTCCTAACTTTAATTTTTAGATTTGTTAATTAGTATAATCGTATAACTCAATTAGTTTTTTTTATTTAAAAAAGGAGTCAATCATAAAATTACCTTTTAATTTCCTCTTAACATAAGCTTATTAGGTTACTAATTAATTAAATTGTTTGGACTAACGACTTTGCCTTTTTAATTGTTTATGTGACGTTTATACACTTTGTTCTTGTGCGCTTAATCATGTCTTAATTATGTTCATTATGTGCTTATTCAAAACCCATTTTCAAACTAATACATTGATTCTCAAATCAAGTCATTTCTCAAATACCTTGTAAGCCGATTGTTTTCACGATCGCCATCAACCGTATAGCCTCCTCTTGAGTTTTGTACAACGACGCTTGTTACACTCTTCACATACATGCTTGTTTGAATGAATTGTTTATAAGATTAAAATCAATGTTTTTCAAAAGAAACCAATAAACTTGATTCAACGTCAAGTATTTTCCCAAAAAATGCACTTAACCACTAACTTCTCAAAGCATACTTGATTCATATCAAGCCATCTTACCCTCTTGTAAGTTGAGCGTTTTCGCCTCGCCATCAACCTCATCCTATACCCATAGGATCTCCCTTTCAGTAGTTCAACCTTATTCGTTTTATACGCAAACTTAAACCTCGACTCACATCGAGTATTTTTATCAAAGTAAACTTAATATACTTAACCATATTAAAACACAATTTTATTAAAAGAGGAAAAGGGAGTTGGAATGGAATCTTCGATTCCTCTTCCCGATTGTTGGGGCCCGAGGAGCCTTTCTTAAGTTCAAACAATTGTCTTCTATAAAAAACTTTACAATGCAACTCTGCATCAAATCATTTCTATAATAAACGAATTCAAAACCTGTTTTCCTACTACTTAGATGAAAAGGATAGAGAGTCAAGTCTTTGACTCACTCTCCCGATTACTTGGGTCCGAGGAGTATTTCTTAAGCCTCGAGTAGTCGTCATTCATAAACTAATTTAACTATACCGAAATCCTTTCATACTTAAGGTTGAAAAATAGAGAGATTTGAATCTTCAACTCACTTTCCCGATCACTTGGGCCCAAGGAGCCGTTCTTAAACTTCGAGTGATCGTCACCCGATCAAAATACAAACACATTAATCCAACTTCTTACCACTGTGCGATTAAACTTTTTTCCTAAAAGAACATTGTTTAGTCCCTTTTTCCGCGCATATGAACTAGTGTTTCAGCCTCCCCTAGTGAGCAGACAAGCTAATGTTTAGCAGTTAGAAAGTGATTTAAACGATTGTTCATAAAATACACCAATCGATCGTAGTCCCACGAACTACAATGCTCTGACTTTTCCATTGTACGAGGGAGTACGTAGGCACAAGGGCCCTAATCCTTGGCGAGAACCCTATCTTAAAACCAAATTTTCCCCTTAGTAGGCAAACCCTTTAGAAGATAAACAAACTTAGCTAACTTCTCTCACGAATCGAATCAAGAGGTTCCCGTTGAGTACAACAAACGTAGAGGGTGCTAATACCTTCCCTCTTATGTAATCGACTTCCGAACCTAGAATTTGGTTGCAATGACCATGTTCTTATCTCTTTAAAGGTTTTATTGATATTTTCCTATTCCTTCCTTGGAATGAATAAAGTTTGGTGACGACTCTGTTCGAACGTTTTTTCCGCGTCCATCGCAAGGATCATATTTTTCGAGGTACGACAGCAGCCTATCAACTTCTCAAAATACACACCAGGCAGTGAAGCCAGGAACATATCGATCAGTTCTCTTTCCACCATAGAAGGTTGCACCCTCGCTGCTAAGTCTCTCCATCTTTGGGCGTACTCTTTGAAACTCTCAGTATTCTTCTGCGAAAAACTCTACAATTGTACCCTGTTCGGCGCTAGATCACTATTATACTGATAGTGACGAACGAAGGCCTCGGCCAATTCTTTCCAGCTACAGATATGAGTTCTCTCAAGCCCCCATATACCATTCCAAAGACGCTTTTGCCAGACTGTCTTGGAAAAATGCATTAACAGCTTTTCATCATTGGAGTACGCATATATTTTTCTGAAATACGCTCGGATGTGTACTCTAGGACAGGTCGTCCCTTTGTACTTGTCAAAATATGGTACCTTAAACTTGGGGGGATTCCTGACCTCAGGAACTAGACCAAGATCTGACATGTCAAGACCCAGAGAGTTCTGATTCTCGAAAGACTTTATCTTCTCCTCGATCAGTTTAAACCTTCTGTCAGCTTCAGTTGGCAAAACATCCTCCACGTCTTTCACGGAAAAGACATCATCCTGGTGATCTTCCCAATGAAGGTCAGCAACCCCGTGCATAGCGCATACACTCCCACCAACAACATTACCATTTTCATTCACAGCACCTCTGCCCGGAGGTATGACGACAGTAGGAATACCCTGTGGAACAGACCCACCAACCATTGGAGGAATAACACCAGATCCTCCATGCAAAACGCCCTCTTCGTCGACCCGTGCTATCAACGGTTGGACCATAGTTCTCAATTGTTCTTACCCATTAGCAACATTCTGCATCAGCTCCATAAACTGGGCCATTCGAGCTCTGACTTCCTCCAATTCATCTTGAACCTGATCCATTACTTTTTGCTGATTCCCTCGAGTTGGATATTTGTGGAAACTGAACTCCTCAATCCTGTTACTGAAGAAAACCAAGCAGAGATAAGAATAACAGGCCACTGAGAACATCTGCGATGCAAATGAAAATGCAGGATGCAAAATGCAAACATGCCTATGTATTTATAGGGAGATCTCCCCCTTGATTCTAGTTTCGATAAACAAGAACAACAGAGATGGACAAGAATACCACCAATATCTTCTCATATATCAGGTAAATTTGAAACAATACATAACAACAAATGAGAAAGATCCAAATACAAAAAGGTACTGATCTCATCCAACAGACCTGATGATCATCAAGATACAAAAGAAAAGAAACTACTGTAACATATCAGAAGATAATCCTCCTCGGCAATCATGCTCTTTGCTCCAGGCCTCAGCCTCCTTAAGCATCATCTTCGTATCTGGATGGTCTGGTCTGGCAACCAACTCTCTAATGAGGATGTCCCTTCTGCGTATCACATCCTGGAGATAATAGCAATAATCTTCCCAAGCATCTTCGCCGAAGGCATTTTCAAGCCTGGGTTTCTCCACACCTGGTCCGATCTTGAGCTCTTCAAGCGCTGATAAAGTCTCATGGTATTTCTGCTCAAACGTGTACCTACGGGATGATTCCACCATTACTTCTTTCTCCTTGGCCTTGAGTTGCGCCTTCAGCTTATCAACCTGAGCGCGAAGCTGATCCTCCCTATTCTTGTTAGGGGTCAAAGTAGCATTCCATTTCTCATTGAATATGGATATCTCCAAATACGCTCTGTCTAAATCCGCCTTCTTATGTTTCAAAATGATGCAGGTGCTTTTTAGATCCTGACTGATCTGCTCTCGTACCCTGATCTGCTCGGCTAGCTCTTTCTCCATCTTGGTCAATGATTATGACTTCGTCTTAGCTAAATAAATAGCTACACCTTTATCATGCTTCAGCTGACTGATTTCCTGTTTTAACTCTTCATTCTCTTTGCGCAACTCTTCCTTCTATGCCTAAAGTTTGTTGTATCTCAGGATGTCGATCGTTGTAGGCTGCTCAACTATCAGGGGATACAATGGTTCTTCAACAGGGAATGGCAATAGTACCCTTTCAACTCTCTTCTGAACCCAATCCAAGTAGGGGTCATAAGCTCTGTAATCACCTTTACCCAAAGAAAGATTTCCCTTTTTATGAACTCTTTGTTAGAAAGTATTATGTACTAGTGTTTTATCGTCTCCATAGGGATTGAAGAGAATATAAATGTTAGCCGTTTAACGGTTCAATGACTTAATAAAAAGGGGGGGGGTTATAATGGTTTCAATCTTGTAACAAAAGTTTGCAATAAATAAAACGTAATAAAAGTTGGTCTTAAGTTTGATAAAAGCATGCCAAGATTAGGGTTCGGTAGTCTGTCCTAAACGTATTCTACCAATCAAATATGTGAACGAATTTCTAACCAACGTAACCGCGTATCCTCACAAAAACGTTTATCTCTAAATCGATTTCGCGAATGTTATTATTTTGACTGTTAAATGATCTCTCTAAATAACGGATCGAAACAATAAGCATTAAGAACGATACAAAGAGGATATCAACTTTCAAATCTATCTCTAGCATTTGTATAGTTGATAGATGAAGATATTAGGTCAAGACATGGAAAGTTTATCTCTAATACAAACCAAACCATAAATGTACAAATAATGGCAAATAACTTTATCTATATTGATTATGAACTTCTTCACATACAAGAGATTAAGAAGAATACATAAAATCTGAACCAACTACTCCTAACCTTGACAAAAGAGGGATTTAGCTACTCATTTTCATAATGACTTGAGCAACAAGTTTCGGAAGAAGGTTGATCAACATCTGAGTCGAATAATCGAGAATGGATGGGAATCCACCTTCTTTTTGTGAAATGTTGCTAAGAGATGATGAGAAATGAAGGAATGGGTTTTTTAGGTCAGAAAAATCCTCTCAATGCAAATAGAAAATAATTATATATTTTCCAAAAAGTAGCCCATGCTACTTATATAAAGGTCTGATGTGTTGTCATGTTCGTTAGGCGAATAAAGTGGTTCGCCTAGCGAACCCCAAAATATGCCACTAGAAGTGCCTGTGTCCTGAGGACTCTCACCAGACCAGTTTGCAAATGTTCGCTAGGCGAGTAATCCTTCGCTAGGCGAAGCCTTTGTTGTGAATTTCGCCTAGCGAATTTAGGGTCCTTTCGCCTCTGTCTCAAGTCTGGGAGTGCTCGTTGCTGCTTCACCTAGCGAGCTCTTCGCTACCTCCCTCGCCTAGCGAGTTTATGCCCCTTTTGCCTCTGTCCCAAGTCTGGGAGTGTTCGCTGGCATCTCACTGCTTCTTCGCCTAGCGAGTGCTTCGCTGGCTCCCTCGCCTAGCGAGTTTAGGGCCTTTTCCAAATAGTGTCATGATTTCTGACCTTCGCTACATAGTTTTCCTAGCGAGCTTTGTGAAGTTTTGGAGGGAGCTTCGCTGGCAAGTTCGCCTAGCGAACTTGTTGTTGTTTGCTTGCTTTCTTGGTTTCTTTGCCATCTTTCTTGTGTCTTAATTTTCTACTCTGTCATGCCTAATTCTTGCACAATAACACACAAATTAAAGGTACCAAGATCCTTTCACATAATGTTGCAAACCAACCAAAGCAAGAGCGATTTTGAATACTTTCTCGACAAAAAGGAGTGAAATATGCCCACATTTGATAGCTCAAATAAGCAAAATTGGGCATCTAACAACTCTCCCCAACTAGATTCTTGCTTTCCCTCAAGAAAAGTATGCCTCTTGATGAACAAGAGGATTTTCTTAAAGAAAAAGATTTCTCCGAAATTGGATCAAATGGCTCAAACACAAGAGAATCAACCAGACACAAGTTCTCAATGGTTAGAATAACACAATACACAAGAACTAAATCCTTAAAGCAATGCAACACATATATCAATCCACAACAATGTTATCCTGAATGAATCACCTTATCTCTCCTCTTCGAATAAGGATTGAAGAAATTTACGCGTTTGCAACCGCGGGGGCAATTTCACTCTCTAACAACAATGCCAAAACCAATTCAATTCATACAATATCTTAACAATTATAAATGAAAATATGGAAGCAAAAAGATCACTAAGGTCTTTTCCAATTGTAGCTTGGTCGGGTTTACAAACAAGGGACATATGTAAGGCCATTGAAACGAAATTGCTGATGCAAAAAAGACATTCAGTGTATAAGTTATTCACACATCCCAACTTCATTCCACTTGATCTCATTTGAAACCTTCACAACTCTTATTTCACAACTCATTTTTGTTTATCACTATTTTTCTTCCAAGCAAGCATGCTCTCTTTTTTTCTTTTACACATCATATTCACAAAACAAATGTTTCTCTCTCTCTATCTATATATATATATATATATATATATATATATATATATATATATATATATATATATATATATATATATATATATATATATATATATATATATATATATATATATATATATATATATATATATATATATATATATTGTCAATGCTTGCTCGATTTTTCAAGAGTTGTGGCAACCTACTGAATTTCATTTTCGTTCTCCCCAACTTATCTTTTACTCAACCCTCAAGTGAATGCTCTTGACTTTTTACGGCAAAAAGAACAATTAACATAAAATTCAGGGGTTCAACAAAAAATATTTTTGAAATCTCGCATTATTTCAAGCTGAGATTCCACTGTTTAAGCTAAAGGGGGTTCACGAATACTCTCTTCTCACATGTAAGTTGTATTTGGAACTGGTTGTTCTCGAAAGAAAACAGGCGTCTTGATCATTTCTAGTAGCTTCCACAAATTCACAATAATAAAAGACAAAGCATGAATCAAATGATACAACACAGTTTATTAGAATCCAGCATTTAGTGTACAATGGAGGTTTCCTCACAATTTGTGGTTCTAAGTCCTAGGTGAATCATTCATTCAACAATGCTACAAAAAGAACAATATTCAATTGCGACAAGATTAAGGTTCTTAATGCGTTCTAAAAATTCTAACCGAAGGTAACCATGTACCTTAGCATTATTTGCTTGTTTAATTTTATCATTGCCATCCAAACTCGGATGCACCTTCATTGGATACTTCTTTATGGAGAGCAACCATTCTAGAAGTTTTGACAACTCACAAACCAGAAAAATATTAAAAATCACTAAAAAGAAACAAAATAATTCAAACATAAAAATTAACATTACTTCAAAGAAATAAAATGTGCATGGGGAAAAAACACCCCAAAAAGTACATAACCAAATAACTGGAATACAAAATAAAATATCCGAAATACAAAGCAATAAATCAAAAAAACTTAGTCCTCTTCGGACTCGGTCTCCTCAACTTCCTCGGAACCAGAACCATCAACATCCTCCTCCTCCTCATCATCATCAGCATCAGCATCATCAGCCCCATCAGCGCCACCAGCACCAGAAGCACCCTCCCCCTCTCCAAAAACAGGCCTGTCCGCAGGCCAGCTCGCGCTTTGCAGAAACTGCTCACGCGTCATCATAAGGCGCTCCACAGAAGGGTCACAGACTTGGAACTGGAGTACCTGTGGGGAATCATGAATGTCAATCATGGCACGCTGAGTCGCCGCCATCCAATCCCAGTTATAGTTGCACACAGCCTGCTGGAATGGATCGAATCCCTGAGAAAAAGCAACACCAGGACCATCAGAAGTCCCGGTATCTACAGCAACTATAGTGGCTCTGAAATTCTTCGGCCGACAATACTTGTCCACATAACGATCATTCGCGGATGGAATCGTCACTTGCCTGCGGGAGGGTAATTTCACCCTCGAATGAACACACAAGGCCATGATGAGACATGGGAAAGCAAGGGGGAAATTAACTCGCACCCCCGCTTTCAGCCCACTCTCAACCACAGACTTCAGCTCATCAGCAATGATTCTCGCCACTTCGATCTGCACATTAGTCAAGATGCAGTGAACCAAGTGTGCCACTAGGATCGGCACGGTAGAAGTGTGTGACTTGGGCTTGATGTTGGTCAAAATCAGCAGCAAGATCAACTGGGCTATGGGTATCATATCCTCACGGTGATATCTCATAGGAACCTCAGATGGGTTCAGCTCTACAGTCTTTCCCTCCAATAATAGGGCCTCAGAAATAGCATTTGTATTCCTATGGAACCTCAAATCTCTGTGATAAGCATCAATCTCATTAGCACCCAAATTGAGCGGTCCTCCGAGCACCCTATTTATAGCATCACGATCAAATACCACCTAACATCCTGACACCTTTGTGATCTAGGTGAAAGGTTCATCATCGTCCGGAAGTGTGTTCGCGTAAAACTCACGCACGATCTCGATGTTGTAGCTATCTGGTGGAGTGATCAATGTACCCCATTTCTTGTTGTTGATCAATCCCGCAAATGTTCTATACTCGCCTTGTGGATTGATAAGGAACCTCTTTTCATTCAATATGTTCCGCTTTTCCAAAGCCACGTAGCGCGCGGCTTTTTTGGGACCAACAAATCTCTTGGTGTCATATTGGATCGGCTGAGGACGGGAAGTGCTTCCAACCTTTCTTTTTTTCGTAACCCCAGACCTGGATGCCATCTGCACATATCACAGAAGAGAAATAAACAATATCCACAAACAGATTAGCAAACAGTAGAAAAAAACACAGTTCTGTCATGCTCACTACAGGTTTTCCTAGCGAAGACCCAGCGTACGTTCGCCCCAGATTCGCCTAGCGAACATGCTAGCGAAGGCCGCGGGTTTTGATTTTCCCCACTGTTATCCAACCAAAATCAGACAATCCAAATGTTTACCACCACCATTAAAGAAGCAAAAACATATGGCATGTAAAAAACCATTCTACACATACATGCAATCCTAATTTTTCAAATCGCAGTTCACCCACTACAACCCTAATGCTCTATTCTTTTGAAAATTAAAGCATTGAAAACAAAAAGAAATAGAAACAGATACAAACCTGATTGCAAAGAGTGATTGAGTTTGAGATACAAAGGGTAGGGCTTGCACAGAGAGAGATGCTCAAAATCTTGTGTGATATGAGAGTGAAATGTTGTGAGAGTGGGAAGAGTGACCCTAATTTTTCAGACTAAAACGAAAAAAAAACTAAAACGGTTATGGGCCCAAATAGGTGGCCCACTGAATTAAAAAAAAACATGTTTCGCTCTGTTCGCCTAGCGAAGAGCTAGCGAACATGCTCGCTATTGTCTTCGCCTAGCGAAGGAGCTAGCGAACATGACAGGTTTTTGTTTTTTAAAACAACACTACACAACATAATTCAGCAAGGGTCCACCATGTTAAACACCCATTTCACACAATAAAAAGCCATAAATACTTAAAAATGTTGAGGTGCCTCCCAACAAGCGCTTTGTTTAACGTCGTTGGAGCTCGATGGTCAGACGCGATCATGAATCACTGAAATGCACAGAGGTGGTGTCCCGCTCGAAATCACCACCCAAGTATACTTTCAACCGTTGGCCATTTACCGTCCAAGTCTCTTTGGTCTTGACATTTTCAATGATAATAGCCCCTGTTGCACCCCAAATTTTTACCACTTAGATCCTCGTCATTATTTTAGGATCATATTCATTTGATTAACTAACCTTAACCCATTTCCAGTTTATCTTTGTCAAGATGTAGATGAATTAGGGTTCTGTACCATCAAAATCGAGGCTTCGATGGTTTGATCAATTAATGTTTTTAGATTGATTCAACTTCAAACAAGATCAAGGATAATACATTGGGTCAAGTATGAATTCAATTTGAGGTGGTCACCCGGGAATTGAGAACAGTGCAATTCAAGACACCCGATTAGGGTTTATGATCAGAAAAAGTCAACTGTAGTTTGATTTTTGGTTTAAAGAGTGTTTCAATGGTGGGATTTTGGTCCATTAAGCTCCTATGGCTTATTAAAGTCCATCCAAAGAGTTTTAAGTCCTCAGAATGCCCAGATCACCAACGGTCGACTCGGTAGTCACCGATTGATCGAACGGTTGACCGAAAAGTCAACTCTTCAACAATAAGGAATTTTACTTCAAGATGTGTATCAAAAATGTTCCTTATGTCATATTACACCTCCCCATAAAATTTCATGACCATTGGATCAAGGGTTAAGAAGTAATTGCAAAAATCGGGAATTAGAGTTTCGAAAGGGGCAAGACCATAACTCCTCAACCACACATCCAAATGAAGTGGTTCAAAGCTCATTGGAAAGCTCTTGACAAATCCTAAAATATCCTAAAAGTGGTCCATGGTCAAAAAATGCATAGAATTGGAGTTATGACAAAATTCATTTTAAGAAGGGAAATAACTTAGAAAAATTCTAAGTTATTTAGCCTTTTTAAGTGGTTTTTTCAGTAACTTGGAAGGGTTTTTCAACCTAGTTCCATCTAGAATTTGGAAATCTCCAAAACATGAAATTTATAGAGCTACTTAATGGCTTTCTAAATTATGGTAGAACTCATCAATAGCATGTGTGAGCAGAAAGTTATGGACTATGGAAGTTAGGGTTGTCAACACTTGAAATCACCAATCCAACACTTCTCAAAATTCAGATTTTTACAACTTGGATTATCCTTGACCCTTGGATCATGATTCAAACTGATAATGTGAGGCATATATGGAGAGAAAACCAGAAGGAAGGATGGTTTAATGAACATAGCAAGTTGGAGCAAGTTGACATTATTTTAATCAAATAAAAGGGAGGAAAGAGAAACTTTTTGAGGAGTTGGCAACTGCAGTCCCTCTACACTCTAGCCTTGCTTCAGGTCACTTCACCCCTCTCATATCATCTGGTTTTGCTTGCCTTGATCCAAGTAGTTGATGTGAAGAGGCTGCCACAAGATTTGGCAAGATTTTCTTCCAAGTCTCCCTCCAAAAATGGAAAAGACCAAGGCTGCCCTCACTCTCATTTGCACTATAAATAGAGGCATTCACCATGAAGTTAGATACACCAGAGCAATCTCCAAAACCCAGAGAAACAATAGCTCTCAATTCCTTCTCATTTCCTTAAGAATCTCAAGTTTTCAAAACTTCCATTTTTCACCAAAAAGTTATCTTGAGCAAAACTCTGCTCAAGGTCAGTTCTATCATTTCCAAGTCCCTCAAAACCATCTACATAATCCCTAAACATTATGTATAAGGTGTCCATACATTCAAACCTCTCAAAAATCTCATTTTCACAAAAGTCAACCTTCACACCTTAATAGTTTGACTTTCTTGCATTTTGAAAGCCAAATTCTCACTTGAACCATTTCCTACCTTTCTAACACTCCTAACACCTCCTATACATCATATCTCAAGTGTCTAAACTCTAAAAAACCAGCTGGAAATCACACAACTCCAACTGTCTTGAAAAGTGGTTTGTTGCTTCAAGAGGAAACAAGCTTCAATTCTTTGCTAAGGAAGGAAGTCTCTGGGTTTCTCAGCTTTTTAGCTTGCTCAAGACTTGTCTATAAGAGGCATGTGACATTCAAACTCCTTATTGATCATACATTATCATGTTTATCATTTTTTGATATGCTTGTTGTAAAATATACCATTGCTGCCCCACTTTAGTTCTTTGTCAAGAACTCTTATTTCATGGTCATGTTACTTAATTTTATTAATGTGTTTTCATTTGTAAATGATATGTGGATAATGTGTTACAAGATTGTGCTTAGATATTATGCTTGACTTATCTTTTGAGATTTTGGTCATGTGGTAGTTTTAGGATCCAATATTGAAATATTGTTGTGTTTAGCCCTAGAACAGTCAAACCTAGTTGATTAGTGAGATTTGGATAACTTGTAAGTTATTCATAGGATCCCCCTGCCCTAGATCATGTTTGAATCTATTGTGGCATTTTGTTTTCACTTACGCTATTTTTGTAGTCATCTTGCTTATCATTACCTTGAGTTGTGTGTGGGACTGTTGTGCTTGCCATGATTGTATCGCATTTGTTTTAAATCATTGTCTAATGCTTACATGATCTTACTTGCTTGTTTGTTTTAGTTAAAATATTGAGAACATGAGATTTGAACTTTGAGGCTTATTGTGAAATATTGTTGGTTTGCTGTCAAATTTGGATTCACATACTAATTCTGGTTTGGAGCAGTTGTTGCTTGTTTCTAGATTGGAGACTCATTTGTTTACCTATTTTGAGGATGTGTGTGATGCTTATATGTTCAAATCTCCTTAAAATGTTCAAACTATTTTGTCATGCTTCATTTGCATTTTTCAAACCTCATTGATGCCAAACACATACCATATTCTGTTTCATTCAATTTCCACTTGATCTATGTGCATAATATCACTGCCTTACTAAATTGAAACTTGTGTGTGCTATCAATTCCTCCCAACTGTCATGGATATTGCCTGCTGCATATTTAAGTTTTTGTTTTCATATGTGATGAGCCTCAAATGTGAAATTCTGTTTGGTGTTGTATTAATCTACTTCTTGAGCACAATATCATCTTTTAGCATATTTGTAGTATGTGTGTGATATTTGTTTCCACATAAACTTCACAATTTGAAAAAACACCCATGCTGCCTCATCATGTTATTAAAACTGTTTCACATTTCCACTACCATGCCAAACTCTGACTTAGTTGAAGAATGCTTAAACTTGGTGTTTGATTTCACTTATCTTCATGTTTATGATGAGTGTGCCTTGTTTTTTTTAATAATCTGTTGCACCGGAACTGGCACTTCACTTCCATGTTACATCATCAATGCACAGTTTGCATCTCCTGCCACAACTTGCAATGCATTATCATTTTCTCTGTTGAGCATGACTTTATTTGATCTATAGGCTTAGAATCATCAGCTATCATGATTGAAACATGTATTTGACACTGGCATGAACTAAATCTACTCAGTTTGAAATTCCACAGTCTGCATTTTCATGCTATGCTTGCCCTGCACTTACCTTTTTTTCATTCTATTTGACTTATGATTAGTTTTAGGGTCTAGACATATTTGTTAGCACATTTGAAACCTGTGTGTGAAGGTTGCTTATTCTGAACTATTCCAACACATGTTTTGGCCTTGTGATTTCATTTTAACATGCTTCCTTGTGGCTTGATAGCCATTTTGTTGATGTATGACATATTGATGATCTCTGTGAAGTCTACCATGTTTGTTCTCATTTCAGATGTGCATACCAATGTTTAATCTTGAGCTCAGATGTTTTCTTATGTTCTTGTTCATGAATGCATCATTGAGGCTAGCATTGTTATAATGAATTTGCTACCATTGAATAATCACCTGTTTCACTTAATCCATGTTGATTCTTGAGTGTGGAAACTTTCTGTTAGTATGTTTGCAATGTATGTGTGATGTTTGTCAAGTTTGATTTAGGTCAGCATGTGTTTTGGCTTCAATAGATGCATCATACCATGAAAATCATTGCAATTCATATACCAGTTCTCATTCCAGGCCTGCTTTGCATTAACTTCTTGTTAGAATACTTTCAATATCATATTCATGAACTGCTCATGTTGTTCCATCATCCTAATCCCCACTGTTTCAGCTTATGTGCATCAATATGCATTTAAACATCATATTTGCATTTGCTATCGTGTTTTGATTTGCATGCCTCATCTTGGAAAACTAATGGTACTATCTTATTCCTTGCGCAATTTCACATGAGATGGACTCTTATTTTGTTAAATTTGATGAAGTTTTGATCTAGTTGTGGTTCAAAATGCAATTCAGCTTCATACTTGTTCTTGGTTTTTTGCCTTGCCCAGATTTTCCATGAAAACTTACCATATATGTTTATAGGGGTGGCTAAATACATGGATGTATAGCCACCCCAGTGGTAGAAACTTTGCTTGTACACACGCCTTTCACTTGCCAAACCAGGGTTCGATCCTTGGATCAACCCTTTTTGTTGTTTTATTTTCAATTGTATTTGTTTTTTTTTCTTCATTTCCATTCACTACCAGCGCGTGTGTGCTCCTTTGGTTGAGGTATGTATTTGTAAACATAAGGGCCTGGGTTCAACTCCCAGCTTGACCCTTTCTCTTTTTTATTTGCTTGTTTATTTGTTTTATTATCATAAATCAATTAACTTCAAATATTTGTAACTTGTTCATCCTTCATCCTTTTTTACTCATTCTTTTTGCAACATGCTTATTTTAATGTCTAAATTCATGTGATGTAAAAATATTCCAATTTGTTCATAATTATGATACCTTTTGTCCATGTGGAATTTTGATTCTTTGTTAAGATCGTTATCTCGCATATTGCCGAATTCCTTGGATTGTCTTGTAAGATTTTGCTTGTGATTATTTCCCATATGTTAGTTAACATGTTAGGGCTTGTTTTCCCTTGGTTGTCACCATGATCTCATATTATTTTCCTCCTAAATTGTGATTTAAAACTGTTGTGACATGTTTGCTTATATTTGATTGTCATCAAATGCATATTGTTGTTACACTTGATATACCTTGAGTTTATGACATGTCTACTTTCAAATTGTGATTTGTTTACATGGTTGTCACCTTCATCTCTTTCAATCTTTGTTAAGATATGCTTCCAATCTTTGTTAAGATACGCCCTTAATCTTTGTTAAGATGTGTTTTCATCTTTGTTAAAATATTTGATTATCGGTTGTAACCATTGGTATAATTTGATCCTTGCTTATTGTAATATGCATGCTTACCTGACTGAAATCTTATTGACCTTGCTTTATTGTTTATTTGCTTTGTTAAGTATTCTTTCCCTAAGTGATGGAACTTTTTAGTTCTCATCCAAGTTGCCTCTCTCTCTCTCTCTCTCTCTCTCTCTCTCTCTCTCTCTCTCTCTCTCTCTCTCTCTCTCCTTCCAAAGGAAAAGTCTCTCCCTTAACCCTTGTGTTATTGGATAGCTCATTACCCGTTTCCCTTGACTTTGTGAAGTCATCTTAAACCCTAGCTTAGTTAAGTTAGAACATTTAAGCCTTAGACTTTGCTTTAAGTCTAGAAAGCCTTACCTACACTAGGAGTGTTCTTCAACTAGAACCCTAGGATAGAGTTTGTAAACTCTATGTAAGAATCATAGTAATGATTACTTACTCCCCTCTTGAGTGTTATAACATAGATCTAGAGAGTTTTGTTAAACTCTACACAAGCATTGAAATGTTTGTTCCCCTTTGAACCTTGATCATAATCAAGTGTTCTTTAACCCTAGTGAGGTGAACTACGATTGCTCTGATTCTATCCTAGTTAGGATACGTAGGCAGAGGACGCGACGTCTTTGTGAGCAAACTTAGAAACTATCTTTAGGTTTCATCCTACACCCTTTACCCAACCCAAACCTTAGCAAACATTTACCAAACTTAGCATGCAATCAAACAAAAGGTTCCTGTAGAGTACTACAGATGTTTAGGATGTGAAATACATATCCTATGCATAACCAACCCCCGATCCCCGAATCTCTTGGCGTTGTTGTTACATCGTGAAAAGGGTTTTTATTTCTTTAGACCTTTCCTTTGGATAAATTAAAGTCCGGTTGTAATCTAAGAATTAAAGATTCAAGTTAATCAAAAGCTTGGTATCACGATTCTCACCGCAACAGCCCCGTAGCTCAAAATGTCGCGAATCCGGAACGGACCCGACCATTTGGATTTTAATTTTTTGGGAAATAATTGTAACCTTGAATTGAACAGTAACACCATCTGCCCCACTTCGGATGTCTTGGTCACAAGCTTTTTGTCATGATACATCTTCACGCGGTCCTTGTAAATCTTGTTCGAATCATAAGCTTGAAGGCGGAGTTCGTCCAACTCATGGAGTTGGCTCTTTCTTTTTTCTCCACTCAAGGTATGATTAAAATTCAGCAACTTCAAAGCCCAAAAGGCTTTGTGTTCCAATTCCATCGGAAGATGACAATTTTTCCGTAAACCATTTTAAACGGTGTGAGACCAATCGAAGCTTTGAAAGCGGTCCGATAGGCCCACAAGGCATCGTCAAGCTTACTTGACCAAGCCTTCCGTGAGGCAGACACAGTTTTTTCCAATTTTTTTTAATCTCTTGATTCGATACCTCCGCTTGTCCGTTAGCTTGCAGATGGTATGGTGTCGTAACTCTGTGTCGCACACCATACTGCTCTAAAGATTTGTCTAACTAAGTGTTACAAAAGTGCAAACCACCGTCACTTATTAACACTCGCGGAGTACCGAAACGAGAAAATATGTTTTTCTTTAAAAAATTTATTACGGTTTTCCCGTCTGCCTTAGGGCTAGCTATGGCTTCCACCCATTTGGAGACGTAGTCCACCGCAACAAGGATGTATTCATTTCCAAAAGACGGTGGAAATGGACCAACAAAATCAATGCCCCAACAATCGAAAATTTCGACTTCTATCATATTTTGCAGTGGCATTTCATTTTGTTGCATTATTCCACCACTTCTCTGACACTTGTCATAACTTTTTGTGTGCGCGTACGCATCTTTGAATAAGGACGGCCAATAAAATCTCGATTGAAGGACTTTAGTGGCCGTTCTCGTATTGTTAAAATGACCTCCATACGGAGAGTTGTGACAATGCCACAGAATATCTTTGGCTTCCTCCTCAGAAACACATCTCCGTAAAATGTTATCGACGCCAAGTTTAAAAAGATGTGGTTCTTTCCAAATAAAATACTTGGCATCAGACAAATTTTTTTTCTTTTGGTGACTAGTTAGACCTTCCGGTATCAATCCGGTGGCTTTGTGGTTAGCCATGAAAATTCTGGCAAACACACGATGGATGTTATTCCCAAAGTTATAACATCCACTGTGACCTCTGCTACTTAACAGCTAATAATCAGTAATAATAAAAGCAGTAAAAACACAACAATTGTTTACCCAGTTCAGTGTCAACAACACCTACATCTGGGGGCTACCAAGCCATGGACTTTTAGAATACATTTTACCCCACTTTGGCCTTATTAGGACGTAGTGCAGTGACTATAAGGAAGTATTTCCGAAATATTTGATACGTGATACTACACTCGACGAGAATCTCTTGAGAATATTATCGATTACCAAGTGATTTGGGAAATTGATAATATCTAAAAGATGGGTTGCTGACTCTGGGAACTTTGTAGAACCCGTTCGACAGGTAAAATCAATCCATAGTACAATCCTTGGGGATGGGTAGACCTTGAATCCACGCTCGTCCTTAAACCTAAGCTTGTGTTGTGTGCATATGCATTTGCCTGTGTTTGTGCATTTTGCATTCATAACATTCATAACATCATATGATCATGGTTTCATGGAACTCAGACTTTTTTGTTTGTAAACATCAGAGGTCGTTATGAACAGTGAAAGAAAGAAAACTTTGAAGTACACTTACAAGGGTTTTAACCTAGATGACTTGAAAAGGTTGAGCACCTTAGTGACAGATCCAGAAGGATTTCAAAGCAGGTATGAGAAGCTGTTGTTACTCTTGAAGATAAAGATGGATAGTGGACTCCTTTCTACTCTTCTCCAGTTTTATGATCCGCTCTACCACTGTTTCACATTCCTTGATTATCATCTAGTGCCCACACTAGAAGAGTATTCTCAGTTGGTCGGATTGCCCATTCTTAAAGATTCTCCTTTTCCAATTGTGGAGGAGGACCCTAAAGAAAAAGATATTGCTAAGGCTACACGTTTGGGATTGGTTGATATTAAAAAGAATCTGATTACAAAAGGAGGAGTTTTTGGGCTAAAAGCAGAGTTCTTGGTTGAGAAAGCTCAATATTATGCGGATCATTTAAGCATGGATGCATTCGAGGCTATCCTTGCCTTGCTCATTTATGGCATTTTTCTGTTCCCTAGCTTTGAGAATTTTGTGGACCTCAATGCCATTAAGATTTTCTTGAAGAAGAATCCTGTACCTACCTTGTTAGCAGATACATACCATTCTGTTCATCTGAGGAACTTTCACAATGGAGGAATGGTTACTTGTTGCGCTCCGTTGGTATACAAATGGTTCACTTCACACTTGCCCAAAGCTAACGCTTTTTGGGATCCAAAGAAAGGATGGTGGTCAAAAAAGATCATGGCTCTCACCCACTCCGATATTGATTGGTATAGTAGTGACTATGATGGGACAATGATCATCGACAATTATGGGGATTTTGGCAATGTACCTCTTCTCAGTGCTAATGGAGGAATCATTTATAATCCAATCCTCGCCTGCCGACAATTGGGATACCCTCTAAAGGATAAGCCCAATGGTGTTTAAGTGGAAAACATTTTCTTCAAAGAAGAAGAAGATAGTCAAGAACTAAAAGGAAAGATTCTAGAGGCTTAGAAGCATCTACACAAGAAAGGGAAAAAGGATCTTGGAAGACCCAACTGTGTCTCTTTGGAACCTTACCTCCAATGGGTTCGAAAGAGGGCCATCACACTAAGGATGCCTTATCCTAAGCAAGAGCCTATGGCTTTGAAGGAAGAACGCCCTTTGGTCTTCATGTCTGAAGAAGAAAAGTTGAAGATTGCTTTAGTCAAAGCACAACAAACTGAAGAAGCTTGGAAGCACAAGTATCAAGTAGTCATTGAAGAGAATGCGGAGCTCCAGAGACAACTCCAGTTGAAAGACGAAGAAATCCTCTCTTGTAAGAAGAGGAAAGTACTAGAAGAACCTTATGAGCCTTAGTCTACTCCATGGAAGATAATTGTGGACAGGCTCATCTTTGAGAAGACTCAGATGGAAAGAAAGATAGAGAAGCTCAACTTAAGGCTGCTAGGGGAACCTTGTTAGGATTCATTTAGCTGTTGTTTATGTTTAAAACTCTTGTAAGAGGAAACAATATTTTGTAAGCCATTTTGTTAATCAATGAAATGACGACTTCTGATGTTCGTAAATGTCTGAGTTCCATGAAACCATTTGCATTTGCATTTGCATTTCTTCTAACCATTCAAGGAAATTCAAACTTTTCTTTTGCAGACAATAACATGGTGAGAAGAGACATGCTTCTGTTTCTATATTTGAGATTGGGCCGTCTCAGGATGTTGGCGAGACTTGTCTGAAACCCCGCTACTTTCATTGCCAAATATGGAGACCTACTACCATTAATAAGTGCTCCGGTCAACGAGCCCATGCTGCAGGCCTTGGTTGAGTTTTACTCTACAACCTACCACTGTTTCGTATTTCCAGACTTTCAGCTATTCCCAACCATAGAGGAGTATACTGATTATTTGAAGATTTTGTGGACTTTCAAACTTCCTTATGGAAAACCGAAGAAAAGGGATTTGGCTAAAGCCCTACATATCAAGCTAGAGGATTTACCACCAATGAAAGTGAAAGGAGGATCGTACGGAATGGAGGCAGGACCTCTAATGGAGATGGCCGAATATCATTATGAAAGTAGAAATCTAGGCATCTTTGAAGCAATTCTGGCGTTTCTGATATATGGGTTGTATCTTTTCCAAAGCTGTTATAACTTCATCAGTGAAGAGGCGATTTGTCTCTTCATCATCAAATACCCGGTGAACGAGATACTAGTTGATACTTATATAGTCATCCACCGCTTCATCTTGTATGATCTCGAGCAATTCTCATGATGCCTCACACTACTTGACCGGTGGTTTACTTCTCATCTGCCCAAGACTCATATCCTTTGGAGGCTTCCCACCAAAAGCGCATGGATTTCTAAACTCGTCACTCTCAGGCACTATGACATCACATGGTATGACGCCAGCCTTTGTGATCTAGTCATGATCCCCAGTTATGGAGAGTTCCCCAACGTGCCTCTCATTGGGACGAAAGGGGTTATCACCTACAATCCTGTTCTCGCCCAGCGTCAATATGGGTATCCCACCGGACCAAAGCCCGAACCGGAACTGTTGAGGCCTTGATTTTGCGAAACTGGTCGCAACCCTGAACTAGAATCCCGTGCTCAATACGATCAAAGAGATCCTCACCTCTTGGGCATAACTCCAATGGAGAATGCAAGATGTTTAACTTCTAGAGGGTATTTGTTGTGGTCGAAAGAAATTTCCTTGACTATGTTCTATACTCATGATTATGAGATAACTATGGAACCTGAGGTCCCCACGACTAGGGAAGAGATAAAATACGATTTAATCAAAGTGCAACGAGAGAACGAAGACCTGTGGGAAATTATCCGCCAGGACCAAGTTCACGTTGAAGTCCAAGAAGGAGAAGGATCATCTTTTTAGAATGATCTTTGTTTCACCATTTCCCTGCTTTCCCTAAAAGGATTGAAATCCTAATGTTGCATTTACTTTCACTTCTTGTAAGAAAGGTCTTGCTTTTTAGCAAGGGCCACCTATTGTAATAGACTTCCAGCTATCAATGAAAAACGCTTTTTAAGCATGTCGTTACATGTTGTTCTAACTTTTTGTTTGTAAGCAAAAATTTGTTTTTCCTTGAATGGTTTATGCATTTGCATTTGCATTTGCATTCGCATTTCATACTGTATGGGTCTTGCATCTGGGTTTCGCAGCTCATCCTTTGTTCTTGTTCTGAGGAGAGAGAAGGAGTCACGCTGAATACTCACAGATACAACACTCGACCCAGAGCTTAAAGGAAGATGGCAGATAATGAACAGAGGTTCGATCAGATGGACAACGACATTGAAGGAATCAAGGGTGACGTCAGCCAGATTATGGAAGTTCTCAACATAATCAAGGCAAAGATGGACACACAGCCTACGGTAATCTCCGAAGTCGCCACAACAGCGGCCAATGTCACAGTAGCTCCGGTTTCCACTGCAGAGTTTCCCTATGGCATGTCTCGAGATTTTGTGCCACCATTCAGTAATATGCAATCTTCAAGTCTTAATCCACTGTTTGATTCAACAATCAGGAATCCTATTTTCACTCAGGCGGGTGGACCCACTACAGTGCGACCTGTCTTCAACAATCAACAACCAATCTTTGACATACCTGATGGTTCTGAAGCCGAGGATGAAAAACACGAAAAATTAAGGGTAGAGATGGACATTATGGCTAAGAGGATGAGGGCCATCGAAGGAAGCCATGTCTTTGGGTCTGATGCCAAGGACCTATGTCTGGTGTCTGGTTTGGTATTTCCTCAGAAATTCAAAATGCCAGTATTCGAAAAATATGAGGGGACTACTTGTCGTAAAGTGCACCTAATCATGTACTGTAGGCGGATGGCTCCGCATATCGAAAATGACAAGCAGTTGGTACACTGTTTTTAAGACAGTCTTAAAGGAGTGTCGGCTAAATGGTATCTCAGCTTAGATCAAGCAAAGATCCACAGTTTCCAAGACCTTTCAGACGCTTTTATTCAACAGTACAAGTACAACATGGACTTAGCTCCCGACCGTCGTCAGCTTCTCAGCATGACCCAGAAGAATACTGAAACCTTTAAAGAGTATGCGCAAAGATGGCGCGGAACTGCAGCTCAAGTAGAGCCGCCCCTGAATGAAAAGGAGTTGGCAAATTGGTTTGTAGATACAGTCCGACCAGAATTCTATGAATGGCTTATCAGCAGTGTCACAACCAATTTCTCTGATATTGTGGCAGTGGGGGTCAAAGTTGAAGCAGGTTTAAAGAGTGGAAAGGTGGCTACTCCAAACTCTAATTCAAGCGCCAGCACAACAAAAAAGCCGATCAGCAATTTTCACAAGAAGAAAGAGGGTGATGTGAGTGTGATCACATATGGGAAAAAAGGCACAAAACCCCAGGAGCCATCGCCAGCAGTACCATTCGTCATCATCTATAGCAGCGGTGACTCTGGTTTTTTAGCCGTCATCACAGCAGGGTCCCCAACCTGGGGCATCCAGTAATCAGCACCAGTATCAGTCTGGAAATCAACATCAATATCACTCCAACAATCAACAACAATACCATCAGCCGCAGGGTCAACAGCCTCAGAACAGGGCTCCAAGGGCGAATTATCAAGCAAATAGGCCGAAATTACAGCCTATTCCCATGAGTTACACCAATCTGTTTCTCATGTTGATAGAAAGAGGGTTGGTCAAAACAAGAAAATTAGGTGCTCCACCTAATCCACTCCCATTCTACTACAATGCCAACGCTCGCTGCTTATTTCATGAGAATGCTCCAGGCCACGATCTTGAAGGTTGTTTCGCTCTTCAGCACCTCGTTCGAGAATTGATTGAAAAAAGAATCCTGTCCTTTGAAGATAATCATCCAAACATAAAGAACAACCCTTTGCCAAATCATGGTGGATTCAATGCCATTACTGAAGAAGGTGAAGGGTCAGAAGACAAGAAAGTTACCACTATTGGTGAGATCAAGGTGCCATTGGCGGACCTACACAAACGCCTTGCTCAGGCATGGTCGCTTAAGACATCTCACGAAGACTACAAAGAATGCATGCTGAATCCAGAGGGTTGTGACACTGTGAAAAAAGACATTCTAGCAATGATTGAACAAGGGATGATAGAAATCACTCACAGAAAGAAAGGGGAAGATGTGGCAGTCATCAAACCTGTGTTTAACATGCTAGAAGAGCCCAACAAAAGAGTTGTGTTCAGAAATAATAACAACAACAACAACTACAAGAACGTCCGTCCGGTATTCCGCGACGATGCACCCCCGAAATTCAGAAGGGGACAAGCCAGGTTTGAACCAAGGGGAGGATCCAAACCTCACCAAACGGTTGTAACACCGAAGCAAGACTATTCATGATGCAAAGGGATCTTTAAAGAAAAGAAACCAACAAATGTAGCTAACATTGCCGGTGGAAGCAAGATGACCCGGAGTGGTCGCATCTACCAACCTCGGACATACAATGTGGCTCCTCCGCCAGCAACTTCTGCTCCAAAAGCTGTTGTACCTCCGAAGCCCGTTCCAGAGGCAGTTGTCACTAAAGAACCTTTAGTCAAAGGAAAATAAAGTGTCAAAAATGATGAAGAGTTCCTGAGAATCATCAGACAAAGTGATTATAGGGTGGTGGACCAACTAAATCAAACACCATCTAAGATCTCAGTCATGGCTTTACTCTTAAGCTCTCCGACGCATTTCCAGGCTTTACTCAAAATCTTGACACAAGCCCATGTTACCAAAGATATTACAGTGGGGCAATTTGACTCCATTGTAGCAAATATCACTTCCTGCAACACGCTGAGCTTCGACGACAACGATCTGACAACAGAGAAACGTAAGCACAATCGTGCTCTACATGTGTCGATCAAATGCGAGGAAGATACAATGTCTAGGGTTCTTGTTGACACAGGATCAGCGCTCAACATAATGCTGAAAAGGACATTGGCCAAGCTGGCTTATCAAGGTGCTACCATGAGGCCAACTTCTCTCATAGTAAAGGCATTTGATGGATCTAGGAGAGCCGTGATAGGAGAGGTTGATCTTCCTATCCTGATTGGACCATAAATCTTCGAAGTCACCTTTCAGGTGATGGATATTAATCCGGTCTACAGTTGTTTACTGGGAAGACCATGGATCCACGCAGCCGGCGCTGTCACTTCTACTCTCCACCAGAAAATGAAATTTGTTGTGGATGACCAGTTGGTCATTGTTCATGGAGAAGAGGATTTAATGGTAAGCAACTTGTCCTCATTCCGGTATATCGAGGCTGACAAAGATTCCCTTGAGACAGCCTTCCAAGCACTAGAAATAGCTCACGCTGTTCTAGTTGATGAATCGGACATAACCCGAGGGCCATCATTCACCTCTGTTCAGAGTATCAAGGCGGCATTGAAAGCTGAAGTCCTATTGGGATGGGGGGAGATCATTGAAGTCAACGCTCGAGCAAAAAATGATCGACAAGGGTTGGGTTACAAACCAACTCTAGAAGGCGAGCCAGAGGAAAGCACCATGAAGAAGAAATCTTTGAAGGAAATATTCACCAGTGGCGGAGTACAAATCAACGCCATTATTGCTGAAGATGAGGATGGTAATCTGGATCATCTAATAACTAGGGGAGGAGCAGCTTTGCGCAACTGGGAGGCTGTGGAAATTCCCATCTTTTTACCTTTAGAGTAATTCACTCTGCTTGTTAGCTTTGTGTTTTCTTTAAAAATTCTTGGTCTTGCCCAAGGCCTGTGAATTATTTTGTATTGGGCCACTTTGCAATTTAAAAATCATTAATGAAAAAGTGTTTTTGTTAAAACTCTTGTTTATTATTTTGCGCATCATTTTCACTCTTTTTGTTAAAAGGAAAAATGGCAATCTTTTTGAAAAATAAAAACAACCCTTCATCTGCATGTCTATGTGTGTGTGTCTAATTGTTCCCAAAAATAAAACATGTAGAATACCTCCATCCACCACAGAATCCTATGATCCTTCGGCTCCTTCTACTAGTGGTTCATCTGTCTTTCAAGCTGAAGAAGAGAATGATGAAGAGTTAGAAGTCCCAGAAGAGTTGAAGAGAATGGCTGAGTACGAAGATGTCTATCTCCAGCCATACAAAGAGTAGACTGAGATTATCAAGTTGGGACCAGAAGAAGAAAAAAGAGAAGTCAAAATTAGGGCATCATTGGGGCCCGAGATCAAAAGCAAGCTGATAGCACTCCTCAGAGATTATGTCAACATATTTGCTTGGTCTTACCAAGACATGCCAGGGTTGGATACTGACATTGTTATGCACAAGCTCCCCCTGAAGCCAGAGTGTCCTCCGGTCAAACAAAAACTTCGCAGGTCAAGACCAGACATGGCTCTTAAAATCCGAGACGAAGTCAAGAGGCAAATTGATGCAGGCTTTTTAGCGGTATCCAAATATCCAGAATGGGTGGCAAACATTGTACCAGTCCCAAAGAAGGATGGCAAGGTCAGGATGTGTGTCGACTACAGGGATCTAAACAAAGCAAGTTCGAAGGACGACTTCCCTCTACCTCATATCGACACTTTGGTGGATAATACAACAAGCTTCGCAGTATTCTCATTCATGGACGGATTTTCTGGTTATAACCAGATAAAAATGGATCCAACTGACATGGAGAAGACAACATTCATCACACCCTGGGGCACCTATTGTTATAAGGTTATGCCTTTCGGTTTGAAGAACACAGGGGCAACGTATCAGAGGGCCATGGTTACACTCTTTCATGATATGATGCACAAAGAAATCGAAGTATACGTGGATGATATGATCGCAAAATCTCAAAGTGAAGAAGACCATTTGGATCATATGTTGAAGCTATTTGAGAGACTTCGAAAGTATCAACTAAGGTTAAATCCAGCAAAGTGCACCTTTGGAGTTCGCTCAGGCAAGTTACTTGGTTTCATCGTTAGTCAACAAGGAATTAAAGTAGACCCCGACAAAGTTAAAGCAATCCAGGAGATGCCTGCTCCTAAAACTGAGAAGCAAGTCAAAGGCTTTCTTGGATGTCTGAATTACATCTCCAGATTCATCTCCAATCTGACTCCTACTTGCACGCCGATCTTCAAGTTGTTACGAAAGGATCAGACAGTAGTATGGAATGAAAACTGCCAGGCCGCATTTGAGAAAATCAAGCAGTATTTACAAGAACCTCCAGTGTTGATTCCTCCTGTACCGGGAAGGCCTTTGTTCATGTATATGACAGTACTAGAAGATTCAATGGGCTATGTCTTAGGTCAGACTGATGAGTCAGGAAATAAAGAACACACAATCTACTATCTGAGCAAGAAGTTCACCGATTACGAGAGTCGTTACTCTCCCCTAGAAAAAGCCTGTTGTGCCTTAGCATGGGCCGCCAAGCGTCTGAGACAGTACATGATTTGTCACACCACAATGCTGATTTCTAAGATGGACCCCATCAAGTACATCTTTGAAAAGCCAGCTCAAATAGGAAGATTAGCCAGATGGCATATGCTCTTATCAGAGTACGATATTCAGTATGTTGCTCAGAAGTCTATCAAAGGAAGTGTCTTGTCAGAACACCTCGCGGAGCATCCTATGGAAGATTATCAACCACTCAAGTTTGATTTTCCTGATGAAGATGTGATGTATATTCAACGCACAAAACCAGAGTCTGGTCCGGAAGAAGGTCCCGAGCCTAGATCCCGCTGGGAAATGAAGTTCGATGGAGCATCAAACAAGAATGGACATGGTGTTGGAGCTGTTCTGAAAAATCCAACCGGAGGGTATACTGCCGTCACAACCCGACTCTGTTTCTCGTGTACGAACAACATAGCCGAGTATGAAGTCTGCATCTTAGGGTTGGAAGCTGCTATCGATCTTCGCATCAAAATCTTGGAAGTGATCGGTGATTCTTCTTTAGTGATCTACCAGCTCAAAGGAGAATGGGAAACCAGGGATGAAAAATTGATCCCTTACAAAACTCATATCTTGGAGATGGCTGAATATTTTGATGAAATTACCTTCAAGCATGTACCGAGAGCAGAAAATCACATTGCTGACGCACTAGCCATGATGGCATCGATGTGGAAGGTCCAGTTTGTTAACGAGGCGCCTCTGATCCGCATTGAAAGAAGGACAGTACCTGCATATGTCATGACAATAGATGAAGAAACTGATGAGAAACCGTGGTTCCACAATATCAAGAACTTTCTTCAAAATCAAGAATATCCTGTTGATGCGTCCAGAATTGACAAAAGAGCTATACGAAGATTGTCATCTAAATTCTTCATCAGCAATGGTACCTTGTACAAAAGAAACCATGACATGGTTCTACTTCGATGTGTCGATGAAAAAGAGGCGAATCTCATAATGAATGAAGTACATAAGGGAACCTTTGGCACCCATGCCAACGGTCACGCTATGGCTAAGAAAATCCTTAGGGCAGGCTACTTCTGGTTAACTTTGGAGACGGACTGTATACTCTTCGCTCGAAAGTGTCATAAATGTCAAGTCTATGCCGATAAAGTGCATCTCCCTCCACATCCTCTCAATGTGATGACATCACCATGGCCTTTTGCAATGTGGGGCATAGATATGATTGGGGCAATAGAGCCAAAAGCTTCCAACGGTCATTGCTTCATTCTGGTTGTAATTGATTACTTCACCAAATGGGTGGAAGCAGCATCGTATGCGAATGTGACAAAGCAAGTGGTTGCTCGCTTCATCAAAAAGGAAATCATCTGTCGATATGGTATTCCTAACCAAATCATCACTGACAATGGGTCGAATTTAAACAACAAAACAATGAAGGAACTTTGTGACGATTTCAAGATCAAGCATCAAAATTCATCTCCTTACAGACCTAAGATGAATGGCGCAGTTGAGGCTGCAAACAAAAATATCAAGAAGATAGTACAGAAGATGGTCATAACCTACAAGGATTGGCACGAGATGTTACCATTTGCTCTTCATGGATACCGGACATCAGTGTGAACTTCAACAGGGGCAACTCCCTTTTCCTTAGTATATGGGATGGACGTTGTGCTACCCATCGAAGTCAAAATACCTTCTTTAAAGATCTTGACCGAAGAAAATCTCGATGAAGACGAATGGATAAAAGAAAGGTTCGACTCATTGAATCTCATTGATGAGAAAAGAATGATGGCCATGTGTCACAGTCAAATCTATCAACAAAGAATGATAAGAGCGTTCAACAAGAAGGTTCGTCCCAAAGAGTATAGGGAAGGAGAGCTTGTGCTTAGAAAAATCCTACCAACTCAAAAGAATATGCACGGCAAGTGGATTCCCAACTACGATGGCCTCTTCGTTGTAAAAACTGTCTTCTCCGGAGGATCTCTAATTCTTAAGACCATGGATGGCGAACAACTCAAGTATCCCATCAACTCAGATGCGGTGAGAAAATACTATGCCTAAAGCAGAAGACCTAGAAAGGAGATCCCAGTGCTTCAACAAGATGAAAGTCCAATGATCGAAAGCTGACGAATGTCGGGGCAGAGTCTTGTGCAAGGTGTCAGAAGAAAGATCAACGTCTGTCATTCTCGTCAGAAGCAGCAAAGCAAGTGAACTGACAGTTAAAAGGACCAGATTATTATGGGATTCTGTAACCTTTTCTGTTTGCCATTTTTCAAATTTATAAAGTTCCCAAGGCTTTTCCCTTTGTAAAGTTCTTGTCTATCAATAAAATCAGGTTTTGACCAATCATTGTTATGATCTTCTATTTTTGTTATGCAATTTCACTTATTCGTTAATAAGAATTTTCTTGAAAGCAAAATGTTTTTAAAAATTTAAGTCTTGTTTTAAAAAGAAAACACAATGTGACAAAACAATTGAAGAGCATACGCATCATACTAGCATACACATTTGTTTGCATTTTGGTTTTGGTCTCTGTGTGTCTGGCTGTTGCCTTTGAGATCCTTTGGTCGTTACCTTTATCTTTGATATGTACAACAAATTTTGCTTCAGAGTTGACATCCTGGGGTTTCCTACCTTCTCTGAGAAGCTAGTGGTGACTAGCAGTATCCGATTTACACAAATGGGCGGTTGTTACCAATATTCATCGTTGATCTGGTCGTCACCAATAATCTTTGAAAGACTAGTAGTCACTAGCACATGTTCAGAACCATTTATGTTCGGTATCTTGATTTGGTCGTCACCAACAATTTTCCAAACCCAGTCATCACTGATTCTATTATAAAGCCAACCAATCGTTATTGGAGTCCTTTTGATTCGGTTTTCACCAATCTTTGCTAAAAATCTAGTGGTTACTAGTATTGCCTTTTAAAACCAATGGTCATTGGTACTTGAGTTGGTCGTCACCAAAATTCCCTAAAAGTCCAATAATTATTGGCATCGCCTGGAATCCAATTGTTATTGGTACCTCTTGATTCGGTTATTACCAGTCTTCTTGAATCTAGTCGTTACTAGTATTACCTTTAGATCCAAGTGTTATTGGTGTCTTTTGATTCGGTTATTACCAATCTTTCTAAGTCTAGTGGTCACTAGCCTTGTTTGGAAAATCTAGTTTTCACTAGCAGTATCCAGTACCAGTTGTTATTGGTATACCCCTGGATTTGGTCATCACCAATTGGTCCAAGTCCAATAGTTATTGGCACCGCTTAAATCAGATTGTTATCACCACTTTGGTCTGGTTGTTACCAAACTCTTTGAAAATCCAATGGTCATTGGTCTCCTTGGAATCGGTCGTTACCAATTTCTCCAGTTAAATCTAGTGGTTACTAGCGTCATCCAAAACCAATGGTTATTGGTATATCCTGATTTGGTTATCACCAGTCCCCTCTAAGTCCGATAGTTACTGGCATTGCTTGAAAACTAATCGTTATTAGTGTCGAAAGTTGATTGTTACCAACTTTCCCAGCCGAAGTCTCGTGTTTTTATCCAATATTGTTTGGAAATTCCCAATTGTAATTGGAACATCGACTTGGTTTTCACCATATCCCCATGAAGTCTAGTGGTATTTAGCGCTTCTTGGAAACCGAACTTTGGATAGGTAATCACCATTCCTCCCCAATAAGTCCAGTGGAAACTAGCACTGTTTGAAGCTTTTGTTATTCTGGTCGTCACTAGTCTCCCCAGTTGAAGCTTTTACTTTTCCAGTCGAGTCTCGGAGAACTAGTGGATACTAGTTTCCCCGGCGCGTCCGGTCTTGTTTCTAACCTTTTCCTGAAGATCCCGTTTGAACTCTTCGTTATAGGAAATTTTCTCATCTGGTTATCCCCAGTGAGATTTGTGTCTTCGTTCTGTCTTTTCCCTGGTGAAGCTTTTCTTCTCCAGTGGATTCGTTCCCCAACAAGTTTTCCCCAGTGGGTTTTCTTCCCCAGTGAGGTTTGCGTTTTCTTCTCTTTCGTTCCCCAGTGAAGAATTGTTATCTTCCCCGGTGGGCTTCCTCATCTGGTTATCCCCAGTGAGATTCGTATCTCCTTTCCCCAATGAAGATGTGTCTTCCTTGGTGGAATTTGTGTCCCCTGCGTGAAGGATTTCCTTGAACAAGCATCTTTAGTCATGTCTGAACTATCTTGCTTACTTCGCTTGGAATCTTTCCTCAGTGTGTCGGGTCCCCGTGAGTGGTTACTCGTTGTATTGCCGTTCTTTTATATTTGCTCGTGTGTCTACATCTGTCTTGCATTCAAGCATCATATATCATCATTTAGATTCATGGCATATTCGCATTTACCCTTTTGCATACCATCGGATCTAAGGGACAAAATTTCTGGTTTGCTATATTTAAATACCTTTCACTGTGATTCTATGAGGATTGTCATCTCTCATTACCATCTAGTGAAGATATTTAAATAGGGGCATCTGTTGCACCCCAAATTTTGACCACTTAGATCCTCATCATCATTTTAGGATCATATCCATTTGATTAACTAACCTTAACCCATTTCTAGTTTATCTTTGTCAAGATGCAGATGAATTAGGGTTCCATACCATCAAAATCGAGGCTTCGATGGTTTGATCAATCAATGTTTTTGGATTGATTCAACTTCAAACAAGATCAAGGATAATACATTGGGTCAATTATGAATTCAATTTGAGGTGGTCACCCGGGAATTGAGAACAGTGCAATTCAAGACACCCGATTAGGGTTTTTGATCAAAAAAAGTCAACTGTAGTTTGACTTTTGGTTTAAAGAGTGTTTCAATGGTGGGATTTTGGTCCATTAAGCTCATATGGCTTATTAAAGTCCATCCAAAGAGTTTCAAGTCCTCAAAATTCCCGGATCACCAACGGTCGACTCGGTAGTCACCGATTGATCGAACGGTTGACCGAAAAGTCAACTATTCAACAATAACGAATTTGACTTCAAGATATGAATCAAAAATGTTCCTTATGTCATATTACACCTCCCCATAAAATTTCATGACCATTGGGTCAAGGGTTAAGAAGTAATTGCAAAAATCGGGAATTAGGGTTTCGAAATGGGCAAGACCATAACTCCTCAACCACACATCCAAATGAAGTGGTTCAAAGCTCATTGGAAAGCTCTTGACAAATCCTACAAAATCCTCAAATTTGTACATCATCAAAAAATGCATAGAATTGGAGTTATGACAACATTCATTTTAAGAAGGGAAATAACTTAGAAAAATTCTAAGTTATTTAGCCTTTTTAAGTGGTTTTTTCAGTAACTAGGAAGGGTTTTTCAACCTAGTTCCATCTAGAATTTGGAAATCTCAAAAACATGAAAGTTATAGAGCTACTTAAGGGATTTCTAAATTGTGGTAGAACTCCTCAATAGCATGTGTGAGCAGAAAGTTATGGACTATGGAAGTTAGGGCTGTCAACACTTGAAATCACCAATCCAACACTTCTCAAAATTCAGATTTTTACAACTTGGATTATCCTTGACCCTTGGATCATGATTCAAACTGATATTATTTTAATCAAATAAAAGGGAGGAAAGAGAAACTTTTTGAGGAGTTGGCAGCTGTAGTCCCTCTACACTCTAGCCTTACTTCAGGTCACTTCACCCCTCTCATATCATTTGGTTTTGCTTGCCTTGAGCCAAGGAGTTGATGTGAAGAGTCTGCCACAAGATTTGGCAAGATTTTCTTCCAAGTCTCCCTCCAAAAATGGAAAAGACCAAGGTTGCCCTCACTCTCATTTGCACTATAAATAGAGGCATTCACCATGAAGTTAGATACACCAGAGCAATCTCCAAAACCCAGAGAAACAATAGCTCTCAATTCCTTCTCATTTCCTTAAGAATCTCAAGTTTTCAAAACTTCCATTTTTCACCAAAAAGCTGTCTTGAGCAAAACTCTGCTCAAGGTCAGTTCTATCATTTCCAAGTCCCTCAAAACCATCTACACAATCCCTAAACATTATGTAGAAGGTGTCCATACATTCAAACCTCTCAAAAATCTCATTTTCACAAAAGTCAACCTTCACACCTTAATAGTTTGACTTTCTTGCATTTTGAAAGCCAAATTCTCACTTGAACCATTTCCTACCTTTCTAACACTCCTAACACCTCCTATACATCATATCTCAAGTGTCTAAACTCTAAAAAACCAGCTGGAAATCATACAACTCCAACTGTCTTAAAAAGTGGTTTGTTGCTTCAAGAGGAAGCAAGCTTCAATTCTTTGCTAAGGAAGGAAGTCTCTGGGTTTCTCAGCTTTTTAGCTTGCTCAAGACTTTTCTACAAGAGGTATGTGACATTCAAACTCCTTATTGATCATACATTATCATGTTTATCATTTTTTGAGATGCTTGTTGTAAAATATACCATTGCTGCCCCACTTTAGTTCTTTGTTAAGAACTCTTGTTTCATGGTCATGTTACTTACTTTTATTAATGTGTTTTCATTTGTAAATGATATGTGCATAATGTGTTACAAGATTGTGCTTAGATATTATGCTTGACTTATCTTTTGAGATTTTGGTCATGTGGTAGTTTTAGGATCCAATATTGAAATATTGTTGTGTTTAGCCCTAAAACGGTCAAACCTAGTTCATTAGTGAGATTTGGATAACTTGTAAGTTATTCATAGGATCCCCCTGCCCTAGATCATGTTTGAATCTATTGTGGCATTTTGTTTTCACTTATGCTATTTTAGGAGTCATCTTGCTTATCATTACCTTGAGTTGTGTGTGGGACTGTTGTGCTTGCCATTATTGTATTTCATTTGTTCTAAATCATTGTCTAATGCTTACATGATCTTACTTGCTTGTTTGTTTTGGTTAAAATATTGAGAACATGAGATTTGAACTTTGAGGCTTGTTGTGAAATATTGTTGGTTTGCTGTCAAATTTGGATTCACATACTAATTCTGATTTGGAGCAGTTGTTGCTTGTTTCTAGATTGGAGACTCATTTGTTTACCTATTTTGAGGATGTGTGTGATGCTTATATGTTCAAATATCCTTAAAATGTTCAAACTATTTTGTCATGCTTCATTTGCATTTTTCAAACCTCATTGATGCCAAACACATACCATATTTTGTTTCATTCAATTTCCACTTGATCTATGTGCATAATATCACTGCCTTACTAAATTAAAACTTGTGTGTGCTATCAATTCCTCCCAACTGTCATGGATATTGCCTGCTGCATATTTAAGTTTTTGTTTTCATATGTCATGATCCTCAAATGTGACATTCTGTTTGGTGTTGTATTAATCTACTTCTTGAGCACAATATCATCTTTTAGAATATTTGTAGTATGTGTGTGATATTTGTTTCCACATAAACTTCACAATTTGAAAAAACACCCCTGCTGTCTCATCATGTTATCAAAACTGTTTCACATTTCCACTACCATGCAAAACTCTGACTTAGTTGAAGAATGCTTAAACTTGGTGTTTGATTTCACTTATCTTCATGTTTCTGATGAGTGTGCCTTGTTTTTTTTATAATCTGTTGCACCTGAACTGGCACTTCACTTCCATGTTGCATCATCAATGCACAGTTTGCATCTCCTGCTACAACTTGCAATGCATTATCATTTTCTCTGTTGAGCATGACTTTATTTGATCTATAGGCTTAGAATCATCAGCTATCATGATTGAAACATGTATTTGACACTGGCATGAACTAAATCTACTCAGTTTGAAATTCCACAGTCTGCATTTTCATGTTATGCTTGCCCTGCACATACCTTTTTTTCATTCTATTTGACTTATGATTGGTTTTAGGGTCTAGACATATTTGTTAGCACATTTGAAACCTGTGTGTGAAGGTTGCTTAGTCTGAACTATTCCAGCACATGTTTTGGCCCTGTAATTGCATTTTAACATGCTTCCTTGTGGCTTGATAGCCATTTTGTTGATGTATGACATATTGATGATCTTTGTGAAGTCTACCATGTTTGTTCTCATTTCAGATGTGCATACCAATGTTTAATCTTGAGCTCAGGTGTTTTCTCATGTTCTTGTTCATGACTGCATCATTGAGGCTAGCATTGTTATACTGAATTTGCTACCATTGAATAATCACTTGTTTCACTTAATCTATGTTGATTCTTGAGTGTGAAAACTTTCTGTTAGTATGTCTGCAATGTATGTGTGATGTTTGTCAAGTTTGATTTAGGTCAACATGTGTTTTGGCTTCAATAGATGCATCATACCATGAAAATCATTGCAATTCATATACCAGTTCTCATTCCAGGCGTGCTTTGCATTAACTTCTTGTTAGAATACTTTCAATATCATATTCATGAACTTCTCATGTTGTTCCATCATCCTAATCCCCACTGTTTCAGCTTATGTGCATCAATATGCATTTGAACATCATATTTGCATTTGCTATCGTGTTTTGATTTGCATGCCTCATCTTGGAAAACTAATGGTACTATCTTATTCCTTGCGCAATTTCACATGAGATGGACTCTTATTTTGTTAAATTTGATGAAGTATTGATCTAGTTGTGGTTCAAAATGCAATTTAGCTTCATACTTGTTCTTGGTTTTTTGCCTTGCCCAGATTTTCCATGAAAACTTACCATATATGTTTATGGGGGTGGCTAAATACACGGATGTATAGCCACCCCAGTGGTAGAAACTTTGCTTGTACACACGCCTTTCACTTGCCAAACCAGGGTTCGATCCTTGGAGCAACCCTTTTTGTTGTTTTATTTTCAATTGTATTTGTTTTCTTTTTTTTTCTTCATTTCCATTCACTACCAGCGCGCGCGTGTGTGCTCCTTTGGTTGAGGTATGTGTTTGTAAACATAAGGGCCTGGGTTCAACTCCCAGCTTGGCCCTTTCTCTTTTTTATTTGCTTGTTTATTTGTTTTATTATCATAAATCAATTAACTTCAAATATTTGTAACTTGTTCATCCTTCATCCTTTTTTACTCATTCTTTTTGCAACATGCTTATTTTAATGTCTAAATTCATGTGATGTAAAAATATTCCAATTTGTTCATAATTATGATACCTTTTGTCCATGTGGAATTTTGATTCTTTGTTAAGATCGTTATCTCGCATATTGCCGAATTCCTTGGATTGTCTTGTAAGATTTTGCTTGTGATTATTTCCCATATGTTAGTTAACATGTTAGGGCTTGTTTTCCCTTGGTTGTCACCATGATCTCATATTATTTTCCTCCTAAATTGTGATTTAAAATTGTTGTGACATGTTTGCTTATATTTGATTGTCATCAAATGCATATTGTTGTTACACTTGATATACCTTTAGTTTATGACATGTCTACTTTCAAATTGTGATTTGTTTACATGGTTGTCACCTTCATCTCTTTCAATCTTTGTTAAGATATGCTTCCAATCTTTGTTAAGATATGCCCTTAATCTTTGTTAAGATGTGTTTTCATCTTTGTTAAAATATTTGATTATCGGTTGTAACCATTGGTATGATTTGATCCTTGCTTATTGTAATATGCATGCTTACTTGACTGAAATCTTATTTACCTTGCTTTATTGTTTATTTGCTTTGTTAAGTATTCTTTCCCCAAGTGATGGAACTTTTTAGTTCTCATCCAAGTTGCCTCTCTCTCTCTCTCTCTCTCTCTCTCTCCTTCCAAAGGAAAAGTCTCTCCCTTAACCCTTGTGTTATTGGATAGCTCATTACCCGTTTCCCTTGACTTTGTGAAGTCATCTTAAACCCTAGCTTAGTTAAGATAGAACATTTAAGCCTTAGGCTTTGCTTTAAGTCTAGAAAGCCTTACCTACACTAGGAGTGTTCTTCAACTAGAACCCTAGGATAGAGTTTGTAAACTCTATGTAAGAATCATAGTAATGATTACTTACTCCCCTCTTGAGTGTTATAACATAGATCTAGAGAGTTTTGTTAAACTCTACACAAGCATTGAAATGTTTGTTCCCCTTTGAACCTTGATCATAATCAAGTGTTCTTTAACCCTAGTGAGGTGAACTACGATTGCTCTGATTCTATCCTAGTTAGGATACGTAGGCAGAGGACGCGACGTCTTTGCGAGCAAACTTAGAAACTATCTTTAGGTTTCATCCTACACCCTTTACCCAACCCAAACCTTAAGAAACATTTACCAAACTTAGCATGCAATCAAACAAAAGGTTCCTGTAGAGTACTACAGATGTTTAGGATGTGAAATACCTATCCTATGCATAACCAACCCCCGATCCCCGAATCTCTTGGCGTTGTTGTTACATCGCGAAAAGGGTTTTTCTTTCTTTAGACCTTTCCTTTGGATAAATTAAAGTCCGGTTGTAATCTAAGAATTAAAGATTCAAGTTAATCAAAAGCTTGGTATCACGATTCTCACCGCAACAGCCCCGTAGCTCAAAATGTCGCGAATCCGGAACGGACCCGACCATTTGGATTTTAATTTTTTGGGAAATAATTGTAACCTTGAATTGAACAGTAACACCATCTGCCCCACTTCGGATGTCTTGGTCACAAGCTTTTTGTCATGATACATCTTCACGCGGTCCTTGTAAATCTCGTTCGAATCATAAGCTTGAAGGCGGAGTTCGTCCAACTCATGGAGTTGGATCTTTCTTTTTTCTCCACTCAAGGTATGATTAAAATTCAGCAACTTCAAAGCCCAAAAGGCTTTGTGTTCCAATTCCACCGGAAGATGACAATTTTTCCGTAAACCATTTTAAACGGTGTGAGACCAATCGAAGCTTTGAAAGCGGTCCGATAGGCCCACAAGGCATCGTCAAGCTTACTTGACCAATCCTTCCGTGAGGCAGACACAGTTTTTTCCAATTTTTTTTAATCTCTTGATTCGATACCTCTGCTTGTCCGTTAGCTTGCGGATGGTATGGTGTCGTAACTCTGTGTCGCACACCATACTGCTCTAAAGATTTGGCTAACTGAGTGTTACAAAAGTGCAAACCACCGTCACTTATTAACACTCGTGGAGTACCGAAACGAGAAAATATGTTTTTCTTTAAAAAAATTATTACGGTTTTCCCGTCTGCCTTAGGGCTAGCTATGGCTTCCACCCATTTGGAGACGTAGCCCACCGTAACAAGGATGTATTCATTTCCAAAAGACGGTGGAAATGGACCAACAAAATCAATGCCCCAACAATCGAAAATTTCGAATTCTATCATATTTTGCAGTGGCATTTCATTTTGTTGCGTTATTCCACCATTTCTCTGACACTTGTCATAACTTTTTGTGTACGTGTACGCATCTTTGAATAAGGACGGCCAATAAAATCTCGATTGAAGGACTTTAGCGGCCGTTCTCATATTGTTAAAATGACCTCCATACGGAGAGTTGTGACAATGCCACAGAATATCTTTGGCTTCCTCCTCAGAAACACATCTCCGCAAAATGTTATCGACGCCAAGTTTAAAAAGATGTGGTTCTTCCCAAATAAAATACTTGGCATCAGACAAAAAAAATTTCTTTTGGTGACTAGTTAGACCTTCCGGTATCAATCCGGTGGCTTTGTGGTTAGCCATGAAAATTCTGGCAAACACACGATGGATGTTATTCCCAAAGTTATAACATCCACTGTGACCTCTGCTACTTAACAGCTAATAATCAGTAATAATAAAAGCAGTAAAAACACAGCAATTATTTACCCAGTTCAGTGTCAACAACACCTACATCTGGGGGCTACCAAGCCAGGGAGGAACTTCACTATTAGCATAATTAATTCAGAGTCAAACAACACAGTTTGCACTCCTCACTTAAAACCTACCCAATGACAATTTAGCCTAGAGACACTCTAGACCTGAGTATACCCCCTCACTCCCCCTCAATCACAATAGTGATATATAATTCACAAATACAGAATAAATATGAAGAGACACTTCATACACACATTGATCTTGTTTCACAGCTTTGATCAATGAACTCACACACTCTTGCTTCACAGCTTTGAGTGAGACACAGCCTAGAATCTACCTATCCAATGCAATCATCCACCAGACAATTGCTTAGAGTACAAGTATTCCTAAACAGAATTCACACATGAAGACTAGCCTTCTTCACTCACAAGGACTCTGCAATCTGCACTCTTCCTCCTTCTGTCAAGAGTTGCTGTTCAAGATTGCTTCTTCTGATATTTATAGCAGCTGTCATTCCTTTTGGGCCTTGGTGCATAAATTAGGTTTTATCCCTAACAAACCTATTTTCAATGATCTGCACACTTGCCACTTAATTCAAGGATATTTTAGTCCGCCTATGGCTTCTAGAAAATCTCCTGATATCTAGTTTGAGCTCCTATTCTGTTTCCTGGTTTATAGCTACCATAAAAACAAACCTGCGCTTGATGTCATACGACCCAAGTCATAACATTGGGTATGACATCCAGCTTAGCTTGCTTTTAGCTAAGTCAACTTACCCTGCACAGTCCATATTATGTATGCCCTAATATCAGACATGACATACATACATGCTCTAGTGTTTTGCCATAAAATGCAGCCAATTAAGAGCACTTACAAGCCATATCAGCGAACCAAGGTCTAACCGTTACCATATACAATTTTTCATCGGGGAACTCCTCTCTAGCCTCTTTCTCATGTTTTGTGACTTCATCATTCACAAGTCGGGACAAGTGATCTGCTACCAAATTCTCGGACCCTTTTTTATCACGAATTTCAAGATCAAATTCTTGAAGTAAAAGAATCCAACGAATCAACCGTTGCTTGGAATCCGGTTTGGTAAGCAGATACTTAATCGCCGCATGATCGGTGTAGACCACAACTTTGGATCCAATCAAGTAAGACCTAAATTTTTCTAATGCGTACACTATAGCAAGCAATTCCTTTTCCATTGTTGCATAACTAATTTGAGCTTCGTTAAGAACCTTGCTTGCATAATGTATCGCATGAAAAATCTTGGTTTTTCTTTGGCCTAAAACTGCACCAACCGCATAATCGCTCGCATCGCACATAAGTTCAAAATCCTTTTTTCCAATTCGGTGCGACAATTATGGGTGCAGTTATGAGGCTTTGTTTCAAAGAATTAAAAGCTATCATGCAAGAATCATCAAAAAGAAAAGACTTATCTTTGTTGAGCAAGTTGCTCAATGGCTTTGCTATCTTCGCAAAGTCCTTGATGAATCTTCGATAAAATCCCGCATGACCCAGAAAACTTCTAATTCCCTTCACATTCAGAGGCGATGGTAGCTTTTCAATCGCTTCCACTTTAGCTCTATCAACTTCAAGTCCCTTTGAAGAAACCTTGTGCCCAAGCACAATGCCTTCTGTGACCATGAAGTTGCATTTCTCCCAATTAAGCACTAGATTGGTATCCACACACCTCTCCAAGGCAATATCCAAAATTTTCAAACAAAGGTCAAATGATGGCCCGAAAACTGAGAAATCATCCATAAATACCTCGATCATCTTCTCAATCAAGTCCGAGAATATAGCTTTCATACACCTTTGAAAAGTCGTCGGTGCATTACACAAACCAAACGGCATCCTCCGGTAGGCAAAGATTCTGAAAGGACAAGTGAAAGCTATTTTTTTGTGATCTTTCGGGTTGAAAATGATTTGGTTATACTCGAAATATCCATCCAAAAAGCAATAATACTCTTGACCGGAGAGCCTCTTGAGCATTTGATCCATGAACGAAAGAGGAAAGTGATCTTTTCTCGTAGCTTGATTTAGCCTACGGTAGTCAATGCACATTCTCCATCCCGTTATGGTTTTTGTTGGAATCAACTCATTCTTTTCATTGCGGACAACCTTCATTCCACCCTTCTTCGGTACCACTTGAACTGGACTCACCCATGGACTATCAGAAATAGGATAAATCATGTCGGCATCCAACATTTTTACAACTTCTTTCCTCACCACTTCTTTCATAGTTGGATTCAATCTTCTTTGTGGTTGAGCTACCAGCTTTAAATCTTCCTCCATGAATATACGATGCATACAATAGGAAGGACTTATACCTTTTAGGTCGGAAAGAGTCCAACCCATTGCCTCTTGATTTTTCTTCAACACCATAATTAATTTCCTTTCTTCATCCATGGTTAACTCCGCACTTATGATTACCTGCTTGTTTTTCTCCTCATCAAGGAAAACATACTTTAGATGAGATGGTAACAACTTCAACTAAAGCTTGCCTTCCTCATTGTTATCTTTTTTCAAATTTTCCACCTTTTCTTTCAAAGGTGGGATTTCCTCTAACTCTTCAAGTTCCCACAAACAATTTTCAATTTCTCGTTCTTCTTCTTCATTCACTTTTGAAAGAGCATTTGTAAGAACTTGTTGTAATGGTGTAGGAACTTGTAATAACTCCTTGACTTCTTCAATTGCCACTTCCGTTGCATCAATTCTAAAACAATCGATTTTGTCTTTAGAAAGTTTCATGGCTTCAAAAAGATTTAAGCAAATCTCCTCATCAAGTACTCTTACTTTCATGAGACCATCATCCATATCAATCTCCATGCGTGCGGTCTTCATGAAAGGTAGGCCAAGAATCAATGGAGAATCATCATCTTCTTCCATATCAATTAATACAAAGTCAATTGGGAAAAAGAATTTATCAACCTTTACCAACACATCTTCGGCTACACCATGAGAGCGAGTGGTAGATTTGTCGGCAAGTTGCAACGTCATTTGAGTCGATTTCAACTCCATGTATCCCAACCGCTTCACAATAGATAAGGGTATCAAATTTATGCTAGAGCCTAAATCAATCAACCCCTTGCCAACATAGTTATTTCTAACGGTGATGGGCAAAGTGACTCGTCCCGGATCACTTTCTTTCCTCGGGAGAGTACGTTGAATAATTGCGCTACAACTAGCATCTACCATGATTGTTTCTTGATCCGTATACCGCTTCTTCTTCATGAGAATGTCCTTCATGAATATAGCATACTTTGGCATTTGATCTAATGCTTCAGAAAATAGAATATTAATTTGCAATTGTTTAAATATGTCTATAAACCGAGCATAGTGTCTAGCATTGTCTTTCCTAGTTGGAGCATATGGATAAGGCAAATTTTGAATCGGTTCACTTGCTCTTTTCCCTTTCTCGATTTTTTTATCTCTTTCTTTTCTCTTACTTTTCTCTTCTTCCTCATTTTTTTTCACTTTCTCATTTTCAACTAATTCTCCCTCAACATTTTTTTCTACTTCATCACCAACATTTTCAATTTCTTTTTCAACTACAACTTCCTCCTCCACTACTTCCTCACCTACCCCCATGTCAATTTCTCTACCACTTCTTGTAAGAATCGCCTTGCAATGCTCCTTCGGATTTGGAGTAGCGGTAGCCGTGAAAGGCCCTTTTTGTTGATCGGCCAATTGTTTAGATAATTGGCCAACTTGTGTCTCCAAATTCTTAATAGCCGCATCCGTGTTCTTTTGGTTGGACATTGACATTTGTGTTAATTGAGTAAGAGTTTCATCCATCTTTGATGGTGCACTTTGAGTTTGTGGAGGTTGAGTGTAGTTTTGATATTGTTGACGATTTGAAGTTCCGGCTTCTTGTGGCCTCCAAGGTTGTTGGTACCCTTGATTAGGTCTTTGATAACCTTGATTTTCCGGTTGATAAGGTGGTCTTTGTTGGTATCCTTTATTTTGATTTCCAGCATAATTGGCTTCTTCCAAAACGGGAGGACACTATCCGGTAGGATGGTCACCTTTACATAACTCACAACTTTCCACTTGAACTTGGGTAGGAACTTCTTGCATCTCTTTGATTTGTTGTGGAAGCTTCGACATTTGTTGAGTTAAAAGCTCCACTTGTTGAGTAAGAAGTTTATTTTGAGCAAGAATAGCATCATTTGTACCTAACTCGAGCATGCCTGGTTTTCTTTGAGCTACCCCACAATTATGATTCCCTTGGTGATCATTAAGTTCCATCTTTTCAATAATCGCAATTGCATCATCGGCGCTTTTAGACATCAAAGAACCTCCCGCCGTAGCATCTAATAAGGTCTTGCGAACCAAAAGGAGACCATTGCGGAAAATATGAACTTGAGTAAGTTCATCAAAACCGTGTCCTTTACATTTTCTCAACATAGACTTGAATCTCTCCCAAGCTTCATTGAGGGATTCACTTGCTCCTTGTGAAAACACAGTTATCGCAGTTTTAGCTTCCATGAAACGGTTATGTGGAAAGAACCGTTCAAGAAACTTCTCTTCCAGAAGATTCCAATCCGTTATGATTGTTGTAGGTTGATCAAGATACCATTCCTTCGCTTTCCCAAGCAAGGAATGAGGAAATAACCTCCTGAACAATGACTCTTCGTCAGCTTCGGTTGCTCCCGTTGCACCCGCAATCTCGTAGAATTTTGTAAGATGTGTGAACGGATCCTCATGATCTAATCCCATGAAAGAATTTTGATAGATAAGTGCATGGATTCCCGTCTTCATCTCGGCTTGTCATCCATTTTGGAGATTGCGCGCGAACTAAGGGTATGTCTTGGACTGTTCGTACATGGAGTGGAAACTGGAGGTGGAGGTGGTGGTGCTGCCATAATTGGTGAATTAGGTGAAGTGGATGTAGAAGATTCTCCGAGCTCTTGTCTTGCAATAGCTTGTTGCCGTCTTTGCCTTGTGCGACTATTGGTACGCCGAGCGGTTCTCTCAATCTCAAGATCGAAAAAAAGGTTTTCTGGCCGACCCTGTCCGTGCATAAACGAATTCTGCACACGAACTAAACAAATTAAAAAGAACAAAGAATTACAAAGAGAAGAGATTCACAATACAAAAATCTTAATATCACTAAACTATTGCAATGCTTGCAATATTCAACTAACAATCCCCGGCAACGGCGCCATTTTGTTAGAAAGTATTATGTGGTAGTGTTTTATCATCTCCACAGGGATTGAAGAGAATATAAATGCTAGCCGTTCAACGGTTCAATGACTTAAGAAAAGGGGGTTTATAATGGTTTCAATCTTGTAACAAAAGTTTGCAATAAATAAAGCGTAATAAAAGTCGGTCTTAAGTTTGATAAAAGCATGCCAAGATTAGGGTTCGCTAGTTCGTCCTAAACGTATTCTACCAATCAAATATGTGAACGAATTTCTAACCAACATAACCACGTATCCTCACAAAAATGTTCATCTCTAAATCAATTTCGTGAATGTTATTGTTTTGACCGTTAAATGATCTCTCTAAATAACGGATCGAAACAATAAGCATTAAGAACGATACAAAGCGGATATCAACTTTCAAATCTATCTCGATCATTTGTATAGTTGATAGATGAATATATTAGGTCAAGACTTGGAAAGTTTATCTCTAATACAAACCAAACCATAAATGTACAAATAATGGCAAATAACTTCATCTATATTGATTATGAACTTGTTCACATACAAGAGATTAAGAAGAATACATAAAATCTGAGCCAACTACTCTTAACCTTGACAAGAGAGGGATTTAGCTACTCATTTTCATGATGACTTGAGCAACAAGTTTCGGAAGAAGGTTGATCAACATCCGTTTCGAATAATCGAGAATGGATGGGAATCCACCTTCTTTTTGTGAAATGTTGCTAAGAGATGATGAGAAATGAAGGAATGGGTTTTTTAGGTCAGAAAAATCCTCTCAATACAAATACAAAATAATTAGATATTTTCCAAAAAATAGTCCATGCTACTTATATAAAGGTCTGATGTGTTGTCATGTTCGCCAGGCGAACAAAGTGGTTCGCCTAGCGAACCCACAAATGTGCCACTAGAAGTGTCTGTGTCCTGAGGACTCTCACCAGACCAGTTTGCAAATGTTCGCTAGGCGAGTAATCCTTTGCTAGGTGTTGCACCCCAAAATTTGCCCAACATTTCTTCACCTAGCTAGTGTTTCATTTCATTCACATTAGCATTATCATTTGCATTTCATTGAAATTTATGCAGGAGATCAAGAGGTATGATTACCAATCAAGGGCTACACAAGACTTTGAAGCTAGTTGGGAGGCTTATTCAGGTGTTCAAGGGTTGATATCCTTGTCAGAGAAGTTAAGAGATCCTCAGAGAGAGTGATTGAAGCCAAGAGGGTGTGTCTCCTAACTTGAGAGTTGTGGGAAGTCATCAGATGATTCTGAAGCCATGAAGTTAGACTTTAGGTCTTGAGAGAGCTCATGAGAAGTTTTGAAGATCACTTTGAGGCCTAGACAAGTCATTGTGCAAGAATAAGAAGCCTCAGCCATAATTGATGCAGCTAGGGTTTGACTGGGTCAACCCTAAGTCAACTGAGGATTTGAAGAAGGTTGAGACTTAACTCAAGAGCCATGTGATCATGGATTGATACATTGAGATGTTATAAGGATGATTCCAAGGTTAACTCATCATGATTGAAGAGTTTGAGAAGTTTCAGGTTAGGGTTTCTAAGACTTGACAATGTAAAATCCCCTAGTTTGACCCCTGTCTTCAAGGCAATTTAACTCAAGATATGATTGTCATCTCATCTTGACCCCCAACATGATTGTTGTAGAGCATGATGTTAGATTTAATTTGAGTACTAGAAGTCCTTGGTAGGGTTTATAGAACTCAAGTTATGAGCCAGACAAGTTACAAGTCATTTGAGGCATGTGAATTTGGAGCTTGAAAGTTACCCAACTTGAATGACACTTTTTCCCTAGAAGGATGATTCCTATGAACTTTTGGTCAACATGAATGTTGTTCCTTATTCTCTTAGCTTTCCATATAGTACTAGAAGTCCTTGATAGGATTTATAGAACTCAAGTTATGGCTTTGACAAGTCAAGGGTATTTTGGGAAGTTATGGTTATAGGTCATTTTTGGTTATAGGTCATTTTCACCAACTTAGACACCTCAAATGAAATTTTATTCAACTTGAAAGTTGCTCAGAATGGGGTTTTAACCTTGACCATGTATCAAGGAGACATTTAAATGGCTCAAGGAAGGACTTGGTTCAAGGAGTTGTGAAAAAGGAAGGATTAAAGGCATTTAATGACCAAAAATTGAAATAAATTGATTTGTGTCCAAAAAAGGCAATGTTATAGGTAAAATTGATTAGAAAAATCATTTTAGAAACAATGGCAATATTACATTCTTGGTTTAAGGTCAAATTCATGCCATTCCATTTTGTTGCTTCATGATGAAGTAACATATCAAATTCACACCCTTGGATTGCAAACAAGGAAATGATCATAACCAATCAATTCAATATCTCATGAGATGAAGATTCCAAGTGTTTTCATGCCAAAACAGAGCTGGATTCGTGACTGTGCATATGAGATTTTGGAATAGAAATTGAAATTGAAAATCTCATTTGGGTGGTTACAGAAGTTTCTAGACATTTCCATTCACTTCTATATAACTAGTTGAGTGAGTTCAGAGCCTTTTTTGGAGAAGATTGAAGTGGAAACCAGAGCAAGGGATCGATTTTGCAGAGCTGCAACTCACAATCGGATTCTGAGATTGAGGAAGATTCAGAGCAAATCAAGGTGTGCAAAAGTTTCAGGAGTGAATTTGGAGTGATTCTGGACAAGCTTGGAGGAAGAATCGAGCAGAAGTTGTACCTGTTCTTCATCTGAAACCAGGTTTGTACCAATCAAATTCTTGCATAAATTATGGAGAGATAGCTAGAAATCTTTAGATGGTTAGGTTCATAGCATGATGTAGATGGATTCTAGCATAAGAAATTGAGGAATAGAGACACTTTAGGTTATGAATCGTTTTCTGTTGAGACGAATTTCTTGTGATTCTTGGAGAGATATTCATGTTTGGATAGTGGAGATTAATCACTGATAAGTGTAGTTTACATTGGTACCATTAGATTTGAAAATGATGAGGATCAAGAATTGGTCATGTTCTGAAACTTCTATCGTGTTTGGAGTTAGAGGTTGATTGAGGCAAGTTGGGGTTGAAATTTGTATTCAGTGAGAAAAACTGAGTGAGATGATGATTTGTTTTAGTGTTTTTGACGACCTGAGATGAGCATTTCACCGGAGAAAACGGTGGCGCTGCAGCTCAGGCCACCGTCTGAACTCCCTTCAAACCTCAGTTCAAATTGGGGACGAAAGACCATGGCCATTAGATTAGGGTTTGACCTTTGACTCAGGGCATGAATGGACGGCCACGATTGCTTGAAAAGTCTGAAGACTTGGAATTGATACGCAATGCTGCGTTTCATTAATAGGTTTGGTTTGGGCTTAGTGTTAAAACTGATACCCACACCCCCGTTTTGGCCCATGTCTGGAATTGAACTAGAATGGATTGCTAATTGCCACGCAGGTTTTATGATTTTCATTTGTTTTCTTTTATTTTACTCATTTCATGTAGTTTAGGAATTAATTCATAGAAAATAGGAAAATTAGTCAATTAATCCCAGATTTTTTTCCCCCTGATTCATGATTGAATCTAGAATTTTGTTGAATTAAAAGATTAGGAATTCATGCATTTTTTATTTTAATTACATTTTTTGTATTTTTATTTGATAATAATTCATGATAGTTGATACCTTGACTTGTAAATTTTTGTGTGATCATTTGATGATGATTTTTGGACTGATTTTTGTTGGTAGCTAGTTTAGACATGTATGCTCCTCTAGTAATTTTCTCACATTTTTGTGAAGAAGTTTAGGGCTGGCTTTTGTATTGAACTTTAGGTGCTCTAGTTTTAGGGTTTAACCTTAGTACCCCATAGTTTAGGATTTAATTCTAGGACTTATTGGATGATTTGATCTCTGGAATTAACATGATAGAGTCATGATTGACTTAGGTTCCCATAGTTGTTTTTGTAAGATTTTACAATTGGTTTTAGTATTTTAGTTAGGATTAACTTTAGTACTAGGTTTTAGGTGATCCTAACTTGCTAACTCAACTAGAATGACTTCATTAGTTCCCTTAGACTAGGGCTTTGATTCTCTTGCTCTTGGATGATGATGAAGACTTGTGTGGGCTGCTGTGGAATGCATGATGGAGCTTGGACTTGAAGTTTGCTCTTCCTTTGGTGTAGTTCGGTTTAGGGTTAAGGATTAGGGTATTTAGGGAGATCCTTTAGAATAGATTTTCTTCCTTCATGAAGCTGATAACACGAAATCATATAGATATTTTCATGCATAATTCAACTAAAGTCTAACCGTTTTCGATCCGATTTCGGGTTATTTCCGTGTATTTGTCTGATATTTTGCAGGTATTCAACGATCACGTCTAAACAAGGCAACATGAAGAAAAGAAGCAATTTCAGATGAAATATGGACGAAAAAGGAGTGAAAACACAATGAAAAGCGCAGCAAGCTGTTTTTGCTGATGTGACGACCGTCACAGCTTCATGACGACCGTCACACGGGTGACGACCGTCACACCTTGTGACGACCGTCATGCAGGCAAAAACGCCCTACTCAGATTACACGTCAAAAGAGCAGTTCCAATTCCCACAGAGTGGACCACTACTCCCTAAATTATCTGCCTCAAGGTCCATCATCTTCAGAGATAACCGTTGGGATTCCACTTCTATAAAAAGGGAAGCAGAGGACTTCAGAAAGAGAGCTGCATTCATACCACGAAGTGCTGCCGAATTTACTTTCCAGAGCATTATTTTCCAGTTTTATTCGTATTCGTTTCTCTTTACCTTTCCTTATTCCCATTTCCGCTCTTCTGTAATTTCTATTTTATTGTACGATCAAATTGGCACTAAAGACCAGAATCCTGCCAACATCTGTGGAGAATCTGCCCAAAGGCCAATTGGCATATTTACAGGTTTTCATTTTGATCGACTTCAGTTTTATTATAATGCAAATTATTATTTATTATTCTTATTTATATTTTGTCTTTCCCAAATCCATGTCTAGCTAAACTTAGGTAATCGATATGTAGTAATAATTCGAATGGGATTTGATAACCACTGGTTGAAAAACTTTCTTTTCACAAAAGTAATCTATGGTCTGAGTGTTTAAAATTGATTCACTGAATAAACTTCATCGCGAAAGCGAGAACTTATTTAAAAGTAGTTTTGCCACGAAAGTGGGAAATTAATTAAGATACAAACCAACAAGCGAAAGCTGCGGTAAGGTCAGATAGTAAACACTAGGCATTTGTTTTAATAACAGCGAAAGCACTTTAAAATGAATTAGAACTTAGAGATTTCCAAAAAATAATTTTAACCCCGGACGGGATACGAAAGTGTAGGTTTGGCCCTTAGGATTATGATTAGCGTCAATAACCATCGTGAGGCGAGAGTTTTCAAATCTCCATTTTCTGCTTAAGTAAACTTTGAAAACTATTTCATACGCCAGTAATTTATCAAATCCCTGAAGAACACAATTACTACGTATCGATTCAATTAATTATAATCTAAATAGTAATCTTAGTTCCCTTTTTAGTGACAATCTTATTCCCTTAAACATATTCTACCTAGCTAAACATAGTAACTCCCGAGAACACTAGTTTGATTACGAGTCCCTGTGGGATCGATATCTATTATTACTACGCGATAGACTGTGCACTTGCAGTTAGTTATATTAGACATAGAAAGTCGCGATCAAGTTTTTGGCGCCGTTGCCGGGGACCCGTTTAGTCAATAGTGTAACCTTCTGTTACGCCGTATAGACTAGGTTAACAATTTTCATTTTTCCTTTACTAGTTCTGTCGATTGTATGCCAAGAAATCGCCCGCAAAGCGATATCATAAAACCTTCAGTCGCAGAACTAGAACGCTTCTTACATTTAAGAAGTAGAATCATTGAGTACCAACTCAAACAACTCAAACATAACACTCCCGAACCTCTCACTCCCATTCCCAAATCAGAAGAAGAAGAACCAGAGATGGCTGAAGGACCTCCGAACAAACCGCTGAAGGCATACGCTACACCATCTCAAATGGAGCCTAGAAGTAGCATTGCTGCCCCAGCTATAACCCGAAATGATTTTAAGCTGAAACCATCATTGTTGTCGGATGTACAACAAAACCAATTCTCAGGAAACACAATTGAGGATCCGAACGAACATCTAACGAAGTTTGTACAATACGCAGACACAGTGAAAGCAAATGGAGTAACTCCAAACGCGATAAGACTTCGTCTTTTCCCATTCTCTCTTAGAGACAGAGCATGGACATGGTTACAATCGTTACCATCCAACTCCGTTACGACGTGGGAGCAATTGAAGAACGTCTTCTTAATGAGATATTTTCCGCCAAGCAAAACTGCTATGCTTAGAGCGCAAATCAACGGATTTCGACAGAAAGATACTGAATCTCTTTACGAAGCATGGGAACGATTCAAAGATATGATGAGAACTTGTCCTCACCACGGTCTAGAAGACTGGGTGACAATCCATACTTTCTATAATGGGCTTCTATACAATACTAGATTGACAATAGACGCTGTCGCGGGCGGTGCACTTATGGATAAGCCATACGATGAAGCCTATCAATTAATAGAAAACATGTCACAAAACCATTGCCAATGGGGAGGTGAACGCACTCCAACTGAGAAAACCACAGCGAAAGGTGGGATGTACGTGTTGCGGTGGAAATAGGATCACAAACTATTAATGAGTTTGAATCGCAATTCAATTCACAACCGCTCTTTGATTTATCCGAAGGAAAAGGTCAAAAAGGGAAAACCTATTTTTGCATCGTAAACACAATGCGGGGAAAGATCTAGGGTTCGGGGGTTGATTAAATTTAGGGAAGGTATTAGCACCCTAAACTTCTGTAGTACTCTACAGGAACCTTTTGTTCAGATGTTTACTATTTTGCTTTATTTATTTGCTTAAGGTATATATACAAAGGGATTAAAAGTGAGAAAAGAGACCTAAGGGGTTAATTCTAAGTTTACTCGGCAAGACATCGCATCTTGTGCCTACGTATCCTTACGGGAGTGGAATCAGAGTAATCGTAGTTCCCCTCAAAAGGGAGGTTAGAGACTTCTTGACTGTGGTCAAGGTCTCAAGGGGAATAAACATGTCTTAAGGACACGCTTACGCGGAGTGTAGAAACTCCAAATCTCTACGTTGAATTGTTAAGTTGTAATTAGGGTTAGGTTTGGTTAGGGATTCTACGGCGGGAAACCCTAAAATGAGCGCGGCGGCTCTTTGACCTAATGCTAGGGGTAAAATTGTAATCTTGCCTGCGGCGAGGCATTTATGGAAAATTAGGGTTTGTAAGGTGTAAGGGTTGAAGTTGAGGACTATTGACACGACGGTCAAATGGCTAGACCTAATTCCTTCGGAGTGTAAGGTGACAGAAATATTGCAATACATCAGCAGAAATTTAAATCATACATCAGCAGAAATTTAAATGCGAAAAGTAAACGCGATTATTAGGTTCGCGAGGTTACAATTGAGAAACAGGTACAAATATGAACGAAACTTAAATGAAAATTCAATACACCAAATATGAACTGCAAAAATGAACACCCGTTAGTAAGCAAAGTCAACCAGCTATCAGATGAATTACGAGGCAATGAAGAAAATGAGATACAAACTCGAGATCTATTATTGTTTTATTTAATATTTAATGATTTAGCTTACAAAAGAATTTAAAAAAAAAAGGTTTTATTTTTAAATTTTTAAAAAGAGTTTTTCATTATTTTATATTTACAAAAGTTTTAATTTTATATAAAAAAAAGTTTTAATTTTGTATTTTTAAAAAAAAAAAAAGGGTTTTTTGATTATATTAAAAAAGTTTATTTTAAAAGGATTAAAATGAAAATGTTATATTATTTTTTTGTTATAAAGATTATAAAATTAAAATATTAAAAAAGGTTTTTTTAAAAAACATAAAACAAATAGAATTTTAAAAAAACAAAACAAAGGAAAAAATAAAAGGGGAAGAGGGTTGGGCCGGTCACCACATCCGGACCCAACCCAAGTGGCAGTCATAAGGAAAATTAGGGTTTCCAGACCCCAACTCAATCTCGCGGCGCCGTTTCCATTCGTTCTTCCTCTCGTTTCTCTCATTCTCATCTTTCTTCTTCCTCGCGCCGTGATCCTCCCTTTTCCTGAAAAAATATGAACCACGAGAATATGTGAGATAGTGCATTTACATTTGATTTGGCCGATGATGTTGAAGCTGAGGCCGTGGAGTCGATTGCCCGTCGTTCTTCGCGAACGGTGAAGGTGATCTCTCTGGGTATTGTTGATTCGCGTTCAGTGATGGTGATCTCCCGGAGCGATGATGATGATCGCTTCGTCTGAGCTCGCGCCGTTTAGGGTTTTTGCGTGTGACTTCTTCGCTAGGGTTTCTCCGCGATCTGGGTGTTCTTCGTTCTCTCTCTCGCGGTTACGTTCTAGGGTTTGTACACGATCCCTTCCATCAGGTTGTATTCTCTTATTTATAATTTCTCTTTATCTCTCTTTTTGGGCCTTGAACTTGCGTTACTCTGAGATTTGATTTTGTGTTTGATGTTATTTGATTTTGTTGTGATTTTCTCAGATACTGATTGGATTATGATTGGATGCTGATTGAACTCTGTTTCCCTTTTTAGGGTTTGATTGGTCCTTTCTGATCTCTAGCTGATATGATTCTTCTGATTTGGTTCAGAGCTTTCTATCTTCAGAACTCTATGATTGAATATAATCTGAACTGATTTGTTTGATTGACTCAGGTTGAGTGCGAATGGGGATTCGATTTGACTTGATCATTTGGTTTTTCCAGATTGAGTTCCAATAGGGGCTTTCTGATACGGTTGGGATCTCGTTTCTTCTCTTGGAATCCTGATTGAGCTGATATGGTTTCCTGATTCGATTCAATTTTAGTAGTCTGAACCGATTTGTTTTGATCTGTTTTGGGATTAATTATCAAATCAAAATCTCTCTATTTTTCTGATATGGTTTGCCTTCAGATTGGATTGATTGATGTTTGATTTTAATTCCCAGGATTCCTTAATGGATTCGTATCTCTGTTTGATGCTTTGATCTCGAACTGACTCATTTTTTGATTGGTTTGCTTTTTGATGCAGCTCAGATTCTTTTCCTCTTCTTCTTTCAGAGAGGGTTGATGCTACGACTTCGGTCGAATCAAAATTGCCGGGGAAGGTATACGGCAATGATGACACCGTTCTGAGCCTTCGAGGGATATTTCTTCGACGAGGTCGCGGTTACTTCCGAGGATCTTCGCGTGTGGTTTATCACCTACTCCCTTTGAGTTGTTTTAACTGCTGATGATGTTTAATTCTTTGTGTTTCAGAGTTGATACTATGGGCAATTGTGTTCAACGACGAATGCTTAATGTTGCCTCGATACACTTATGCGATAGTGAGTTTGGGCGATGATGATTTGAGGTTATGGTGTTTGGTTAACCGAGCCATGTGTTTGTGTACTTGTTTGTTTTATGAACTGACATGTTTATATTAGATTATTCTTGCTGGTACAATCCATGCCATGATTTAATACTACTTGCAATTCTGAACTGACGTGAATTTCAGCTCTTCTGTGCAGTTTTGGCAGGTTGATTCAATGGGCTATGATGTTAAGCTGAGCCCAGTGCTTCCAATTGTAATGTCTGTGACAGTCTTTATTGGCATGGACTGAGTCCCTTGTATTCGAGCTGGTTCTGATAATCTTTCTGAATTTACATCTTGCCTCCGTTTCTCATTCTTGTTGAGGCGCTTTAGGCATCAGAACTTGGATGTGCAGTCCGTTCATTCACTTCTGATTTTTATGATGAGAATTCACTTGTTTGGTTCAGAGCTGTTGTGAACTGACCTGCTCTCTTGCTTTGTTTTGGTATGCTGTTGCGCTTCTTTGGATCCTGCTGAATATATGACAGATTTGTAGGACCTTTGCACATGAACTTGCATCGTTTAATGGTTTGTTTTCTGTCCTGTGCAACTTGATGCCATAGTTTGGCTTCTCTTGTTCTATTTCGAACTTGATTTTCATTCTGCTGGACCATGGGTCTTCATTCTGTTTGGTAACAAATTTGTTTTCTTTGGTGGCTATTCATACCTGTATTGGCGCGAGCCCCTTCCTGGTTTTGTTTATGCTTTGAGTTCTGATGATGCTTGTGGCTTTTCAGGTGTTGGAAGTTTTGAAACCAAGGGGACTCAGACCTGCCGGCATCCGGGTCTGAGTCAGAACTTGCCTATGTTGCCTTATTCTCGTATCAGTTTGGAAATCCAATCGCGGCAAAACGAATCAGTCCCGCTTCTTTTATTTTTTTCTATCTCTCGGATGTCCCGTATTGATAAGAACAGGTATTACCTGATCTGACGCCCACGGCGCAGATCGGTAACGGGGGTAGGACGCAGCTTCGGTTGTGCCACTCCCGGCACTCGATGATGACATTGTTCTGAGAGTGTCAAAAAACTTCTAACATTTTTTCTACACTGTTTGTTTTCTTTTGATGTGCAGGTTAGCCGAGGATTCGTGGAGAAGTTCAAAGACAACATGAAGACATTTAGATGTTCTTAGGATTTAGGATAGATACTTTAATGTAATCCCTTAGGATTTAGAACTTTAATGTATTTCCTTGTAACAGCACTTATAAAATATGAAGCAATCTCCACTTCTTGTATGATGATATTTTTTTATGAAATAAAATTCCCAAAATTTTGAATTTATTTATATTTTATTCTTAGTTAAAAAATATAAACATTTGTGAATAAATCCACAAGTATTTAAATTCATTAACATAGGCATAAAACATAAATACTCCCAAGTGGTATTCTTATTGGTGCACTCGTCTCATTTGTAATCCTAATCTCATCATCCGATTAAAATGTTAACCAACCATTTCATAACCAAACACATATGGGCACCGTAATCACAACAGTTTCAGCATCAACAGTAACACTACTCGTAATTAAATTCCACTGACCAAATGCCAAAATCTTAATATGATCAGACCTGGTGATAGATACATGCCTCAAAACAACAACGTATCAAATGCCTCAGAATTTTAATAACAGCCCGTCTTCAAGGAATTGGTAGAATTTGTGTAAGATGACCAAAATACCCCTGGGACCAAATCTGCAAAACAAACACCTTCATAACTTGTTAGTGGTTAGCAAATGTACATATGAGATGATATGCGAAATGACTGACTAAATATAAGGGTAAAATTTGGGGTATTACAGTTGCCCCTATTTAAATAGCTACACCGGACGATTTGAGTGAGGAATCGTGGTGGAGAGATTTAAATATAGATAACCGAAAATTTTGCCCTTATATGCGACGATGCGATGCTATGGACAAAGCGGGGACTGCTTAATGCCGATGATATGAATATGATATGATGCGTATGCTGGAATGGTGGATGCGAGGCAGACGCTACGAGAAGAACACACTGGGGAAAACGACGTGCTGAGACACAGTACAAACACTGGGGAATCCTAAAATGATAGTCAACTGGTGCGAACGCGACCAATTGTCATCTTGGGAACGAGATTCTCAAATGGAGATGGCACCTGTGAGACGGCCTCCACTGGGAATCTAAAAGTAAATCTGGATCACGTACGATTGCAAAATCGATCACAGAATGCATGGAGCATTGAGCAAAGAATAACATCCAAGCTTCTGTAAACTATCTCTCGTGACACGATCAAACGGACTTTTCGGGAATCCGTAGCAAATATACAGGGTAAAAACCGGCTGTATGCCAAAATAAATGGACTTTAATGGGAAATGCCCTGATAAGCTTCTCGAGGGAGAATTGTCACTTGGAAGGGACTTATGTGCCAAAATGGATAAGCACTCAAATAAAGAGGCTGCTGCTTATCTTGATAAATAAATCTTTTCGCATTTAAGGTCGGCGCCTGGAATACGATTCTGATTTTTCTCTTACTGAAGGATAAATAAACTTCTTCATGCTTCAAGATCGTGCTCTCTTGCCCATGAAAAGGGTAAACTGAAATTCATCATACTTCAGAATCGTGCTCTCCTGAATATGACTCGGCTTTTTCGTGTAAATGAAACTCTTCATACTTCAGAATCGTGCTCTCCTGAATATGAAAAGGGTGAACTGAACTTCCTCATACTTCAGAATCGTGCTCTCCTGAATATGATTTGGTTGTAAATGAATTTTTCATACTTCAGAATCGTGCTCTCCTGAATATGAACATGGCTAATTGAACTTCCTCATAACTCAGAATCGTGCTCTCCTGAATATGATTCGGTTGTTTCTTGTAAATGAAATTCTTCATACTTCAGAATCGTGCTCTCCTGAATATGAAAAGGGCTAACTGAACTTCCTCATACTTCAGAATCGTGCTCTCCTGAATATGATTCGGCTCTTGAAATTTCTTCATTCTTCAGAATCGTGCCCTCCTGAAAAACGGCCAATTGAACTTCCTCATAACTCAGAATCGTGCTCTCCTGAATATGATTCGGCTCTTGAAATTTCTTCATTCTTCAGAATCGTGCCCTCCTGAAAAACGGCCAATTGAACTTCCTCATAACTCATAATCGTGCTCTCCTGAATATGATTCCGCTCCTTCTTTTACTAAAGGATAAATGAACTTCTTCATAACTTCAGAATCGTGCTCTCCTGAATATGATTCCGCTCAAACCTCCCCGTATTTCAAGATCGTGCTCTCCTGAATACGATTTGGTTCATACCTCCTATACTTCAAGACGACAGGTAAATGGAAGCCCAACTGCTCCATGGAGATGGCCATTTGCTGCGAGTCATAACGAAGATAGGGTCGACTTCTTAGGTGAGAAGTGTTGTATACCGATGTTGTAAGATGTAAAGTATTGTGAAGTGTTGTAACATGTAGGATTGTAAAGTATTGTATTGATAGATTTTCCAGGCGTGAACTGGCGCGTATCTGTAAATGATTGTAGTTGATTTTCTTGAAAGATAGTGCAAAATAAATGCACGTCCGGGTACAGTGATAACCTTCTCGGGCGAGAACAGTCGCGTATCCGTCATGGTATGGTGAAAATCTTTAGATGGTGCAAAATAAATGCACGTCCGGTTGGGCTTGACGACCGACAAGACTGAGATTCAATCTAGGATCGAGCTAGAAAGAAGACTGGTAATCAAGACTCCATCGAGGGAATGATCTCGAAGGGTAAATATCTTATCCTGGCGAGGAAAGATAGCTGAAGTAACCATCATACACGAGGATCGAGCTCTGTGGGGAAACTGGAAACAAGTAAGTATTTTATGCTTAGGGCTGACAATCTATTTGAAGAGAATGGACGAACCCAGTTACTCGGCGGTAACGATCAATGATGGAGACACAATGAACCTGTGCATGCTAACGCGTATGTTAATGAATATGTTAATATGAATGTATGTTGATGTCTATTTATGAAATGAGTATGTAATGAATATGTAATGAATATGTAATGAGTATGTAATGAATATGTAATGAATATGTAATGAGTATGTAATGAATATGTAATGAAATAGGCATGTGATGCTTATGCCCTTGCGTACGTTGACGAAACAGACTAGAGACGGGACGAGAGATGAAATAAACATCTCGACGGAAATACCCTGCGTTCTCTGCAACCAATACGTCAATCATGGGTAAGATCAATGGTAGAACCAAATCTGGTTTTAAAGTTCTGACTTCTCTGGGAGAAGGTAATCTGCTTGGGCGCATAGTATCACGTCTTCACATGGGGAGAAGAACCTGAGGGACACTTTCGAGTTACCCAAGAAAAAGTTGTCAGCTTATAGTCTCTCTGGGGACTGTGTTAGAGCAATGGTTTGAAAGTGTTTCTGCAATAATGATATTTCCGGGGAATGAAGAGATCCTTTCGGAATTTCCACTAGTCAAAGTAATTTATTACATTTCAAATTTGTCGTTTTTGAAAAACAGTTTTGAAAAATGCACCTTTCATTTTCAAATTTTAAGAATAAACGCATTTTGCATAACAATAGAAAACAAAGAGCAATGCACCAAGGAATGTAAGTAACAAGATGGTATCTTTTATTTAAAGGGCAGTAGCTCGCTGAAGGCATAGCTCCACAGATGATTATGTTTTGAAATTGGCAACATGGGAAAGGTTACATTGAATCCAATGACACCTATTGGCACTAATAACTAAGACTAATCCAGAATCCTGCTTTGGGCAAGGATGAAAGAATTGAAACATGGCTCTCATGCGGAAAGTGTGTTCGAGATGATCAGTGTCCTCTGATGCAATGAAATGCCTTTGTCCCTAACTTTTGCCTGGACCGCCCTCTCGGGTTTTCAATCCACCGGGACGCTCTTTTTTGCCTAAGCCGCCCTTTCGGGTTTTCAACTTAGCGAGATTTTTATTATTATTTTTTTTTCCAACCCTTACTTTTGCCTAAGTCGCCTTTTGCAGGTTTTCGACTTAGCAGGTTTTTAAGCATAATATTTTCGGACTGCATCAGAATTCACGGGATGTGCTAGTTCTTCACCGTCCATTGTCGTAAGTATCAGGGACCCTCCGGAGAAAACGGTCTTTACAACAAATGGGCCTTCATAATTGGGCATCCACTTTCCACGCATATCTTTATGTACTGGTAAGATCTTTTTGAGTACGAGCTCTCCTTGACGGAACTCACGGATACAGATCTTCTTATCAAATGCTCTTTTCATCCGTTTCTGATATAATTGCCCATGGCACATGGCTGTCAAGCGCTTCTCGTCAATGAGATTCAACTGATCCAATCTGTCCTGAACCCACTCAGCTTCCTCAAGTTCAGCTTCCATCAACACTCTTAAAGAAGGTATCTCTACTTCAATGGGGAGCACGGCGTCCATTCCATATACCAGTGAGAAAGGTGTTGCCCCTGTCGAAGTTCTCACCGAGGTTCTGTATCCATGCAAAGCAAACTGTAACATCTCATGCCAATCTTTGTAAGTCACAACCATCTTTTGCAGGATCTTCTTGATATTCTTATTCGCAGCTTCAACGGCCCCATTCATCTTAGGACGGTACGGAGAAGAATTGTGATGAGTGATCTTGAAACTATCACACAGCTCTTTCATAGTCTTATTATTCAGATTGGTGCCATTGTCAGTTATTATCCGGCTTGGGACTCCATAACGGCAGATGATTTCTTTCCTGATGAATCTGGCAACCACTTGCTTGGTCACGTTGGTGTAGGAGGCAGCCTCTACCCATTTGGTGAAATAATCAATGGCAACAAGGATGAAACAATGTCCATTAGAAGCTTTCGGCTCGATTGCCCCAATCATGTCAATGCCCCACATGGAGAACGACCATGGTGAAGACAAAACATTCAACGGTGACGGAGGTACATGCATTTTATCGGCATAAATTTGGCACTTATGGCACTTTCTGGCGTATTGGATGCAGTCGGCTTCCGTGGTTAACCAATAATACCCAGCCCTTAACATCTTCTTGGACATAGCATAACCATTGGCATGAGTTCCGAAGGTCCCCTCATGAATTTCCTGCAGTAACATGTCCGCTTCCCGTTTATCAACACATCTGAGCAGAACCATGTCGTGATTTCTCTTGTATAACACACCATTACTGATAAAGAATTTGGACACCAGTCTTCTCAATGTTTTCTTGTCCAGACCAGTAGCACCATCGGGATACTCCTGCTTGACGAGATAGTTCTTGATATCATGAAACCAAGGCTCTTCATCCACCTCAACTTCTTCGACCATCTGACAATAAGCGGGCTCAACTTTGCGCTCAATATGGATAAGAGGTGCCTCATTGACGAATTTAACTTTCCACATGGATGCTAACATGGCTAAAGCATCAGCAACGTGATTCTCTGATCTAGGAACGTGCTCGAACTCTATCTCGTCGAAATACTTGATCAACTCAATAATATAGTCCTTATAAGGGATCAACTTCTCATTCTTCGTTTCCCATTTGCCTTGTACCTGGTAAATAACCAAGGCTGAGTCACCACTTACTTTAAGAAGTTTGATTCGGAGGTGAATCGCCGCTTCGAGGCCAAGAATACATGCTTCATACTTTGCGACGTTGTTAGTACACTCAAAGTCCAACCTTGCTGTAAATGGTGTGAATCCACCCTTCGGGTTCATTAAAACGGCGCCTATACCATGCCCATTGAAATTCGAGGAACCATCAAACATCATCCTCCACCAAAGACCTGGTTCCGGACCTTCGCTCGGATCGGGCTCTTCACAATCTCTTTTAATCAACAAAATATCCTCATCGGGAAAATCAAACTTAAGAGGTTCATACTCTTCAACTGGCTGGTCTGCAAGATAATCAGATAAAATACTACCCTTAATTGCCTTCTGGGGTACATACTGGATGTCATATTCGGATAACAACATGTGCCAACGGGCTAGCCTCCCGGTTTGAGCAGGTTTTTCAAAAATATACTTGATCGGATCCATTTTAGAAATCAATAATGTGGTATGACAGACCATATATTGCCGAAGGCGCCTAGCGGCCCATGCCAATGCACAACAAGTTTTCTCCAATGGTGAGTATCTGTTTTCACAATCGGTAAACTTCTTGCTCAGGTAATAAATCGCATGCTCCTTTCTTCCAGTCTCATCATGTTGTCCAAGCACACAACCCATAGACTTCTCAAGAACGGTAAGGTACATAAACAACGGTCTTCCAGGCACGGGAGGAATCAGAATAGGGGGATCTTGCAAATAACCCTTAATCTTCTCAAACGCTTTCTGACAATCGGGGTTCCACTCAACCGTCTGCCCCTTGCAAAGTAACTTGAATATCGGCTCACAAGTAGCGGTCATGTTGGAGATAAACCTGGAAATATAATTCAAACGTCCCAGAAAACCTCTAACTTGCGTCTCGGTTCGCGGAGCCGGCATATCTTGAATGGCTCGGACTTTGTCAGGATCCACCTCAATCCCTCGCTGGCTAACAATGAAACCAAGCAGTTTTCCAGACCTGACACCGAAGGTACATTTAGCAGGATTCAATTTCAACTGATATTTCCTGAGTCGTTCAAACAATTTCACCAAATGCTCTAGATGCTCCTCTTCACTCTGAGATTTGGCTATCATATCGTCCACATACACCTCGATCTCTTTGTGCATCATATCATGAAAAAGAGTGGTCATAGCGCGTTGGTAAGTTGCCCCCGCGTTCTTTAAACCGAAGGGCATGACTTTGTAGCAGAAGGTTCCCCAAGGAGTAATGAAAGTAGTCTTCTCTCGATCGTCGGGATCCATCTTGATCTGATTATAGCCAGAGAAACCATCCATAAATGAAAACAACGCAAAACTGGCTGTATTGTCTACAAGTGTATCAATATGTGGCAGAGGGAAGTCGTCTTTCGGACTTGCTTTGTTCAGGTCCCTGTAATCCACACACATCCTAACTTTACCGTCCTTCTTGGGCACTGGCACAATGTTGGCAACCCAATCTGGATATTTTGCGACTGCCAAGAAACTTGCGTCCAACTGCTTTTTAACCTCATCTCGAATTTTCAAAGCCATGTCGGGTCTCGTTCTTCGAAGCTTTTGTTTGATAGGCGGACAATCCGGCTTAAGCGGCAACTTGTGAACAACAATATCCGTGTCTAGGCCTGACATATCTTGATACGACCACGCAAACACATCAATATACTCTTTTAACAACTCAATCAACCTCGGCCTAACCTCTGTCCCAAGCATTGCACCAATCTTGACCTCTTTCTTGTTCTCATCTGTACCGAGATTAATTAAGTCCACCCGCTCTTTATACGGTTGAAGCTCTGTGTACTCGTACTCAATCAATCTTGTCAGTTCAGCGGGTACTTCAAAATATTCTTCACCCTCGTCCTCAGCTTGATTGATGGGTGCATCCCAGTCAGGAGTGTCAGTAAAGTCATTGGATCCAACAAGGTTTACGATGTCTCTGCATGATGGAAGGCTTACTTAATTAAGATGCTCAAAGATATGCAAGACAAGAAATGGAATGCTGTTTTTTTTGTTTTTTTTTTCGGAAAAAAAGGTTGCCAATTTCATTTTTAAAAGTGAAAACGAAAAACGCAAATGAAACAAAGTGGAATTGAACAAAATGCTTTTATTAATATCTTTTAGGAATGAAAGGTGGCCCAATAAAAGCGACCTTATAGCCTTGGGCAGAGCTACGGATTTTTATTTGAAAATGTAAATGAAACTTTAAAAAAACAATTACTTTGACAAGGGAAAAATAACAGGGATCTCTACGGCCTCCCAGTTGTTCAAAACTGCATCACCCTTAAACACCAGGTTGCTCAGCTCTTCATTTTCCTCACAGTCGCTGATGGCATTGACTTGGAAACCTCCGCTGACAAATACTTCTTGGATAACCTTCGGACGCCCTTCGACAGTTGTGGCAGCTCCATTCTGAGTTGGTTTGTAACCCAACCCAGAGCGATCAGTCTTGGTCTTGACATCAATTACCTCTCCCCAACCTTCAGGAATGCCCCTGTCAATTGTTGATTTGGTACTCTTTAGTGATGCGAAAGATGGATTACCCTGACCCACTGTCTCTTCGACTTCTAGCAGAACAACATTGGCGATCTCAAGTGCTTGAAAGGAGATTTCTAAAGCATTCTCATCGGCCTCGATGTAACGGAAAGAAGACAGGTTACTGACCATCAGATCCTCCTCACCGTGTATAATAACCAACTTTCCATCGATCACGAACTTCATCTTCTGATGTAAAGTTGAGGTTACCGCCCCAGCGGCATGAATCCACGACCTTCCAAGTAAACAACTGTAATTGGGATTAATGTCCATGACCTGAAACGTGATATTAAAAACTTGCGGACCAATCAGGATAGGAAGCTCAACCTCCCCCATTACCGATCGACGAGAGCCATCGAAAGCCTTGACAACCAAAGGAGTAGGTTTCAACACAGTCTCTTTACAAGCCAACTTATCAAGAACCCTCTTGGGTAGAACATTCAGAGAAGACCCTGTGTCCACTAGCACTCTCGCTAAATTGTCCTCCTGACACTTCACCGATATATGTAAAGCACGATTATGGTTCGGACCCTCCTTCGGTAACTCTTCATTGCTGAAACTAAGGGTGTTACAGGCGGTCAAATTGGCAATCACACTATCAAATCGACTGGTGCTGATATCTTGATCCACATGTGCTTGAGTCAAAACCTTCTGCAAGGCCATCCTATGAGCGGGTGAACTCATCAACAGAGATAAAATCGAAATCTTGGAGGGGGTCTGATGAAGTTGACCGATAACTTTATAGTCACTTTTCTTGATGATCCTCAAAAACTCAGCATCTTCATCATTCGTAACAGCTCCCTTCCCTTTGTCTCTGACGGCCACTGGGATATTAGTGGTTTCCTTAGGTGGAACCTCATTGGAATGGGGAGTATACACACGGCCACTGCGAGTCATCCTGCTTGCCTCTGCGATATTGGTCACAGTGCCCTTACCCTCTTCTTTTGGAATAACCTTCCCAGACTCCTTGTCAATCATCGTCACGTCGTATTTCCAAGGCACAGCTTTAGGATCACTGAAAGGGAACGGACTGGGTGTTCGAATAACTATCGGCCTAGGCTGATTCACCTCAGGGATAGACGACTTTGGTATATCGAACACGGGATTGGCAGGACCTGCCCCTGATAGATTAAACACTGGTACCTTGACCTTTGATTCAGGCTGATGGAAAACAGGCTCAACCACAGCGACCTCATCCTTCTTGGCCTGGCTTGTCACTTGTAAAACACCCTCGTTAATCAACCTTTGAACATCATTCTGAACCAACACACAACCCTTAACACTGGCTTCACAACTTACGCATGCAACGTGGGAAGTATCTACCAAACCAGCTTCAAACAGTTTCGAATGGAACATCTTGAGAGGAGTCTTAATCTGTTCAACGTCAAGGGCATAACCTTCCCCCGAATCAGCACTAACGGCATTGACACTCTCATGGTTAGGAAAAGGGTTCTTCTTAACATTTGGTTGAGGATCTTCAAATGACAAAATCTTCTTTTCCAATAAATCCCTGACAATATTTTTGAGAGCATAACAATTCTCCAGATCATGACCAGGCGCACCCTCATGAAATAAACAATGAGCGGCGGCGTTGTAATTGGCGGGTAGAGGATTAGGAGGCGGACCCAAAGCCCGAGTGGTGATTAGACCTTGCTTGACCAAAGAGGGATACAACTCGGTAAAAGTCATCGGAATCGGCGGACAAGGCTTATACGTTCTTCTGTTCGGAAAATTCTGGCGAGGAGCCGGACTCTTTGGCTGTTGAGGAGCAGGAGTGTTGGGCGCCTGTAGATAGTTGACAGGAGGCGGATAAACAGGAGGTTGTTGCATAGGTTGATACATGGGAACCTATTGATTGAAAGAAGGTGTAATGGCTGCCACATAGGGTTGTTGAGCATATTGGACTGGGTACCCTTGAGGTTGAGCATAACCTTGCGGATGTCGATAAAAGCATTCTCTTGGTCTACCAGAGGATATGGCATTAGTCTCACCCTCTTTCTTTTTCTGGGAGCTATACGGAGGTTTCTTCGGCTGATCCTTAGAAGTACCATGATTATTTGTCATTTTACCACTTTTCATACCCAATTCAATCTTGACACCCACAGCAACGATGTCGGAGAAATTTGAAGTCACACTACCCACCATTCTTTCGTAAAATTCTGGACGGACCGTGTCGACAAACCAATCAGCTAACTCTTTTTCGGTCAAAGGAGGTTCTACCTGCGAAGCAGTCTCTCTCCACCTTTGAGCATACTCTTTGAATGACTCAGAATTCTTTTGTGACATACTCAGCAATTGTCTTCTGTCAGGCGCCAGATCCATATTGTACTTGTAGTGTTTGATGAAAGCGTCAGATAAATCTTGAAAGCTCTTAATGCGAGACTGGTCTAAAGTTAAATACCACTTGGAGGAAGCACCCTTCAGACTATCTTGGAAGCAATGAATCATCAGTTTATCATTCTCAATATGGGCAGCCATTTTGCGATAATACATGATCAGATGGCTCTTAGGACAGGTGGCACCTTCATAACGATCGAAATTCGGAGTTTTGAACTTCGGGGGAATAACCAAACCGGAGACCAAACAGACATCCCTTGCGGTAGTCCCAAAAATTTGATCACCCTCTACTTTTTTCAACCTCTGGACGATGGTGTTTACTTCTTCACGAAGCTTATCATGTTTCTCATAACCCTCAACATTCTCATCAAGATTATCAAAAACTGTCTCATTGAAGTACGGTTGCGCACGGGTGTGTACAACGGGTGGTGCAAAGATGGGAGCCCCCCTAGAAACTTCAGAAAATAAAGGCACGGCTTGCTGAACAGGCTGATTAATCGGAACAGTGGCTTGAGGAGGCACAAAACCGGGAGCAAGACCATAAGGTGGGTCCCTTGCTACGGTCACACTTGGTGGAGGGTCCACAGTAACGCCGGTAATCTCGGAAACAACAGTGGGCTGGGTATCCATCTTAGCATTCATGACCTGTAACAATTCCATCATACGCCCCATACCTCCTCGAAGGTCTTCAAGTTCATTGCTAAGGCGATCAATCTCTTTTGCCTGATCCTCCATTCTCTTCCGAGTTTGAGCTCTGGTGTTGTATTGGTGCCGAGAACTCAGGGTGACGAAACTGGAAGGCGAGAGAACCGAACATGAGAAAACGGAAGACACATGCAATGCAATAAATGATGTTGTGATGAAGATTTCATGGAATTCAAACATTCACGAATGTCGTGGGGTACCGAAGAAATCTTTTTCTTGTTTTTTCATTTTATTTTTTATTCATGGTATCCCGCGATATCCATAAATGGTGATTGAACTCCATGAAATACAATGCAATGAGATGCTTTATGGATGCAATGCATGAAAACACACAAAGTCCTAGGTTAAAGGAACGTGAGCGGAGTCAAGGTCTACCCATCCCAAAAGGAGTGTACTATAGGTTAGTTGTACCTGCCGAACAAGGTTCTACAAAGTGCCCAAAGTCATCAGCCCATCTTTCGGATATTATCAACCTTCCGACTGACTCGGGGGTGAATAATATTCTCAAGAGAACCTCTTTTGAGTGTAGTATCGCGTAGCAGCCGTTGTAGGATTACTCCCACATAGCTCCCGCACTACGTCCTAAATAAGGCCAAGGTGGTGTTAAGGTACTACGGTCCCCAATATCACAGACTCCAATCGACCATGGAAAAAGTTTTTACGATTACTCGTTCAACCGAACCATTTTCGAAAAGGTCTCAACTGAGCGGTGATTCTCGAATCAGCTTGGTCGAGATTCAACTCCCTATAAGCCTCATCGAATATATCCCCATCCTATAATAATGTCACTAGTCCGGGCGTAGGACTTATCTCACAACACAAGGAACAGTCCCCAAATCAGAGTACAAATATATACATGCAAATGAATAATAACACCGATAGTAATAAATATGAACAAGTTAGGGATAACCCTCAAAAGTTTAGGTCTCCCCAGTGAAGTCGCCATTTTCTGTTGCGGTGGAAATAGGATCACAAACTATTAATGAGTTTGAATCGCAATTCAATTCACAACCGCTCTTTGATTTATCCGAAGGAAAAGGTCAAAAAGGGAAAACCTATTTTTGCATCGTAAACACAATGCGGGGAAAGATCTAGGGTTCGGGGGTTGATTAAATTTAGGGAAGGTATTAGCACCCTAAACTTCTGTAGTACTCTACAGGAACCTTTTGTTCAGATGTTTACTATTTTGCTTTATTTATTTGCTTAAGGTATATATACAAAGGGATTAAAAGTGAGAAAAGAGACCTAAGGGGTTAATTCTAAGTTTACTCGGCAAGACATCGCATCTTGTGCCTACGTAACCTTACGGGAGTGGAATCAGAGTAATCGTAGTTCCCCTCAAAAGGGAGGTTAGAGACTTCTTGACTGTGGTCAAGGTCTCAAGGGGAATAAACATGTCTTAAGGACACGCTTACGCGGAGTGTAGAAACTCCAAATCTCTACGTTGAATTGTTAAGTTGTAATTAGGGTTAGGTTTGGTTAGGGATTCTACGGCGGGAAACCCTAAAATGAGCGCGGCGGCTCTTTGACCTAATGCTAGGGGTAAAATTGTAATCTTGCCTGCGGCGAGGCATTTATGGAAAATTAGGGTTTGTAAGGTGTAAGGGTTGAAGTTGAGGACTATTGACACGGCGGTCAAATGGCTAGACCTAATTCCTTCGGAGTGTAAGGTGACAGAAATATTGCAATACATCAGCAGAAATTTAAATCATACATCAGCAGAAATTTAAATGCGAAAAGTAAACGCGATTATTAGGTTCGCGAGGTTACAATTGAGAAACAGGTACAAATATGAACGAAACTTAAATGAAAATTCAATACACCAAATATGAACTGCAAAAATGAACACCCGTTAGTAAGCAAAGCCAACCAGCTATCAGATGAATTACGAGGCAATGAAGAAAATGAGATACAAACTCGAGATCTATTATTGTTTTATTTAATATTTAATGATTTAGCTTACAAAAGAATTTAAAAAAAAAAGGTTTTATTTTTATATTTTTAAAAAGAGTTTTTCATTATTTTATATTTACAAAAGTTTTAATTTTATATAAAAAAAAGTTTTAATTTTGTATTTTTTAAAAAAAAAAAAAAGGGTTTTTTGATTATATTAAAAAAGTTTATTTTAAAAGGATTAAAATGAAAATGTTATATTATTTTTTTGTTATAAAGATTATAAAATTAAAATATTAAAAAAGGTTTTTTTAAAAAACATAAAACAAATAGAATTTTAAAAAAACAAAACAAAGGAAAAAATAAAAGGGGAAGAGGGTTGGGCCGGTCACCACATCCGGACCCAACCCAAGTGGCAGTCATAAGGAAAATTAGGGTTTCCAGACCCCAACTCAATCTCGCGGCGCCGTTTCCATTCGTTCTTCCTCTCGTTTCTCTCATTCTCATCTTTCTTCTTCCTCGCGCCGTGATCCTCCCTTTTCCTGAAAAAATATGAACCACGAGAATATGTGAGATAGTGCATTTACATTTGATTTGGCCGATGATGTTGAAGCTGAGGCCGTGGAGTCGATTGCCCGTCGTTCTTCGCGAACGGTGAAGGTGATCTCTTTGGGTATTGTTGATTCGCGTTCAGTGATGGTGATCTCCCGGAGCGATGATGACGATCGCTTCGTCTGAGCTCGCGCCGTTTAGGGTTTTTGCGTGTGACTTCTTCGCTAGGGTTTCTCCGCGATCTGGGTGTTCTTCGTTCTCTCTCTCGCGGTTACGTTCTAGGGTTTGTACACGATCCCTCCCATCAGGTTGTATTCTCCTATTTATAATTTCTCTTTATCTCTCTTTTTGGGCCTTGAACTTGCGTTACTCTGAGATTTGATTTTGTGTTTGATGTTATTTGATTTTGTTGTGATTTTCTCAGATACTGATTGGATTATGATTGGATGCTGATTGAACTCTGTTTCCCTTTTTAGGGTTTGATTGGTCCTTTCTGATCTCCAGCTGATATGATTCTTCTGATTTGGTTCAGAGCTTTCTATCTTCAGAACTCTATGATTGAATATAATCTGAACTGATTTGTTTGATTGACTCAGGTTGAGTGCGAATGGGGATTCGATTTGACTTGATCATTTGGTTTTTCCAGATTGAGTTCCAATAGGGGCTTTCTGATACGGTTGGGATCTCGTTTCTTCTCTTGGAATCCTGATTGAGCTGATATGGTTTCCTGATTCGATTCAATTTTAGTAGTCTGAACCGATTTGTTTTGATCTGTTTTGGGATTAATTATCAAATCAAAATCTCTCTATTTTTCTGATATGGTTTGCCTTCAGATTGGATTGATTGATGTTTGATTTTAATTCCCAGGATTCCTTAATGGATTCGTATCTCTGTTTGATGCTTTGATCTCGAACTGACTCATTTTTTGATTGGTTCGCTTTTTGATGCAGCTCAGATTCTTTTCCTCTTCTTCTTTCAGAGAGGGTTGATGCTACGACTTCGGTCGAATCAAAATTGCCGGGGAAGGTATACGGCAATGATGACACCGTTCTGAGCCTTCGAGGGATATTTCTTCGACGAGGTCGCGGTTACTTCCGAGGATCTTCGCGTGTGGTTTATCACCTACTCCCTTTGAGTTGTTTTAACTGCTGATGATGTTTAATTCTTTGTGTTTCAGAGTTGATACTATGGGCAATTGTGTTCAACGACGAATGCTTAATGTTGCCTCGATACACTTATGCGATAGTGAGTTTGGGCGATGATGATTTGAGGTTATGGTGTTTGGTTAACCGAGCCATGTGTTTGTGTACTTGTTTGTTTTATGAACTGACATGTTTATATTAGATTATTCTTGCTGGTACAATCCATGCCATGATTTAATACTACTTGCAATTCTGAACTGACGTGAATTTCAGCTCTTCTGTGCAGTTTTGGCAGGTTGATTCAATGGGCTATGATGTTAAGCTGAGCCCAGTGCTTCCAATTGTAATGTCTGTGACAGTCTTTATTGGCATGGACTGAGTCCCTTGTATTCGAGCTGGTTCTGATAATCTTTCTGAATTTACATCTTGCCTCCGTTTCTCATTCTTGTTGAGGCGCTTTAGGCATCAGAACTTGGATGTGCAGTCCGTTCATTCACTTCTGATTTTTATGATGAGAATTCACTTGTTTGGTTCAGAGCTGTTGTGAACTGACCTGCTCTCTTGCTTTGTTTTGGTATGCTGTTGCGCTTCTTTGGATCCTGCTGAATATATGACAGATTTGTAGGACCTTTGCACATGAACTTGCATCGTTTAATGGTTTGTTTTCTGTCCTGTGCAACTTGATGCCATAGTTTGGCTTCTCTTGTTCTATTTCGAACTTGATTTTCATTCTGCTGGACCATGGGTCTTCATTCTGTTTGGTAACAGATTTGTTTTCTTTGGTGGCTATTCATACCTGTATTGGCGCGAGCCCCTTCCTGGTTTTGTTTATGCTTTGAGTTCTGATGATGCTTGTGGCTTTTCAGGTGTTGGAAGTTTTGAAACCAAGGGGACTCAGACCTGCCGGCATCCGGGTCTGAGTCAGAACTTGCCTATGTTGCCTTATTCTCGTATCAGTTTGGAAATCCAATCGCGGCAAAATGAATCAGTCCCGCTTCTTTTATTTTTTCTATCTCTCGGATGTCCCGTATCAATAAGAACAGGTATTACCTGATCTGACGCCCACGGCGCAGATCGGTAACGGGGGTAGGACGCAGCTTCGGTTGTGCCACTCCCGGCACTCGATGATGACATTGTTCTGAGAGTGTCAAAAAACTTCTAACATTTTTTCTACACTGTTTGTTTTCTTTTGATGTGCAGGTTAGCCGAGGATTCGTGGAGAAGTTCAAAGACAACATGAAGACATTTAGATGTTCTTAGGATTTAGGATAGATACTTTAATGTAATCCCTTAGGATTTAGAACTTTAATGTATTTCCTTGTAACAGCACTTATAAAATATGAAGCAATCTCCACTTCTTGTATGATGACATTTTTTTATGAAATAAAATTCCCAAAATTTTGAATTTATTTATATTTTATTCTTAGTTAAAAAATATAAACATTTGTGAATAAATCCACAAGTATTTAAATTCATTAACATAGGCATAAAACATAAATACTCCCAAGTGGTATTCTTATTGGTGCACTCGTCTCATTTGTAATCCTAATCTCATCATCCGATTAAAATGTTAACCAACCATTTCATAACCAAACACATATGGGCACCGTAATCACAACAGTTTCAGCATCAACAGTAACACTACTCGTAATTAAATTCCACTGACCAAATGCCAAAATCTTAATATGATCAGACCTGGTGATAGATACATGCCTCAAAACAACAACGTATCAAATGCCTCAGAATTTTAATAACAGCCCGTCTTCAAGGAATTGGTAGAATTTGTGTAAGATGACCAAAATACCCCTGGGACCAAATCTGCAAAACAAACACCTTCATAACTTGTTAGTGGTTAGCAAATGTACATATGAGATGATATGCGAAATGACTGACTAAATATAAGGGTAAAATTTGGGGTATTACAGTACGAAATCAGCAGCCTTGAAAAGTTCAATGCTAAAGTAGATGCTCTAGCACAAAAGATTGATAGTCTGACCGTTAACCCCACTGCAACTGTCGCTGCAGTAACTCCAAATTGCGAGTTATGCGGAAACACCACTCATAATGCACCCGAATGCCCATTGCTAGCCGGAATCCCGCCAGACCAGGTAAATTATGCTCAAGGAAATCCCTACGCAAATACCTACAACCCAGGTTGGCGAAATCATCCAAACTTTTCTTACAAAAGCGAAAATGCATTGCAAATGCCTACTGCTCCGCCAGGATATCAGAAACCAGCTGCTCAGAATGCACCTAGGAAATCAAACCTCGAGTTGATGATGGAAAAGTTCATAGCAACTCAAGCTCAAACAAACAAAGAATTCCTGAATCAAAACATACACACTAGCGAGCAAATTAAACAGTTGACAGGAAAAGTAGACGCTTTAGCCACCCACAACAAAATGTTAAAAACACAGATATCACAAGTGGCTCAACAACAAGCCTCTGCTGCCGCACCTGCTGGCACATTTCCTGGACAACCCGAACAGAATCCAAAAGGCCAAGCAAATGTTGTGATACTAAGAAGTGGAAAAGAATTGGACGAACCGATCGATCCGAGGACCGAAAACTCAGCCATGCAACAGAAACCAACTGAACAAGCAGAAAAGGAATCTGAGTTAGAGAAGAAGGAGGACAACAAGAAGGAGGATACCGAAAGTGAAAAAACTCAAGCACCTCCAGCGCCATATAAACCACCTATTCCTTATCCGCAAAGACTAATAAACTCCAAAACTTCAGGACAGTTTAAGAAATTTGTAGAGCTCCTTAAACAGTTGAATATTACTATTCCTTTTACAGAAGCAATAACTCAAATGCCGTCATACGCTAAATTTCTCAAAGAGATCCTGTCGAATAAGAGAAAGATCGAGGATAACGAAACAGTTACACTTACTGCAGAGTGTAGCGCTATTATTCAAAACCGCATGCCTCCTAAATTAAAAGACCCAGGTAGTTTCTCCATACCCTGCGTCATAGGAAAGTTCGTAATATACAAAGCTCTATGCGATTTAGGAGCCAGTATCAGTGTTATGCCCTTATCTATATGCAAAAAGCTGAATATGGGAGACCTCAGACCAACCAAAATGTCCGTACAATTATCTGACAGATCAGTGAAATACCCAGTCGGAATACTGGAAAACGTTCCAGTACGCATAGGACAATTCTACATTCCAACCGACTTCATAATCATGGACATCAAGGAGGACACTGTAACCCCAATTATCCTAAGAAGACCATTCCTAGCTACAGCCGGAGCAATTATAGACGTGAAGAAAGGAAGGCTAACATTCGAAGTAGGAGAAGAAAAGATAGAGTTCATTCTCACCAAGTTCTTACAAGCACCAGCAATAGACGACACCTGCTATTTAGTAGACGAAATTGACGAATGCATAAGAGAACTTGAAAATGAAGAGACCACGTATTCAGAAATAATAAAGATTCAAATACCCGACATTTCTGAAGACGACAATTGGCGTAAACCGTACAAAGACGACAGCCTAAGCGAAAGCTTAGCACTGCCCCCAAACCATATGCCAGGTCCGAAGAACCCATCTTTAGAACTCAAAACACTACCCAAAAACCTCAGATATGAATTTCTAGACGATGAACTAAAAAGACCAGTGATAGTCAACGCCGACTTAGGACAACCAGAAACCGAAAAGTTATTAGAAGTCCTAAAGAAGTACCCCACCGCGTTAGGCTATAACATAAGCGATCTAAAAGGTATAAGCCCTTCAATCTGTATGCATCGAATTACAATAGAGGAAGACTCTAAAACCTCTCGAGAGCATCAGAAAAGACTGAACCCCATCCTGAGCACGGTAGTCAGAGATGAAGTAAAGAAATTGCTAGATGCAGGAATCATCTACCCTATCTCCGATAGTGAATGGGTTAGCCCAGTTCACGTCGTACCAAAGAAAGGAGGAGTCACAGTAGTTAAAAACGAAAAAGGCGAATCAATAACAAAAAGAGTCGTGACTGGAAGCAGGATGTGTATTGATTATAGGAAGCTTAACAAGGTTGCGCGCAAAGATCACTTCCCGTTACCCTTCATAGACCAAATGTTGGAAAGACTAGCCAAACATTCATATTTCTGCTATCTAGATGGTTACTCAGGATTCTTCCAAATTCCCATCCATCCTGATGACCAAGAAAAGACTACATTCACCTGTCCTTATGGTACTTTTGCTTACCGCCGAATGTCGTTCGGACTCTGTAACGCTCCAGCAACCTTCCAAAGATGCATGATGGCAATCTTTGCAGATTTCATAGACGACATTATGGAAGTATTTATGGACGATTTCTCGGTATGTGGACAAAGTTTCGAAGGATGCTTACAAAACTTAGAAATGGTACTAGAACGTTGCGTAAAAGTAAACCTCGTCCTAAATTGGGAGAAATGCCATTTTATGGTCCGACAAGGAATAGTTCTAGGACATGTCATATCAGATAGAGGGATTGAGGTAGATAAAGCTAAAATAGAGATTATAAAAGATCTCCAACCTCCAAAATCCGTACGAGAAATACGGAGTTTTCTAGGACATGCCGGTTTCTACAGAAGATTTATAAAAGATTTTTCGAAAATCACAAAACCTCTGACCGGCCTGTTAATGAAAGATGTTGAGTTCGTCTTTGACGATGACTGTTTAAAAGCATTTGAAACATTGAAATCAGCCCTTATCACCGCACCAATCATGCAACCACCCAATTGGCGACTACCGTTCGAAATCATGTGCGACGCGAGTGATTACGCTGTAGGCGCAGTTCTAGGACAAAGGAAGGACAAGAAACTCCATGCTATCTACTATGCCAGTAGAACCTTAGATCCTGCCCAAATGAACTATGCTACCACAGAAAAGGAACTTCTAGCAGTTATATTTGCGCTTGACAAATTTCGTTCTTACTTAGTAGGAGCAAAAATTATCATATACACAGACCACGCTGCCATAAGGTACCTAATAAGCAAAAAGGATGCCAAACCAAGACTATTGAGATGGATCCTGTTACTACAAGAGTTTGACTTAGAAATCAAAGATAAAAAAGGAACCGAGAACGTTGTTGCAGATCACTTATCCCGAATAGAGGGCATCATACATGAACCAGTACCGATAAATGACGATTTCCCGTACGAACGTCTGATAGCCAAATTAGAAAGTGACACACCCAATTCAATCTCGGAAGATCCAGAATTTGAAAAAGCCGTAGAAGCCGTCTATGCCCAAGTCACGTTACCTTGGTATGCTGACATTGTTAATTACCTCGCTACGGGCGTGCTTCCACCGGATCTTACTTATCAGCGAAAGAAGAAATTCTTCTACGATCTGAAACACTATTATTGGGACGAACCCCTACTCTTCAAGAGAGGGGCCGACAACATATATCGTCGCTGTGTCCCAGAGGAAGAAATAGAAAATATTATTTCCCAATGCCACTCAGCACCATATGGTGGTCATGCTAGTACGTCCAAGACGTGCGCTAAGATTCTCCAAGCCGGCTTATTCTGGCCTAATCTCTGGAAAGACGTTCACATCGCTGTGCAAAAGTGCGATCGATGCCAAAGAACTGGAAACATCTCACGACGCGATGAAATGCCTCAGAAAGGAATCTTAGAGGTAGAAATCTTCGACGTCTGGGGAATAGATTTCATGGGACCATTCCCACCTTCTTTTGGAAATAACTACATACTCGTCGCTGTCGATTACGTGTCTAAATGGATAGAAGCCATAGCTGCTCCAACAAACGACGCACGAGTAGTAATCAAACTCTTCAAAAACACAATCTTTCCTAGATTCGGTGTATCGAGACTCGTCATTAGTGACGGAGGATCTCACTTCATATCACGAATATTCGATAAACTTCTCTCTAGATATGGAGTCCGGCACCGAGTAGCTACACCCTATCATCCGCAAACTAGCGGACAAGTAGAGGTCTCGAACAGAGAAATAAAACAGATCTTGGAAAAGACTGTCGCTACCTCAAGGAAAGATTGTTCGTCGAAGCTACAAGAAGCTTTATGGGCTTATAGGACCGCATTTAAGACACCAATAGGTACTACCCCCTATAAATTAGTTTACGGTAAATCCTGCCATCTCCCTGTAGAGTTAGAGCATAAGGCCTTTTGGGCCATTAAAACACTCAACTTCAACTACACCGAGGCAGGAGAAAAGCGAATCTTGAACTTACACGAGTTGGAAGAACTTCGATTAGACGCTTATGAAAATGCCCGTATCTACAAAGAACGAACTAAAAAGTGGCATGATAAACGTTCAATCAGGAAACAATTCAGTGTGGGAGACATCGTATTGCTCTTTAATTCACGATTAAAACTCTTCCCAGGTAAACTAAAATCTAGGTGGTCTGGACCGTATGAAGTGACTAAAGTACTTCAGAGTGGAGCTGTTGAAATTACCGATAAGACGAATGCACCATTTATCGTAAACGGGCAACGTCTAAAACATTACAATAAGAACGGCAACAGTCCTCAAGTCAGCAATATAACATTGCTTGAGCTTCCAGCTCAGACACTCGAATAGCTTCTCACCAAGCTATCGTCAGGCTTTAGACGTTAAAAACAGCGCTTAGTGGGAGGCAACCCAAATTTCCCTCGTTATTGCATTTCATTTTTCTTTAAAATTCTACTTTGAAAAATCCAACAAAAATTCTAAAATTACTACTACTTTCTACTTTCGTTCATTTTCGTACTTTTATTCTTATTTTATTTTCTCTCTTTTGTTTTTTGTTTCTACCGCTTTTCGTTTCTAAAAATCCTGACTTCAATTTCTTGTTTCAAACTTTTCAAGATTTTTAATGTCTTCAAAACATTCCTTCTGTTTTCTCCGAATCACCTGCGAATATGGCCGAGTACGACTTCACAAAGGTTCACTTCCGAGGACTCGCTCAAAAGGCAAGATTCGCAGCACTGACCGAAATAGAATTCGCCTTAACGCTGTATTATGATAAGGCTACTATGGATAAACTAGGGATCACAGATAGCATTCAATACCTGTTCAATCAACTGGGTTGGGAGAACACTGCTCTGAAAACACGTTTCGCTACCTACAAGGATCTTACCTATGAATTCCTTAGTTCTTTCAGATACACACCCAACTATGGTTTTGGATCCAGCACATAGTTGATCACCTTCAGATTGTTTGGAATGGACCAAACCCATAGCCGGATGTCACTAGCTAACCTCCTAGGATTCCCTAGCGGACCGCATGTGTTCATCAGTGCAGAAGATGACGATATTGATTTTCAACTCGATCAATTCTGGGGTAGAATCACAGACGACTATCACCCTGAACCAGCCAGAATGCATAATGATGACATTCATAACCCAGCCTTCAGATACTTCCATAAGATACTAGCTCACACCTTGTTTGGAAAAGAAGAAAATATTACTGCAGTGTCTAAGGAGGATTATTCATCATGTTCTGTGCTTCTCAGGGACGGACAGTAAATGCAGTGCCTTTCATGATGAGATCGCTCAAACGCCTCACGCTGGAACCGTCACACCTACGTGACGACCGTCACGCAGTCAGAAACTGATATCTGATAAAACAGGGTTCGTGTTCTCTTCCACTCCCCCCATTATCACTTTCAATCATCCTAACTCCTACCCCACTACAAATTTTCGTCCTCCCCACATTGAACTATAAACTTCAACTCCAAATTCAACCTCCAAACCACCGTTCTGTCATTTTTCCCTCTCTGCAGAAAAACCCCAAACCTCAAAAACCTCTCCATCTTCCAACAATGGCAAGGAATGCAGAAACCCCAAATGTCAGCAACATTACCTTCAGTGAAGGAGACTTAGGCGAAAGACAACGAGCAAACTACATTGCATTTCATCAGAGGTCACTCCAGCCGACTCATTATCCGCACCTTCCATCGCTTACGGAGCTCGGACTCCTTGAAGGTGTAACCTGGATGCTTCAAAGAGCAGGCATCTGGAACCTCTGCACCAACCCACAGCCAACATACGAACGACTCACTGTTGAGTTCTTGAGTTCGTTCACTTACGTCACAAGCAGCGGTAAACTTAACCAGCATTCAGGTGCCGCTTGCTTCCGGATGTTTGGCGTCAACTACCAGATGCACCAAAACCAGATTGCCGGCATTCTACAGCTACCTCGCGGCGACAACGCTCATCGCCGCATCACCGATCAGTTCCAGCACGAAGCCTTCGCGTTGTGGTATCAGTTGACCGGCCTCAACGCCGATGGTTGGGACTCCCTGCACGCCACTCACATCCATAACCCAACCATCAGGTACTTTCACAGAGCGTTGAGTAACACTATCTTCGCCAGAGACAACAACCACAAAGTGAACTCCAAGGAGCTCTTCTTTCTTCATTGCGTCTTCAACAATGAACCTGTCAACGCTGCCCCGTTTCTACTGGCCCATATTCAGGCCAACTGCAACCGTGGCTCGAAGCCATTCTACTTTGGCGGGATTGTCACGGCTATTGCACTTGGGTTGAACCTTGGCGACCGCCTCCAGCACCTTCATTCCATCCCCTAGGTGTTCCTTGACACCTACCACTGCAGAGCCTCCCATCTTATACGCTCCCGAGCTGACGGCAAATACCATCCGGTTGTGCGTGGCAAGACCGTCCGAAGCATCATCCTTCCGTCCCGCACCCGCATCCATCTAGAGGACCGTACCAACTGGTTGTTCGACCTCACTGCCCCTCCTGCTGTCGCTGTTCCCACTCAAGACCACTCTCACGGTTCCGACGATGAAATCCAAGCTGAGTTGGACAGGTCTGAGCAGCCAGAGGCATCGCAGCCTCCTCCTCCCGTAGGTACATCTTCCCGCAGCCGCCGTCATCATCCCGTGCCAGACTACACAGAATAGGACCTCCGTCACTCTCTAGACCAGCAGGCACAGATACTCACGATGCTGCAGCAGCAGAATCAGCGAGCTGACCAGTTCGAAGCTTGGCACCGAACTCAAATGCAACAACTTCACACTGGCCAAGCTACGATCACTGAGGGCCTAGCGAATCTGACCTTGCAGGTCGAAGGACTCCGAGACACCGTCTACCACACCAGAGCTATGAGCTACGAGGACAGAGTAGCCCTTGCTAGAGCCAGAGGACGCCAACGCGGAAGTGACAGAGGCCGTGACTAGATTTTCATTTTTTTTCCTTCATTGTTTACTATATTTTAGTTATTTGTATTTTCATTTTCAGTTGTATCTCCCTCTCGCATGCTTCAAGAATCAGTGAGGACACTGATCGAGATAGTGTGGGAGCGGAGCCTTATTTCCATTTCACTGTACTCTGAATTTCCTTTACTTCCATTTCACTGCACTTTGAATTTTAGTAATATCTATTTTTACACTTTCCATTTCTAGCAAATAAAGCTCGTCTATATATTTTTCCCGTTACGCAAACAATCCCCACATTATTCAACGTAAACAAAAAACTTTCATTTGTTCCTCAAAAGCAAAAGCACCACGAGAATGCACCTGAGTTCAAAACAAGTTTTGAAACTCCGAGGAAACGACAGTTCTAACAAAACCAGTATCGCTCAGACACCTTAGATCTCTAGTTTATGCGAGTCGGTTTCACCACCTACGTGTACCAAAGTCTCAAGTGTCTACGCAAACCCAACCCCAAGTAGTTTATACTAGCAGTCAGCACCATCCTAAAAACACTTCTAAGCAAACGACCGATGCAAATAAGTGTATGATCTCCAAAAAGATGAAAAATCATGAAAAGAGAGCTAAAAAGCCCAAGAATATAAGATACGTTTCCTTCTAAGTTAGGTGCTCCTCACCCAAGCATTTAGCCCAACGGCACGAAAAACTCATTGAAAATCAATGACATAAACTTATGATCAATGAAGAAGATCAAAAATAGAAATGAGATCATATTCACTAACAGGTCGACTTGCCATGAAAGTGTGCAGACAACGGGCTTAATGTGATTGCGCTAGAACAAACAGGGTGAACTTGCCGCGAGAACCGTGACACCAAGATACAGTAGCTTGACTGAGACCGATTTGCATAAAAAGGAGACCTCCAAAGACTTGTAGTCCAGTGTTGTCATGATACTCGTCTTGTTCCTACCAAGAATCCCGGGTTTTCCAAACTCTGCGAACGAAGAAGCTGCCTCGTGTCTGCCGACTTTTCCATGTTTTACTTGAGGACAAGCAAAGATTCAAGCTTAGGGGAGTTTGATAACACGAAATAATATAGATATTTTCATGCATAATTCAACTAAAGTCTAACCGTTTTCGATCCGATTTCGGGTTATTTCCGTATATTTGTCTGATATTTTGCAGGTATTCAACGATCACGTCTAAACAAGGCAACATGAAGAAAAGAAGCAATCTCAGATGAAATATGGACGAAAAAGGAGTGAAAACACAATGAAAAGCGCAACAAGCTGTTTTTGCTGATGTGACGACCGTCACAGCTTCATGACGACCGTCACACGGGTGACGACCGTCACACCTTGTGACGACCGTCATGCAGGCAAAAACGCCCCACTCAGATTACACGTCAAAAGAGCGGTTCCAATTCCCACAGAGTGGACCACTACTCCCTAAATTATCTGCCTCAAGGTCCATCATCTTCAGAGATAACCGTTGGGATTCCACTTCTATAAATTGGGAAGCAGAGGACTTCAGAAAGAGAGCTGCATTCATACCACGAAGTGCTGCCGAATTTACTTTCCAGAGCATTATTTTCCAGTTTTATTCATATTCGTTTCTCTTTACCTTTCCTTATTCCCATTTCCGCTCTTCTGTAATTTCTATTTTATTGTACGATCAAATTGGCACTAAAGACCAGAATCCTGCCAACATCTGTGGAGGATCTGCCCAAAGGCCAATTGGCATATTTACAGGTTTTCATTTTGATCGACTTCAGTTTTATTATAATGCAAATTATTATTTATTATTCTTATTTATATTTTTTCTTTCCCAAACCCATGTCTAGCTAAACTTAGGTAATCGATATGTAGTAATAATTCGAATGGGATTTGATAACCACTGGTTGAAAAACTTTCTTTTCACAAAAGTAATCTATGGTCTGAGTGTTTAAAATTGATTCACTGAATAAACTTCGTCGCGAAAGCGAGAACTTATTTAAAAGTAGTTTTGCCACGAAAGTGGGAAATTAATTAAGATACAAACCAACAAGCGAAAGATGCGGTAAGGTCAGATAGTAAACACTAGGCATTTGTTTTAATAACAGCGAAAGCACTTTAAAATGAATTAGAACTTAGAGATTTCCAAAAAATAATTTTAACCCCGGACGGGATACGAAAGTGTACGTTTGGCCCTTAGGATTATGATTAGCGTCAATAACCATCGTGAGGCGAGAGTTTTCAAATCTCCATTTTCTGCTTAAGTAAACTTTGAAAACTATTTCATACGCCAGTAATTTATCAAATCCCTGAAGAACACAATTACTACGTATCGATTCAATTAATTATAATCTAAATAGTAATCTTAGTTCCCTTTTTAGTGACAATCTTATTCCCTTAAACATATTCTACCTAGCTAAACATAGTAACTCCCGAGAACACTAGTTTGATTACGAGTCCCTGTGGGATCGATATCTATTATTACTACGCGATAGACTGTGCACTTGCAGTTAGTTGTATTAGACATAGAAAGTCGCGATCAGAAGCATGGAAGATGTTGATCACTTCCATTCCTCCCTATGATGTAAGGTCCCATTGTGAAGGCCTCATCCCTCCTTTGGTAGGATGATTGGCTCCTCACAAATTGGTAGAACCTTTGAGGGTTCCTTTCCTTGATGGTGGAGTGCTTAGAGGTGACCTTTGGTCTTCACTTTGCTTTCCACTATCCACACCTTGCTCTTGTTAGATGAATCTTTCTCCCTTGCTAGAGGATGGAGTTCCTTGTTAGAAGATTGAAGATGCTAGAGGTTGCCACTTCCCTGTGTTTGAAGAATTCCCTTGGAGCTGAAGCTTGAAGATCCAGAAGAACAAGTTGACACTTGTGAAGAAAATCAAATTAAGATTGAAGAAAGAGCTGAAGCTTGAAGTTGGAGAACAAGTTGATACTTGTGTTAGATGCATTGAAAGCCTGAAGAAGCAAGTTGATACTTGCTATTGAAGATTGAAGCTTGAAGATGGAGTACCTTTCATTTTCTTGAAGAGGATAGACTTGAAGAACAGTTACAGACTGAGGACTGAACTGCTGTCAGAGGATTGCTTTGCTGTAAAGTTGTGGAAGCTGTTGATTTGCTTTCTTTCCTGTCTGTTTGCTTGCTGTGCAACTGTATTGATGTGACTTGTGTGGTTTGCTTGATGAATTAGAATAGGTTCATGTTTAGATTCTTTTAATCTATGAGCATGATTGCACTAGAGGTTGAGTTGCTCCCTCTGCTTGTATTTTTACTGTATGGCTTTGCTTGCGGGTATTCGGTAGAGCTCAGCTCCCTTGCCTATGTGGTTTGTGTTTTGCTTGATGGCATTTTATTCTCTTCTGTATGATTGCAGTTATTCATACTTGGCTTGAGGTCGAGATGAGCTTGTGGAGGCTGATGCCCCACACACATTTCCTCCCTCACTTGCATTGCATGCATTTTACTGTATATCTGTTTTCTGTTTAAGCTGATGCTTTATCTGTTTCTGTTTATCATTGACATGATCCCCTAAGAATCTCACTTCCTTTGATAAGGAAGTGATGATTAGAACTTTAGGTCGAAACCTATGCATGATAACTTCTAGGAGTTCCCTGTTTCAAACCTCAACCATAGGATGAATCCTTGGCATGACAACATTAGGACTTGATAGTCTCCCCGTAGAAGTCGTTCTCTTCTCATCTTGAAACAACAGTAAAAAAACGTAATAAAGGCAAGTTAGTATAAGCGTGTTACGAGCCTTAAGCTACTTGGGTAATGATAATTGAGCGGCCTCCTCTCAATCGTCTAGAATGTTTAGTATACGTCCTTTGGACGATATGCGATGCATTCGTTCCCATGTCATAGTCTCTAGTGTTGTACCAACTACAGACAACCATAAAAAACAGTTCTTCCGTAAAAGACAGAAAACAAACTTCAAACCGTTTTGCCCCGTGGGCCCATAAGTCAAAGGAAGCTTTTCTGAAGAAAAGAGTGTCGTTAACTCCCAGTTCTACCGCAAACGGTAACGCCTAAGTCTCCAAGGGTCGAGCTGCGTACACCAAACTGTTGGAACTGTTTGTTAACCCTACTCGGAAAAACAGATGAATCTGAAACCCCGTAATCCGTCTTATCTCGAACTACGTAAGCTCTGATCTCTCATACCTATTGAGAGTACGTAGGCACAATACTGACGTATTGGCGAGCCACCTTCCCGGTAACCCGTAGTTAGTCGAACTACGTTGACTATGATTTCTCATTCTCTGATGAGAATACGTAGGCATAAAGCGCGACGCTTTGCCGAGTCATTGTCCTTTCATTTTTAAGCCAGCCTTGATAGGTAGATAGTAAAACCAACCCGTCAGATAAACACAACAAGCGTGGATCCCATCGAGTACGATGGACGTGAGGGGCGCCAATACCTTCCCCTTGCGTAACCGACTCCCGAACCCAGACAATGGTTGCGATGACCTTGTCTTATACCTTTTCGTCAGGTTTTTCCGATCGTTTCCTTTCCCGCTCTGAGGGATAAATAACGAAAGGTGGCGACTCTTCTGTTTTGCCGGCACCTTATTTTCGCGGTAGCGACAGCTGGCGACTCTGCTGGGGACTTGATAGTTTCCTGGGATCCAACGTCCCTTATGCGAGTCAATTTGGGGATCCAACGTCCCCTGCGAGAGTCAATCCTAGCGCTTGTGTGATTACTTGTTGGGTTGTGTTTATTTATCGCACTTTATTTCCCGCACTTTATTTTCAGTATGATATGATTATCTGCACTGTTGTGGGAGGGGCATTCTGATGAGCGAGAAGCCAGACCCAGGCTTGAGAGCTACATAGTATTAAAGTGGGTTAGTGGAGGACGTGCTTTCTTTGCTTGCAGCTGTTCCCACGTAATCCACACTCAGACGAGGTTCTCTTTGATGGCTTCCTATCGGTCCTTTGGACTCGAGGGGTTGTTGGATCTGAGGATTGTCGACTCTGGGAACCGATCATTTGGAATTCAGCTAAGTGAGGCCGCTTCAAGAGATGATGATGCCACACCTTCTGGGTATCGTATCATCGTTTCTTGAAAGTCTGTGACGCTGATGACCGCATAGGATGCCGAACCTTTTCCGTGATTAGGTCCATACCTGTGAGCAGGGTCGGGTTTGTTATAGGAAACCTTAACCTTCAGACTACCTGGTTTTCTTGATAGTGAATCAGTTTTGTTGGTATCAGAGGTTCTCGTCATCAGATATGTGTGTTCTTGACAGAGCAGAGTTATGGTCTGATATCAGGGGTTTGTTCTCATCAGAGATATGGTTGTCCTTGACAGAGCAGTATCGTGGTTTTGTTGATACAAAATCTTCACCTCCTCAACAGCACAGTTGTCTTGATCTCCTGCTGCATGATTGCATTTTGCATTGTTTGCATCCTCATTTACATGTCATTAACGTGTGTCTGTGTTGCAGGTGCATATTTCTCCCTTGGTTCTAGTGATCTTGATCCTCACGGCAGATATGGCATCTCTGAAGAAGATTGTGGCTTACAAGCTACCAACACCTGACATCCGAGAATTACGGACTTTGATTTCTTTGGCTGATAAGACAGTAATGGAGAGCTTCAGAAAGAGTTACGGGAGACTGCTGAGTATTGTGTATAAGCTTCCTACGTACGAGTTGAATGGCCTCTATGCCCTGCTACAGTTTTACGACCCACAACTCAGATGCTTTGTGTTTCCAAACTACGTCCTCGCCCCGACCTTGGAAGAGTACTCTGACCTGTTGGGGGTGCCTTTGATGAATCAAATGCCTTACTACCGTGTTGAGGGTGAACCCAAATTGAGTGAGCTGACTGACGCACTTCATGTAGATGAGTCTGAATTGGAAGGGATGGTATCCAGAAAGATTGGAGTTCATGGTTTCCCTTTGCCTTTCCTGATGGAAAAAGCCCGAAAGTTTGCCAAGAAGGATCGCTGGGATGTGTTCAATGCCTTCTTATCCCTCTGTATCTATGGGATCGTGCTATTCCCGAGTCACCCGGACTTCATAAGCATGGATGCTTGCCACATATTTGCCTCCGGGAATCCAGTGCCCACTCTCCTCGGAGACGTCTACCATTCAGCTTACAGCAAGACGAAAACAGAAAGGGGAAGAACGTGGCATGTTGTGCTCCTTTACTGTATAAGTGGTTTTCTAGCCATCTTCCTAAGTCGGGGCCATTCATTGATTCTGCTGAGTCTTCACCTTGGTCCGCGCGTTTGATGGGTTTGACTGCTGACGATATCATCTGGGTTGATAGAGGTCTGCTGGGCAAAGATATTGTGTATAGTTGTTGTGGCTTTCCGAATGTCCCCCTGGTCGGAAGGAATGGATGTATCAACTACAATCCATCTCTGCTAGTACGACAATTTGGGTATGCACTACGAGGTCCTCCTGAAGAGGAAGAGATACGAGAATCTCTGTATCTTACAGGGTTGCTTGAAGGTGACACTTTGATCAAGGTACAGAATGCTTGGAGCAAAATTCACCGGAAAGGGAAAGTCTTGCTGGGAAAAAGCAACAACAAGGCCTTTGATCCGTACGTGACTTGGGTTCGAGAGAGAGCCGCCAAGTTTCTAATGCCATTTCCTACCGTGGAACCATTGTATCCTCTTGTGTACAAAGAGCCTACTACAGTTGATATTCAGAAACTCAACCAGGTACTTCAAGAGAAGGAAGAGCTACGAAAAGCCAATGAAGAGTTGGAGAAAGAGATTGCTCAACTTCGGAAAGAGAAAAGCGAAGCCATTTATACCTGCAAGAAGCAGACTGAGATGATCAACCATCTGGGCTCCAACCTAACCAAAGAAACTGATGCTAGGGAACGTCTGGGGTTGGATCTAAAGTTAGTGCATGGCATGTTGACAACCAAGAAACAAGATCTGGACAGAGTGTACCGGAAGCTAACCCAATACGAGAGGGTTTGGAGCAGCACCATAGCCAAATACAAAGAGCGGAAAGAAAAGCTGAAGCAGCGAGTAGCCGAGCTGGAAGCTAAGATCATGGTGAAAGACGAGAGTACAGAGGCTGAAGCCTCCCTGTGACATGACGTCCAGTATAGATTGGCTGAAGCCGAGGCGAATTTGCAAGATTCTTAACTTTGAGCTGATGCTAAAAGGAGAAGAGTCGAGAACCATTCTGAAGAAGGTGTTTCTAGGAGCGTTGTCGATAACCTCCCAGAGTCCATCAGGCAGAGGGACCTGCTGGCCCGTGGTTTGCCTACTCAGTCAGATCACCCCGCTACAAAGAAATTGATAGAAGATTTTCATGCCCGTGGCCGCGCCTGATCCTTTGTATCTCTTTTTGTACATTTTATGCATTGATATGCTGATCACCGCCAGGTATGTTGGTTGGGGTCATGCCTTATTGCTTCAAGTTGTATGTGATTACAGTTGTACGCTACCCGAGCGGGCTTTTCAGATGAATATACGAGGACTTCTTTTCCATGATTGGATGATAGACTTTATTTGTCTCAGAAACTAGGATCGGGGGGGGGGGGATCTCCCCAAGGCACAGACACATGTTTGCATTTGCATGAAGCATCTGCATAACGAACACCTTGTCATTTTTTCTAACCCTTTGTGTATGCAGGTTGTTCCAGGATTGACCGAAGAACGATCCACCGCTATCCGACCAGAGAAAATCAAGCTAGAGCAATGGAACAAGTGCAGACTGACATCCAGGAACTCCGAGAAAGGATGGACCGCTTCATGGAGCTCATGCAAGTGGTTGCCAACGACCAAGACCAGCTCAGAACATTGGTCCAGCCTCTGATCTCAAGGGTTGACAGCAACGGTGTACTCCATGGTGGGAGTGTTCCAACCCCTCCTCCTGTTGAAACTCCTCAGGGTGGCATCCCCGTGACTGGGGGGAATGGAAGTGGTAACGGCAATATGGTCACTAACATCGGGCTCAATGGTAATACGATTGGCGTCGATAATGGAAATTTTGAAGCTAATGGCAATGCTGGACTAGGCAATGGCAACACAGGTGTTAGAAATCTGTATGGGCCTCAGCCATGGCTAGAAGATCGTCAAGAAGATTTGTTCTCACAGAGGAGTGCTGAAGGAGAACTGACTGCTGAAGCACGTCTGAGGTTTAAGGCACTCGAGGACTAAATGAGGAATTTCGAGAACCTGAACACTATGGGGGTCGACATGACTAAATTGGGATTGATTTCTGATTTCAAGGTGCCTCCCAAATTCAAGGTACCTGACTTTGAGAAATACAAGGGCACCACTTGCCCTCGTGTCCACTTAAGATCATACTACCGAAAGATGTCCGCTCACTCTGAAGACGAGAAGCTGCTGATGCACTTCTTTCAGGATAGCTTGTCCGGGCCATCCTTGGAATGGTACATGAGTTTGGAACCCACCAGTGTGCGCACGTGGAAGGAACTTGCTGAGGCCTTCGTGCACCATTATCAGTATAACAGTGACTTGGCTCTGAACCGGGTTCAACTGCAGAACTTATCACAGAGGAACAACGAGGGGTTCAAAGAATACGCCCAGCGATGGCGTGAATTAGCAGCTAGAGTTCAGCCACCGATGGTTGAACGAGAGCTTGTTGAGATGTTTGTAGCCACCCTCCCAGGGGTTTATTATGAGAAATTGGTCAGCGGTGTGTCAGGGAGTTTCTCTGATCTCATCATTACTAGCGAGCACGTTGAAAATGGGATCAAGTTGGGAAAAATTCAAGGTGGTGATCTATCCTCAGCTGGAGGAGGAAAGAAACCATATGGTAACAAAAGGCGTAAAGGAGAGACGAGCGCCGTGTCTAACGCTCGAAGAAAGAGTAAAAGCCAGCGCCAGCAGGATTTGGGAATGGGAGTGAGAGGATCGGGAATGTTATGTTTGAGTTGGTACTCAATGATTCGGCTTCTTATATGTAAGAAGCGCTCTAGTTCTGCGACTGAAGGTTTCAAGATGTCGCTTTATGGGCGATCACTTGGCATACAATCGACAACACTAGTAAAGGAAAAAATGAAAATTGTTTACCTAGTCTATACGGCGTAACAGAAGGTTACACTATTGACTAAACGGGTCCCCGGCAACGGCGCCAAAAACTTGATCGCGACTTTCTATGTCTAATACAACTAACTGCAAGTGCACAGTCTATCGCGTAGTAATAAAAGATATCGATCCCACAGGGACTCGTAATCAAACTAGTGTTCTCGGGAGTTACTATGTTTAGCTAGGTAGAATATGTTTTAAGGGAATAAGATTGTCACTAAAAGGGGGAAACTGAGATTACTATTTAGATTTTTAATTAATTAAATCGATACGTAGTAATTATGTTCTTCAGGGACTTGATAATTTACTGGTGTATGAAATAGTTTTCACAGTTCATTTAAGCAGAAAATGGAGATTTGAAGACTCTCGTCTCACAATGGTTATTGACGCTAATCATAATCCTAAGGGCCAAACGTACACTTTCGTATCCCGTTCGGGGTTAAAATTACTTTTTGGAAATCTCTAAGTTCTAATTCGTTTTAAAGTGCTTTCGCTGTTATTAAAACAAATGCCTAGTGTTTACTATCTGACCTTACCGCAGCTTTCGCTTGTTGCTTCGTATCTTAATTAATTTCCCACTTTCGTGGCAAAACTACTTTAAAATAAGTTCTCGCTTTCGCGACGAAGTTTATTTCGTAAATCAATTTTTAAACACTTAGACCATAAGTTATTTTTGTGAAAAGAAAGTTTTCAAACAAGAGTTATCAAGTCCCATTCGAATTATTACTATATATCGATTACCTACGTTTAGCTAGACATGGAATTTAGAAAAGCAAAACATAAATAATAATAATAAATAATAAATTGAAAATAGAAGTCGATCAAAATGAAAACCTGTAAATAATGCCAATTGGCCTTTGGGCAGATCCTCCACAGATGTTGGCAGGATTCTGTCTTTAGTTCCAATTCGATCGTACAGTGCAGTAACAATTACAGAAGAGCGGAAATGGGAATGAGTAAAATGGAAAGGGAAATAAAGGAAAGCGATACAAATAAAACTGGAGAAATGGATACAAATAATAACTGAAAGTAAATTTGCTGGAAAGTAAATTTGGCAGCACTTCGTGGTATGAATGCAGCTCTCTTTTTGAAGTCCCCTGCTTCCCTTTTTATAGAAGTGGAATTCCAACGGTTACCTCTGAGGATGGTGGACCTTGAGGCAGATAATTTAGGGAGTAGTGGACCATTTAATGGGAATTGGAACTGCTCTTTTGACATGTAATCTGAGTGGGGCGTTTTTTCCTGCATGACGGTCGTCACAAGGTGTGACGGTCGTCACCCGTGTGACGGTCGTCATGCATCTGTGACGGTCGTCACATCAGCAAAAACTGTCTGCTGCGCTTTTCATTGTGTTTTCACTCCTTTTTCGTCCATATTTCATCTGGGATTGCTTCTTTTCTTCATGTTGCCTTGTTTAGACGTGATCGTTGAATACCTGCAAAAACATCAGACAAATACACGGAAATAACCCGAAATCGGATCGAAAACGGTTAGACTTTAGTTGAATTATGCATGAAAATATCTATATGATTTCGTGTTATCAAACTCCCCTAAGCTTGAATCTTTGCTTGTCCTCAAGTAAAACGTGGAAAAGTCGGCAAGCACGAGGCTGCTTCTTCGTTCGCAGAGTTTGGAAAAACCGGGATTCTTGGTAGGAATAAGACGAGTATCACGACGAAACTGGACTACAAGTCTCCGGAGGTCTCCCTTTTATGCAAATCGGTCTCAGTCATGCTACTGTATCGTGGTGTCAAGGTTCTCGTGGCAAGTTCACCCTGTTTGTTCTAGCGCAATCACATTAAGCCCGTTGTCCGCACACTCTCATGGCAAGTCGACCTGTTAGTGAATATGATCTCGTTTTTGTTTTTGATCTTCTTCATTGATCATAATTTGGTGTCATTGATTTTTCAATGAGTTTTTCGTGCCGTTGGGCTAAATGCTCGGGTGAGGAGCACCTAACTTAGAAGGAAACGTATCTTATATTCTTGGGCTTTTTAGCTCTCTTTTCATGATTTTTCATCTTTTTGGAGATCATACACTTATTTGCATCGGTCGCTCGCTTAGAGGTGTTTTTAGGATGGTGCTGATTGCTAGTATAAACTACTTGGGGTTGAGCTTGCGTAGACACTTGAGACTTTGGTACACGTAGGCGGTGAAACCGACTCGCATAAACTAGAGATCTAAGGTGTCTGGACGATACTGGTTTTGTTAGAACTGTCGTTTCCTCGGAGTTTCAAAGCTCGGTTTGAACTCAGGTGCATTCTCGTGATGCTTTTGCTTTTGAGGAACAAATGAAAGTTTTTGTTTATGTTGAATAATGTGGGGATGGTTTGCGTAACGTGAAAATTATATAGACGAGCTTTATTTGCTAGAAATAGAAAGTGTAAAAATGGAACTTACTAAAATTCAAAAGTGCAGTGAAATGGAAATACAGTAAATAAGGGAAGTTCTGAATACAGTGGAAATAAGGCTCCGCTCCCACACTATCTCGATCAGTGTCCTCACTGATTCTTGAAGCATGCGAGAGGGAGATACAACTGAAAATGTAAATACAAAGAACTGAAATATAGTAAACAATGAAGGAAAAAAATAAAGATCTAGTCCCGGGGCCTGTCACGTCCATGCTGGCGTCCTCTGGCTCTAGCAAGGGCTACTCTGTCCTCATAGCTCATGGCTCCGGTGTGGTAGACCGTGTCTCGGAGTCCTTCGACCTGCAGGGTCAGATTCGCTAGACTCTCAGTGATCGTAGCTTGGCCAGTGTGAAGTTGTTGCATTTGAGTCCGGTGCCAAGCTTCGAACTGGTCAGCTCGTTGGTTCTGCTGCTGCAGCATCGTGAGTATCTGTGCCTGCTGGTCTAGGGAGCGACGGAGGTCGTCTTCGGTGTAATCGGGCACGGGATGGTGACGGCAGCGGCGGGATGATGTACCTACTGGTGGAGGAGGCTGCGATGCCTCTGGCTGCTCGGACCTGTCCAACTCAGCTTGGAGTTCATCTTCGGAATCATGTGTGGGGTCCTGAGTAGGAACAGCGGCAGCAAGAGGGGCAGTGAGGTCGAACAACCAGTTGGTACGGTCCTCGGGATGGATGCGGGTGCGGGACGGAAGGATGATGCTTCTGACGGTCTTGCCACGCACAACCGGATGATATTTCCCGTCAGCTCGGGAGCGGATGAGATGGGAGGCCCTGCAGTGGTCGGTGTCAAGGAACACCGAGGGGATGGACTGGAGGTGCTGGAGGCGGTCGCCAAGGTTCAGCCCAAGTGCAATCGCCGTGACAATCCCGCCAAAGTAGAATGGCTTCGAGCCACGGTTGCAGTTGGCCTGAATGTGAGCCAGCAGGAACGGGGCAGCGTTGACCGGTTCATTGTTGAAGACGCAATGCAGAAAGAAGAGCTCCTTGGAGTTCACTTTGTGGTTGCTGTCTCTGGCGAAAATAGTGTTACTCAATGCCCGGTGAAAGTATCTGATGGCGGGGTTATGGATGTGAGTGGCATGCAGGGAGTCCCAACCATCGGCATTGAGGCCGGTCAACTGATACCACAGCGTGAAGGCTTCGTGCTGGAACTGGTCAGTGAGGCGGCGATGAGCGTTGTCGCCGCGGGGTAACTGTAGGATGCTGGCGATTTGATTCTGATTCACTTGATAGTTGACTCCAAACATTCGGAAACAAGCGGCACCTGTGTGCTGGTTGAGTTCGCCGCTGCTGGTGATGTACGAGAACGAACTCAAGAACTCAAGGGTGAGTTGTTCGTAGGTCGGCTGGGGGTTGGAGCAGAGGTTCCAGATGCCTGCTCGTTGAAGCATCCAGGTTACACCTTCGAGGAGTCCGAGCTCCATAAGTGATGGAAGGTGCGGGTAGTGAGTTGGCTGGAGTGACCTCTGATGAAATGCAATGTACTGTGCTCGTTGTCTCTCGCCTAACTCGCCCTCAGGGAAGGAAATGTTGCTGATATCTGCGTTTCCGGCCATTGTTGGAGATGGAGAGGTTTCGGAGGTTTTGGGGTTTTTCGGAAGAGAGGGAAATGTGACAGAACGGTGGTTTGGTGGTTGAATTTGGAGTTGATGTTTATAGTTCAGTTGGGGAGAACGAAAATCGTAGTGGTGTAACACGGTGGGAGAACTGACTTTAAACAATGTTGCGGATAGCAAGAGTCGCCACCGACTTTTATTTTATCCATAAGGAAAGGTTATAAAAGAACAGGAAAGACCTTAGAGAATATTTTGGGTCCGGGGGGTAGGTTATGAAAAGGGAAGGTGTTAGCACCCTTTTCATCCATGGTTATCCATGGGCTCTTAGGTGCTTAAGCTCACTTTTGAATTGTTTTGAAATTGTAGTGTGTGAATAGAAAATTTTCAGAATAGTTAATAAATAATCCATGTAAGGATGTGTTAAGAACTTGTTTGAAAACTTGTTGAAAATTTGTTTAAGTGCGAAACAGTTTTGAAGTGAGCAAGCACCTAGGAGTAACCTACCCTAATGTTTAAAGGTCTTTCTTATTCTTCATTCTTTCCTTTAGTAAGACTATCCCTACTATAATGGAGTAGGTAGTCCTTACTTTGGATGTTAAGGGATATGTGAGGGACAATTTGACTTTGAAGGCCATTGTGGGATGTAATAAGCACATATAAGGGACCATCATCATTTTTCGAAAGGGACTCGATTCGTAAAGGCAACCATAAGGGACTTTGATGATTTTTTTTCTATTTGAGGGACTTGCTTTATACACCCCACTTAACCATTATTCGTAGGCAACTTGAGGGATATCCTTAGGAAGTGAGACGGCGATTAAAATCGACTTACGTGTGTGACGTGTTTATTTTAATTATCTTTATTTAAAAGTGATCTAAATTTATTTTAATATTACATACATGTTGTTACACTCCCTAATTACTAACCATAATAATAATTAAATAATTAAACAACTTTACATCCAAGAAACAATTACAAAATAATAAGCAAAATAATTAAATAGCAAAGATAAATAAAATATAAATAAGCAATAATAAATAATAAAGGGGGTTAATTCTAAGTTTACTCGGCAAGACATCGCATCTTGTGCCTACGTATCCTTACGGGAGCGGAATCAGAGTAATCGTAGTTCCCCTCAATAGGGAGGTTAGAAACTTCTTGACTGTGGTCAAGGTCTCAAGGGGAATAAACGCATCTTAAGGACACGCTTACGTGGAGTGTAGAAACTCCAAATCTCTACGTTGAAATGTTAAGTTGTAATTAGGGTTAAATTAGGGATTCCACGGCGGGAAACCTTAAAATGAGCGCGGCGGCTCTTTGACCTAATGCTAAGGGTAAAATTGTAATTTTGCCTGCGGCGAGGCATTTGTGAAAATTAGGTTTTGTGAGGTTGTATATGAGGAGCGGTTACAATAATATGATACAGTTTAACTTGAAAATACGTAAAAACAAAGGGGCAACATATAAAGCTGCACAATGAACAAATGTGTTAGTAGACAGAAATATATAAATTTCCAGACAAGTCATGAGAGAGGATTATGAAATGGCTTATTTTTATGGTCTTTATTTTATGATGTGTAAAGAACTCTTAACTTAAATTTGGCATTGGAACCCTAAATATTAAAAAAAATTATGAAAAGATTAATGTTTATTATTTTTTGAGTGTTTTTGGTTGATATTTAAAAAGAGGGTTTATTTTAAAATAAGTTTTAATTTTCAAAAGGTAGGGTTTTATTTATTAACAAATTACATTATTTGACAAAAAGTCTTAAAAAAAATAGATTAGTGATTATTGTTAGAAAAGGGATTAGCTATTATTAACAAACTTTTAATTAATGTTAATTGGAGAATATGTTAATTATCACTTTTTGGTTATTTTTGATATCTGAGTCAACTAAATTAAAAAACAGCAAAGTTAAGAATAAATAAAAAATAAATAAAACAACATAGTTGGGCCGGTGGTCAACCCGGACCCAACCCCAAAGCCACGAGCGATTTCCCTATGCATTTAGGGTTTTTGCCATTTCGGGTCGCACGAACGGCGCAATCTCTTCGTCTCGCATTTCTCTGCTTCCTCTTCATTCTTTCATTTCTCTATGATGAACAATTCTGAAAACAAAAACAACCGTGTTAAATACAAAGTTATCAGGATCTCCCGCTTACGTTTTCGTTCGTGATCGGTGATGAACGTATGAGGAGGCGATGATGAGACTTTAATCTGAGCCTGGGAAGGAATTTTCCCGTCGTAGATTGAACGACGCTGGTGAATTCCTTTGAAAAAGTTTCCTGATGGGCTTTGATCTTCCGTTCGTGGCCGTTTTGTACCCGTTCTTCGCTTCCTCGTCTCTTCCTCCACACGCGACCGCTCTTCGCACTATTCTGCTCTAGGGTTTCAAAGGTTGTATCCTTCCTTCTTATATCCTCTTTCTATTTATTGGGCTTTTGGCGATTTGTTGGATTTACGTTTTGATTTGTCCCAATATTGATTTTCAGAAACTAAATTTTTGATTTGATGGAAATTTTCCTTTTTCGGATTTCAATTGGGTACATATTTTTGATTTGTCTAATATGATTTCTTTCCCTCTTTGGATCCGCCCTGATTGGATTTCCTCTGAACCTCTTTGGCCCAATCGTGACCTACTTTGCTGAACTGCATCTGGATATTTATGATTTGTTTTGATAGCCGGATTTGTTATGGATTTTTCAGATATTGATTTTGCTCGCTTGGATTTGGTGGTCGGCCTGTTTGTGGGCAACTGGTTTCTTAGGTTTCGATTGGGGTTCCAGCTGATTGGTTTGTGAACTGGTTTGCCTTGCTTTTCTGATTTAAACTGATTTCACCCTTCTTTTCTAAACTGAACTGGGACTATGGCACGCATGATGTTGGGCCATGATGTTTATAACCTGAGCAGAAACATTGTAACTGATATGGTTTTTTATTGATACAATCGCGAATCATCTGTTTTTCTTCTGATATAATTCTGGTTTGGTTTTCCAACATCCTTTTTTGATGTTTGCTCATGGATTCAATTCTTAACATTTGTTGGTTTGATTTTCAGAATTTGACCCATCAGGATTTGTTCGAGGCAAGTTTTAATTGACCTGTTTTGGCCTTAAACTCTGTTATGAATTTTCTTGTTTGATTCAGAACTGATGCCGGTGTGAAATTTGGTTTACTTGATAGTGTCCCGAAAATTATTTCCTTGATGGAATGGCGTTTTTAATTTGGCTTTGAACCGAATCCAATTACGGCAAATCAAATCAGTCCCACTTCTTTTACTCTTCATCTTTCTCGGCTGTCCCGTATTGATAAAAACAGAAATTACCTGATTTGACGCCGATGGCACGGATCGGTAACGGGGGTTGGACGCAGCTTCAGTTGTGCCACTCCCGGCACTCGATGATGACATTGTTCTGAGAGTGTCAAATTCATCTTTCTAACATCTCCCTACTCTGTTCTGTTTTGTTTCTCTTATTTTTTGCAGGTGATCGGGAACTTCGAGGAACACTTAAGGGAAGGGTACCATGAAGAAGCCTTAGGAGTTTTTAGGATTTAGGATTTTTTAGAGTAGATGTAACATTTGTAAATGTAATCTCACAGCAATTCAAATGTGAAATGATTCACTTCCTTTTGTAAAATGATATTCTTATGAAATAAAAATTCCATGATCATTCAACTTTGAATCTATTTATATTTATTTCTAGTTATAAATTATAAACATTTGTGAATAAATCCACAAATATTTAAATTCATTATTCTAGTCATAAACCATAAATACTCACGAATGATATTCTTGCTCATGTACTTGTCTCGTTGGTAGTCCTAATCTCATCACCTGACTTCATTCATTTGGATTCTAGCCAACAATATTCTCCTCATTTTCTAACCACACGCGAATGTGCGCCGTAATCACAACAGATCTAGTATCAATGATGATATTGCCCGTAATTGAATTCCACTGACCAAATGCCAAATCTCAATATGATCAGAACTGGTGATTGATAAATGCCTCAAAACCATAACGCATCAAATGCCTCAGAATTTTAATAACAGCCCGTCTTCAAGGAATTGGTAGAATTTGTGTAAAATGACCAAAATACCCCTGGGACCAAATCTGCAACCCAAAACCCTTGAAGTCTTGGAAGTCCATTTAGCCTGATTAAAGTCAAAACCCTAGTTTTGGATGCACTGCTTAGGAGGTGCACTGTCTGAGGGAATTGTCAACTCTTCTGACCAATTGTGAATTTTGTGAACCTTGTGAACCTTCTTGGAACACAAAGTCTTGTATTGTGAGGGCAAATTTTGGGGTGCAACAGCTGCCCCTGTTCAATTTTCTGAAACCTGAGGGGTTAGATTGGTATATTTGCCAGTCGTAACCTGGAAGGTTGAAGGGGATTGAACACAAAAGCCCAAAAATTTGCACTCACCAGTGCATGGAGTGATATTGATGGTTGGTTGAACATGATTGAGTGGGCTTAAAGATGCCACTAGGGGAAAGTTCTTCAGTAGTATAATGAGAACTGTCAGGAGTCTGGAGTAATACTGATGTAACAGCATGTCTTCATGAGGATAGAGCAATCAATAATGATAACCCTAAAGCAGTCTTGAAGTGATAAATCTGACCTCAGGAGGATAGAGCAATCAATAGCTCTAAAGCAGTCTTGAAGTAATAATGGCTTCAGGAGGATAGAGCAATCAATAGCTCTAAAGCATTCTTGAAGTAATAGAATGGCTTCAGTAGGATAGAGCAATCAACAGCTCTAAAGCAGTCTTGAAATAATAATGTGATATGTCTTCAGGAGGATAGAGCAATCAATAGCTCTAAAGCAGTCTTGAAGTAATGATTTCAGGAGGATAGAGCAATGGATAGCTCTAAAGCAGTCTTGAAATAATAATGTAATTTCAGGAGGATAGAGCAATGGATAACTCTAAAGCAGTCTTGAAATAATAATGTAATATGTCTTCAGGAGGATAGAGCGATCAATAGCTCTAAAGCAGTCTTGAAGTAATAATGTGATATGTCTTCAGGAGGATAGAGCAATCAATAGCTCTAAAGCAGTCTTGAAGTAATAATGTGATATGTCTTCAGGAGGATAGAGCAATCAATAGCTCTAAAGCAGTCTTGAAGTAATGATTTCAGGAGGATAGAGCAATGGATAGCTCTAAAGCAGTCTTGAAATAATAATGTAGTTTCAGGAGGATAGAGCAATCAATAGCTCTAAAGCAGTCTTGAAATAATAATGTAGTTTCAGGAGGATAGAGCAATCAATAGCTCTAAAGCAGTCTTGAAATAATAATGTGATATGTCTTCAGGAGGATAGAGCAATCAATAGCTCTAAAGCAGTCTTGAAGTAATGATTTCAGGAGGATAGAGCAATGGATAGCTCTAAAGCAGTCTTGAAATAATAATGTAATATGTCTTCAGGAGGATAGAGCAATCAATAGCTCTAAAGCAGTCTTGAAGTAATAATGTGATATGTCTTCAGGAGGATAGAGCAATCAATAGCTCTAAAGCAGTCTTGAAGTAACGATTTCAGGAGGATAGAGCAATGGATAGCTCTAAAGCAGTCTTGAAATAATAATTTCAGGAGGATAGAGCGATGGATAGCTCTAAAGCAGTCTTGAAATAATAATGTAATTTCAGGAGGATAGAGCAATGACTGGCTCTAAAGCAGTCTTGAAATAATAATGTGATATGCCTTCAGGAGGATAGAGCAATCAATAGCTCTAAAGCAGTCTTGAAGTAATGATTTCAGGAGGATAGAGCGATGGATAGCTCTAAAGCAGTCTTGAAATAATTAGATGGCTTCAGGAGGATAGAGCAATGAATAGCTCTAAAGCAGTCTTGAAGTAGTAATATGACCTCATGAGGATAGAGCAATGAATAGCTCTAAAGCAGTCTTGAAGTAATAGGATGATTTCAGGAGGATAGAGCAATGGATAGCTCTAAAGCAGTCTTGAAGTAATGATTTCAGGAGGATAGAGCGATGGATAGCTCTAAAGCAGTCTTGAAATAATAATGCAATTTCAGGAGGATAGAGCAATGAATGGCTCTAAAGCAGTCTTGAAATAATAATGTGATATGCCTTCAGGAGGATAGAGCAATCAATAGCTCTAAAGCAGTCTTGAAGTAATGATTTCAGGAGGATAGAGCGATGGATAGCTCTAAAGCAGTCTTGAAATAATTAGATGGCTTCAGGAGGATAGAGCAATGAATAGCTCTAAAGCAGTCTTGAAGTAGTAATATGACCTCATGAGGATAGATCAATGAATAGCTCTAAAGCAGTCTTGAAGTAATAGGATGATTTCAGGAGGATAGAGCAATCAGTAGCTCTAAAGCAGTCTTGAAGTCATGAGAGGCTATCAGGAGGATAAAATAACCCTGAGGTTACAATAAAGCAGTCCCAAAGTAATAAGAATCTCATCAGGAGGATAAAGTAATCCTGAGGTTACAATAAAGCAGTCCCAAAGATCATAAGATTGTTTGTTGGATAATTAACCTGAAAACAAGGTAGCATTCTGTATAACAACATTAGTTTATGCTTTATGTATGCATGTATGACATGATGCACTTTGGTAATGTACTATAGACATATATGTTATGGTATGATGTAAATGATGTATGTATGATATGACACTGCTGGAAGTGTCTGGATATCCTTGTATAACAACTGCTGGCCAAGGAAAATAAATCCCGATTCGTTGTTGAAGAATATATAACCCTCCGTCTGCTGGGGATAACAAGGTATAGATAACCTCCCGTTGTTGGGGATAACAAGGTATAGATAACCTCCCGTTGTTGGGGATAACAAGGTATAGATAACCTTCATTTTCGTTTGATAGTAGGATAAGTATAACATCCCGTCTTCGTTCATCGTGCCCTTATTGGAAAATAATTTCCCGTATATCCGTATGAGGATAAAAGAAATGGATATAAATTCCAGGGGAGATTAGACTTTGTGAAAATGGATTAGTCCTACTGATGGTTTGTAACTGCCTTGTAAAGATAAACCGGCGAAGCTTCGTTGAAATCCTTCCCTCGTTCGTCCTTAGTAAATACTATTACTGCATTTTCATGCATTTCTGGTAAACATCAATCATATTAAAAGCATACATGCGTTTCTGGTAAACATCAATCATATTCAAAGGCATACATACATTCAAACACAACCAATGGACGTTTCGCTTATGTAAATAGGGTAAAAGTAAATCTGGATTCAAAAGATGGGGTTTATTTATATCAAAAGTGACCCATACACGGGTAAGTTTGTACAAGGAGACATAAACCCTAGTAAGAGAATTTTGTCATGAAGTTTTACAAAAAGAATCAGCTATGTGGGAAATAATCCTATTGAGTTTCAATTCTACTATTGCCACTCAAGTATCTCATCTTCTTGCTGTTGAGACGGAAACGATTGGATTGAGCTTTATCTGTTTGAGCTTGAGTAAGTAGTATAACTGGTTGCAGTTTCATGAGTGATCCAAACGAGACATAGTCATACGCTTTAATCCCTAACTTTTGCCTGGATTGCCCTTTCAGGTTTTCAATCCACCGGGATACCCTTTTTTGCCCAAGCCGCCTTTTCAGGTTTTCGACTTGCCGGGTGTACATCTTTTTATATATATATCCCTAATTTTTGCCCAAACCCTTTTGGTTTGCCGGGATGCCCTTATTTTTGCCTAGGCCTGTCAACCTAGCGGGTCTCTTTTTATGCGTAGTATTTTTTAACTATGTCTGCGTTTACAGGTTGTGGGAAGTCTTCACCATCCATTATAGTCAGTATCATGGCACCTCCTGAGAACACTGTATTGACTACAAATGGTCCCTCATATGTTGGAGTCCACTTGCCCCTAGGATCACCCTGTGGTAATATGATACGCTTGATTACCAAGTCACCAGCCTGATATACCTTTGGCTTAACCTTCTTGTTAAAAGCTTTGATCATCCGTTTCTGGTACATCTGGCCATGACAAACTGCTGCTAACCTTTTCTCATCAATCAAATTTATCTGGTCAAGTCGAGTCTGAATCCACTCATCTTTATCCAAGCCTGCATCCTTCATAATTCTCAAGGAGGGGATCTGAACTTCAATAGGCAGAACTGCTTCCATACCATAGACTAAGGAGAATGGGGTTGCCCCTGTTGAAGTACGTATTGTAGTACGATAACCATGCAGAGCAAATGGTAACATCTCGTGCCAATCCTTGTAAGTAACAGTCATCTTCTGTACAATCTTCTTAATGTTCTTATTAGCAGCTTCAACTGCCCCATTCATCTTTGGACGATACGGAGAAGAGTTGTGATGCTTAATCTTGAACTGCATCTTCGAAATCAACAAGGTAGTATGGGTCAACATATACTGTCTTAGTCGGCGAGCAGCCCATGCCAAAGCGCAGCAAGTTTTCTCGAGCAGCGAGTATCTTGTTTCACAGTCGGTAAACTTTTTGCTAAGGTAGTATATTGCCTGCTCTTTTCGACCAGACTCGTCATGTTGCCCCAATACACACCCCATTGAGTTGTCTAATACTGTTAAATACATAATCAAGGGTCTTCCATCAACTGGTGGCATTAAAATTGGAGGTTCTAGCAAATATCTCTTGATTTCATCAAAGGCAGTCTGGCACTCATCATTCCATTCCATCCCCTGATCTTTCTTCAACAACTTGAAGATTGGCTCACGGATGGTAGTTAATTGGGAAATAAATCTTGCAATGTAGTTCAATCGTCCCAAGAAACCTCTAACCTCCTTCTCAGTACGGGGAACTGGCATCTCTCGTATAGCTTTCACTTTTGCAGGATCCACTTCAATACCTTTTCCACTGACAATGAAACCCAGGAGCTTTCCAGATCTAACTCCAAAAGTACACTTGTTTGGGTTCAATCTCAACTTGTATTTCTTTCAACCTCTCAAACAACTTGTGCAGATGATCAAGATGTTGCTCTTCATTCTGAGATCTGGCTATCATATCATCCACATATACCTCTATCTCATGATGAATCATATCATGAAACAAAGCCACCATAGCACGCTGATATGTTGCCCCTGCATTCTTCAAACCAAATGGCATTACCTTATAGCAAAAGGTGCCCCACTGTGTCACAAATGTTGTCTTCTCCATATCTTCAGGTGCCATCTTGATTTGATTGTAACCAGAGAAACCATCCATAAAGGAGAATACCTTATGCTGAGCAGTGTTGTCTACATCAGCCCCTATCTTGACCTCTTTTCTGTTTTCTTCAGTTCCCAGGTTCACAACTTCGACTGGCTCTTCATGTGGTTGTATAGCTTTCTCTTCTTGTTGTAACAACCTAGCAAGCTCTACAGGTATTTCACAATCGTCCTCGTCTCCGTCTTCAGTTTGATAGATCGGATTCTCGAAATTGTAATTGGCAATAGTAGAATTGTTATCAACTGGATCCAGAGTGGATGAGGATCTGTATTTTAGTGACGTGGGTGTGTGTAAGAACACATAGCTGATAAAGCAAAAATAAAAGAAAAAGAAAGACAAGGAACACAATATTTACGAAAACGAAACGTCCACTGATTTTATTGAATGAAGTATGCAAATGAAATGATGACCCGCAACAAGCACACCATTGTGCCCCGGGTAAGGCACATGGCTTGAAAGTTTTAATTGTTCCAGAAATTATAAATTTAAAAACATAACACAGTAATAGTATTTACTCCTGACTAAAGGAGATAGGGATAACATCTTCAGCTGTCCAATTATTGAGTCCAGCACCCACAGTAGGAAAAATCCATGCCTCCAAGTTGTAGTCTTCATCTTGATCTCCCACAGCATTGATAACCCCTTGATTGGTGATACGAACAGCACGGGCACGACGGACAGCCTTCTGGGACTCTGCAGTGAGACCCAAACCAAACTTGTCAGACTTGTATGGAATATCAGGAAGCTGACCCCAAATAGTACAACCACCTTCTTCCACCACAGCTTTTGCATCATTGAGAGAGGCCATTGCCATTATTGGAGGGTTTCTGATGACCACAGGAACCTTCTTCACAGCAGGAGGAGTCACACAATCCTTAACAGCCCAGGGAACCACTTCAAATGACTGACATGGAGTTTCAATGTATTCACCTTCTACTTCCAGATACTTGAAAGTGTTTACATGGCTGACAAAGTATTCTTCCTCTCCAAAGACAGTAACAACTTTTCCATTCACCGGATATCTCAACTTTTGATGTAATGTGGAGGTCACAGCACCTGCCCCATGGATCCAGGGACGACCAAGCAGACATGAGTACGAAGGACGAATATCCATCACATAGAATGTAGCCGTGAACACCTGAGAACCAACCTTGATTGGAAGATCAATTTCCCCATGCACTACTCTTCTAGAACCATCAAAAGCTTTTACCACAATATTACTGGGCTTCAATACCGTATCTTCAGGACTCAGCTTGTTCAGGACTTCCTTAGGCAACACATTCAGAGAGGAACCATTGTCTATCAGCACATGAGACAGGGTAGTGCCCCTGCATTCAATTGAAATATGCAAGGCCCTGTTATGATCCCTCTTGGCAGGGGTCAAGTCAGCATCAGAAAATCCTAACCCGTTGTCATAGGTCAGGTGAGCAACACAATTCTCAAACTGGTCCACAGAAATTGCACTGGGTACATGAGCCATCTTTAGAAACTTGATCAATGACTTGGCATGAGCTTCAGAACATAATAACAGGGAGAGCATAGAAATCTTTGAGGGAGTATGCCCCAGCTGATCAACAATATCATAATCACTCTTGCGAATGATTTTCAATACTTCTTCCATCTGCTTAGAGAGGTCATCAGCAACTGGCACATCAGTAGATACAGGCTCAATAACAGGACCCTTGCCCCGAGCATCAGTGGTGGAAGTAACAGCAGGAGTAACTGCACTCTTAGAAGCAACTGGAGGAGAGAAGACTCTTCCACTACGAGTGATCTTGCTAGATCCAGCAATATTATCAATGTCAACAGGCATATCAGGTAAAGGCTCCTGCTTGACACCATGGATGTAAACATCAGACCCATAGTGCCAAGGCACAGCTTTGTCAGATGTATAAGGAATAGGACCAGGAGTGGTAATGATCAGAGGAGCTACTCTGGCTTCAGCGACAACTTTCACAGGACCTTCAGCAGTAATCTTGATTGGGCCCTGATGAATGATTTTAATGGGACCCTTTGAAGTGATTCTTAGTGGTACTTTGTCAACCATGTCAACCTCTTCAATCTTCTTACCCTGAGTCAGATGATCCACCATACTTTCTACAGATGCTGGTCTTCTTTCAAACACTATAGTATATTTATCCATGAGACGTTGAATCCCATCTCTCAAAATGAAGCAACTATCCGGCTTATAGGTACAATATAGACAATCTTCATGGCAACCTGGAAAGATCCCAGCTTGTACTAACCTCTTTTTGATAACAGACAATGGTGTGCTCAACTCCATAACTGAATAGACATGCAGATCTTCATCAATATCTTCATCAATGGCGTTGACAGTCTTCTCGTGATTTGGCATTGGAGCTGTAATCACATTTGGAGTACCTGGTGGATCAAACTCAATTTCTCCAGCATCAATCATATCCTGAATTTTGTTCTTCAAGACCCAGCAGTTATTAGTATCATGTCCTGGACAGTTTGAATGATATGCACATCGTGCATTGGGATTGTACTTGGGAGAGGTAACATTGGGATTCTGAGGGGCCTCCCTCAGGGTAATAAGTTCATCTTTCAACAAGTGTTGCAATGCCTGAGCCATTGACATGTTGATCTTCGTGAACTGTCTTCTAGCCCTCTGTTGGTTGCCTTGAGGCTGCTCTGTTGTTGCAGGAGTTGGATTTGAAATATGAACTGCACTAACAGACTGATGCCTTCTGTTACGATCAGGCTGACCATACACAACATTAGATTCTTTCTTCCCAGTGGGAGGCTTCTTTGCAGCACCTGATGAAGAAGTGCCCACTTGGATCTTACCACTCTTGATACCATTCTCTACTCGCTCTCCTGTCATGATCAACTCAGTGAAGCCAGATGATGAGCTTCCAATGAGATGACTGTAAAACGGACCATTCAGCGTACACATGAACATATCAACCAACTCCCTATCAGTCAAAGGGGGTTGAACTCTTCCAGCTAAGTCTCTCCACTTCTGAGCATACTCCTTAAAGCTTTCTTTGGCACCCATAGACATGCTTTGAAGCTGCATGCGAGTGGGGGCTAAGTCAGCATTGTATTGATACTGCTTGTAGAAAGCTTCAGCAAGGTCATTCCAATCTCTGATGTTGACACTCTCCAACTGATAATACCACTCTAGCTGAGCTCCAGATAAACTCTCTTGAAAGAAATGGATCCACAACTTTTTATCAGCAGTGTGGGGTTGAATTCTTCTGACATAAGACCTCAGATGCAATTTGGGACAAGAGACCCCATCATAGACAACAAACGTAGGAACTTTGAACCCAATGGGTATGACCACCCCAGATATCAAGCTCAAATCCTCAAAATCCAGCCCAGATGATTTCTGTAATTCCATAGCATCCATTCTATCCACCAGCATCTTGAATTTGTCTTCGTTAGGCTCATGGTAGTAGTTAGCCTCAGAATCAGAGTCCCCCATAGTGTTGTGGAGACTGCCTCTCTCCTGCTCAGATTCTTCAGATTCATAGTCTTCAACATGTTCCTTGGTCTTGACAGGACCTTTGAACCTTCTTCCCATGTTGAGCATCCCAGCAGACCTTCTAGCCTTCTTAGTCTTCTTGGCCAGCAGTGTCTTCAATTCATCCTGCCCCTTGGATAGGTTCAGGATCAGCTCTTGGAACTGTGCATTCTGTGCCTGGAGATCCTTAACTGATTGTTCAAGAGCCATTGCTGAAATAAACAGCGAGAAGATGAGAAACCTGTGCACAATTATAAACCTGTGATGCAATGATATGGGAATGCATATGCAATGTTTTCAAGGACCGCAGGATTTAAATTTGCTTAAACAATCAAGAAAGTAAATTTTTATTAGTAATAACTTGTTTTGCCTTTTAGGCTTACAAAAAATGAAAACGAAATAAGTACAAAAGATGGGGTTTTAAGTCTCCCATGGACGTTTCCTCTTTGTGTTGAGGTATGAGTTGAGGTTTCGTTCCTCATGAAGTAGCTTTGTTAGCTCTAGGATCCTTGCTTGGCTTGCTTTGTAATGAGCCTCGAAAGTATCCCTTTGCTCTTTCAGTTGGATCCATGATCTCTGCAAGTCTTCCATATCAGTAGGCATGTCTGGGTGAAGGATGGTATAAGCTGTGTCTCCTTCAGCAACAGGTTCCATGGTAACTGGTAGGATGGCAGGATATGGCATCATGAGTGTCTGAGCACGAAATCGTACCCATCTGAGATAAGCCTCCATAGGAATGGTGTACTTAGGCTCCAGTGTCTTGCTGTCAATCCTGTTTACCTTTCCCCAAGCTCGTATGAATCTCTGGTGGTAACCCTGAAGATCGTTGTCGTAGTCAAACACAATGCCCTGAATCAACATGTCATGTGGACCATCGCTCCGGGCGTAACCAAACTGTCGTAAAGCTAGAGATGGGTTGTAGGTGATGCCTCCTCTTATGCCTAGAAGTGGCACATTAGGAAACTCCCCACAACGGTCAATGATGGTGACATTCTCCATAGCTCTGGAGCACCAATGGATGTCTGAGTGAGAAAGTGACATGATCCTCTTGGACCATCTGAACCCTTGCTCATTCTTCATTACTGAGCGAGGAAGGTGAGAGATAAACCACCTAGAAAGTAAAGGTATGCAGCACATCAAAGTTCCTCTTGCCCTTGTAGTACGGGTGTGAAGAGAATGTAGGATGTCTCCAAGTAAGGTAGGCACTGGATTGTGACTCAGGAATATGTTGATGGCATGAACGTCTATGAACTGATCAGGATTGGGGAACAACACTAAGCCATAAATCAATAAGGCTAAGATCTCCTCAAAAGCATCGTAGCTCATAGCCTTCAAGAACATTTGAGCTTTATCCACTAATACCTTGGCAAGAATACCTTTAACTCCACTTCTCGTCTCTAGAACAATGTCAGACTTCTTCAGATGTAGAGCTGCAGCAATAACTTCTGGTTTAAGCTCCTTCTCTAAGCCTGTGAATGGCTTCTGATCAAGAACAGGTATACCCAGAAGTTTAGAGAACTCCTCCATGGTTGGAACCAGCTGATAATCAGGAAATGTAAAGCAATGGTGCTTAGGGTCAAAGAACTGAAACAGCACACTCATCATGTCTTCACTGAACCCTGAAGTAACTAGATCCAATAAGTGACCATGTCTCTTGTTGAACTGGGAATGATCAGGCACTAGGGAAACCAACTCCTTGAGCTTAGCAGGTATCCCTACAAAGTTGATCCTGATGGTGTTTCTACGAGCAGAAGCCATGACCTGCAACAAAGAACAAAGATAAATCCTTTGGTCCTTGAAATGGTTAGGGAAAATGATATGCTTATGATGCATGATGATGTCATGATGTCATGCTCAATCACAAACATGTGGCACACACAAACAAGTCACACCATAGCCCTAGGTTTAAAGGCTTGCATGAGGTTCAAAGGCAAGTACCCTCCCCTGAAGTTAGATGGTTCATCCTGTCCTACAAAAGTAACCAGGTTCTAAGGGATCTCGATATCATTGATCCTTCACAAGGGTGGTTGTTCAGAAGGCAACTTACTTGCCAACCAAAACCCTCCAAGTTTAAGATCTCAATGAGCGTAGTATCGAGTGTCAACCAACTTCAGTCTGCACCAAAGCCGGTTACCTCACTACTTTCTAAAGGCCAAGATGAGTTAACTAGGGTTCTAAAAGTCAGTTAGTGCATTGACAACATATGGCAGCCTCAATATTATCCTCAACTTGACTTAAGGAATATAAGCACCAACCAAGAAGTCGCACTAACTATGGCCACCAGATCAACCGTATCGATATACGTCGTACAGTTTCCTTGGTCTATTGCCATTTACCTAAGGTATACTAGATCCGGGTTAGGACCTTTCACACATAAGAGCACCCCAACAATATAATAATAAAGCAAACAAGGCAAACAATTTAAAGTGATCTTAATTCCTAAGGGTACCCCTCTTAAATAGGTCCCCAGCAGAGTCGCCAGTTCTGTAACACGGTGGGAGAACTGACTTTAAACAATGTTGCGGATAGCAAGAGTCGCCACCGACTTTTATTTTATCCATAAGGAAAGGTTATAAAAGAACAGGAAAGACCTTAGAGAATATTTTGGGTCCGGGGGGTAGGTTATGAAAAGGGAAGGTGTTAGCACCCTTTTCATCCATGGTTATCCATGGGCTCTTAGGTGCTTAAGCTCACTTTTGAATTGTTTTGAAATTGTAGTGTGTGAATAGAAAATTTTCAGAATAGTTAATAAATAATCCATGTAAGGATGTGTTAAGAACTTGTTTGAAAACTTGTTGAAAATTTGTTTAAGTGCGAAACAGTTTTGAAGTGAGCAAGCACCTAGGAGTAACCTACCCTAATGTTTAAAGGTCTTTCTTATTCTTCATTCTTTCCTTTAGTAAGACTATCCCTACTATAATGGAGTAGGTAGTCCTTACTTTGGATGTTAAGGGATATGTGAGGGACAATTTGACTTTGAAGGCCATTGTGGGATGTAATAAGCACATATAAGGGACCATCATCATTTTTCGAAAGGGACTCGATTCGTAAAGGCAACCATAAGGGACTTTGATGATTTTTTTTCTATTTGAGGGACTTGCTTTATACACCCCACTTAACCATTATTCGTAGGCAACTTGAGGGATATCCTTAGGAAGTGAGACGGCGATTAAAATCGACTTACGTGTGTGACGTGTTTATTTTAATTATCTTTATTTAAAAGTGATCTAAATTTATTTTAATATTACATACATGTTGTTACACTCCCTAATTACTAACCATAATAATAATTAAATAATTAAACAACTTTACATCCAAGAAACAATTACAAAATAATAAGCAAAATAATTAAATAGCAAAGATAAATAAAATATAAATAAGCAATAATAAATAATAAAGGGGGTTAATTCTAAGTTTACTCGGCAAGACATCGCATCTTGTGCCTACGTATCCTTACGGGAGCGGAATCAGAGTAATCGTAGTTCCCCTCAATAGGGAGGTTAGAAACTTCTTGACTGTGGTCAAGGTCTCAAGGGGAATAAACGCATCTTAAGGACACGCTTACGTGGAGTGTAGAAACTCCAAATCTCTACGTTGAAATGTTAAGTTGTAATTAGGGTTAAATTAGGGATTCCACGGCGGGAAACCCTAAAATGAGCGCGGCGGCTCTTTGACCTAATGCTAAGGGTAAAATTGTAATTTTGCCTGTGGCGAGGCATTTGTGAAAATTAGGTTTTGTGAGGTTGTATATGAGGAGCGGTTACAATAATATGATACAGTTTAACTTGAAAATACGTAAAAACAAAGGGGCAACATATAAAGCTGCACAATGAACAAATGTGTTAGTAGACAGAAATATATAAATTTCCAGACAAGTCATGAGAGAGGATTATGAAATGGCTTATTTTTATGGGCTTTATTTTATGATGTGTAAAGAACTCTTAACTTAAATTTGGCATTGGAACCCTAAATATTAAAAAAAATTATGAAAAGATTAATGTTTATTATTTTTTGAGTGTTTTTGGTTGATATTTAAAAAGAGGGTTTATTTTAAAATAAGTTTTAATTTTCAAAAGGTAGGGTTTTATTTATTAACAAATTACATTATTTGACAAAAAGTCTTAAAAAAAATAGATTAGTGATTATTGTTAGAAAAGGGATTAGCTATTATTAACAAACTTTTAATTAATGTTAATTGGAGAATATGTTAATTATCACTTTTTGGTTATTTTTGATATCTGAGTCAACTAAATTAAAAAACAGCAAAGTTAAGAATAAATAAAAAACAAATAAAACAACATAGTTGGGCCGGTGGTCAACCCGGACCCAACCCCAAAGCCACGAGCGATTTCCCTATGCATTTAGGGTTTTTGCCATTCCGGGTCGCACGAACGGCGCAATCTCTTCGTCTCGCATTTCTCTGCTTCCTCTTCATTCTTTCATTTCTCTATGATGAACAATTCTGAAAACAAAAACAACCGTGTTAAATACAAAGTTATCAGGATCTCCCGCTTACGTTTTCGTTCGTGATCGGTGATGAACGTATGAGGAGGCGATGATGAGACTTTAATCTGAGCCTGGGAAGGAATTTTCCCGTCGTAGATTGAACGACGCTGGTGAATTCCTTTGAAAAAGTTTCCTGATGGGCTTTGATCTTCCGTTCGTGGCCGTTTTGTACCCGTTCTTCGCTTCCTCGTCTCTTCCTCCACACGCGACCGCTCTTCGCACTATTCTGCTCTAGGGTTTCAAAGGTTGTATCCTTCCTTCTTATATCCTCTTTCGATTTATTGGGCTTTTGGCGATTTGTTGGATTTACGTTTTGATTTGTCCCAATATTGATTTTCAGAAACTAAATTTTTGATTTGATGGAAATTTTCCTTTTTCGGATTTCAATTGGGTACATATTTTTGATTTGTCTAATATGATTTCTTTCCCTCTTTGGATCCGCCCTGATTGGATTTCCAGCTGATTGGTTTGTGAACTGGTTTGCCTTGCTTTTCTGATTTAAACTGATTTCACCCTTCTTTTCTAAACTGAACTGGGACTATGGCACGCATGATGTTGGGCCATGATGTTTATAACCTGAGCAGAAACATTGTAACTGATATGGTTTTTTATTGATACAATCGCGAATCATCTGTTTTTCTTCTGATATAATTCTGGTTTGGTTTTCCAACATCCTTTTTTGATGTTTGCTCATGGATTCAATTCTTAACATTTGTTGGTTTGATTTTCAGAATTTGACCCATCAGGATTTGTTCGAGGCAAGTTTTAATTGACCTGTTTTGGCCTTAAACTCTGTTATGAATTTTCTTGTTTGATTCAGAACTGATGCCGGTGTGAAATTTGGTTTACTTGATAGTGTCCCGAAAATTATTTCCTTGATGGAATGGCGTTTTTAATTTGGCTTTGAATCGAATCCAATTACGGCAAATCAAATCAGTCCCACTTCTTTTACTCTTCATCTTTCTCGGCTGTCCCGTATTGATAAAAACAGAAATTACCTGATTTGACGCCGATGGCGCGGATCGGTAACGGGGGTTGGACGCAGCTTCAGTTGTGCCACTCCCGGCACTCGATGATGACATTGTTCTGAGAGTGTCAAATTCATCTTTCTAACATCTCCCTACTCTGTTCTGTTTTGTTTCTCTTATTTTTTGCAGGTGATCGGGAACTTCGAGGAACACTTAAGGGAAGGGTACCATGAAGAAGCCTTAGGAGTTTTTAGGATTTAGGATTTTTTAGAGTAGATGTAACATTTGTAAATGTAATCTCACAGCAATTCAAATGTGAAATGATTCACTTCCTTTTGTAAAATGATATTCTTATGAAATAAAAATTCCATGATCATTCAACTTTGAATCTATTTATATTTATTTCTAGTTATAAATTATAAACATTTGTGAACAAATCCACAAATATTTAAATTCATTATTCTAGTCATAAACCATAAATACTCACGAATGATATTCTTGCTCATGTACTTGTCTCGTTGGTAGTCCTAATCTCATCACCTGACTTCATTCATTTGGATTCTAGCCAACAATATTCTCCTCATTTTCTAACCACACGCGAATGTGCGCCGTAATCACAACAGATCTAGTATCAATGATGATATTGCCCGTAATTGAATTCCACTGACCAAATGCCAAATCTCAATATGATCAGAACTGGTGATTGATAAATGCCTCAAAACCATAACGCATCAAATGCCTCAGAATTTTAATAACAGCCCGTCTTCAAGGAATTGGTAGAATTTGTGTAAAATGACCAAAATACCCCTGGGACCAAATCTGCAACCCAAAACCCTTGAAGTCTTGGAAGTCCATTTAGCCTGATTAAAGTCAAAACCCTAGTTTTGGATGCACTGCTTAGGAGGTGCACTGTCTGAGGGAATTGTCAACTCTTCTGACCAATTGTGAATTTTGTGAACCTTGTGAACCTTCTTGGAACACAAAGTCTTGTATTGTGAGGGCAAATTTTGGGGTGCAACAAGTGGGGTGTGAGTTTTGGAAGTTTGAAAGTGATAATGGGGGGAGTGGAAGGGAACACGACCCCTGCTATATCAGATTGCAGTTCTGGGCTGCGTGACGGTCGTCACAAAGGTGTGACGGTCGTCACCCGTGTGACGCTCGTCATGGGGCTGTGACGTTCGTCACAGCAGCAAAATCTGCAGAACGCAGAATTTTGCTCTGTGGGCGTACTCGTGGTGATTTTAAAGCGTAGTATTGCTACGGTGATGTAATATAACAGCCAACAATCAATAAATAATGCAAAGGCAGAATAATTTGAACAAAAACTAAAATTGAAATAACATAAAATGGAAACAATTGTATGTAGTACATAATGAAACGAACAATGCGAAAATTCCAAATGAGTAAATTAAACTAAACTGGACTAGACTAAACTGAAACTACTGCTACGAGCTAATAACTAATCTTTCCGTGCCTTCAACTCATCAAATTTCCGTGAATAGTAGTCGAGTTGGTCGCAGACTAGATCCATGAAGCCTACCAGGTCACTGTGCACGCTTGCGATATCAGCTTTTACATTCGTCAGAGCTTTATCAACGTCGTCCAATCTGAGTAACACGGTATCCATTTTGTCGGTTGTTTCCTCAGGGATAGGCTCAGGATAAGTATTGTAGTGTGGAGGAGTCATAGGGTCTACTTCATTTTCAGAGGCGGCGTCCTCAAAGTACATGTAATCGTGTGCCTCAGAAATGTGGTCAATGTCATACATATAGTTCTGGGGTGTTGACTGTGGTGAAGGAGGTCCCATAGGCTCATCCAATTCATAGAGCCAGTTATCCTTGTTGTGGATGCTTGTCATCAGATGATCAGGCAGTGTGAATAGCTGTACTGGTTTTTCGTTAATAAGGTACTTGTACGGTCCAGGTCCCATAGTTCCTAAGATGCGCCTGTTAAAGCAGAATTGTATGTTCATGGGTCTGATGGTACCAAAACGAGTGCTGGCATTTAGATGGAATCTAAGTCCAAGCTCGTGGGCTATCATTTTTACTAGTCCTCCTATAAGAATAGGTGTCTGAGGTTCCAGCGTGAGGAGTTTGAAGGATCTCATCATGAAAGGCACTGCATTTACTGTTCGTCCCTGAGAAGCACAGAACATGATGAATAACTCTTCCTTAGACACTGTGGTAATATTTTCTTCTTTTCCAAACAAGGTGTGAGCTAGTATCTTATGGAAGTATCTAAAGGCTGGGTTATGAATGTCATCATTGTACATTCTGTCTGGTTCAGAGTGATAGTCGCCTGTGATTCTACCCCAGAAGTGCTCGAGTTACAAATCAATATCGTCATCTTCTGCACTGATGAACACATGCGGTCCGCTAGGGAATCCTAGGAGGTTAGCTAGTGACATCCAGCTATGAGTTTGGTCCATTCCAAACAATCTGAAGGTAATCAACTCTGAGCGGGTTCCAAAGCCATAGTTGGGTGTGTATCTGAAAGAGCTAAGGAATTCATAGGTCAGATCCTTGTAGGTAGCGAAACGTGTTTTCAGAGCAGTGTTCTCCCAACCCAGTTGATTGAACAGGTATTGAATGCTATCTGTGATCCCTAGTTTATCCATAGTAGCCTTGTCATAATACAGCATTAAGGCGAATTCTCTTTCGGTCAGTGCTGCAAATCTTGCCTTTTGGGCGAGTCCTTTGAAGTGAACCTTTGTGAAATCGTACTCGGCCATATTCGCAGGTAATTCGGAGAAAACAGAAGAAATGTTTTGAAGACTTTAAAAATCCTGAAAAGTTTGAAACAAGAAATTGAAGTCAGGATTTTTAGAAACGAAAAGTGGTAGAAACAAAAGGCAAAAGAGGAAAAGTAAAATAAGAATAAAAGTACGAAAATGAACGAAAGTAGAAAGTAGTAGTAATTTTAGGATTTTTGTTGGATTTTTCAAAGTAGAATTTTAAAGAAAAATGAAATGCAATAACGAGGGGAATTTGGGTTGCCTCCCAATTAGCGTTGTTTTTAACGTCTAAAGCCTGACGATAGCTTGGTGAGAAGCTATTCTGTGGTTTGAGCCGGAAGCTCAAGCAATGTTATATTGCTAACTTGAGGACTGTTGTCGTTCTTATTGTAATGTTTTAGACGTTGCCCGTTTACGATAAACGGTGCATTTGTCTTGTCGGTAATTTCAACAGCTCCACTCTGAAGTACTTTAGTCACTTCATAGGGTCCAGACCACCTAGATTTTAGTTTTCCTGGGAAGAGTTTTAATCGTGAATTAAAAAGCAATACGATGTCTCCCACACTGAATTGTTTCCTGATTGAAAGTTTATCATGCCACCTTTTAGTCTGTTCTTTGTAGATACGGGCATTTTCGTAGGCGTCTAATCGAAGTTCTTCCAACTCGTGTAAGTTCAGGATTCGCTTTTCTCCTGCCTCGGTGTAGTTGAAGTTGAGTGTCTTAATGGCCCAGAAGGCCTTATGCTCTAACTCTACAGGGAGATGGCAGGATTTACCATAAACTAATTTATAGGGGGTAGTACCTATTGGTGTCTTAAACGCGGTCCTATAAGCCCATAAAGCTTCCTGTAGTTTCGATGACCAGTCTCTCCTTGAGGTAGCGACAGTCTTTTCCAAGATCTGTTTTATTTCTCTGTTCGAGACCTCTACTTGTCCGCTAGTTTGCGGATGATAAGGTGTAGCTACTCGGTGCCTGACTCCATATCTAGAGAGAAGTTTATCGAATATTCGTGATATGAAGTGAGATCCTCCGTCACTAATGATGAGTCTGGGTACACCGAATCTAGGAAAGATGGTGTTCTTGAAGAGTTTGATTACTACTCGTGCATCATTTGTTGGGGCAGCTATGGCTTCTATCCATTTAGACACGTAATCGACAGTGACGAGTATGTAGTTATTTCCAAAAGAAGGTGGGAAAGGTCCCATGAAATCTATTCCGCAGACGTCGAAGACTTCTACCTCTAAGATTCCTTTCTGAGGCATTTCATCGCGTCGTGAGATGTTGCCAGTTCGTTGGCATCTATCGCATTTTTGCACAGCGATGTGAACGTCTTTCCAGAGATTAGGCCAGAATAAGCTGGCTTGGAGAATCTTAGCGCACGTCTTGGATGTACTAGCATGACCATCATATGGTGCTGAGTGGCATTGGGAAATAATATTTTCTATTTCTTCCTCTGGGACACAGCGACGGTATATGTTGTCGGCCCCTCTCTTGAAGAGTAGAGGTTCGTCCCAATAATAGTGTTTCAGATCGTGGAAGAATTTCTTCTTTTGCTGATAAGTAAGATCTGGTGGAAGCACGCCTGCAGCGAGGTAATTAACGATGTCAGCATACCAAGGTAATGTGACTTGGGCATAGACGGCTTCTACGACTTTTTCGAATTCTGGATCTTCCGAGATTGCATTGGGTGTGTCACTTTCTAATTTGGCTATCAGACGTTCATACGGGAAATCGTCATTTATCGGTACTGGTTCGTGTCTGATGCCTTCTATTCGGGATAAGTGATCCGCAACAACGTTCTCGGTTCCTTTCTTATCTTTGATTTCTAAGTCAAACTCTTGTAATAATAGGATCCATCTCAATAGTCTTGGTTTGGCATCCTTTTTGCTTATTAGGTACCTTATGGCAGCATGGTCTGTGTATATTATAATTTTTGCTCCTACTAAGTAAGAACGGAATTTGTCAAGCGCAAATATAACTGCTAGAAGTTCCTTTTCTGTAGTAGCGTAGTTCATTTGGGCAGGATCTAAGGTTCTACTGGCATAGTAGATAGCATGGAGCTTTTTGTCCTTCCTTTGTCCTAGAACTGCGCCTACAGCGTAATCACTCGCGTCGCACATGATTTCAAACGGTAGTCTCCAATCTGGTGGTTGCATGATTGGTGCGGTGATAAGGGCTGATTTCAATGTTTCGAATGCTTTTAAACAGTCGTCGTCGAAGACGAACTCAACATCCTTCATTAACAGGCCGATCAAAGGTTTTGTGATTTTCGAGAAATCTTTTATAAATCTTCTGTAGAAACCGGCATGTCCTAGAAAACTCCGCATCTCTTATATGGATTTTGGAGGTTGGAGATCTTTTATAATCTCTATTTTGGCTTTGTCTACCTCAATCCCTCTATCTGATATGACGTGTCCTAGAACTATTCCTTGTCGGACCATAAAATGGCATTTCTCCCAATTTAGGACGAGGTTTACTTTTACGCAACGTTCTAGTACCATTTCTAAGTTTTGTAAGCATCCTTCGAAGCTTTGTCCACATACCGAGAAATCGTCCATAAACACTTCCATAATGTCGTCTATGAAATCTGCGAAGATTGCCATCATGCATCTTTGGAAGGTTGCTGGAGCGTTACAGAGTCCGAACGGTATTCGGCGGTAAGCAAAAGTACCGTAAGGACACGTGAATGTAGTCTTTTCTTGGTCATCAGGATGGATGGGAATTTGGAAGAATCCTGAGTAACCATCTAGATAGCAGAAATATGAATGTTTGGCTAATCTTTCCAACATTTGGTCTATGAAGGGTAGCGGGAAGTGATCTTTGCGCGTAGCCTTGTTAAGCTTCCTATAATCAATACACATCCTACTTCCAGTCACGACTCTTTTTGTTATCGATTCGCCTTTTTCGTTTTTAACTACTGTGACTCCTCCTTTCTTTGGTACGACATGAACTGGGCTAACCCATTCACTATCGGAGATCGGATAGATGATTCCTGCATCAAGTAATTTCTTTACTTCATCTCTGACTACAGTGCTCAGGATGGGGTTTAGTCTTCTCTGATGCTCTCGAGAAGTTTTAGAGTCCTCCTCTATTATAATTCGATGCATACAGATCGAAGGGCTTATACCTTTTAGATCGCTTATGTTATAGCCTAACGCGGCGGGGTACTTCTTTAGGACTTCTAATAACTTTTCGGTTTCTGGTTGTCCTAAGTCGGCGTTGACTATCACTGGTCTTTTTAGTTCATCGTCTAGAAATTCATATCTGAGGTTTTTGGGTAGTGTTTTAAGTTCTAAAGATGGGTTCTTCGGACCTGGCATATGATTTGGTGTCAGTGCTAAGCTTTCGCTTAGGCTGTCGTCTTTATACGGTTTACGCCAATTGTCGTCTTCAGAAATGTCGGGTATTTGAATCTTTATTATTTCTGAATACGTGGTCTCCTCATTTTCAAGTTCTCTTATGCATTCGTCAATTTCGTCTACTAAATAGCAGGTATCGTCTATTGCTGGTGCTTGTAGGAACTTGGTGAGAATGAACTCTATCTTTTCTTCTCCTACTTCGAATGTTAGCCTTCCTTTCTTCACGTCTATAATCGCTCCGGCCGTAGCTAGGAACGGTCTTCCTAGGATAATTGGGGTTACAGTATGTTCCTTGATGTCCATGATTATGAAGTCGGTTGGGATGTAGAATTGTCCTATGCGTACTGGAACATTTTCCAGTATTCCGACTGGGTATTTTACTAATCTGTCAGCTAATTGTACGGACATTTTGGTCGGCCTGAGGTCTCCCATATTCAGCTTTTTGCATATAGATAAGGGCATAACACTGATACTGTCTCCTAAATCGCATAGAGCTTTATCTATTACGAACTTTCCTATGACGCAGGGTATGGAGAAACTACCTGGGTCTTTTAATTTAGGAGGCATGCGGTTCTGAATAATAGCGCTACACTCTGCAGTAAGTGTAACTGTTTCATTATCCTCGATCTTTCTCTTATTCGACAGGATCTCTTTGAGAAATTTAGCGTATGACGGCATTTGAGTTATCGATTCTGTAAAAGGAATAGTAATATTCAACTGTTTAAGGAGCTCTACAAATTTCTTAAACTGTCCTGAAGTTTTAGAGTTTATTAGTCTTTGCGGATAAGGAATAGGTGGTTTATATGGCGCTGGAGGTGCTTGAGTTTTTTCACTTGCGGTATCCTCCTTCTCGTTGTCTTCCTTCTTCTCTAACTCAGATTCCTTTTCTGCTTGTTCAGTTGGTTTCTGTTGCATGGCTGAGTTTTCGGTCCTCGGATCGATCGGTTCGTCCAATTCTTTTCCACTTCTTAGTATCACAGCATTTGCTTGGCCTTTGGGATTCTGTTCGGGTTGTCCAGGAAATGTGCCAGTAGGTGCGGCAGCAGATGCTTGCTGTTGAGCCACTTGTGATATCTGAGTTTCTAACATTTTGTTGTGGGTGGCTAAAGCGTCTACTTTTCCTGTCAACTGTTTAATTTGCTCGCTAGTGTGTATGTTTTGATTCAGGAACTCTTTGTTCGTTTGAGCTTGAGTAGCTATGAACTTTTCCATCATCAATTCGAGGTTTGATTTCCTAGGTGCATTCTGAGCAGCTGGTTTTTGATATCCTTGCGGAGCAGTAGGCATTTGCAATGCATTTTCGCTTTTGTAAGAAAAGTTTGGATGATTTCGCCAACCTGGGTTGTATGTATTTGCGTAGGGATTTCCTTGAGCATAATTTACCTGGTCTGGCGGGATTCCGGCTAGCAATGGGCATTCGGGTGCATTATGAGTGGTGCTTCCGCATAACTCGCAATTTGGAGTTACTGCAGCGACAGTTGCAGTGGGGTTAACGGTCAGACTATCGATCTTTTGTGCTAGAGCATCTACTTTAGCATTGAACTTTTCAAGGCTGCTGATTTCGAACATCCCACCTTTCGCTGAGGTTTTCTCATTTGGAGTGCGTTCACCTCCCCATTGGCAATGGTTTTGTGACATGTTTTCTATCAATTGATAGGCTTCATCGTATGGCTTATCCATAAGTGCACCGCCTGCGGCAGCGTCTATGGTTAATCTAGTATTGTATAGAAGCCCATTATAGAAAGTATGGATTGTCACCCAGTCTTCTAGACCGTGGTGAGGACATGTTCTCATCATATCTTTGAATCGTTCCCATGCTTCGTAAAGAGATTCAGCATCTTTCTGTCGAAATCCGTTGATTTGAGCTCTAAGCATAGCAGTTTTGCTTAGTGGAAAATATCTCGCTAAGAAGACGTTCTTCAATTGCTCCCACGTCGTAACGGAGTTGGATGGTAACGATTGTAACCATGTCCATGCTCTGTCTCTAAGAGAGAATGGGAAAAGACGAAGTCTTATCGCGTCTGGAGTTACTCCATTTGCTTTCACTGTGTCTGCATATTGTACAAACTTCGTTAGATGTTCGTTCGGATCCTTAGTTGCGTTTCCTGAGAACTGGTTTTGTTGCACAGCCGACAGCAATGATGGTTTAAGCTCAAAATCATTTCGGGTAATAGCTGGGGCAGCAATGCTACTTCTAGGCTCCATCTGAGATGGTGTAGCGTATGCCTTCAGCGGTTTGTTCGGAGGTCCTTCAGCCATCGTTGGTTCTTCTTCGGATTTGGGAATGGGAGTGAGAGGATCGGGAATGTTATGTTTGAGTTGGTACTCAATGATTCGGCTTCTTATATGTAAGAAGCGCTCTAGTTCTGCGACTGAAGGTTTCAAGATGTCGCTTTATGGGCGATCACTTGGCATACAATCGACAACACTAGTAAAGGAAAAAATGAAAATTGTTTACCTAGTCTATACGGCGTAATAGAAGGTTACACTATTGACTAAACGGGTCCCCGGCAACGGCGCCAAAAACTTGATCGCGACTTTCTATGTCTAATACAACTAACTGCAAGTGCACAGTCTATCGCGTAGTAATAAAAGATATCGATCCCACAGGGACTCGTAATCAAACTAGTGTTCTCGGGAGTTACTATGTTTAGCTAGGTAGAATATGTTTTAAGGGAATAAGATTGTCACTAAAAGGGGGAAACTGAGATTACTATTTAGATTTTTAATTAATTAAATCGATACGTAGTAATTATGTTCTTCAGGGACTTGATAATTTACTAGTGTATGAAATAGTTTTCACAGTTCATTTAAGCAGAAAATGGAGATTTGAAGACTCTCGTCTCACAATGGTTATTGACGCTAATCATAATCCTAAGGGCCAAACGTACACTTTCGTATCCCGTTCAGGGTTAAAATTACTTTTTGGAAATCTCTAAGTTCTAATTCGTTTTAAAGTGCTTTCGCTGTTATTAAAACAAATGCCTAGTGTTTACTATCTGACCTTACCGCAGCTTTCGCTTGTTGGTTTGTATCTTAATTAATTTCCCACTTTCGTGGCAAAACTACTTTAAAATAAGTTTTCGCTTTCGCGACGAAGTTTATTTCGTAAATCAATTTTTAAACACTTAGACCATAAGTTATTTTTGTGAAAAGAAAGTTTTCAAACAAGAGTTATCAAGTCCCATTCGAATTATTACTACATATCGATTACCTACGTTTAGCTAGACATGGAATTTAGAAAAGCAAAACATAAATAATAATAATAAATAATAAATTGCATTATGATAAAATAGAAGTCGATCAAAATGAAAACCTGTAAATAATGCCAATTGGCCTTTGGGCAGATCCTCCACAGATGTTGGCAGGATTCTGTCTTTAGTTCCAATTCGATCGTACAGTGCAGTAACAATTACAGAAGAGCGGAAATGGGAATGAGTAAAATGGAAAGGGAAATAAAGGAAAGGGATACAAATAAAACTGGAGAAATGGATACAAATAATAACTGAAAGTAAATTTGCTGGAAAGTAAATTTGGCAGCACTTCGTGGTATGAATGCAGCTCTCTTTTTGAAGTCCCCTGCTTCCCTTTTTATAGAAGTGGAATTCCAACGGTTACCTCTGAGGATGGTGGACCTTGAGGCAGATAATTTAGGGAGTAGTGGACCATTTAATGGGAATTGGAACTGCTCTTTTGACGTGTAATCTGAGTGGGGCGTTTTTGCCTGCATGACGGTCGTCACAAGGTGTGACGGTCGTCAGGCATCTGTGACGGTCGTCACATCAGCAAAAACTGTCTGTTGTGCTTTTCATTGTGTTTTCACTCCTTTTTCGTCCATATTTCATCTGGGATTGCTTCTTTTCTTCATGTTGCCTTGTTTAGACGTGATCGTTGAATACCTGCAAAAACATCAGACAAATACACGGAAATAACCCGAAATCGGATCGAAAACGGTTAGACTTTAGTTGAATTATGCATGAAAATATCTATATGATTTCGTGTTATCACTCCACCTGAGATTGTGGCAGACAAAGCGGACAAAGCTGAGGAAACTGATAAGGGAAAGAGTAAAGTCGTTGAGGAAACCCCTCGTGGGGTAGAGAAGGACTTACTTGTAAAGGACGCTGAAGAGTTCATGAGGTTGATCAAGAAGAGTGATTACAAGATCGTGGATCACCTCCATCAAACACCCTCGAAAATTTCCATCCTGAATTTGTTGCTGTGTTCGGAGTCACATCGCAACGCGTTGTTAAAGGTTTTGAATGCCACGTATGTACCGCAGGAAATCTCGGTCAACCAGTTGGAAGGGGTGGTAGCCCACGTAAATGCTGGAAACGGGTTAGGGTTCACAGACCTGGAGCTGACGCTGAAGGGAAGAAACCACAACAGCACCCTGCACATCTCGATAGAGTGTAGGGGAACAGTTATGGCTCACGTGTTGGTGGACACTGGGTCATCGCTCAATGTTCTTCCGAAGAAGGCATTGATGAAGTTAGATACTCGAGGATTGATTTCCACACCCAGTGATCTGGTTGTGAAGGCGTTCGATGGAACCAAGCGTCATGTCTTTGGAGAGGTAACTCTGCCAATCCAAGTCGGGCCGGAAACTTTCGATGCAGTCTTCTACATTATGGACATCATGCCAGCCTACAGCTGTCTCTTAGGCCGGCCATGGATCTATTCTGCCGGTGCCGTGACCTCCACGTTGCACCAGAAACTCAAGTATGCTGCCGGAGGCAGCATTGTAACCGTATGTGGCGAGGAAGACATAATGGTGAGCCATTTGTCGTCCTTCAAATATGTTGAGATGGATGGGGAAATCCACGAAACCCTATGTCAGGCGTTCGAAGCTGTTAAAGTCAAGGACGTGACTCCAGTAATGACTGAAAAACTAGAGATGACCCTCTCTTCCTTCAAGGAAGCTCGGGCCGTTGTTCAAGCCGGATCTACCCCAGGCTGGGGGAAAGTTCTAGAAATACCTAACAAACAGGACAAGTTTGGGTTAGGATACTCTCCTACGGCTGAAGCCTCCTCTTCTCACAGTGCGTCGCGAGGTAAAGGGCCGATCTAGTTTACCAGTGGCGGGGTGATATTTGAAAGTGTCAACGCAGTGTCTGAAGACGACGAAGACAGCGATTGCGACCTAGACTCTTGGATCCAGCCAAGCAAACCAGGCCAGAGCCTTACCAACTGGTCCATCAGGGATACCATCCAAGTGACAGGCAAAGAGTAATGATTTACTTTCTCCAATTATTGTACAACCCTATGTCCTACCCGGGGCATAGTGGTTTTATTGTCAGGGCCTTGTTTGATTATGTACATGCATTTTACCAATAAATCAAAAGGCGTTTTTCTTCGCATTCAAATGTCGTGATCTCTGTTATTCCTATTTTATATTTGTTTTGAAAAACAATAAAATGGCAATAGGGTTTGTGCTAACCTGCATATCCTTGTTTTAAGCTTAACCCTTGTTATTGCAGGATCCACATAGCAGATGACATCGACTCTGGACCTTCTACGACTCACTTCGACTTCGATTGCCCGATCTATCAAGCCGAAGAAGAGATTGATGAAGACGAAGACCTTCTCGAAGAGTTGGCCCGCTTGTTGAAACAAGAAGAGAAAGTTATTCTGCCTCACGAGGAAGAGATTGAGATTGTGAATTTGGGTTCTGAAGAACTGGTCAGGAACGTCAGGATAGGGGCTGCATTGCAGAGTAATGTCAAGCAGAGATTAGTCGAGATGCTTCGAGAGTATAATGACGTCTTTGCTTGGTCATACGAAGATATGCCCGGACTTGATACTGACATCGTGGTCCATCACTTGCCGCTGCGAGAAGATTGTCCTCCCGTTAAGCAGAAGCTCAGGAGGACATGGCCAGATATGGTCGTTAAGATTAAAGAAGAAGTGCAGAAACAGCTTGATGCTGGCTTCTTAGCGGTCACTACTTACCCTCCGTGGGTCGCCAACACAGTACCTGTACCAAAGAAGGACGGTAAGGTGCGAATGTGTGTCGATTATCGAGATTTGAATAGGGCGAGCCCTAAGGATGATTTCCCACTCCCTCATATTGATGTGTTGGTCGACAATACAACTCAGTTCTCCGTGTTTTCGTTCATGGATGGCTTCTCCGGCTACAATCAGATCAAGATGGCGCCGGAGGACATGGAAAAAACTACGTTTATTACACCTTGGGGAACATTTTGCTACAAGGTAATGCCTTTCGGTCTGAAGAACGCAGGGGCTACTTACCAAAGAGCAATGGTCACTTTGTTTCATGACATGATTCACCATGAGATTGAAGTCTATGTTGATGACATGATTGCGAAGTCCCAAACGGAGGAGGGGCATCTGGTCAATTTGCTGAAGCTTTTTGAGAGGCTTAGGAAGTTCAGGTTGAGGCTGAATCCTAACAAGTGTACTTTCGGAGTACGGTCTGGAAAACTACTGGGGTTTATCGTGAGTGAAAGAGCCATTGAGGTTGATCCTGCGAAGATTAAAGCAATACAAGAAATGCCAGCGCCAAAAACCGAAAAAGAAGTTCGTGGTTTCCTGGGCAGAATAAACTACATTGCAAGGTTTATTTCTCAGCTCACGGCCACGTGTGAACCGATGTTCAAACTGCTAAAGAAGGATCAAGCGATTATCTGGAACGAGGATTGCCAGAAGGCATTTGATAAGATAAACCAGTATCTACAGGAACCTCCGATCTTGATACCCCCAGTGGCTGGACGACCCTTAATCATGTACTTGACAGTTCTTGAGAATAGTATGGGGTGTGTTCTCGGTCAGCACGACGAGACAGGCAGAAAGGAGCATGCCATTTACTATTTGAGTAAGAAGTTCACAGACTGTGAATCTCGTTACTCGATGCTGGAGAAGACGTGTTGTGCACTAGCCTGGGCTGCCAAACGTTTACGACAGTACATGCTCAACCACACAACCATGCTAATTTCGAAGATGGATCTGATCAAGTACGTCTTCGAGAAACAAGCGCTTTCGGGCAGGATTGCCAGATGGCAAATGGTGTTGACGGAATATGACATTCAGTACGTTTCCCAGAAGGCCATCAAGGGAAGCGTATTGTCTGAATACCTTGCCGAACAGCCGATCGAGGATTATCAGCTGATGGAATTTGAATTCCCTGATGAGGATATCATGTTTCTCAAGGTGAAGGATTGTGATGAACCTTTGCCCGACGAGGGTCCAGATAGGAAATCCCAATGGAAATTGATATTTGACGGGGCGGTTAACTCTTATGGAAGTGGCATTGGGGCAATCATCACGACTCCCCATGGATCCCACATCCCGTTCACCGCTAGACTGACGTTTTCGGTCACCAATAACGAAGCAGAGTACGAAGCATGCATCATGGGTCTAGAAGAAGCGATTGATTTGAGAATCAAGAACCTAGATGTATATGGTGACTCGGCACTTGTGATTAACCAGATTAAAGGGGAGTGGGAGACTCGTCAATCGAATTTGGTGTCGTACATGAACTATGCCAGAAGGCTGCTTCCGTTCTTTGATCGAGTGGAACTCCATCATGTGCCCAGGGCTGAAAATCAGATGGCTGATGCCCTAGCCACGTTGGCTTCGATGTATAAAGTCAATTTTTGGAATGAAGCTCCAAGGGTTGTCCTTTCTCGTCTTGATAGACCTGCATTCGTCTTTGCGATCGAGGAAGCCTCCGATGGCAAGCCATGGTTCCACGATATCCAGACTTTCCTTATGACTAAGGAGTATCCTACGGGAGTGTCAACCCAGGATAAGAAGACTCTGAGGAGGCTGTCTGGAAATTTTTATCTCAATCCTGATGGAGTTTTGTATAAAAGAAACCACGATCTCGTGCTACTCAGATGTGTAGATGAGAAAGAAGTAAGTATGCTCATGGAAGAAGTCCATGAAGGCACATTTGGTACGCACGCCGGCGGGCATGCCATGACAAGAAAGATCGTGAGAGCAGGATATTACTGGCTGACGATGGAGTCAGATTGCTTTAAATTCGCAAAAAGATATCATAAATGCCAGATTTATGCTGATAAAATTCATGTGCCGCCGTGCCCGTTGAATGTCATGTCCTCCCCGTGGCCGTTCTCCATGTGGGGCATCGACATGATAGGAAAGATCGAGCCCACTGCATCTAATGGTCATCGCTTCATTCTAGTAGCTATCGACTACTTCACCAAGTGGGTGGAGGCAGCCTCGTATGCTAATGAGACCAAGCAGGTGGTGACTAAATTCATAAAGAGGGACATCATCTGTCGTTACGGAATTCCCGAACGGATCATTATTGATAATGGTTCGAATCTGAATAACAAGATGATGAAGGAGCTGTGCCAAAGTTTCAAGATTGAACACCACAACTCATCTCCTTACCGGCCGAAGATGAATGGCATCGTTGAAGCGGCCAATAAGAACATTAAGAAGATTGTACAGAAGATGGTTGTGACCTATAAGGACTGGCACGAGATGTTGCCATTTGCACTGCACGGTTACGTACGACGGTACGTACATCAACCGGGGCAACTCCTTTCTCACTGGTGTATGGTATGGAAGCTGTCCTACCGTTAGAAGTTGAGATTCCTTCTTTACGAGTTTTGGTTGACGTAAAACTTGATGAGGCAGAATGGATTAAGAACCGACTAAACCAACTCAGCCTGATGGACGAGAAGAGGTTGGCATCGATTGCATATGGTCGTCTATACCAGAGTCGAATGAAGAAAGTCTATGACAAGAAGGTACGTCCTAGAAGCTTTCAGACGGGTGATCTCGTCCTGAAGAAGATTCTTCCCCCACACTCCGATCACCGGGGCAAGTGGACTCCCAATTACGAAGGTTTGTACGTCGTCAGCAAGGTCTTCTCGGGAGGAGCCTTGTTATTATCCACGATGGATGGAGAAGGTTTTGCATCCCCGGTGAACGCGGACGCAGTTAAAAAATACTTTGCTTAAAGAATGACCCGCTGGAAAGAAAAAGAATATCCAAGAAAAAATGGGGCATCCCGGCGAACCATAAAAAAGGAAAAGGGTTCGAGCAAAAATTAGGGATATAAATGGAAAAATGTACACCCGCAAAGTCGAAAACCTGGAAGGGCGACTTTGGCAAAAAAGGGTATCCCGGTGAATCGAAAACCCGGAGGGGCGATTGTCACTACTGCGAAAATCGGCGCCGGCTGAACAGAAGAGTCGCCACCGTGCGTTATTTATCCCAACGGAGGGAAAGGAAACGCTCAGAGTAAACCTACCGCAAAGACGGGAAAGGAATGGTCATCGCAACCAAATCCTGGGTTCGGGAGTTGGTTACGCAAGGGGAAGGTATTAGCACCCCTCACGTCCGTCGTGCTCGACGGGATCCACGCTTGTTTTCTGGTACGGATTGGTTATTCTATCTACTCTACAGGTCTGGGGTTAAAAGAAAATAAAATGACTCGGCAAAGTATCGCACTTTATGCCTACGTATTCCCGTCTGGAACGAGAAATCAGAGTCAACGTAGTTCGCCTACCTACGGGAAAGGAGGGGAAGGTTGCTCGCTAGGATATCGCATCTTATGCCTACGTACTTTCATACAGCATGAAAGATCAGAGCAAACGTAGTTCGGGCCACGTACGACACAAGTCTGTCTTGATTGCTTTTATCTCCTTCTAAAAAAGGGTTTTTCTGATTACTGGTCCAAGCGGACAAAAATGACGTTTTGATGAGTTCACATTCTTTTACGGAAGAAGTGTCTTTTATTGTGTTTGAAATATTTATTGTGTTTTTCTGTTTGTTTTGAGAAAGAAGAGACAGAACTCTAACCTACGGTTGCAAAGGGAATCAAACTAACCTAATGTTATCATGCATGGGTTAAGACCTAATGTCTATCATGCTCCTCTCTTGCACAGAGAGAAACAGAGATCCTAAGGGATAAGTAGAAACAGAAACAACAGATATATACAATAAAGCAGTAAAATGCATGGATGCAGCAATACAAGCGAGGCAAGGGAGTCCCACTCAACCTCGAACCTAGAAATAAACAGGCAAAAGCAAACAAAATTCGCTTTCAACCTAACAGATTAAATGGCACACAATACAGTCAGGGAAATTCAAACAATACATCAAAAATTATAAACAGCAAAAGTAAACAGCAAACAGCAGGCTTCATCAACATTTGTCTTCAAGTCATCTTCAACCATATACAAGCTTCAAGCAAGCATCAGTCTTCATCTTCAAGCCTTCAAGCAAGGTCTCTATCTTCAATCTTTCAATGGCTTTTCTTCAAGTCCCAATCTCCAAGATGAGTAGCAGTCAACAAGATGAATTGGATGTTAAGCAGTCAGTTGCCTACCAAGGGTGGCTCACTGACTGTTAACATGATACAGACAATTTTCTCTCAAAAGTTCTATCTTTTAAATACATTCACTAATCCTTCCAAAGGAAGGAGGTGGGTATTTAAAAGATACTTTGAATCATAGAGAAAGAATGGAGGCAAACAAGACCTTCCATGTTTGTGAATCAAGTTTCTATTCTAGAGCTCTACCTAGCTCCTAGATCCTATACTCTTCAACAGCTGCCAGCAAAATATACTCTTCATCAACTCTGGAAATTCATCTTCACTCCTTGTATTCAATGGGCTTCATCAACAAAGTCTTCAACTCAAACCCGAGCCCCAAACAAGCCTAATACCCCACACAATCAAACAATAACCCTAGAAAGGGCACACCACACAATCAATCAATTCAAAAATCAACCAAAAATAGTGTATTATTCTATTAATTCCTAATATAAATGCTAGGGGACCCTACATAACTACCATTAAGTCCCATATATTCCCCATAGACTAAATTGCCCTAAAAAACCTAAATCTAAAATTGTTATTGACCTATACTAAAGTTTTAATCAAATTCTATACTACCTAGAACTACCTAATTAAAACTACCCTAAAAATTATCACAAAATTATGAAATTAATTCAGGGGGACCCTAAACCATTCATCTAATCATCCTAAAAAGATTGAACTTAAAATCCTAAGGGAACTATCCTACTAAAATTCCACAAATTAGCATACCAACTAAAAGAATTAAAAAAGCAACTAAAAGTAAAAATATGCAAAAAATATGAAAATGAAGTAAAATGACAATTTTATGTTTTCACATTTTTCTTGATAGAAAATAGAAAATGGGAAAAAAAAGTCTCATTAAAAAATATGCATTTTTCAATTTGTTATGAATTTTTGAAGTTTAATAAAATTTGGAGGAAGTTAATATGAGAATTGATGCATGGGGTGTATAAAGAAATAAAATGCAGTTGGGTTGGTGATGGGCCCAGGAAGGGGGGTGCTGGAAGTAAGGCGCTAGGCCCAGCTATTAGTTCAGAAAATCATTTAAAAAATCAAAAGAAAAAGATAAAACTATGGTGTAAATAGCATGGCATTGTAGTGTAACGGTTGGGCCTCGGACAAAGGGGGGTGGGGAAAATAATTTCGTGCGAAGCCCATGAAGACTTTAAGTTAAAACGCTGCGTTTGGTGCAGCCCTCCCTCTCCAATTTTCTTGCGTGATCTGGACCGTCCGATGGTCTTCAAGTCAACAATTCAAGGCGCGATCCAACGGTCTATACATCATCTTCCTCCTTTGGATGTTAGGGTTTTAGAACTCCATGAAAATACAACTTCCATGCATGAACTTCATCTTCTTTGTTCTCTCTCAATACTCCATCAAATTGCATGATCCAAGAACCAAACTTGGCTAGAATTTTACCTAGAACACAACCATGCCATTGGATTCCATTGAAACTCTCTCTATCATCCTACCCGAACAGTACAACACCATGGATCCAAACTTTCTTCAATTTTCAAACATCACAAAACTCAACAATCTTTATATATAATTAATCCCTATGCCATGCTGATTAAAACCAACCAAAATTCGTGCATTATCATCCATTAAATCATGTGTTCTACCTCCATCAAGAATCAACCTCCATTAATGAAACCTCACTAATTGGTCTAAAACTCATCCAAATGAATCACCTAATGGTCTCTAATGGTTTCACAACAAGAACTAGCCCTAGCCATGCCTAAATCAAAGTGTGGGGAAGATTTTGCATACCTTGAACCTTGCAATGGTAGATGTTGAAAAGTTTCGAACCAGGCCTTGTGGATCTTCAAGAATGGTCTCTAGGTGATGAATAATACTATGCTTGCACAAGATTTGATGGAGATGGCTTGTATCTTCAGATTCAATCCTTTTTGCTCTCTTGCAACTTCACTTGAAAAGCTCCAATTCTTCAACAATGGAGGCTCACTCTAGCATGAACATGTAGTGATGATTTGTGGAAGAAAATGGAAGGGTAATGAAGAGAAAAATGAAGTTTCAATTCAATTTGCAAATGGAGAATTTTTGGTTCAAACTCTTTTCTCTACCACCATTAACATCAACAATCACCAACCTCTCACCAATGGAGATTGAAATCAATATATAGACTGATTTAGAAGGGTCTAGAATCATCTAGATCAATCTAGTAGCAACTTGAACTTTCATGAAGATATTTTGCATTTCACTTCCCACCACATGAGATATCATGACAAAATCCTTACAACTTGAGTAATTCACTTCATTTTCTCCTTAAGTGGTATTTTGGACAAGATACAAAGCTTAAACACCTTGTTTATGGACTTTTTCCTTGTTTTGGTTTGGTATGCCATTATGCAAGTAAGACTTTTACAAATCAACCCCAAGATTTAAGCCTCAAATCAAAATTGTGGCTGAACCATTGTTCTTAAAATGTCCTTGGGAGTCAAAATTACCTATCATATGCCATGGTTTGGATTTGGAACTTGGATTTTAGGATTTTCCATTTCACTTGAATTAACTTATGTCTCATTTTTAGGCCATTTTTATCACTTTTTGCTATGAGCCTTTCCAACATCTCATGACCACCCTAATAGCCTTAAAACATCATTCTAAGCAACTTTGATGTCGAAGGTTTTTCCATTTGAAGCTTGGAAGTAGGAGATATGGCCATATGCTGGAAATGACCTATAACTGCCAAATGACCAAAATGCCTTTTGCTTGCCAAAGTCATAAGTAGAGTTCCACAAATCAGATGAAGGCATACTATACCTTTATAGAAAGATAAGATCATGAGGAAAAACTTTCATGTTGACCAGAAATCCATTTGAAAGCTCCTTGAGGGGTAAAAGTTTCTTGGAAGTCAAGTAACTTTCACAGACAGATTTCAGATGCCTCTGATGACCTGTAACTTGCAAGAACCATAACTTGAGTTCTATAAATCTTCTTGATGCCTTCCACAACTAAAATTAAAGGTCTTGAGATCCTCTACAAGTTTCATGTTGGCCAAGGATCCATTTGAGACTTGCATTTTGAATTATCTTGCTTGGAAGTTTGACCTAAACCAGGGGATTTTACACAGAAACCCTAATTTAGAAACCTCTCTTCTTCTTGATTTCTCTTGATTCCTCCTTGGCACAACACCACATCCATATCTACATGTCAAATGAGGCATCCCACATCTTTCAAACAGGCCTTGATGCCTTTCAATCAAGCATTTGACCTAGGGTTGACCTAGGGTTGACCCAGATGAAACCCTAGTTGACTGTCTTCAACTGCAGCTCTTGCAATCACACCAATGACTTGTCTCACTTTCAAAATGACCCTCTAGGTCTTCCATGATGTCTATATACCCTCCATGGCCTCAATTCATGACTCACAACTTCTTTGATGATCTTCAAATACCCTCAAGATAGGAGATAGATCCACTGCTTGGTCCACTAACTTCTCATATTTCAATTTCTTTCTGATGACTTGGATGTGCTTGAATTTGAATAATACCCTCTTGATATGCTCATAAGAATTGCATTTGGTCCCTTATTGGATGACTTGCCCATGCTATGCTATGCAAATGATTAGACTATGTACATGACTTTTTATGCAAATGACAATGCAATTGAAACATAAGATCAGGTGGAATAAGTTGAGCAAATTTTAGGGTGCAACAGCTGCCCCTATTCAAGCGACTTGGACCCGACTGGGTGAAAAGCCCGGAGCCTTCATACATTCGAGGTACAAGACGATTGAATACTAAGAACCCGGAAATTTGCCAACCGCAGAAATAAACTGCACCACTGTTTGGGGAACGACATCCACCAACTGAATCTGGTTGTTACGGCAACAACTGATCCGACGTCTGATAATTCTGATTTCAACTTCAACCACCTATGTAACGCCACAGGTACTGAACACTTTTCACAAAACACCTCTGTCCACAACTGGACTAACCTTATCAACACAAGAAGAGAGACAAATTCGTCAACACGAATAGAGATTATGTTGTCACAGGAGTAACCTTGTCCACATCTGGACCCAAATTTCTCCAAATCACGAATAAACACAAATCTGTCTACGTCAGGACTCACATCACGGAAAAATCCCGGCGCTTTCGCTGGGGAAACATTTCTGTCTAATCACAGGAAACTCCATCCGTCTATCCATACGGGCAAACCATCTGTCTAAACACAGGAAACTCCATCCGCCTATCCATACGAGAAAATCATCTGCCTAAACACAGGAAACTTCATCCGCCTATCCATACGGGAAAATCATCTGCCTAAACACAGGAAACTTTATCCGCCTATCCATACGGGCAAACCATCTGTCTAAACACAGGAAACTCCATCCGCCTATCCATACGGGAAAATCATCTGCCTAAACACAGGAAACTTCATCCGCCTATCCATACGGGAAAATCATCTGCCTAAACACAGGAAACTTCTTCCGCCTATCCATACGGGAAAATCATCTGCCTAAACACAGGAAACTTCATCCGCCTATCCATACGGGAAAATCATCTGCCTAAACACAGGAAACTTCATCCGCCTATCCATACGGGAAAATCATCTGCCTAAACACAGGAAACTTCATCCGCCTATTCATACGGGAAAATCATCTGGTGACACACAGGAAATTTCATCCACCTATCCATACGGGAAAATCATCTGGCGACACACAGGAAATTTCATCCGCCTATCCATACAGGAAAATCATCTGCCTAAACACAGGGAATTTCATCCGCCTATCCATACGGGAAAATCATCTGCCTAAACACAGGGAATTTCATCCGCCTATCCATACGGGAAAATCATCTGCCTAAACACAGGAAACCTCATCCGCCTATTCATACGGGAAAATCATCTGCCTAAACACAGGAAACTTCATCCGCCTATTCATACGGGAACATCATCTGTCTACACACAGGAAACTTCATCCTCCTATCCATACGGGAAAATCATCTGCCTAAACACAGGAAACTTCATCCGCCTATCCATACGGGAACATACTCTGCCAACTACAGGAAAATAACTCCGCCTTTGCTACAGGTAATACTCTGTCGAATACAGGAAAATATCTCCGCCTTTGCTACGGGTACACTCTGCCAAATACAGGAAAATAACTCCGCCTTTGCTACGGGTAATACTCTGTCGAATACAGGAAAATATCTCCGCCTTTGCTACGGGTAATACTCTGTCGAATACAGGAAAATATCTCCGCCTTTGCTATGGGTAAACACTCTACCAAATACAGGAAAATAACTCCGCCTTTGCTACGGGTACCTACTCTGCCAAATACAGATTAATATCTCCGCCTTTGCTACGGGTACATACTCTGCCAAATACAGGAAAATAACTCCGCCTTTGCTACAGGTACATACTCTGGTACAGCTTTTCTGCCTATCTTTGCAGCAGCTAGCTCCATCAATAACATGGGTAACACAATATGAGTCTAGTCTTCCAAATTTCAGTGCTGACATGGCAGCAAGTCTGAGAAGTACTCTACCGGGGATTTTCTGAATTCACACTGCCAGACACCTATTTTAACATAGGCGGCAACTTCCAAAAATCGATTCACGAAATCTTTTGATAACGACCGAACAATAACCTTGAAGAAATACTCCGCTGGAGGGGTAAGAGAAACTTAACCAAGCAACTCTGTGGGGAATAATGCCAAAACTGACATTATCGTTGAATGTCTCACGCCGAGATCTTGAATGTTTGGTAATTAATTTGAGCAAGAGCTCCCTCCACCTTCAAGGGAAACAACACTTGAAAACAAACGGTTAACCAACCTGGTTTATGTTTCAGAATGCATATGTTTGACAATGGCGTAATGCTCCATTCGACATGGAAATGCTACGCGTTTTTTTTATTTGGTGGATGCAAGTATGACACTATATGCCGATGCAAATGCAGACTCGAACTGCTGGGATACAAAAACCGCTTCAGCAAAATAAATGTTGAAGACAACGCCAACTCCGCTGGGGGTAACTAGGTGCCACAGAATTATTCCAGCAAAATAAATGCTGGAAGACTGAAGCCCGCTTCGCTGAGGAATAGCTGAATGCGCCAATCATGATTGGACTTCTGCTGGGGAGCTTACCCGTGCCAATGAAAATTGGACTTTTGCTGGGGAGTGAACGGGTATCACACGGTATTCCGAAAAAATAAATGCCAGGACGCACAGTTAACTCTGCTGGGGAGAGTCTTAATCTTTGAGTTCCACTGGGAGGAAAGAAAATACTGGCTGAAAAGGGAGAACTCCGCTGGGGACGAAACGACTCTCTTGGGGAAAATCAGCTGACTCCGTTGGGGAGAGAATAAATGACCCTACTGGGAAGGGTAGACTGTCTGAGTACAGCTCACAAGTTTGGAAATATTAATCTTCCGAGGCTAAACCACTCTGCTCGAGATAGGGAATCCTTTTGGGGACACCACACTGTCTGAATACAGCCCTTGATCTTGGAATCATTAATCCTGCTGAAAGTAAACAACTCTGCTGGAGAATGTCCTTCGGATAAGCTACGACTAACTGGGGAATTTGATCCTTCTTCAGTAAGGAACATTGTCATCTCAGAAGCGCGACCTGCGTGGGGATCGAGTCTTTCCGTTACGAACCTCTGGTCAGTACTGCAGTCTTTTGATCGTCCGCTTTCTCGGAACTCCGCTTCGGGGATACTAACATGCCCCATTCTGTTATTCTTGAATACTTCTTCTCGAAAGGAAATCCTAGTCAGGATTCTATCTTGAAATAGCTTGCCCCTGAATCTGCAACAATTTTGAAATGGACCCTACAGTCTTTGTATCCTGACGGCCAGACATGAACTGCCTCTACATCTCGAACCTCGAAGAGGTGTTTCAACAACATAATTTTCGTGTTTCTAGGGTGACCTGCCCCGGTCTCGCGATAATCTTTTGCCCCTGATCGACTGATTCGTGGAGCAGCGCCCATAGCCGCGAGAGATTTGCTAAATCTCGACCTAACTGCCCCAGATGAACTGATTCTCGAATGTACGACTTTACTGGGGATAAACGAACGTGCCAAGTAGGCTGGACTTCTGTACATCCGTGGTGGGTCATACACGCCTGATGCTGGACAATATCCGGTCTAAATTCACGGCTTCTAGTAGAAGGGTCACGATTTCCCGCCATTCATCTCAAACTTGAATATTGGCTGAATCGGCTCAAGTAGCTCTGAGTAACGATGTTGTAGAAGAACAGTTCTTTCACCTCTGTTATGCCCCGGCCTGCAGGAACCTCTGTAGGATAGTCTGAAAATCTGTACCCTGGCGGTTTAATATGAACTGCCCCAGCATTCTGAACTTCCGCGAGATACTTCGAATCGAACGCCTCTCGAATAAAGAATAATCCCTGCACTCTTGGGATGGCATGCCCCTGTCTGTAATGACTTTGCCTCAATCTGGTTCTCGGAAAAACTCACTCTGAACCGAAAGCACCTTGCTACAATACGACCTTGCGGTGGCTTACCCCGGTGTTTCCCTCAATTCAACAACTATCAGCATCGTGACTTGCCCCGGGACGAGCGTTGAGCGACTTAACCTGCCCTGATCAAACATAGCATTCTGGATAACTGCCCCTGATTGGCTCTCTAGAAGATTCGCTTCTGATCAACTGCTTCTCAAGTAAACTGCCCCATAATCAACTGATGCTTCGGGACTTTTCCTCAGACTAATTGATTCTGAACTCACTGGAAGTCGATGCCCCTGATTCACAGGGTTCCACAATATACACCATTCTGATCTAGACCGCTGAATTATTCAGCCCCGCTTGATTATTCCCTGGTGGAATTTCCTTTATGTCAACTACTGACCTGCAAGTAAAATTGTTTAATCCCGAATGGTAATTTTAATGCAGTGTTCATGCAGATTTTGAAAAAAATGTGCTGTCACTCATTTACGTGTCATGATTGTGAGTGGCGAATGAACCAATAGTTCAAACGCAATGCTGATTTGATCAGTGAAAAAAATACACCAAGGATATGATTAGCAAATCATGCAGGAGTCAGGTTACTCAACCGTATCGTAATGCGCTTTCAAAATAAACCCTGCCTCAATTAGGTCTTTTAAGGGTTGTATCGTGGTCGGGTTCACGGTTCGTGAAACAAAGGATATTTGGCTCAAATTATGTTTTGTACCCACCCCTTCTACGTGATGATCTCCGATCCTAAAGTTCAGTTAACCTGGCTCGAGCGCTCGCCTCTTCGAGAGGTATGTTGAATGGTGAGAACCATCGTTAAGGAAAACTCACAAGGTTTTCGGAGTAACAGTTACTCCTTTTCATTTTTGGTGTCTGTATCCACACGACTTTGTCCTTGTTCGGGGATTTTTCTTTTTATATCCTCTTTTTTTTTTGTTCTTTTGATTCCCTAATTTTTGCCTGGACTGACTCCTTTTGAGTTCTTTTCGATTTTTCTTTTGAAGTCCAGCGGGATGCCCTAATTTTTGCCTAAGTATTAGCTTTCCAGCTTTTCTTTTTCTTTTTACTTAGCGGGCTCTCTTATTTTTTTTTCTTGGAACACAGTCGTGTGACACTGATTGTCTTAGTTGCTTCGAAAAGATGGTAACTGTCTCACTCCTGATTGGTGAGGTTTAACCATTGTGGTTGACGAGGCGCGACCTCTTGAGAGGTATAAACTGATTGGTCCTCGAAAGGCAACACTCCTCTGTAAGACTTGAATGCTCGGTCAAGCTAACTGACAACTACCCTGCCCCGGGTTAAGATGTGAGGGTTTAAAAGTCCGAAAAACTTCTACTTCCTGGCTCGAAGTGGTTAACAAGGGACTAACTCCTTATACCTCCAGTGTTTAGGGGATTTGAAACAATGCCTTGTACGTCATCGGCAAGGTTTTATCTGAAAGCATACGATCATCGGTTATGAGTATTCAGTTTCGTCATCCTCCCTCCAATCTTTGCTAATCACAGTGATAAAGTGGAGTGAATAAAATGCAAGTGTCAGTGCAATGCAGTAAATGAGTGACAACGACCTGATTAGTTCAGAAAAATGCATAGTCACTTTATTAACATTACCATTCGAAACATACAATGTTTAACAGCAAGTAGTAACTAACAGAAAAGAAACTACAAATGCAAATAATAAAAAGCCTGAGGACTGCCAATGCTGAGGGTGCCCGCCTGTCTGGACCACTGGCTTCTTGAAAAGGACCCTCTGAGTCTACGAGCTTAGACAGCTGAGAGGTTGGCATGAACAAACAAAACTCCATCTGGAAAAGAAATGCACCCTTTGTCGATCAACTGTTGCACTTTTACCTGAAAAGCTTTACAATCTTCAGTTGAATGCCCAGGAGATCCGCCATGGTAACCGCACTGAGCATGGGGATTGTACCCAGGAGGGTAAGGCTCTGGCACGGGCTTGAGAGCTTTCGGTTCCACTGAAGAATTCTGAATCAAATGTGGAAGAATCTGGCTATACGGCGCAGGCACTGGATGAGAAGGAGCATTCCTTCGTTCCAAGTTGTTACGAGGTCGGTTCTGATTCTGACGTTGATTCTGATAACCTCGGCCACGGGCTCGTGGGTTTGCAAGAGGAGCGACGTAAAGTTCCCGATGTGGTGCCCCAGGCACAATTGTCTGTCTAGACACAGAAGATGCTGACCGCTGAGAAGATGAAGAATCAACAGATTTCACCGATTCACCTCGAGGACATTCAACATCTAGCATGATTGCATTGATCACAACTCCTTCTTCAGTTTGGTAGCTATAGAGAGATTCATTTTCACTAGCCTGACCGCCCGAAACAATATGAATTTTCCCAATTTTTACGGCATGCTCAATGCGTTCTCCAAATCCTACCAAGTCAGAGAAATTTGACGCAATTCCAAGCATTCTTTCAAAGTACGAACTCTGCAGTGAGTCTACAAACATGCCCGTTAGCTCTCGGTCTAGGAGTGGTGGTTGTACTCTGGCAGCAATTTCTCTCCATCTCTGAACATACTCCCTGAAAGGTTCATTGTTCTCTTGAGACAATTCTTGCAACTGCATGCGACTAGGAGCCATGTCTAGGTTATAATCGTACTGCTTCAGAAAAGCTCTGGCTAAATCCACCCATGATCGGATCTGATTACTCTCTATTGCATATACCAACTCAAAGATGCCCCAGTCAGACTATCTTGAAAGCAGTGAATCATCAGTTTGTCGTTATGCATGAACGAAGTCATTCTCCGGCAGAACATAACCAAATGTAGCTTCGGACAGCTATCCCCTTTGTATTTCTCGAAATTGGGCACTTTGAACTTTGGAGGCAATACAAGACCTGGCACCAAACACATGCTTGCAGCATTCAGATCAATAGTATTCTTATTCACCAGGGCAGCAATCTGATCTTCCAACATCTGAAGTCTTCTCATATACTCCTCAACAGTCAATGGGTTCTGAATATCAACCTGCGGAACAACTCTTGGAGGTGGCATAGAGAAAGTGAAATTGTGATACTCGGGGTCATTGAGAGAATATGGACCTCTGACAGAGGTTTGCACAGGCTGAGCAACATTATCCACTGGAGTCCTTTGACTGTTGTTATCTCCTCTATTCATAGCTGTGACGGCTTCCATGATCTGACTCAACTGGTGTTTCAACAATTCAAACTCTGCCCGAGTAACAACCAAGTCCTGCTATTCTGAAGCCATGATCTTTCCAGATGCTAACTCAAGTCCAAAACGAATGTCGGGAAATTAACTGGTGAAGCGGACAAAAACGGGTAAGCTCCCTGTTCCGGCTGAGGATGAATATGCAAAATGAAATGAAAATGCAAACAGTCATGCAAAATGCAAAATGCACACACAAGGGACCAAGTGCCCCTGGCTGAGAAGTCCAATCCACCATACTGGTCTTAGTCAGACCCATAACACTGCTCGAACCTGGTGTCAGCAAATCAAAACGGTACTCGAACCTGGCCTCCAACAGACCTCATAATGTTGTCTTCAAATATCATTGAATCTCAATCAAGAAAACCGGTAATCTGGAGGTCAAGTTACCTGCATGCCCAAACCCCTCTCACAGGTAGGTGTCCTAATAACTGACACAAGGTATGGCATCCTATGCGGTCGTCGGCGTCACAGACTTTCAGGGTTGATGATACGATTCCCAGAAGGAGTGGCATCATCAAATCCTGAAGAGGCCTCACTTAGCCAACTTCCAATTGATCGGTTCCCGGAGTCGACAATTCAACTAACCAACAACCCCTTCGACCCAAAGGGTGGAAAAAGAAGTCAACCAGAAGAACCTCGTCCGAGTGTGAATTTTGCGGGACACTAATGCAAGCAAAGCCGGCACGCGCCCACTACTTTCCACTCTAATTCTAAGTGCACTCAAGCCCAGGTCCGGCTTATCTCTCAATCATAGAACACCCGTCACACCCCAATACAGCAATAATAACAATAATATAATGCTGAAAGTAAATGACAGAAAAAGTAAATCCATACAAAATCCTCGACGGGAAAATAAGCGCTAGGATTGACTCGCTTAAGGGACGTTGGACCCCAAATGCATAAGGAACTATCGCAGTCCTTAGCAGCCAGGGGACGTTGGATCCCCAGCAGAGTCGCCAGCTGTCGCTACTGCGAAAATCGGCGCCGGCTAAACAGAAGAGTCGCCACCGTGCGTTATTTATCCCAACGGAGGGAAAGGAAACGCTCAGAGTAAACCTACCGCAAATACGGGAAAGGAATGGTCATCGCAACCAAATCCTGGGTTCGGGAGTCGGTTACGCAAGGGGAAGGTATTAGCACCCCTCACGTCTGTCGTACTCGACGGGATCCACGCTTGTTTTCTGGTACGGATTGGTTATTCTATCTACTCTACAGGTCTGGGGTTAAAAGAAAATAAAATGACTCGGAAAAGTATCGCACTTTATGCCTACGTATTCCCGTCTGGAACGAGAAATCAGAGTCAACGTAGTTTGCCTACCTACGGGAAAGGAGGGGAAGGTTGCTCGCTAGGATATCGCATCTTATGCCTACGTACTTTCATACAGCATGAAAGATCAGAGCAAACATAGTTCGGGCCACGTACGACACAAGTCTGTCTTGATTGCTTTTATCTCCTTCTAAAAAAGGGTTTTTCTGATTACTGGTCCAAGCGGACAAAAATGACGTTTTGATGAGTTCACATTCTTTTACGGAAGAAGTGTCTTTTATTGTGTTTGAAATATTTATTGTGTTTTTCTGTTTGTTTTGAGAAAGAAGAGACAGAACTCTAACCTACGGTTGCAAAGGGAATCAAACTAACCTAATGTTATCATGCATGGGTTAAGACCTAATGTCTATCATGCTCCTCTCTTGCACAGAGAGAAACAGAGATCCTAAGGGGTAAGCGGAAACAGAAACAACAGATATATACAATAAAGCAGTAAAATGCATGGATGCAGCAATACAAGCGAGGCAAGGGAGTCCCACTCAACCTCGAACCTATAAAACAACAGGAAAAAGCGAACAAAATTCGCTTTCAACCTAACAGATTAAATGGCACACAATACAGTCAGGGAAATTCAAACAATACATCAAAAATTATAAACAACAAAAGTAAACAGCAAACAGCAGGCTTCATCAACATCTGTCTTCAAGTCATCTTCAACCATATACAAGCTTCAAGCAAGCATCAGTCTTCATCTTCAAGCCTTCAAGCAAGGTCTCTATCTTCAATCTTTCAATGGCTTTTCTTCAAGTCCCAATCTCCAAGATGAGTAGCAGTCAACAAGATGAATTGGATGTTAAGCATTCAGTTGCCTACCAAGGGTGGCTCACTGACTGTTAACATGATACAGACAATTTTCTCTCAAAAGTTATATCTTTTAAATACATTCACTAATCCTTCCAAAGGAAGGAGGTGGGTATTTAAAAGAGACTTTGAATCATAGAGAAAGAATGGAGGCAAACAAGACCTTCCATGTTTGTGAATCAAGTTTCTATTCTAGAGTTCTACCTAGCTCCTAGATCCTATACTCTTCAACAGCTACCAGCAAAATATACTCTTCATCAACTCTGGAAATTCATCTTCACTCCTTGTCTTCAATGGGCTTCATCAACAAAGTCTTCAACTCAAACCCGGGCCCCAAACAAGCCCAATACCCCACACAATCAAACAATAACCCTAGAAAGGGCACACCACACAATCAATCAATTCAAAAATCAACCAAAAATAGTGTATTATTCTATTAATTCCTAATATAAATGCTAGGGGACCCTACATAACTACCCTTAAGTCCCATATATTCCCCATAGACTAAATTGCCCTAAAAAACCTAAATCTAAAATTGTTATTGACCTATACTAAAGTTTTAATCAAATTCTATACTACCTAGAACTACCTAATTAAAACTACCCTAAAAATTATCACAAAATTATGAAATTAATTCAGGGGGACCCTAAACCATTCATCTAATCATCCTAAAAAGATTGAACTTAAAATCCTAAGGGAACTATCCTACTAAAATTCCACAAATTAGCATACCAACTAAAAGAATTAAAAAAGAAACTAAAAGTAAAAATATGCAAAAAATATGAAAATGAAGTAAAATGACAATTTTATGTTTTCACATTTTTCTTGACAGAAAATAGAAAATGGGAAAAAAAGTCTCATTAAAAAATATGCATTTTTCAATTTGTTATGAATTTTTGAAGTTTAATAAAATTTGGAGGAAGTTAATATGAGAATTGATGCATGGGGTGTATAAAGAAATAAAATGCAGTTGGGTTGGTGATGGGCCCAGGAAGGGGGGTGCTGGAAGTAAGGCGCTAGGCCCAGCTATTAGTTCAGAAAATCATTTAAAAAATCAAAAGAAAAAGATAAAACTATGGTGTAAATAGCATGACATTGTAGTGTAATGGTTGGGCCTTGGACAAAGGGGGGTGGGGAAAATAATTTCGTGCGAAGCCCATGAAGACTTTAAGTTAAAACGCTGCGTTTGGTGCAGCCCTCCCTCTCCAATTTTCTTGCGTGATCTGGACCGTCTGATGGTCTTCAAGTCAACAATTCAAGGCGTGATCCAACGGTCTATACATCATCTTCCTGCTTTGGATGTTAGGGTTTTAGAACTCCATGAAAATACAACTTCCATGCATGAACTTCATCTTCTTTGTTCTCTCTCAATACTCCATCAAATTGCATGATCCAAGAACCAAACTTGGCTAGAATTTTACGTAGAACACAACCATGCCATTGGATTCCATTGAAACTCTCTCTATCATCCTACCCGAACAGTACAACACCATGGATCTAAACTTTCTTCAATTTTCAAACATCACAAAACTCAACAATCTTTATATATAATTAATCCCTATGCCATGCTGATTAAAACCAACCAAAATTCGTGCATTATCATCCATTAAATCATGTGTTCTACCTCCATCAAGAATCAACCTCCATTAATTAAACCTCACTAATTGGTCTAAAACTCATCCAAATGAATCACCTAATGGTCTCTAATGGTTTCACAACAAGAACTAGCCCTAGCCATGCCTAAATCAAAGTGTGGGGAAGATTTTGCATACCTTGAACCTTGCAATGGTAGATGTTGAAAAGTTTCGAACCAGGCCTTGTGGATCTTCAAGAATGGTCTCTAGGTGATGAATAATACTATGCTTGCACAAGATTTGATGGAGATGGCTTGTATCTTCAGATTCAATCCTTTTTGCTCTCTTGCAACTTCACTTGAAAAGCTCCAATTCTTCAACAATGGAGGCTCACTCTAGCATGAACATGTTCAGGAAGGTTTGTAGTGATGATTTGTGGAAGAAAATGGAAGGGTAATGAAGAGAAAAATGAAGTTTCAATTCAATTTGCAAATGGAGAATTTTTGGTTCAAACTCTTTTCTCTACCACCATTAACATCAACAATCACCAACCTCTCACCAATGGAGATTGAAATCAATATATAGACTGATTTAGAAGGGTCTAGAATCATCTAGATCAATCTAGTAGCAACTTGAACTTTCATGAAGATATTTTGCATTTCACTTCCCACCACATGAGATATCATGACAAAATCCTTACAACTTGAGTAATTCACTTCATTTTCTCCTTAAGTGGTATTTTGGACAAGATACAAAGCTTAAACACCTTGTTTATGGACTTTTTCCTTGTTTTGGTTTGGTATGCCATTATGCAAGTAAGACTTTTACAAAGCAACCCCAAGATTTAAGCCTCAAATCAAAATTGTGGCTGAACCATTGTTCTTAAAATGTCCTTGGGAGTCAAAATTACCTATCATATGCCATGGTTTGGATTTGGAACTTGGATTTTAGGATTTTCCATTTCACTTGAATTAACTTATGTCTCATTTTTAGGCCATTTTTATCACTTTTTGCTATGAGCCTTTCCAACATCTCATGACCACCCTACTAGCCCTAAAACATCATTCTAATCAACTTTGATGTCGAAGGTTTTTCCATTTGAAGCTTGGAAGTAGGAGATATGGCCATATGCTGGAAATGACCTATAACTGCCAAATAACCAAAATGCCTTTTGCTTGCCAAAGTCATAAGTAGAGTTCCACAAATCATATGAAGGCATACTATACCTTTATAGAAAGATAAGATCATGAGGAACAACTTTCATGTTGACCAGAAATCCATTTGAAAGCTCCTTGAGGGGTAAAAGTTGCTTGGAAGTCAAGTAACTTTCACAGACAAATTTCAGATGCCTCTGATGACCTGTAACTTGCAAGAACCATAACTTGAGTTCTATAAATCTTCTTGATGCCTTCCACCACTAAAATTAAAGGTCTTGAGATCCTCTACAAGTTTCATGTTGGCCAAGGATCAATTTGAGACTTGCATTTTGAATTATCTTGCTTGGAAGTTTGACCTAAACTAGGGGATTTTACACAGAAACCCTAATTTAGAAACCTCTCCTCTTCTTGATTTCTCTTGATTACTCCTTGGCACAACACCACATCCATATCTACATGTCAAATGAGGCATCCCGCATCTTTCAAACAGGCCTTGATGCCTTTCAATCAAGCATTTGACCTAGGGTTGACCCAGATGCAACCCTAGTTGACTGTCTTCAACTGCAGCTCTTGCAATCACACCAATGACTTGTCTCACTTTCAAAATGACCCTCTAGGTCTTCCATGATGTCTATATACCCTCCATGGCCTCAATTCATGACTCACAACTTCTTTGATGATCTTCAAATACCCTCAAGATAGGAGATAGATCCACTGCTTGGTCCACTAACTTCTCATATTTCAATTTCTTTCTGATGACTTGGATGTGCTTGAATTTGAATAATACCCTCTTGATATGCTCATAAGAATTGCATTTGGTCCCTTATTGGATGACTTGCCCATGCTATGCTATGCAAATGATTAGACTATGTACATGACTTTTTATGCAAATGACAATGCAATTGAAACATAAGATCAGGTGGAATAAGTTGAGCAAATTTTAGGGTGCAACAGCGATTCAGGCACAAGTTAGGGATTTGAAAAAGCAAATGACTGCATTCCGCGTGTGGACTTTCATTGTTTAGTGGTTTGGAAGACCTGAGGGCCGTTTATCTGAATCAATCTCTTCTGAAGCTGAAGCATCGGAGAAGTATCGAAGTCGAGTGGGTCATAGAGGGATCAACTCATGGTGTTCGTCTACGCTGCATTGCCTACATTTGTGTATATACTGATGTATATTTATGTTTTTATATTTGCGCGGCTTCCTCATTCCAGGAGCTTGCATATGTTGTAAAACATTTTCACCCATTCAGGGGTTCGTCATCAATAAAATATATACTATTCAACAATTTTGTTTGTTTGTTTAGCATCTATCTGTTTTGTTTGCGAAAAAGAACGCCGATGTTTTTGATAAAATGCGCATACATAAACTTACTGGCCTAGGCCACTGATTGTTGAAACAATGAATTAGTTGAACATTGTCACAAGATGATGACCTTGATAGGTCCCTTTGAGAAGGGTATCTTGTCTGTTTGTTTGTGTTGTTGCAGGTACATCCTATTCCAGGCAGTACGTTGTATGCCTTCCCAAGCAGGATGATTCCTTCTTCCCCAGCAAGTTCAGCAGCATCTCCCCACGGAGGGTGAACATAGGACCAAGAGCGTTGATATGTATCCCCCAAGCAGAGAAGATTCTCTCCCCAATCAGATGTATCCTGAAGGAACATCATTTCCCCAGCTGAGTCATACACTGAAGTGTGCGTTCATTCCCTAGCACTGGGTCAGTGTGCAGTGTCTCGTAGAAGACTGTTTGCAAGTATGCAGCTTTCGATAAATCCAGACTGAAGCCTCCAGCGGAATTGAAATTCCCCACAGATTTGTACTCTCCCCAGTAAGCAGGATGATTCCTTTTACCCCAGCCGAGCTGGCAAATCCCCAAGAGAGCCGAGTCCTTGGAAGCCGTTGAGGCCATGATTGGTTTTCCCCAGTAGCGTGTTGAATAGCTGATGCTGTATTTCCCCACCGGAGTCGTTATCTCCAGGGAAGTTTAGCCGCGAAGACCGCGTAGTTTATTTCTATGATTGACATCGTTCCCTCAGCAGTTTGTGGTTCGTACACCTAGTCGAGCGAGTCCAAGTTCTCAGAGAGCTTTATTCCTCTGTGTAACACGGTGGGAGAACTGACTTTAAACAATGTTGCGGATAGCAAGAGTCGCCACCGACTTTTATTTTATCCATAAGGAAAGGTTATAAAAGAACAGGAAAGACCTTAGAGAATATTTTGGGTCCGGGGGGTAGGTTATGAAAAGGGAAGGTGTTAGCACCCTTTTCATCCATGGTTATCCATGGGCTCTTAGGTACTTAAGCTCACTTTTGAATTGTTTTGAAAGTGTAGTGTGTGAATAGCAAAAAATTCAGAATAGTTTAATAATAATCCGTGTATGGATGTGAAAAAAAACTTGTTTGAAAATTTTGTTGGAAATTTGTTTAAGTGTGAAAAAGTTTTGAAGCGAGCAAGTATCTAGGAGTAGCCTACCCTAATGTTTTAAGGTCTTTCTTATTCTTTATCCTTTCCTTAGTAAGACTATCCCTACTATAATGGAGTAGGTAGTCCTTACTTTGGATGTTAAGGGATATGTGAGGGACAATTTGACTTTGAAGGCCATTGTGGGATGTAATAAGCACATATAAGGGACCATCATCATTTTTCGAAAGGGACTCGATTCGTAAAGGCAACCATAAGGGACTTTGATGATTTTTTTCTATTTGAGGGACTTGCTTTATACACCCCACTTAACCATTATTCGTAGGCAACTTGAGGGATATCCTTAGGAAGTGAGACGGCGATTAAAATCGACTTACGTGTGTGACGTGTTTATTTTAATTATCTTTATTTAAAAGTGATCTAAATTTATTTTAATATTACATACATGTTGTTACACTCCCTAATTACTAACCATAATAATAATTAAATAATTAAACAACTTTACATCCAAGAAACAATTACAAAATAATAAGCAAAATAATTAAATAAAATATAAATAAGCAATAATAAATAATAAAGGGGGTTAATTCTAAGTTTACTCGGCAAGACATCGCATCTTGTGCCTACGTATCCTTACGGGAGCGGAATCAGAGTAATCGTAGTTCCCCTCAAAAGGGAGGTTAGAGACTTCTTGACTGTGGTCAAGGTCTCAAGGGGAATAAACGCATCTTAAGGACACGCTTACGCGGAGTGTAGAAACTCCAAATCTCTACGTTGAATCGTTAAGTTGTAATTAGGGTTAAATTAGGGATTCCACGGCGGGAAACCCTAAAATGAGCGCGGCGGCTCTTTGACCTAATGCTAGGGGTAAAATTGTAATTTTTCCTGCGGCGAGACATTTGTGAAAATTAGGGTTTGTGAGGTTGTAAGGGTTTGAAGTTGAGGACTATTGGCGCGGTGGCCAAACGGTTAGACCTAACCTTCGGATGTGTGTAATGTAACAGAAATAATAGTAAACGCGTGAGATAATTGAATCATGCAAACAGAGAGATAATGTCATAATTTAAACCATGCAAGCAGAAATTTAAAGGCAGAATTTAAAGAGCGATTGTTAAGTTCGCGAGGTTACATGAGAGGAGCAGATACAATATGATAATGAAATTTGAATTGAACAATAATAAAATAAAATAAATAACGGTTCTAGTTATTATTTTAAAAAAAAAAGATTTTAGTTATTATTTTAAATTTATCTAAAAAAAAGTTTTTCTTAAAAATAATAGGTTTTCATATTAATTTGGAAAAGATGTCAATGTTATTTATTTTTAAAAAACAGATTTTTATATTATAACAAATTTTAATAAATTAATGATAACAATAATAATAATAATGGTAATAATAATGATAATAATGATAATAATAATAAATAATGATAATAATAATAATAATAATAATAATAATAATAATAATAATAATAATAAAGCAATAATGAATTTTAAATGTGCCAAATAACCCAACAATGTTGCTAACGCAGAAATGCGCTCATCGCAACCAGATCTAAATCGGACGAAACAAAATTTATCGCAAAGAAAAAGAAATTAAGCAAAAAATAGTATTATTGCTCACACAAAAATGCGATCATCGCAACCAGATCGAACTAACACAAATGTCACGCGTCATGCACACAAATGTGCAAACATCGTATCGACATAATTCGATCAAAAATCTTATATATATAAACTCTAACAATTTAAAAATTATATATATATATAAACGTAACAGTAATAGATAAAGAAAAAGAAATAACGGTAATAGATGAAGAAAAAGAAATAACGGTAAAAGATGAAGAAAAAGAAACAACAGTAATAGATGAAGGAAAAGAAATAACGGTAAACGATGAAGAAAAAGAAACAATAGTAATGGATGAAGAAGAAAACTAAATAACGGCAAACGGCACTCACTCCTCTTAGGTTTTTTTCATTCTCTCCCTTTTTTCCAACAAGGCAACACATGTATATATAGGGAACAAATTAGAGTTAACACCAAATTGTCAATAATGTCCCTAAAGCCCATTTTAAAGCCCAAACTAAATAATTAGTTAAGAAAAAATAAAATTTAAATAATTTAAAATAAACTTAAAATAAAACTAATAATCCTATTGATTCCTAAAATAAAAAATATTATAAAAAGAACAAAAATTTTTTCAATATTTTTTATTTTATGATTTTTTGGATATTTTTATGAATAATTTAGAAAAAAGTGAAAAAAAATAATATTTTAAAAAATGATTTAATTAAAATACGAAAATAATAATTAAATAATAATAAAAAACTATTTTTGTTATTTTTTTAATGAAAGATAGAAAAATTTAGAGTAAAAATGATAAAAAACAAAAAAAATGACAAAGGTGAGATTTGAACTCTCAACCTCTCACACTCATAACTCCTTACACATGTCCTCCTGCCAATTGTGCCATTTTTACTTTTTAGAAAAAAAATGCATGCCATATGATATTTACCTGCAAAAAGTCAAACGACTACACAAATTTGTTAGTAATTGATTAAATGCAATGAAATGCGACGACAAATCTTAGGGCAAAATTTGGGGTATTACAGTTATTATGATAATATTTCTCACCCAACCTCTCTTTGATGTTGGCAAAAAAAAATCATGAAGTTTGACTTTGGTTTGACCACAGTTGACCTCAGTTTGACCTTTTAACTGCATTGACTGCTTTTGACTTATCTGATCATCTGACTGAGCAAACTTCTGAGAAAAGTCTTGAAACTTGACATGGGGGTTCTTATACACATATAAGATGTTATGAAGCTCACTTGAAGTCTTGGAAGTCCATTTAGCCTGATTAAAGTCAAAACCCTAGTTTCGGATGCACTGCTTAGGAGGTGCATTGTCTGAGGGAATTGTCAACTCTTCTGACCAATTGTGAATTTTGTGAACCTTGTGAACCTTCTTGGAACACAAAGTCTTGTATTGTGAGGGCAAATTTTGGGGTGCAACAGCTGCCCCTGTTCAATTTTCTGAAACCTGAGGGGTTAGATTGGTATATTTGCCAGTCGTAACCTGGAAGGTTGAAGGGGATTGAACACAAAAGCCCAAAAATTTGCACTCACCAGCGCATGGAGTGATATTGATGGTTGGTTGAACATGATTGAGTGGGCTTAAAGATGCCACTAGGGGAAAGTTCTTCAGTAGTATAATGAGAACTGTCAGGAGTCTGGAGTAATACTGATGTAACAACATGTCTTCATGAGGATAGAGCAATCAATAATGATAACCCTAAAGCAGTCTTGAAGTGATAAATCTGACCTCAGGAGGATAGAGCAATCAATAGCTCTAAAGCAGTCTTGAAGTAATAATGGCTTCAGGAGGATAGAGCAATCAATAGCTCTAAAGCAGTCTTGAAGTAATAGAATGGCTTCAGTAGGATAGAGCAATCAACAGCTCTAAAGCAGTCTTGAAGTAATAATGTAATATGTCTTCAGGAGGATAGAGCCATCAATAGCTCTAAAGCAGTCTTGAAGTAATGATTTCAGGAGGATAGAGCAATGGATAGCTCTAAAGCAGTCTTGAAATAATTAGATGGCTTCAGGAGGATAGAGCAATGAATAGCTCTAAAGCAGTCTTGAAGTAGTAATATGACCTCATGAGGATAGAGCAATGAATAGCTCTAAAGCAGTCTTGAAGTAATAGGATGATTTCAGGAGGATAGAGCAATCAGTAGCTCTAAAGCAGTCTTGAAGTCATGAGAGGCTATCAGGAGGATAAAATAACCCTGAGGTTACAATAAAGCAGTCCCAAAGTAATAAGAAGCTCATCAGGAGGATAAAGTAACCCTGAGGTTACAATAAAGCAGTCCCAAAGATCATAAGATTATTTGTTGGATAATTAACCTGAAAACAAGGTAGCATTCTGTATAACAACATTAGTTTATGCTTTATGTATGCATGTATGACATGATGCGCTTAGGTAATGTACTATAGACATATATGTTATGGTATGATGTAAATGATGTATGTATGCTATGACACTGCTGGAAGTGTCTGGATATCCTTGTATAACAACTGCTGGCCAAGGAAAATAAATCCCGATTCGTTGTTGAAGAATATATAACCCTCCGTCTGCTGGGGATAACAAGGTATAGATAACCTCCCGTTGTTGGGGATAACAAGGTATAGATAACCTCCCGTTGTTGGGGATAGTAGGGTATAGATAACCTTCGTTTTCGTTTGATAGTAGGATAAGTATAGCATCCCGTCTTCGTTCATCGTGCCCTTATTGGAAAGTAATTTCCCGTATATCCGTATGAGGATAAAAGAGATGGATATAAATTCCAGGGGAGATTAGACTTTGTGAAAATGGATTAGTCCTACTGATGGTTTGTAACTGTCTTGTAAAGATGAACCGGCGAAGCTTCGTTGAAATCCTTCCCTCGTTCGTCCTTAGTAAATACTATTACTGCATTTTCATGCATTTCTGGTAAACATCAATCATATTAAAAGCATACATGCATTTCTGGTAAACATCAATCATATTCAAAGGCATACATACATTCAAACACAACCAATGGACGTTTCGCTTATGTAAATAGGGTAAAAGTGAATCTGGATTCAAAAGATGGAATTTATTTATATCAAAAGTGACCCATACACGGGTAAGTTTGTACAAGGAGACATAAACCCTAGTAAGAGAATTTTGTCATGAAGTTTTACAAAAAGAATCAGCTATGTGGGAAATAATCCTATTGAGTTTCAATTCTACTATTGCCACTCAAGTATCTCATCTTCTTGCTGTTGAGACGGAAACGATTGGATTGAGCTTTATCTGTTTGAGCTTGAGTAAGTAGTACAACTGGTTGCAGTTTCATGAGTGATCCAAACGAGACATAGTCATACGCTTTAATCCCTAACTTTTGCCTGGATTGCCCTTTCAGGTTTTCAATCCACCGGGATACCCTTTTTTGCCCAAGCCGCCTTTTCAGGTTTTCGACTTGCCGGGTGTACATCTTTTTATATATATATCCCTAATTTTTGCCCAAACCCTTTTGGTTTGCCGGGATGCCCTTATTTTTGCCTAGGCCTGTCAACCTAGCGGGTCTCTTTTTATGCGTAGTATTTTTTAACTATGTCTGCGTTTACAGGTTGTGGGAAGTCTTCACCATCCATTGTAGTCAGTATCATGGCACCTCCTGAGAACACTGTCTTGACTACAAATGGTCCCTCATATGTTGGAGTCCACTTGCCCCTAGGATCACCCTGTGGTAATATGATACGCTTGATTACCAAGTCACCAGCCTGATATACCTTTGGCTTAACCTTCTTGTCAAAAGCTTTGATCATCCGTTTCTGGTACATCTGGCCATGACAAACTGCTGCTAACCTTTTCTCATCAATCAAATTTATCTGGTCAAGTCGAGTCTGAATCCACTCATCTTCATCCAAGCCTGCATCCTTCATAATTCTCAAGGAGGGGATCTGAACTTCAATAGGCAGAACTGCTTCCATACCATAGACTAAGGAGAATGGGGTTGCCCCTGTTGAAGTACGTATTGTAGTACGATAGCCATGCAGAGCAAATGGTAACATCTCGTGCCAATCCTTGTAAGTAATAGTCATCTTCTGTACAATCTTCTTAATGTTCTTATTAGCAGCTTCAACTGCCCCATTCATCTTTGGGCGATACGGAGAAGAGTTGTGATGCTTAATCTTGAACTGCGTACAGAGATCAGTAATCATAGTGTTGTTCAGATTAGAGCCATTGTCAGTGATAATCCTTTCAGGGGAACTAATCACAACACCAACACCATTACCATGTGCATTGGAGGCACCATCAAAAACCATAGTCCATCGGGATCCTTGTTCAGGTCCGTCATATTGTCCAGGTTCTTTGGTAACAGACATAATGTCTTCATCAGGGAACTCAAAATTCATTGACTGGTAATCATCTACTGCTTGATGAGCCAAATGATCAGCAACAACACTCCCCTTAATGGCCTTCTGGGTAGTATACTGTATATCATATTCCGTCAAGATCATTTGCCATCTTGCAATTCTTCCGGAGAGAGCAGGTTTCTCAAATATGTACTTGATTGGATCCATCTTCGAAATCAACAAGGTAGTATGGGTCAACGTATACTGTCTTAGTCGGCGAGCAGCCCATGCCAAAGCGCAGCAAGTTTTCTCGAGCAGTGAGTATCTTGTTTCACAGTCGGTAAACTTTTTGCTAAGGTAGTATATTGCCTGCTCTTTTCGACCAGACTCGTCATGTTGCCCCAATACACACCCCATTGAGTTGTCTAATACTGTTAAATACATAATCAAGGGTCTTCCATCAACTGGTGGCATTAAAATTGGAGGTTCTAGCAAATATCTCTTGATTTCATCAAAGGCAGTCTGGCACTCATCATTCCATTCCATCACCTGATCTTTCTTCAACAACTTGAAGATTGGCTCACAGATGGTAGTTAATTGGGAAATAAATCTTGCAATGTAGTTCAATCGTCCCAAGAAACCTCTAACCTCCTTCTCAGTACGGGGAGCTGGCATCTCTCGTATAGCTTTCACTTTTGCAGGATCCACTTCAATACCTTTTCCACTGACAATGAAACCCAGGAGCTTTCCAGATCTAACTCCAAAAGTACACTTGTTTGGATTTAATCTCAACCTGTATTTCTTCAACCTCTCAAACAACTTGTGCAGATGATCAAGATGTTGTTCTTCATTCTGAGACCTGGCTATCATATCATCCACATATACCTCTATCTCATGATGAATCATATCATGAAACAAAGCCACCATAGCACGCTGATATGTTGCCCCTGCATTCTTCAAACCAAATGGCATTACCTTATAGCAAAAGGTGCCCCACTGTGTCACAAATGTTGTCTTCTCCATATCTTCAGGTGCCATCTTGATTTGATTGTAACCAGAGAAACCATCCATAAAAGAGAATACCTTATGCTGAGCAGTGTTGTCTACCAGAATATCGATATGAGGAAGTGGAAAGTCGTCTTTTAGGGCTAGCCTTGTTCAGATCTCTGTAGTCTACACACATACGTACCTTACCATCTTTCTTAGGAACTGGTACCACATTTGCAACCCACTGAGGATAAGAAGTTACGGCCAAGAACCCTGCATTGAACTGTTTCATTACCTCTGCTTTGATCTTTTCTGACATTTCAGGACGCATACGACGAACCTTCTGCTTCTTTGGACGACAATCTTCTTTCACCGGCAAACGGTGAACCACAATGTCTGTATCCAACCCTGGCATATCTTCATAAGACCAAGCAAAGATCTCCACATAGTCACGTAGCATCTGAATCAAACTGCTCTTGACACTGTCCTCTAAATCAGCCCCTATTTTGACCTCTTTTCTGTTTTCTTCAGTTCCCAGATTCACAACTTCGACTGGCTCTTCATGTGGCTGTATAGCTTTCTCTTCTTGTTGTAACAACCTAGCAAGCTCTACAGGTATTTCACAATCGTCCTCGTCTCCGTCTTCAGTTTGATAGATCGGATTCTCGAAATTGTAATTGGCAATAGTAGAACTGTTATCAACTGGATCCAGAGTGGATGAGGATCTGCATTTTAGTGACGTGGGTGTGTGTAAGAACACATAGCTGATAAAGCAAAAATAAAAGAAAAAGAAAGACAAGGAACACAATATTTACGAAAACGACACGTCCACTGATTTTATTGAATGATGTATGCAAATGAAATGACAACCCGTAACAAGCACACCATTGTGCCCCGGGTAAGGCACATGGCTTGAAAGTTTTAATTGTTCCAGAAATTATAAATTTAAAAACATAACACAGTAATAGTATTTACTCCTGACTAAAGGAGATAGGGATAACATCTTCAGCTGTCCAATTATTGAGTCCAGCACCCACAGTAGGAAAAATCCATGCCTCCAAGTTGTAGTCTTCATCTTGATCTCCCACAGCATTGATAACCCCTTGATTGGTGATACGAACAGCACGAGCACGACGAACAGCCTTCTGGGACTCTGCAGTGAAACCCAAACCAAACTTGTCAGACTTGTATGGCATATCAGGAAGCTGACCCCAAATAGTACAACCACCTTCTTCCACCACAGCTTTTGCATCATTGAGGGAGGCCATTGCCATTGTTGGAGGGTTTCTGATGACCACAGGGACCTTCTTCACAGCAGGAGGAGTCACACAATCCTTAACAGCCCAGGGAACCACTTCAAATGACTGACATGGAGTTTCAATGTATTCACCTTCTACTTCCAGATACTTGAAAGTGTTTACATGGCTGACAAAGTATTCTTCCTCTCCAAAGACAGTAACAACTTTTCCATTCACCGGATATCTCAACTTTTGATGTAATGTGGAGGTCACAGCACCTGCCCCATGGATCCAGGGACGACCAAGCAGACATGAGTACGAAGGACGAATATCCATCACATAGAATGTAGCAGTAAACACCTGAGAGCCAACCTTGATTGGAAGATCAATTTCCCCATGCACTACTCTTCTAGAACCATCAAAAGCCTTTACCACAATATTACTGGGCTTCAATACCGTATCTTCAGGACTCAGCTTGTTCAGGACTTCCTTAGGCAACACATTCAGAGAGGAACCATTGTCCATCAGCACATGAGACAGGGTAGTGCCCCTGCATTCAATTGAAATATGCAAGGCCCTGTTATGATCCCTCTTGGCAGGGGTCAAGTCAGCATCAGAAAATCCTAACCCGTTGTCATAGGTCAGGTGAGCAACACAATTCTCAAACTGGTCCACAGAATTTGCACTGGGTACATGAGCCATCTTTAGAAACTTGATCAATGACTTGGCATGAGCCTCAGAACATAATAACAGGGAGAGCATAGAAATCTTTGAGGGAGTATGCCCCAGCTGATCAACAATATCATAATCACTCTTGCGAATGATTTTCAATACTTCTTCCATTTGCTTAGAGAGGTCATTAGCAGCTGGCACATCAGTAGATACAGGCTCAATAACAGGACCCTTGCCCCGAGCATCAGTGGTGGAAGTAACAGCAGGAGTAACTGCACTCTTAGAAGCAACTGGAGGAGAGAAGACTCTTCCACTACGAGTGATCTTGCTAGATCCAGCAATATTATCAATGTCAACAGGCATATCAGGTAAAGGCTCCTGCTTGACACCATGGATGTAAACATCAGACCCATAGTGCCAAGGCACAACTTTGTCAGATGTATAAGGAATAGGACCAGGAGTGGTAATGATCAGAGGAGCTACTCTGGCTTCAGCAACAACTTTCACAGGACCTTCAGCAGTAATCTTGATTGGGCCCTGATGAGTGATTTTAATGGGACCCTTTGAAGTGATTCTTAGTGGTACTTTGTCAACCATGTCAACCTCTTCAATCTTCTTACCCTGAGTCAGATGATCCACCATACTTTCTACAGATGCTGGTCTTCTTTCAAACACTATAGTATATTTATCCATGAGACGTTGAATCCCATCTCTCAAAATGAAGCAACTATCCGGCTTACAGGTACAATATAGACAACCTTCATGACAACCTGGAAAGATCCCAGCTTGTACTAACCTCTTTTTGATAACAGACAATGGTGTGCTCAACTGCATAACTGAATAGACATGCAGATCTTCATCAATATCTTCATCAATGGCGTTGACAGTCTTCTCGTGATTTGGCATTGGAGCTGTAATCACATTTGGAGTACCTGGTGGATCAAACTCAATTTCTCCAGCATCAATCATATCCTGAATTTTGTTCTTCAAGACCCAGCAGTTATTAGTATCATGTCCTGGACAGTTTGAATGATATGCACATCGTGCATTGGGATTGTACTTAGGAGAGGTAACATTGGGATTCTGAGGAGCCTCCCTCAGGGTAATAAGTTCAGCTTTCAACAAGTGTTGCAATGCCTGAGCCATTGACATGTTGATCTTCGTGAACTGTCTTCTAGCCCTCTGTTGGTTGCCTTGGGGCTGCTCTGTTGTTGCAGGAGTTGGATTTGAAATATGAACTGCACTAACAGACTGATGCCTTCTGTTACGATCAGGCTGACCATACACAGCATTAGATTCTCTCTTCCCAGTGGGAGGCTTCTTTGCAACACCTGATGAAGAAGTGCCCACTTGGATCTTACCACTCTTGATACCATTCTCTACTCGCTCTCCTGTCATGATCAACTCAGTGAAGCCAGATGATGAACTTCCAATGAGATGACTGTAAAACGGACCATTCAGCGTACACATGAACATATCAACCAACTCCCTATCAGTCAAAGGGGGTTGAACTCTTCCAGCTAAGTCTCTCCACTTCTGAGCATACTCCTTAAAGCTTTCTTTGGCACCCATAGACATGCTCTGAAGCTGCATGCGAGTGGGGGCTAAGTCAGCATTGTATTGATACTGCTTGTAGAAAGCTTCAGCAAGGTCATTCCAATCTCTGATGTTGACACTCTCCAACTGATAATACCACTCTAGCTGAGCTCCAGATAAACTCTCTTGAAAGAAATGGATCCACAACTTTTTATCAGCAGTGTGGGGTTGAATTCTTCTGACATAAGACCTCAGATGCAATTTGGGACAAGAGACCCCATCATAGACAACAAATGTAGGAACTTTGAACCCAATGGGTATGACCACCCCAGATATCAAGCTCAAATCCTCAAAATCCAGCCCAGATGATTTCTGTAATTCCATAGCATCCATTCTATCCACCAGCATCTTGAATTTGTCTTCGTTAGGCTCATGGTAGTAGTTAGCCTCAGAATCAGAGTCCCCCATAGTGTTGTGGAGACTGCCTCTCTCCTGCTCAGATTCTTCATATTCATAGTCTTCAACCTGTTCCTTGGTCTTGGCAGGACCTTTGAACCTTCTTCCCATGTTGAGCAACCCAGCAGACCTTCTAGCCTTCTTAGTCTTCTTGGCCAGCAGTGTCTTCAATTCATCCTGCCCCTTAGATAGGTTCAGGATCAGCTCTTGGAACTGTGCATTCTGTGCCTGGAGATCCTTAACTGATTATTCAAGAGCCATTGCTGAAATAAACAGCGAGAAGATGAGAAACCTGTACACAATTATAAACCTGTGATGCAATGATATGGGAATGCATATGCAATGTTTTCAAGGACCGCAGGATTTAAATTTGCTTAAACAAACAAGAAAGTAACTTTTTATTAGTAATAACTTGTTTTGCCTTTTAGGCTTACAAAAAAAAAATGAAAACGAAATAAGTACAAAAGATGGGGTTTTAAGTCTCCCATGGACGTTTCCTCTTTGTGTTGAGGTATGAGTTGAGGTTTCGTTCCTCATGAAGTAGCTTTGTTAGCTCTAGGATCCTTGCTTGGCTTGCTTTGTAATGAGCCTCGAAAGTATCCCTTTGCTCTTTCAGTTGGATCCATGATCTCTGCAAGTCTTCCATATCAGTAGGCATGTCTGGGTGAAGGATTGTATAAGTTGTGTCTCCTTCAGCAACAGGTTCCATGGTAACTGGTAGGATGGCAGGATATGGCATCATGAGTGTCTGAGCACGAAATCGTACCCATCTGAGATAAGCCTCCATAGGAATGGTGTACTTAGGCTCCAGTGTCTTGCTGTCAATCCTGTTTACCTTTCCCCAAGCTCGTATGAATCTCTGACGGTAACCCTGAAGATCGTTGTCATAGTCAAACACAATGCCCTGAATCAACATGTCATGTGGACCATCGCTCCGGGCGTAACCAAACTGTCGTAAAGCTAGAGATGGGTTGTAGGTGATGCCTCCTCTTATGCCTAGAAGTGGCACATTAGGAAACTCCCCACAACGGTCAATGATGGTGACATTCTCCATAGATCTGGAGCACCAATGGATGTCTGAGTGAGAAAGTGACATGATCCTCTTGGACCATCTGAACCCTTGCTCATTCTTCATTACTGAGCGAGGAAGGTGAGAAATAAACCACCTAGAAAGTAAAGGTATGCAGCACATCAAAGTTCCTCTTGCCCTTGTAGTACGGGTGTGAAGAGAATGTAGGATGTCTCCAAGTAAGGTAGGCACTGGATTGTGACTCAGGAATATGTTGATGGCATGAACGTCTATGAACTGATCAGGATTGGGGAACAACACTAAGCCATAAATCAATAAGGCTAAGATCTCCTCAAAAGCATCGTAGCTCATAGCCTTCAAGAACATTTGAGCTTTATCCACTAATACCTTGGCAAGAATACCTTTAACTCCACTTCTCGTTTCTAGAACAATGTCAGACTTCTTCAGATGTAGAGCTGCAGCAATAACTTCTGGTTTAAGCTCCTTCTCTAAGCCTGTGAATGGCTTCTGATCAAGAACAGGTATACCCAGAAGTTTAGAGAACTCCTCCATGGTTGGAACCAGCTGATAATCAGGAAATGTAAAGCAATGGTGCTTAGGGTCAAAGAACTGAAACAGCACACTCATCATGTCTTCACTGAACTCTGAAGTAACTAGATCCAATAAGTGACCATGTCTCTTGTTGAACTGGGAATGATCAGGCACTAGGGAAACCAACTCCTTGAGCTTAGCAGGTATCCCTACAAAGTTGATCCTGATGGTGTTTCTACGAGCAGAAGCCATGACCTGCAACAAAGAACAAAGATAAATCCTTTGGTCCTTGAAATGGTTAGGGAAAATGATATGCTTATGATGCATGATGATGTCATGATGTCATGCTCAATCACAAACATGTGGCACACACAAACAAGTCACACCATAGCCCTAGGTTTAAAGGCTTGCATGAGGTTCAAAGGCAAGTACCCTCCCCTGAAGTTAGATGGTTCATCCTGTCCTACAAAAGTAATCAGGTTCTAAGGGATCTCAATATCATTGATCCTTCACAAGGGTGGTTGTTCAGAAGGCAACTTACTTGCCAACCAAAACCCTCCAAGTTTAAGATCTCAATGAGCGTAGTATCGAGTGTCAACCAACTTCAGTCTGCACCAAAGCCGGTTACCTCACTACTTTCTAAAGGCCAAGATGAGTTAACTAGGGTTCTAAAAGTCAGTTAGTGCATTGACAACATATGGCAGCCTCAATATTATCCTCAACTTGACTTAAGGAATATAAGCACCAACCAAGAAGTCGCACTAACTATGGCCACCAGATCAACCGTATCGATATACGTCGTACAGTTTCCTTGGTCTATTGCCATTTACCTAAGGTACACTAGATCCGGGTTAGGACCTTTCACACATAAGAGCACCCCAACAATATAATAATAAAGCAAACAAGGCAAACAATTTAAAGTGATCTTAATTCCTAAGGGTACCCCTCTTAAATAGATCCCCAGCAGAGTCGCCAGTTCTGTAACACGGTGGGAGAACTGACTTTAAACAATGTTGCGGATAGCAAGAGTCGCCACCGACTTTTATTTTATCCATAAGGAAAGGTTATAAAAGAACAGGAAAGACCTTAGAGAATATTTTGGGTCCGGGGGGTAGGTTATGAAAAGGGAAGGTGTTAGCACCCTTTTCATCCATGGTTATCCATGGGCTCTTAGGTACTTAAGCTCACTTTTGAATTGTTTTGAAAGTGTAGTGTGTGAATAGCAAAAAATTCAGAATAGTTTAATAATAATCCGTGTATGGATGTGAAAAAAAACTTGTTTGAAAATTTTGTTGGAAATTTGTTTAAGTGTGAAAAAGTTTTGAAGCGAGCAAGTATCTAGGAGTAGCCTACCCTAATGTTTTAAGGTCTTTCTTATTCTTTATCCTTTCCTTAGTAAGACTATCCCTACTATAATGGAGTAGGTAGTCCTTACTTTGGATGTTAAGGGATATGTGAGGGACAATTTGACTTTGAAGGCCATTGTGGGATGTAATAAGCACATATAAGGGACCATCATCATTTTTCGAAAGGGACTCGATTCGTAAAGGCAACCATAAGGGACTTTGATGATTTTTTTCTATTTGAGGGACTTGCTTTATACACCCCACTTAACCATTATTCGTAGGCAACTTGAGGGATATCCTTAGGAAGTGAGACGGCGATTAAAATCGACTTACGTGTGTGACGTGTTTATTTTAATTATCTTTATTTAAAAGTGATCTAAATTTATTTTAATATTACATACATGTTGTTACACTCCCTAATTACTAACCATAATAATAATTAAATAATTAAACAACTTTACATCCAAGAAACAATTACAAAATAATAAGCAAAATAATTAAATAAAATATAAATAAGCAATAATAAATAATAAAGGGGGTTAATTCTAAGTTTACTCGGCAAGACATCGCATCTTGTGCCTACGTATCCTTACGGGAGCGGAATCAGAGTAATCGTAGTTCCCCTCAAAAGGGAGGTTAGAGACTTCTTGACTGTGGTCAAGGTCTCAAGGGGAATAAACGCATCTTAAGGACACGCTTACGCGGAGTGTAGAAACTCCAAATCTCTACGTTGAATCGTTAAGTTGTAATTAGGGTTAAATTAGGGATTCCACGGCGGGAAACCCTAAAATGAGCGCGGCGGCTCTTTGACCTAATGCTAGGGGTAAAATTGTAATTTTTCCTGCGGCGAGACATTTGTTAAAATTAGGGTTTGTGAGGTTGTAAGGGTTTGAAGTTGAGGACTATTGGCGCGGCGGCCAAACGGTTAGACCTAACCTTCGGATGTGTGTAATGTAACAGAAATAATAGTAAACGCGTGAGATAATTGAATCATGCAAACAGAGAGATAATGTCATAATTTAAACCATGCAAGCAGAAATTTAAAGGCAGAATTTAAAGAGCGATTGTTAAGTTCGCGAGGTTACATGAGAGGAGCAGATACAATATGATAATGAAATTTGAATTGAACAATAATAAAATAAAATAAATAACGGTTCTAGTTATTATTTTAAAAAAAAAAGATTTTAGTTATTATTTTAAATTTATCTAAAAAAAAGTTTTTCTTAAAAATAATAGGTTTTCATATTAATTTGGAAAAGATGTCAATGTTATTTATTTTTAAAAAACAGATTTTTATATTATAACAAATTTTAATAAATTAATGATAACAATAATAATAATAATGGTAATAATAATGATAATAATGATAATAATAATAAATAATGATAATAATAATAATAATAATAATAATAATAATAATAATAATAATAATAATAATAATAATAATAATAATAATAATAAAGCAATAATGAATTTTAAATGTGCCAAATAACCCAACAATGTTGCTAACGCAGAAATGCGCTCATCGCAACCAGATCTAAATCGGACGAAACAAAATTTATCGCAAAGAAAAAGAAATTAAGCAAAAAATAGTATTATTGCTCACACAAAAATGCGATCATCGCAACCAGATCGAACTAACACAAATGTCACGCGTCATGCACACAAATGTGCAAACATCGTATCGACATAATTCGATCAAAAATCTTATATATATAAACTCTAACAATTTAAAAATTATATATATATAAACGTAACAGTAATAGATAAAGAAAAAGAAATAACGGTAATAGATGAAGAAAAAGAAATAACGGTAAAAGATGAAGAAAAAGAAACAACAGTAATAGATGAAGGAAAAGAAATAACGGTAAACGATGAAGAAAAAGAAACAATAGTAATGGATGAAGAAGAAAACTAAATAACGGCAAACGGCACTCACTCCTCTTAGGTTTTTTTCATTCTCTCCCTTTTTTCCAACAAGGCAACACATGTATATATAGGGAACAAATTAGGGTTAACACCAAATTGTCAATAATGTCCCTAAAGCCCATTTTAAAGCCCAAACTAAATAATTAGTTAAGAAAAAATAAAATTTAAATAATTTAAAATAAACTTAAAATAAAACTAATAATCCTATTGATTCCTAAAATAAAAAATATTATAAAAAGAACAAAATTTTTTTCAATATTTTTTATTTTATGATTTTTTGGATATTTTTATGAATAATTTAGAAAAAAGTGAAACAAATAATATTTTAAAAAATGATTTAATTAAAATACGAAAATAATAATTAAATAATAATAAAAAACTATTTTTGTTATTTTTTTAATGAAAGATAGAAAAATTTAGAGTAAAAATGATAAAAAACAAAAAAAATGACAAAGATGAGATTCGAACTCTCAACCTCTCACACTCATAACTCCTTACACATGTCCTCCTGCCAATTGTGCCATTTTTACTTTTTAGAAAAAAAATGCATGCCATATGATATTTACCTGCAAAAAGTCAAACGACTACACAAATTTGTTAGTAATTGATTAAATGCAATGAAATGCGATGACAAATCTTAGGGAAAAATTTGGGGTATTACAGTTATTATGATAATATTTCTCACCCAACCTCTCTTTGATGTTGGCAAAAAAAAATCATGAAGTTTGACTTTGGTTTGACCACAGTTGACCTCAGTTTGACCTTTTAACTGCATTGACTGCTTTTGACTTATCTGATCATCTGACTGAGCAAACTTCTGAGAAAAGTCTTGAAACTTGACATGGGGGTTCTTATACACATATAAGATGTTATGAAGCTCACTTGAAGTCTTGGAAGTCCATTTAGCCTGATTAAAGTCAAAACCCTAGTTTCGGATGCACTGCTTAGGAGGTGCATTGTCTGAGGGAATTGTCAACTCTTCTGACCAATTGTGAATTTTGTGAACCTTCTTGGAACACAAAGTCTTGTATTGTGAGGGCAAATTTTGGGGTGCAACACTCTGCAGCAGTCAACTGAAGATCATTTCCCCAGGCGGAGTCCAATTGAGATTGGTGTGACTTCTTCTCCTTGGCAGGATGAGTCCTTCCTCCACCAGAGTGGTCCTTTCTCCTTGACAGGAGGATTCTCCCTTCAACATTTATTTTGCTGATGGGGTCATAGCATCTTGCATGATTGCATGGCACTTACCCTAAATGCATAGTGTAACACTCTTCTAACCCCGCAGAATAAATATAAATAGATCAGAGTAATTATCATGCATTTCACAAAAGGGTGTCACATAACTTTTCAAAACATCACACAACACCTGTCATGCTCAATAATATAAAAATAACTTTCTGCTTTTCATACACCTTCACATTAACATGTAGCAGCGGATTTGCTTTAATCATGATGGACATAATAGAAGTCTCATGCTCATCTCATTTTTTATACTTAGGCTTAAAAGTCAATTCTTCATATAATTCAAAATAACAACAACAGAATAAAGTAGAGTACATAAAATATCCCTCTAAATATGAAATCAAAATATTCCCCGGTGTTACATAATCAGAGCATGACTCGACCCAAAATAAATAAAGACACAACTCAAGCTACTCCAACGACTACCTCGTGCTAGAAGCAACTCTACTCCTCAGTACCTGAGCGATGTCGTATAAAACATCATTCCAACAGAAGGGTGAGAATTCACATAATTATTGAAATTATAAGATAATATATAATTTAAGGCATATAAACATAATCACTATTATTCTCACACTTCAAAGTTTCATCAAAAAAAAGTATTACTCAAGTAACCATATCATTCACAAGGATATACACACAATCCACAATTTCACCAATTCAACAATTCACATAGTTACACATAATCTCATATCACAAACATATATACAATGAGACTTAATGCAAAACTCAATGCAACTCATGTCATGTGGTACCAACACTTGTTATTATTTTTCGGTTTTTACATTTAAACCGGGTCTGTTCCCTAGACCAATAACACACAAAAAGCTCGTTCCCTAAGCTTTCAAACCCCGCTCTAGGTTTGGGACAAGTCACTAGCTCCCACGGAACTAACAAGCATTGTCTCTTGACACAAATGATGTATATGCAAATTCAACAATCATATGCAATTAAGATCATACTCAAATCTTAATATTCATGCATATCTTTGATAATTCATCACACTTGAATTACCACACATTTGCACATACACAAGCATCACTACAATCCAACCTTAATTCACAAAACACACATCACTAATTAAATATAGAATAATTAATTCATCATCAATAATTAAAAACTCGATATTTAATAAATAATTCAATATTTTGACAAACAATCAACATTTTAAATAAATAATCAATATTTAATAAATAATCAAAATTTAATAAATAATTAAAATTTAATAAAATTCCAATATTGGATAAACATTCCATATTTAATATAGTTCTAATATTAAATAAATATTTATTATTTTAAATGAATATTTAATATTTAGTTAAACACTTAGTATTTAATTTAACATTTCAATGCCTAACACTATTCTGCTATCGAAGGAAAGAATTATTTATTTCATTTCCATTCATTTCTTGAAATCGCTACAGTATAATATACATAAAAAAAAAAGTATTACTATATTAATTAATATTATAAAAGTATCTTCATCATGTTTTTTTCTTCTTAAATACCATTGGGTGTCTTAAGAAAAGTCCAACAAGAATGACTACCTCTCGTTACTAATATTTTTTTCAACTGCAGCAACATATTTAATAGGATGCTTCTTAATCTTATTTTGTGCTACAGGGCTTGAGGTCTATTTAATACCGCTACAGATTTGCTACAATATCTATAATATATGTAACTTAGCTATAGCAACAAAACAAGGCAATGAAGAGAAAGAGTCATAATTCAATATTTTAAATAAATAATCAATATTTAATTAAATATTCAATATTTAATAAATATTTAGTATTTTAATAAATAATTTATTTTCAATTTATAACAATACATACCTATATTTATATGCTACAGGATAATAGGATAAGGGATACTACAATTCATTTCCTGCTAGAATTGCTGCGCTACAGGGCAAGTAGTAACAAGAAACTACATTGTCTATTAATTTAAGCATTCGCTGCAGCAGTAAAAAGGGTCGGATTCTCACATAATAACACTCATTATTGATTTTGCTACCTGATTATAATGAAAATAAAGGTCACATGATTCCATCAGGATTGGTTTAGCTACAAGGCAGCATATTAGAAGGAAACATTTCAAGTTTCATTGCCTACTGTCAATTAATGCTTTGGAGTTCTATATATTATATCACTTTCAAACACCATTAGAATAACACAACTCAAAAATTATCTCTAAAATCTAATAATTTTCAATCTCATAAAATTTTGGGGATTTATCCTAAACACTTTCTACTACTCATTTATACACTATCATATAACCCAATAATCATACAAAAACTCACCCTTACCTTGAATTTGTTGAACTTTTGCTCTTTCTCTTGAGTTTCCTCCTCTTCTTCTCCACTCCTCCCTTTGCCTCTTTTCTCCTTTCTATCTTTTCTTTCTTGCTATACTCTTTTATCCCATTCTCTTATTTTATATAATTCTCACAATTTTAATTAACCTAGTAATTCCAATGGGCTTAATAACTCATGTCTATTCACACCCCCAAATAGGCCCAATCAATTAATCTAACAATTCTATATTATTCTACAAATTAGAATATATCATATAAGTTAAATAATAAAATTAAATCAATTATTTCGAATATGTCCAATAATTCAATTAATCCAAACAACTCAAATAAATCAAATAATTTATATAAATTCAATAAATCAACTAATTCAATTATATCAAATAAATCACATAAATTAGTTAATTCAATTAGGTCTAAAATCACATAATTAATCAATTAATTTAATTAATAAATAATTACTAAAAATTGGGGTGTTACAACCCTCCCCCACTTAAAAGATTTTCGCCCTCGAAAATTACCTCAAACGAATAACTCGGGGTAAGACTCACGCATCTGACTCTCAAGCTCCCAAGTCACGTTTCCACCAGCTGGTCCTCCCCAAGCGACCTTCACCAAAGCAATCTCTTTACTTTGAAGTTGCTTCAACTCCCGATCCTCTATCCGCATAGGTGATGTCTCCACAGTCAGATTATCTCTTACCTGCACATCATCTACTTGGACTACATGAGACGGATCCGCAATGTATTTCCTCAACTGAGATACATGGAACACGTCATGGAGATTAGCAAGCGACGGCGGCAAAGCGACACGATAGGCTACCTCTCCTATCCTCTGCAAAATCTGATAAGGACCAATAAAACGCGGCGTCAACTTACGTGACTTCAACGCTCTACCAATACCAGTTATCGGAGTAACTCGAAGAAACACATGATCTCCCTCTCGAAATTCAAGTGCTTTCCTCCTCTTGTCATGATAACTCTTTTGACGACTCTGAGAAATCTTCATCTTCTCTTGAATCATCTTAATCTTATCGGTAGTCTGTTGGACTATCTCGGGTCCAACCACGACACTCTCTCCCGACTCATACCAACACAATGGCGTCCTACACCGCCTACCATACAATGCCTCAAATGGTGCCATTTCGATACTCGAATGAAAACTGTTGTTGTAAGTAAACTCAATCAAAGGTAAGTAGATATCCCAAGCTCCTCCTTTTTCCAACACACAAGCTCTCAAAATATCCTCAAGTGACTGAATCGTCCTCTCAGTCTGTCCATCTGTCTACGGATGATAAGCAGAACTCAAACGTAACTTCGTACCCAAATAACTTTGCAAACTTTCCCAAAATCTCGAAGTAAACCTTGGATCTCTATCTGACACAATGCTAGAAGGAATACCATGCAAACTAACAATCCTCTCAATGTACAGCTTCGCTAACTTCTCCAACGGTAATCCATTCGCATTGGAATAAAGTGAGCAGATTTTGTCAATATATCCACAATAACCCAAATAGCCTCATAATTACTCGGTGCTCTAGGTAGACCAGACACAAAATCCATCGATATGCTATCCCATTTCCACTCAGGAATAGATAATGGTTGCATCAAACCTGACGGTTTCTGATGCTCAATCTTCGACTTCTGACAAGTCAAACAAGAATACACAAACTCGGCAATGTCTTTCTTCATACAAGGCCACCAAAATACTTTCCTCAAATCTTGATACATCTTAGTAGCACCGGGATGAATACTCAATCCACTACGATGCCCTTCCTCAAGAATACTCTTCTTCAGCTCAACAATATCCAGAACACAAACTCTATCACGACATCTCATAATACCATTCTCATCAATCCGAAAATCACCACCTTGACCTTGATTGATCAAAGTCAAACGATCAACTAAACTCAAATCAGATTTTTTACCTTCTCTTATCTCGTCAAGAATGCCACTAGTAAGTTTCAACATGCCCAACTTAACACCATGAGATGTCTCTTCACAAACCAAACTCATATCTCGAAATTGTTCAATCATTTCCAACTCTTTTATCATCATCATCGACATATGCAAAGATTTCCTACTCAATGCATCGGCTACCACGTTTGCTTTACCCGGATGGTAATTCAAACTAAAATCATAATCCTTAAGAAGTTCCAACCATCTCCTCTGCCTTGCATTCAATTCTTTCTGATCAAAGAGATACTTCAAACTCTTATGATCACTAAATACCTCAAATCTCGAACCAAACAAATAATGCCTCCAAAGCTTCAACACAAATACAACAGCGGCCAACTCTAAGTCATGCGTTGGATAATTCCTCTCATGCACTTTAAGTTGCCTTGAAGCATAAGCTACAACTTGCTGATGTTGCATCAACACACCTCCCAAACCCATCAAAGAAGCATCACAATACACAACAAATGGTTCTTCTAAATTCGGCAAAATCAAAACAGGAGATGTCGTTAATCTTCTCTTAAGTTCTTGAAAACTTTCTTCACACTCTGCATCCCAAAAAAAAGCTTGGCCTTTCCTAGTCAACTGTGTCAACGGCAAAGATAACTTGGCAAATCCTTCAATGAATTTCCGATAATAACCTGCCAACCCAAGAAAACTTCTAATCTCAAAAACTGATTTCGGAGCTTCCCATTGTGATACAGCTTCTACCTTCGATGGATCAACTGCAATACCTATACTCGAAATCACATGGCCAAGGAAACTCACCTCCTTCAACCAAAACTCGCACTTAGAAAGTTTAGCATACAACTGCTTCTCTTTCAACACAGACAACACAATTCTCAGATGCTCAGCATGATCCTCTTCACTCTTCGAGTATATCAAAATATCATCAATGAACACAACCACAAACTTGTCCAAATAAGGATGGAAGATCTTGTTCATGTACTCCATAAATACACCTGGTGCATTAGTCACACCAAATGGCATTACAGAATACTCATAATGCCCATGCCTTGTTCTAAAAGCAGTCTTTTGAATATCTTCAGCCTTCACACGAATCTGATGATACCCAGATCTCAAATCTATCTTACTGAACACACTTGCACCAACCAACTGATCCATCAAATGATCGATCCTTGGAAGTGGATACTTATTCTTGATAGTCACCTTGTTCAATTGTCTATAATCCACACAAAGCCTCATAGTACCTTCTTTCTTCTTAACCAACAAAACTGGTGCACCCCATGGTGACACACTCGGACGAATAAACCTTTTCTCAAGAAGATCTTCAAGTTGACTCTTCAACTCTTTCAATTCTGATGCAGACATACGATATGGAGCCATCGATACTGGACTAGTTCCAGGAACTAAGTCGATCGAAAACTCCACTTCACGTTCTGGAGGTAAATCACTTATCTCATCCGGAAACACTTCTGGAAAATCACAAACAATTGGCAAAGCACCAACTGATCCACTTTCACCAATACTCAAAGTTGCCATCAACATAAACACCTTGGCACCATCTTGCACCGACTCATTCACTTGCTTAGCAGACATAAACAAGTCTCCTTCATTCTCAGGTTCAAGAAAAATAACTGTTTTATCAAAACAGTTAATATAAACATGGTTGAATTCCAACCAATTCATCCCAAGAATAACATCAAGTTGATCTAAGTGAAGACACACTAAATCAACTCCAAAGTCTTTACCAAAAATACTCAACGGACAATTCAAACACACATATGGGGTAGTTACTGAACCCATAGCAGGAGTATCAATAACCATACCTCCACTCATAACAGACAACTCGAGATTTAATCTCTTAACACAATCCAAAGAAATAAAAGAATGTGTAGCTCCAGTGTCAATTATAGCAACCAAAGGTATACCATTAATGAAGCACGTACCTCGAATCAACCGATCCTCACTAGTAGTCTCAGATCCTGATAGAGCAAATACTTTCCCTTTTGCTTTAGCCTTCTTTGGTTTGTCACACTTGGTACTAATGTGCCCTTGCTCACCACAATTGTAGCAAGTCACATTCGCACCGCTTCTGCACTCCAAAGCCTTGTGGCCTGGCTTGCCACACTTGAAACACTTTTGCTCGACACTTGTGCACTCAAGAGCACGATGTCCTTCAACACCACATCTAAAACACTTCACTGGAGTAGGAGCTCCTCCCCCACTCGGCTTCCTTCCATTACCAGCTTTCTATTTCCCTTTATCAGCAGGAGTCACATACGGCTTCCCTCTGAATTGACCTTTTCCCCTCTTATCATTTAAACTCTTGTAGTGACTAGACCGAGCTCTGCTATCTTCATCATAGATTCTACTTTTGTTCACCAACTCAGAAAATCGCCTAATCTCCTGATAACCAATAGCTTGTTTGATTTCAGGCCTCAAACCATTCACACACTTAAGACACTTGGATCTCTCAACATTAGTAGTGTTGTAATGAGGACAAAACTTAATTAACTCCTCAAATCTTGCTGCATACTCCGCCACAGTTGAGTTACCCTGCTTCAGCTCAAGGAATTCAATTTCCTTCTTCCCACGCACATCTTCTGGAAAATACTTCTCCAGAAACGCCTCTCTGAAAACATCCCAAGTAACCTCAACCTCATCTTCTTCAAACCTTTGACGAGTGTTACCCCACCAGTCCTCAGTTTCCTCTTCAAGCATATGAGTGCCAAACTGCACCCTCTGCGCATCTGAACAATTCATGACTCGAAATATCTTCTCAATTGCTTTCAGCCATACTTGTGCTTTGTCAGGGTCATGCGTTCCCTTGAAGATTGGTGGATTGTTCCTCTGAAACTTCCCCAAGGCACGAAACTTATCATCATTGTTGTTTCCAGCATTCACATTGACTTGCAGATTCTTCCCAATTGCTCCAGCCAACATCGCCAAAGCTTCCGCAATCGCTTCATCATTCCTGCCTGCAACCATTGTTCTAGATTCCAACAACAAATCTTTGTTAGAACAAACAATATCGATAGTGCTACACACACATATCAAATACAAAAGGGACTAAACACACTAACAACTTTGTCAACTAACCAACCAGGCTCTGATACCACTAATGTAACACCCTTCTAACCCCGCAGAATAAATATAAATAGATCAGAGTAATTATCATGCATTTCACAAAAGGGTGTCACATAACTTTTCAAAACATCACACAACACCTGTCATGCTCAATAATATAAAAATAACTTCTTGTTTTTCATACACCTTCACATTAACATGTAGCAGCGGATTTGCTTTAATCATGATGGACATAATAGAAGTCTCATGCTCATCTCATTTTTTTATACTTAGGCTTAAAAGCCAATTCTTCATATAATTCAAAATAACAACAACAGAATAAAGTAGAGTACATAAAATATCCCTCTAAATATTGTGAGGGCAAGTTGTCTCACAATACAGGCCTCCGAGTTTTCGATGATGACAAAACACAACCTTGGACAAATTAGAAGCATCATGCAATACTTCATCATGCTATACCTCTTTTTCATTGTTAAATCATTATACCTTAATATGTGTCTTAACTGAATGTGGCAGGATGCACAAAATGGAAAAAGCTGTTATTTTTGCAGGTTTCTAAGCAGTGAGTCGACCATACAGTCGGCGCATGAAGCCTGGCATTTCTCACGGCTCAGCGCATGGAAGCTATGCGTCGACCGTACAGTCGGTGCATGAGTGTTTTGATTTTCCACGGATCAGCGCATGAAGACATGCGTCGACCGTGCCACTCAGCGCATGGAGCTGAGGATTCCCCACGGGTCAGCGCACGCCGACCCTATGGTCGACCGTTCGCGCGCTGTGCTGTTTTTCTTGCTATGTTTAAAATTCTATTCAGTTGACTGTTTTTGTTATTACTATAAATAGAGTTTTGCTAAATTTTAACAACTAACAATTGAAATCTTGAGTAAATTGTCAGGGCAAGAAACGTGAAATAGGTGCAACATATTTCTTCATCTTCATCCCTCACACAACACACAAATCCACAAATATACACAATCATTTTTGCTGTGATTAGTGTCTTGTTCAAGGGTGATAAGGTTCGAACGCGTTGATTGAAGATCCGGTTCGAGTGGAAATTGGGGCAAGTGTTTCTTGCAGAAAACCTTGAGGGTTTTACCCATCAAGACTAGAAGGTTTTGAGGGCTTTTGCTACGGAATAGTTCGTTCAACATTCAAGCAGGTGCGAAGGTAATTGATCAACGGAAGGTTCATCAGTTTAGTAGCGAGGGCGTTGAAGTGTTGAAGACTTTCCGGGTTTGATTTGTTGGTGTCTAAGATCAGCCGAGCCGAAGGTTTGAACAACGGAAGGTTTTTCATTAAGGTGGCTGGAATCGGAGGTCATTCACAACAAATTGAAGGGCTTGATTCATCTTGAATCAAGGTGCAAGAAGTGATAGCGAGCATCAACAACATTTGAGATTGTTTGTATCATTGTCTATCAACTCTTGTGTAAACTGTTCATTCCAACAGGTGATATATATTCAATATATCTCAATTCTAATTTTAGAATTGAGGGCAGACGTACCCCGAAGCGAGGACGACGGGGGAACTGCCTCATCAAATCGTGTGTTCTTTAGTTTCTGTCATTTTCAATTCAGCTTATAAAATAAGTGATTCTAGCTTAAGTGATTATTGTCAAACTGTGATACAAATTGAGTAAGGTGTTGAAACTCTGTTTTTAACTACTAAGTACAATAAAAATATTGTACTAGGGCACTTCCAATCCCTTACTCAACATAAATATCCTTTGAGATATTTGAGCACACAAACTGTTCGACAAAAGTCCTGAACTAAAATTATCTTATTTTGCTTCTAGTTTTTGTGTGTCTAGTTAATCATTGGAACTAGGTAACCTTGCAAATTGAAGTAAACAATTGATAAGCATAGTTTGTGTTGTGATTTTATTTTTCCGAATTGTCATAAATCCATAGGCTTACGTATATCCAGTTTTCCAATAACCGTTCGTTTTTAGACTATAATTTTCCTCGGCCGCTTCCGCACTTAAAACATTTTCAAAACCAATTTTAAATTGGTAGCGCCGACTCAAATTTTAATTGGGCATCTATTCAACCCCCCCTTCTAGATCCGTGCCATAGTCTAACAAATATGAAATCAAAATATTCCCCGGTGTTACATAATCAGAGCATGACTCGTGTAACGCCCCGATTCTGAATTCCCATTAATTGTTGAGTCTTTTAATTTATTTAATTGATGTTTGTTTTAAATTGAGAAATTATATATTACTATGTGGTGTTTGCTTATTTTATCTATTTTTACCGATTCGGAGAGTTTTCGGGGGAATTAGAGTAAAAAGGGCATTTTAGACATTTAGCAATTTAGTGTGAGAATTGATTGGTAAGTGTTGGAAAGAATTTGAGAGGAAAGAAATAGAGATAGAAATAGAATAAGAGAGGAAAAAGAAATAAAGATAGTAACATAAGAAGAAAAACAAGAGAAAGAAAAGAGGAGAAGGGAAAGAGAAGAGAAAGTAGAGAGGAAAACCTAGAATCATCAAGGGATCATCACCAAAGCTTGCAATCGATCGGTAAGGGTGTGAAACTCCATCATCTCTTTAATGTATATGATTGTATGTGTATGTGTTTGGATTTTGTAGAGTTTCTACTCTTTTTCCCACTTAGGTTAGAAGTTGGTTTTGTGAGTAGAATGAGGTTTTAATCGGTTAGAACTCGGATTAGATGATGTAGTTTAGTCGGGTGATGGTAGGGTTGTGCCACTGAGACTGGTTTGGATTTAATCGGTTGGTTGTGTGGAGTTTAGGCTTTGGAACAGCCATGGAGGTTCTGTCTTCGCAGGCTCGCCAGGCGAATGGCAGCGAAGCTTCGCCAGGCGAAGCCCAGCGAGCTGCAGCGAAGCAAGTCAGAAGCAACACCCTGTCTTCGCTGACAAGTTCGCCAGGCGAAGTGAGTTGGCGAAGGTTCGCCAGGCGAGTGTGTAGCGAGCCTCAGCGAGTAATTCCAGAATTACTCCCAGTGGACTTCGCTGGGAAGTTCGCCAGGCGAAGGCCAGCGAGCATTCGCTGCGTGGCTTCGCCAGGCGAAGGTTGGCGAACCTGACAGTGTTATTTGTTTTGCTGTTTATTCATAGCATGATTTTTTGGCCGATTCAATTATGATTAATGCCTATATGAATGATTGATGTGTGAACTGTTTCGACATGTCGTGCTGTGGGTGGCCGAAAGGCGTGAATCCTAGATTGTAGAGCCAATGGTGAATCTTGAACGTTTGATAATCTTGTGTATTTGCTTGAATTGAATAGAAACGCATTGATAGGCTGATATGTGTGTAAACCATGTGTGAAATGGTGCATAATGTGAATGCATGATAGATATATGCGATGTATGTGATAAATGCAATGAGTATGTTTGTGAACATAGTATGCATTCTGTGTTGATCGATCCCTCGGAGGATTAGCATTGTGTAGCATCTTAGTATGCATTTTTGTGTTGAATGATCCCTCGGAGGATTTGCAGAACCTCGTATGATACGATGGTTACATTAGATTCCTTGGAGAATCGGTTGCATTGTGTGATTCCTTGGAGAATCGGTTGCATTGTGTGATTCCTCGGAGAATCGGTCATAACATGTAATCCCTTGGAGGATTGACTAGAGTATTTGATTCCGTGGAGAATCTGCAGAGTATTTGATTCCGTGGAGAATCTGCTGAATATTCGATTCCGTGGAGAATCTGATGAATATTTGATTCCGTGGAGAATCTGCTGAATACTTGATTCCGTGGAGAATCTGCTGAATACTCGATTCCTTAGAGAATCTGTTGTAATGAGTCGGTACCGCATTTGCATCTGCATAGAGTCATGTGTCGGTCTCTATGAGTTGCATGAGTCATCTGTGCATGATGCATTAGTTGTATGAATGTAACTGTGTATGTTATATATGATTGTTTGGAGGAACATATAGTGAATGTTCATGAGCATGTGTAGAGGCATGATTAATTGTATATGCTTAATGTGGTGAGAACATAATTTGAGTATAACTTGTACAAATATGAGTATATGTATATATACAATTTTATGCATTAATTGTTATGATATTGTTTCTCACCCTTATGCTGTTTTATAATGCTCTATGAGGCATTGCAGAGTAGGAAGCTGGAGGTTCTTTTTGTGAAGTGATGTCTTCATTCTTTTGGTCAATGGCTCTGATATGTAACATCTGGGTAGTTAGGAAGCCTTTGACTCTTTTGGAGTTACATTTGTTTTGATTCCTTGTGATACATCTGTGTATGTATCCGCTGTGGATATGGTTGTAAAGCATGAATTGATTGAATGGTTGTATATACTTTTATGAATGTGATCGATTCAATATTTGGATGTTTCCGCTTTTATTCTAAATATTGAGATGTGGGTTACCCATTGTTGCATATCTATTTTGAGCAGGTATCGTATGTGTTTAATTTCGTGATAATGTGATGCGCCTCTTATATACCATGTTTTAATTAAAGTTTAATTAAACTCTGATGAAATAAATTTTCTAAGTGCCTAATTGATTTATTTGATTAATTTGGGGGTATAGAAAGGGGGTGTTACATTAAGTGGTATCAGAGCCAGTGTTGAGTCAGTCGTGTCTGTCTTGTTGTTGTGTTGGTTGAACGGTTGTTTAACCTTGTTGTTATTTTTGGGAATCCTCAGAATATGGCAGGTCGTAATGACAATGCTATGGCAGCGGCGTTAGAGGCTATGGCCAGAGCTGTGCAGGGTGCACCCAACGTGAATGCGAATGATGAGTTCAGGAAGAACCAACCACCGGTGTTCAAAGGGAGATTTGATCCGGATGGTGCTCAGATATGGTTAAAGGAAATTGAGAGGATCTTTAGGGTGATGGATTATGCTGAAGGGAACAAGGTGAGACTAGGGACTCACATGCTGAGAGAAGAGGCTGATGACTGGTAGCGTGAGGCAAGTTCTTGAGGTCGACGATGAGGAGATTACGTGGGATTTATTTCGTACTGAGTTTCTAAGGAAGTATTATCCCGAAAGTGTTAAAGGGAAGAGAGAAATGGAATTTCTGGAGTTGAAACAAGGTAATATGTCGGTGGTGGACTACACCGCTAAGTTTACTGAGTTAGTGAAGTTTCACCCTCACTATGATGCGGTTACGGCGGAATTTTCCAAATGTATCAAGTATGAGAATGGCTTGCGTCCTGAGATAAAGCAAGCGGTGGGTTATCAAAGAATACGAAGATTTTCGGATTTGACCGAGTGCTGTAGGATTTATGAAGAAGACAGTAGAGCTTGTTCTACTCATTATAAGGGTTTGAGCGAGAGGAGAGGGAAGCAGCAAGTACAAAGCGGACCTTATGTGACGCCTGCTGATAAGGGCAAACATAGGGGAAACTTTGATAGGAGACCCGGAGGAGGTTCCGGTGCGATCAAATGTTTTAAGTGTGGCGTGATGGGCCACAAGTCTTATGATTGTGGAAAGTTCAAGGCGAAGTGTTCCAACTGTGGGCTCCTTGGACATGATGCAGCAGAGTGTAGAAAGAATGCTGTGAAGTGTTTTAATTGTGGCGAGGTGGGTCACATTAGCCCGAATTGTACCAAACTGAAGCAAGCTCCGGCGGGCGGAAAAGTATTCGCATTAGCAGGTTCAGACGCTACTAATGCGGCGGATCGTTTGATTAAAGGTACATGCTTTATTAATGATATGCCTTTAGTTGCTATTATTGATACTGGAGCGACTCACTCGTTCATTTCTCTTGCGTGTGCTAAGCGGTTGGATTTGTGTATGGTTTCTTTGAGTAGTGGTATGGTTATTGGAACTCCCGCTTCGGGGTCGGTAACTACTTCTTTGGTGTGTGCAAGTTGTCCTTTGACCATGTATGGTAAGGACTTCGTTATGGATTTAGTGTGTTTGCCTTTGGAAGGTTTGGACGTAATCTTGGGTATGAACTGGTTGCAATTTAATAGAGTTCATCTGGATTGCTATCACAAGTTAGTAAGGTTTCCTTCTTTGGAAGATGGTGAAAACGAGAGTTTTCTTTCCACTAAAGAGTTGAAGAAACTTTTAGCGGACGAAGCTCAGTTGTTTGGTTTGTTTGCATCGTTGTCGGTGGAGAGCAAAGTTGAGCTCGACGTGTTTCTTGTGGTTTGTGAATTTCCTGAAGTGTTTCCGGAAGATGTTGCGGATGTGCCGCCAAAGAGAGAGGTTGAATTTTCTATTGATCTAGTTCCGGGTACTAGACCGATTTCGATGGCCCCGTATCGGATGTCGGCATCGGAGTTGGTGGAATTGAAGAAGCAGTTGAATGATTTGTTGGATAAGAGATTTGTAAGACCAAGTGTTTCTCCTTGGGGTGCGCCGGTATTGTTGGTAAAGAAGAAGGATGGTAGTATGCGATTGTGTATTGATTATCGGCAATTGAATAAGGTGACAATTAAGAACAAGTATCCGCTTCCAAGAATTAATGATTTGATGGATCAATTAGTTGGAGCCCGTGTTTTTAGTAAGATTGATTTGAGATCCGGTTATCACCAGATTCGGGTTAAGGAAGAAGATATTTCGAAGACGGCTTTTAGAACACGATATGGTCACTATGAGTATACGGTGATGCCATTCGGAGTTTCTAATGCGCCGGGTGTTTTCATGGAATATATGAACCGTATCTTCCACGAGCAGTTGGATCGTTTAGTGGTAGTGTTTATCGATGACATTCTGATTTATTCTAAGTCTCGAGAGGAACACGAAGAACATTTAAGGATTGTGTTGCGGATTTTGAAAGAGAAGAAGTTGTACGCAAAGTTGTCTAAGTGTGAGTTTTGGTTATCGAAGGTGAGTTTTCTTGGACATATTATTTCCGGCAATGGTATTAGTGTGGATCCATCCAAGATCGATGCGGTAATGCAATGGGAGACTCCAAGATCAGTTACGGAAATTCAAAGCTTTTTGGGCTTGGCCGGTTACTACCGGAGGTTTATCGAAGGATTTTCAAAGTTAGCACTTCCGTTAACGCAGTTGACTTGTAAAGGAAGGGCTTTTATTTGGGATGTTAATTGTGAAGAGAGTTTCATGGAATTAAAGAGAAGGTTAACGACAGCGCCAGTTATGATTTTGCCGAATCCTACGGAACCTTTTGTGGTTTATTGCGATGCTTCTTTGTCAGGATTGGGTGGTGTATTGATGCAAGATGGGAAGGTCGTGGCGTATGCTTCTAGACAGTTGAGAGTACATGAAAAGAATTATCCTACTCATGATTTGGAGTTAGCGGCCGTAGTGTTCGTTTTGAAAATTGGAGGCACTATCTTTATGGTGCAAGATTTGAAGTTTTTAGTGATCACAAGAGTTTGAAGTATTTGTTTGATCAAAAAGAATTGAATATGAGGCAAAGGAGATGGCTAGAACTTTTGAAGGACTATGATTTTGGTTTAAATTATCATCCGGGTAAGGCGAATGTGGTAGCCGATGCCTTAAGTCGGAAGTCGTTGCACGTGTCTACTTTGATGGTTAGAGAGTGGGAACTCTTGGAGAACTTTAAAGATTTGAGTTTGGTTTGTGAGTTAACACCGAGTAGTGTGAAGCTGGGTATGTTGCATGTCACGAATGATTTCCTTGCTACGGTGTGTGAAAAGCAAAAGTTGGATTTGAAATTTGTGGATTTGATGACGAATGGAAATGAAGATTTCAAAGTTGATGAATTAGGAGTTTTGAGGTTTCGAGGTCGTATTTGTATTCCCGATGATGCGGATTTGAAAAAGATGATATTGGAAGAGGGACATCGGAGTAACTTGAGTATTCATCCGGGAGCGAATAAGATGTATCAGGATTTGAAGAAGATCTTTTGGTGGTCTGGATTGAAAAGCGATGTTGCTCGTTTTGTGTACTCGTGTTTGACTTGCCAGAAGTCTAAGGTAGAGCATCAGAAGCCTAGTGGATTGATGCAACCGTTGGATATTCCGGAATGAAAATGGGATAGTATATCGATGGATTTTGTTACGGGATTGCCGAATACGCAAGGAGGACATAATGCTATTTGGGTGATTGTTGATAGGCTTACTAAATCGGCTCACTTTATTCCGATTGATATTACTTATTCTTTGGAAAGGTTGGCCGAGATTTATGTTGGCACTATTGTGAAGCTTCATGGAGTTCCTAAGAGTATTGTGTCGGATAGAGATCCTAGATTTACTTCAAGATTTTGGGAGAGTTTGCAAGGTGCCTTGGGTTCTAAGTTGAGATTGAGTTCGGCATATCATCCGCAAACAGATGGTCAAACCGAGAGGACGATTCAATCGTTAGAAGATTTGTTGCGTGCTTGTGTGCTTGAACAAGGTGGTGCGTGGGACGGTTATTTAGCGTTGATTGAGTTCACCTATAATAACAGTTTCCATTCGAGTATTGGTATGGCGCCATTTGAGGCTTTATATGGTCGGAAATGTCGAACACCTCTGTGTTGGCATGAGACAGGTGAAAAGTCGGTAGTTGGTCCGGAAATGGTACAGCAAACGACGGAAAAGGTGAAATTTATTCGAGAAAAGATGAGAGCTTCTCAGAGTAGACAGAAAAGTTATCATGATAAAAGGAGAAAGGATCTCGAGTTTCAAGAGGGCGACCATGTGTTTTTGAGAGTTACACCGGTTACGGGTGTGGGTCGTGCTTTGAAGTCGAGAAAGTTGACTTCTCGTTTTATTGGTCAGTATCAGATTGTCGCACGAGTTGGTGCTGTGGCTTATCGTGTGGCGTTACCTCCGAACCTTTCGAATTTGCATGATGTATTCCATGTCTCGCAACTTCGGAAGTATGTTCCGGATCCGTCACATGTTATCCCAATGGATGAAGTTGAAGTAAGAGATAACCTTACAGTTGAAGTTTTACCGGTTAGTATTTTGGACCGTGAAGTTAAGAAAGTAAGAGGCAAGGATATTGCGCTTGTGAAAGTGTCCTGGGGAGGTGCCACAGAAGGAAACATGACTTGGGAGTTGGAGAGCAAGATGCGAGAATCGCATCCAGAGTTGTTTGAATCAGGTGATATTTTCGAGGACGAAAATTTCTAAAGTGGGAGAGAGTTGTAACGCCCCGATTCTGAATTCCCATTAATTGTTGAGTCTTTTAATTTATTTAATTGATGTTTGTTTTAAATTGAGAAATTATATATTACTATGTGGTGTTTGCTTATTTTTATCTATTTTTACCGATTCGGAGAGTTTTCGGGGGAATTAGAGTAAAAAGGGCATTTTAGACATTTAGCAATTTAGTGTGAGAATTGATTGGTAAGTGTTGGAAAGAATTTGAGAGGAAAGAAATAGAGATAGAAATAGAATAAGAGAGGAAAAAGAAAGAAAGATAGTAACATAAGAAGAAAAACAAGAGAAAGAAAAGAGGAGAAGAGAAAGAGAAAAGAAAGTAGAGAGGAAAACCTAGAATCATCAAGGGATCATCACCAAAGCTTGCAATCGATCGGTAAGGGTGTGAAACTCCATCATCTCTTTAATGTATATGATTGTATGTGTATGTGTTTGGATTTTGTAGAGTTTCTACTCTTTTTCCCACTTAGGTTAGAAGTTGGTTTTGTGAGTAGAATGAGGTTTTAATCGGTTAGAACTCGGATTAGACGATGTAGTTTAGTCGGGTGATGGTAGGGTTGTGCCACTGAGACTGGTTTGGATTTAATCGGTTGGTTGTGTGGAGTTTGGGCTTTGGAACAGCCATGGAGGTTCTGTCTTCGCAGGCTCGCCAGGCGAATGGCAGCGAAGCTTCGCCAGGCGAAGCCCAGCGAGCTGCAGCGAAGCAAGTCAGAAGCAACACCCTGTCTTCGCTGGCAAGTTCGCCAGGCAAAGTGAGTTTGCGAAGGTTCGCCAGGCGAGTGTGTAGCGAGCCTCAGCGAGTAATTCCAGAATTACTCCCAGTGGACTTTGCTGGGAAGTTCGCCAGGCGAAGGCCAGCGAGCATTCGCTGCGTGGCTTCGCCAAGCGAAGGTTGGCGAACCTGACAGTGTTATTTGTTTTGCTGTTTATTCATAGCATGATTTTTTTGCCAATTCAATTATGATTAATGCCTATATGAATGATTGATGTGTGAACTGTTTCGACATGTCGTGTTGTGGGTGGCCGAAAGGCGTGAATCCTAGATTGTAGAGCCAATGGTGAATCTTGAACGTTTGATAATCTTGTGTATTTGCTTGAATTGAATAGGAACGCATTGATAGGCTGATATGTGTGTAAACCATGTGTGAAATGGTGCATAATGTGAATGCATGATAGATATATGCGATGTATATGATAAATGCAATGAGTATGTTTGTGAACATAGTATGCATTCTGTGTTGATCGATCCCTCGGAGGATTAGCATTGTGTAGCATCTTAGTATGCATTTTTGTGTTGAATGATCCCTCGGAGGATTTGCAGAACCTCGTATGATACGATGGTTACATTAGATTCCTTGGAGAATCGGTTGCATTGTGTGATTCCTTGGAGAATCGGTTGCATTGTGTGATTCCTCGAAGAATCGGTCATAACATGTAATCCCTTGGAGGATTGACTAGAGTATTTGATTCCGTGGAGAATCTGTAGAGTATTTGATTCCGTGGAGAATCTGCTGAATATTCGATTCCGTGGAGAATCTGATGAATATTTGATTCCGTGGAGAATCTGCTGAATACTTGATTCCGTGGAGAATCTGTTGAATACTCGATTCCTTAGAGAATCTGTTGTAATGAGTCGGTACCGCATTTGCATCTGCATAGAGTCGTGTGTCGGTCTCTATGAGTTGCATGAGTCATCTGTGCATGATGCATTAGTTGTATGAATGTAACTGTGTATGTTATATATGATTGTTTGGAGGAACATATAGTGAATGTTCATGACCATGTGTAGAGGCATGATTAATTGTATATGCTTAATGTGGTGAGAACATAATTTGAGTATAACTTGTACAAATATGAGTATATGTATATATACAATTTTATGCATTAATTGTTATGATATTGTTTCTCACCCTTATGATGTTTTATAATACTCTATGAGGCATTGCAGAGTAGGAAGTTGGAGGTTCTTTTTGTGAAGCGATGTCTTCATTCTTTTGGTCAATGGCTCTGATATGTAACATCTGGGTAGTTAGGAAGCCTTTGACTCTTTTGGAGTTACATTTGTTTTGATTCCTTGTGATACATCTGTGTATGTATCCGCTGTGGATATGGTTGTAAAGCATGAATTGATTGAATGGTTGTATATACTTTTATGAATGTGATCGATTCAATATTTGGATGTTTCCGCTTTTATTCTAAATATTGAGATGTGGGTTACCCATTGTTGCATATCTATTTTGAGCAGGTATCGTATGTGTTTAATTTCGTGATAATGTGATGCGCCTCTTATATACCATGTTTTAATTAAAGTTTAATTAAACTCTGATGAAATAAATTTTCTAAGTGCCTAATTGATTTATTTGATTAATTTGGGGGTATAGAAAGGGGGTGTTACAACTCGACCCAAAATAAATAAAGACACAACTCAAGCTACTCCAACGGCTACCTCGTGCTAGAAGCAACTCTACTCCTCAGTACCTGAGCGATGTCGTATAAAACATCATTCCAACATAAGGGTGAGAATTCACATAATTATTGAAATTATAAGATAACATATAATTTAAGGCATACAAACATAATCACTATTATTCTCACACTTCAAAGTTTCATCAAAAAAAAGTATTACTCAAGTAACCATATCATTCACAAAGATATACACACAATCCACAATTTCACCAATTCAACAATTCACATAGTTACACATAATCTCATATCACAAACATATGCACAATGAGACTCAATGCAAAACTCAATGAAACTCATGTCATGTGGTACCAACACTTGTTATTATTTTTCGGTTTTTACATTTAAGCCGGGTTCGTTCCCTAGACAAATAACACACAAAAAGCTCGTTCCCTAAGCTTTCAAACCCCACTCTAGGTTTAGGACAAGTCACTAGCTCCCACGGAACTAACAAGCATTGTCTCTTGACACAAATGATGTATATGCAAATTCAACAATCATATGCAATTAAGACCATACTCAAATCTTAATATTCATGCATATCTTTGATAATTCATCACACTTGAATTACCACACATTTGCACATACACAAGCATCACTACAATCCAACCTCAATTCACAAAACACACATCACTAATTAAATATAGAATAATTAATTCATCATCAATAATTAAAAACTCGATATTTAATAAATAATTCAATATTTTGACAAACAATCAACATTTTAAATAAATAATCAATATTTAATAAATAATTAAAATTTAATAAAATTCCAATATTGGATAAACATTCCATATTTAATATAGTTCTAATATTAAATAAATATTTATTATTTTAAATGAATATTTAATATTTAATTAAATACTTAGTATTTAATTTAACATTTCAATGCCTAACACTATTCTGCTATCGAAGGAAAGAATTATTTATTTCATTTCCATTCATTTCTTGAAATCGCTACAGTATAATATACATAAAAAAAAGTATTACTATATTAATTAATATTATAAAAGTATCTTCATCATGTTTTTTTTCTTTTTAAATACCATTGGGTGTCTTAAGAAAAGTCCAACAAGAATGGCTACCTCTCGTTACTAATATTTTTTTCAACAGCAGCAACATATTTAATAGGATGCTTCTTAATCTTATTTTGTGCTACAGGGCTTGAGGTCTATTTAATACCGCTACAGATTTGCTACAATATCTATAATATATGTAACTTAGCTATAGCAACAAAACAAGGCAATGAAGAGAAAGAGTCATAATTCAATATTTTAAATAAATAATCAATATTTAATTAAATATTCAGTATTTAATAAATATTTAGTATTTTAATAAATAATTTATTTTCAATTTATAACAATACATACCTATATTTATATGCTACAGGATAATAGGATAAGGGATACTACAATTCATTTCCTGCTAGAATTGCTGCGCTACAGGGCAAGTAGTAACAAGAAACTACATTGTCTATTAATTTAAGCATTCGCTGCAGCAGTAAAAAGGGTCGGATTCTCACATAATAACACTCATTATTGATTTTGCTACCTGATTATAATGAAAATAAAGGTCACATGATTCCATCAGGATTGGTTTAGTTACAAGGCAGCATATTAGAAGGAAACATTTCAAGTTTCATTGCCTACTGTCAATTAATGCTTTGGAGTTCTATATATTATATCACTTTCAAGCACCATTAGAATAACACAACTTAAAAATTATCTCTAAAACCTAATAATTTCCAATCTCATAAAATTTTGGGGATTTATCCTAAACACTTTCTACTACTCATTTATACACTATCATATAACCCAATAATCATACAAAAACTCACCCTTACCTTAAATTTGTTGAACTTTTTCTCTTTCTCTTGAGTTTCCTCCTCTTCTTCTCCACTCCTCCCTTTGCCTCTTTTCTCCTTTCTATCTTTTCTTTCTTTCTATACTATTTTATCCCATTCTCTTATTTTATATAATTCTCACAATTTTAATTAACCTAGTAATTCCAATGGGCTTAATAACTTATGTCTATTCACACCCCCAAATAGGCCCAATCAATTAATCTAACAATTCTATATTATTCTACAAATTAGCATATATCATATAAGTTAAATAATAAAATTAAATCAATTATTTCGAATATGTCCAATAATTCAATTAATCCAAACAACTCAAATAAATCAAATAATTTATATAAATTTAATAAATCAACTCATTCAATTATATCAAATAAATCACATAAATTAGTTAATTCAATTAGGCCTAAAATCACATAATTAATCAATTAATTTAATTAATAAATAATTACTAAAAATTGGGGTGTTACACGTAGCATTTCCACCGTGTGGAGCATTACACCATCGTCAAAGCATATGCATACGAAACATGAGCTAGGGCGTTACCGTTCTTGTTTTGCAGGTGTTCCTCCGCATAATGGTTTGATCAAGATGATTCTTGAATTCCCCAGCGAAGTTATTTGTCCAAGATGATTCTTAAAATCCCCAGTGAAGTCGCCAGAGTTGGTTGCTCAAGTTGATGCTTAGAGTCCCCGGCAGAGTGTTTGCTCAGGATGATTCCTGAAATCTCCAACAGAGTTATTGGTTCAGGATGATTCTTGAAGTCCCCGACGGAGTTGTTTGTCCAAGATGATTCTTGAAGTCCTCAGCAGAGTTGATTCATCCAGAATGATTTCTGGATCCCCGAAGCAGAGTTATTTGATAGTTCTCCAGAATCCCCAGCGGAGATGTGTCATCCCCAGCAGGTTTTAAAAAGAGAAGTTGAAATTTCCTTGAAGACTTGATGCTTGAAGTCCGGCAGCGGTGCCAAAACCCCTGACTTACTGATGAAGTCCAGCTGCGATGTCGAAGCAGTTTACCTAGCTGACGCAGGGTGCCTGACGGCAAAAGAATGTATATCCTTAGTGGTTCCTGATTGATTAAGGATTCCATTTGAAGACTTACTGATGAAGTCCAGCTGCGATGTCGAAGCAGTTTGCCTAGCTGACGCAGAGTGCCTGACGGCAAAAGATTGTGTATCCTTATTGATCCGTGAATGATTAAGGATCCCATTTCAAGACTTACTGCTGAAGTCCAACCGCGATGTCGAAGCAGTTATCTCAGCTGACGCGGAGTGCCTAATGGCAATGGTTTAGGTATCCCTATTGGTTCATGATTAATTGAGAAGTCTGTTTCCGACTTTCTGATGAAGTCCGGCTGACGCCCGAGATGTTCTGTGAATGCCCGACGGCATAATTAACTTGATTGTTAAAAAGTTCCTAATAACCTGATGAGTCCCGAGGAATCCTTCTGTCGGAGTGCCGCAGAGTGCCTGACGGCAATATCAGCTATGTATCGTCGGTTACCGAGTGACCAGTGATCCCTTGATGACTTGAGGACCAAGATCTACAGCAAAATCAGATGATCATCCTGACGGAGATTTGAGATTAAACCCTTCACCAATTACCGTGTGACCAATTCCCCAGCAGAGTTGCCGTACAACTGTCATGCTCAGTTTTAAAGACGGTCCTACCAATCAGAGTATCGTTTGCCCGTACGGTTGGCAAATCACCAGTTACCGCATAATCGGCGATCCCTTGATGATTTGAGGATGCAATGATATCAGATGAATCAGAGAATCATCCTGACGGAGGTTCAGATCAGTATTTCTCCAGCTAGTTTCCGAAGATTTGTCCCCATCAGAGTACCGTGTACTTGTGCAGTTGGCAAATTTCTGGGTTTATTGGTATTCAACCGTCTTCTACCATGATTGTCTGAGAGCCGTTCGCTTCTCACCCAGTCAGGTCCAAGCCGTTTGAATAGGGGCAGCTGTTGCACCCCAAAATTTGCCCAACATTTCTTCACCTAGCTAGTGTTTCATTTCATTCACATTAGCATTATCATTTGAATTTCATTGACATGTATCCAGGAGATCAAGAGGTATGATTACCAATCAAGGGCTACACAAGACTTTGAAGCTAGATGGGAGGCTTATTCAGGTGTTCAAGGGTTGATATCCTTGTCAGAGAAGTTAAAAGATCCTCATAGAGAGTGATTGAAGCCAAGAGGGTGTGTCTCCTAACTTGAGAGTTGTGGGAAGTCATCAGATGATTCTGAAGCCATGAAGTTAGACTTGAGGTCTTGAGAGAGCTCATGAGAAGTTTTGAAGATCACTTTGAGGCCTAGACAAGTCATTGTGCAAGAATAAGAAGCCTCAGCCATGATTGATGCAGCTAGGGTTTGACTGGGTCAACCCTAAGTCAACTGAGGATTTGAAGAAGGTTGAGACTTAATTCAAGAGCCATGTGATCATGGATTGATACATTGAGATGTTATAAGGATGATTCCAAGGTTAACTCATCATGATTGAAGAGTTTGAGAAGTTTCAGGCTAGGGTTTCTAAGACTTGACAGTGTAAAATCCCCTAGTTTGACCCCTGTCTTCAAGGCAATTTAACTCAAGATATGATTGTCATCTCATCTTGACCCCAACATGATTGTTGTAGAGCATGATGTTAGCTTTAATTTGAGTACTAGAAGTCCTTGGTAGGGTTTATAGAACTCAAGTTATGAGTCAGACAAGTTACAAGTCATTTGAGGCATGTGAATTTGAAGCTTGAAAGTTACCCAACTTGCATGACACTTTTTCCCTAGAAGGATGATTCTTATGAACTTTTGGTCAACATGAATGTTGTTCCTTATTCTCTTATCTTTCCATATAGTACTAGAAGTCCTTGATAGGATTTGTAGAACTCAATTTATGGCTTTGACAAGTCAAGGGTATTTTGGGAAGTTATGGTTATAGGTCATTTTTGGTTATAGGTCATTTTCACCAACTTAGACACCTCAAATGAAATTTTGTTCAACTTGAAAGTTTCTCAAAATAGGGTTTTAACCTTGACCATGTATCAAGGAGACATTGAAATGGCTCAAGGAAGGACTTGGTTCAAGGAGTTGTGAAAAAGGAAGGATTAAAGGCATTTAATGACCAAAAATTGAAATAAATTGATTTGTGTCCAAACAAGGCAATGTTATAAGTCAAATTGATTGGAAAAATCATTTTATAAACAATGGTAATATTACATTCTTGGTTTGAGGTCAAATTCATGCCATTCCATTTTGTTGCTTCATGATGAAGTAACATATCAAATTCACACCCTTGGATTGCAAACAAGGAAATGATCATAACCAATCAATTCAATATCTCATGAGATGAAGATTCCAAGTGTTTTCATGCCAAAACAGAGCTGGATTTGTGACTGTGCATATGAGATTTTGGAAGAGAAATTGAAATTGAAAATCTCATTTGGGTGGTTACAGAAGTTTCTAGACATTTCCATTCACTTCTATATAACTAGTTGAGTGAGTTCAGAGCCTTTTTTGGAGAAGATTGAAGTGGAAACCAGAGCAAGGGGTCGATTTTGCAGAGCTGCAACTTACAATCGGATTCTGAGATTGAGGAAGATTCATAGCAAATCAAGGTGTGCAAAAGTTTCAGGAATGAATTTGGAGTGATTCTGGACAAGCTTGGAGGAAGAATCGAGCAGAAGCTGTACCTGTTCTTCATCTGAAACCAAGTTTGTACCAATCAAATTCTTGCATAAATTATGGAGAGATAGCTAGAAATCTTTAGGTGGTTAGGTTCATAGCATGATGTAGATGGATTCTAGCATAAGAAACTGAGGAATAGAGACACTTTAGGTTATGGATCGTTTTCTGTTGAGACGGATTTCTTGTGATTCTTGGAGAGATATTCATGTTTGTATAGTGGAGATTAATAACTGATAAGTGTAGTTTACATTGGTACCATTGGATTTGAAAATGATGAGGATCAAGAATTGGTCATGTTCTGAAACTTCTATCGTGTTTGGAGTTAGAGGTTGATTGAGGCAAGTTGGGGTTGAAATTCGTATTCAGTGAGAAAAACTGAGTGAGATGATGATTTGTTTTAGTGTTTTTGACGACCTGAGATGAGCACTCCACTGGAGAAGACGGTGGCGCTGCAGCTCAGGCCACCGTCTGAACTCCCTCCAAACCTCAGTTCAAATTGGGGACGAAAGACCATGGCCATTAGATTAGGGTTTGACCTTTGACTCAAGGCATGAATGGACGACCACGATTGCTTGAAAAGTCTGAAGACTTGGAATTGATACGCAACGCTGCGTTTCATTAATAGGTTTGGTTTGGGCTTAGTGTTAAAACTGATACCCACACCCCCGTTTTGGCCCATGTTTGGAATTGAACTAGAATGGATTGCTAATTGCCACGCAGGTTTTATGATTTTCATTTGTTTTCTTTTATTTTACTCATTTCATGTAGTTTAGGAATTAATTCATAGAAAATAGGAAAATTAGTCAATTAATCCCAGATTTTTTCCCTGATTCATGATTGAATCTAGAATTTTGTTGAATTAAAAGATTAGGAATTCATGCATTTTTTATTTTAATTACATTTTTTGTATTTTTATTTGATAATAATTCATGATAGTTGATACCTTGACTTGTAAATTTTTGTGTGATCATTTGATGATGATTTTTGGACTGATTTTTTGTTGGTAGCTAGTTTAGACATGTATGCTCCTCTAGTAATTTTCTCACATTTTTGTGAATAAGTTTAGGGCTGGCTTTTGTATTGAACTTTAGGTGCTCTAGTTTTAGGGTTTAACCTTAGTACCCCATAGTTTAGGATTTAATTCTAGGACTTATTGGATGATTTGATCTCTGGAATTAACATGATAGAGTCATGATTGACTTAGGTTCCAATAGTTGTTTTTGTAGGATTTTACAATTGGTTTTAGTATTTTAGTTAGGATTAACTTTAGTACTAGGTTTTAGGTGATCCTAACTTGCTAACTCAACTAGAATGACTTCATTAGTTCCCTTAGACTAGGGCTTTGATTCTCTTGCTCTTGGATGATGATGAAGACTTGTGTGGGCTGTTGTGGAATGCATGATGGAGCTTGGACTTGAAGTTTGCTCTTCCTTTGGTGTAGTTCTGTTTAGGGTTAAGGATTAGGGTTTTTAGGGAGATCCTTTAGAATAGATTTTCTTCCTTCATGAAGCATGGAAGATGTTGATCACTTCCTTCCTCCCTATGATGTAAGGTCCCATTGTGAAGGCCTCATCCCTCCTTTGGTAGGATGATTGGCTCCTCACAAATTGGTAGAACCTTTGAGGGTTCCTTTCCTTGATGGTGGAGTGCTTAGAGGTGACCTTTGGTCTTCACTTTGCTTTCCACTATCCACACCTTGCTCTTGTTAGATGAATCTTTCTCCCTTGCTAGAGGATGGAGTTCCTTGTTAGAAGATTGAAGATGCTAGAGGTTGCCACTTCCCTGTGTTTGAAGACTTCCCTTGGAGCTGAAGCTTGAAGATCCAGAGGAACAAGTTGACACTTGTGAAGAAAATCAAATTAAGATTGAAGAAAGAGCTGAAGCTTGAAGTTGGAGAACAAGTTGATACTTGTGTTAGATGCATTAAAAGCCTGAAGAAGCAAGTTGATACTTGCTATTGAAGATTGAAGCTTGAAGATGGAGTACCTTTCATTCTCTTGAAGAGGATAGACTTGAAGAACAGTTACAGACTGGGGAATGAACTGATGTCAGAGGATTGCTTTGCTGTGAAGCTGTGGAACCTGTTGATTTGCTTTCTTTCCTGTCTGTTTGCTTGCTGTGCAACTGTATTGATGTGACTTGTGTGGTTTGCTTGATGCATTAGAATAAGTTCATGTTTAGATTCTTTTAAGCTAGGAGCATGATTGCACTAGAGGTTGAGTTGCTCCCTCTGCTTGTATTTTTACTGTATGGCTTTGCTTGCGGGTATTCGGTAGAGCCCAGCTCTCTTGCCTATGTGGTTTGTGTTTTGCTTGATGGCATTTTATTCTCTTCTGTATGATTGCAGTTATTCATACTTGGCTTGAGGTCAAGATGAGCTTGTGGAGGCTGATGCCCCACACACATTTCCTCCCTCACTTGCATTGCATGCATTTTACTGTATATCTGTTTTCTGTTTAAGCTGATGCTTTATCTGTTTCTGTTTATCATTGACATGATCCCCTAGGAATCTCACTTCCTTTGATAAGGAAGTGATGATTAGAACTTTAGGTCGAAACCTATGCATGATAACTTCTAGGAGTTCCCTGTTTCAAACCTCAACCATAGGATGAATCCTTGGCATGACAACATTAGGACTTGATAGTCTCCCCGTAGAAGTCGTTTTATTCTCATCTTGAAACAACAGTAAAAAACGTAATAAAGACAAGTTAGTATAAGCGCGTTACGAGCCTTAAGCTACTTGGGTAATGATAATTGAGCGGCCTCCTCTCAATCGTCTAGAATGTTTAGTATACGTCCTTTGGACGATATGCGACGCATTCGTTCCCAGGTCATAGTCTCTAGTGTTGTACCAACTACAGACAACCATAAAAAAAAATTCTTCCGTAAAAGACAGAAAACAAACTTCAAACCTTTTTGCCCCGTGGGCCCATAAGTCAAAGGAAGCTTTTCTGAAGAAAAGAGTGTCGTTAACTCCCAGTTCTACCGCAAACGGTAACGCCTAAGTCTCCAAGGGTCGAGCTGCGTACACCAAACTGTTGGAACTGTTTGTTAACCCTACTCAGAAAAACAGATGAATCTGAAACCCCGTAATCCGTCTTATCCCGAACTACGTAAGCTCTGATCTCTCATACCTGTTGAGAGTACGTAGGCACAATACTGACGTATTGGCGAGCCACCTTCCCCGTAACCCGTAGTTAGTCGAACTACGTTGACTATGATTTCTCATTCTCTGATGAGAATACGTAGGCATAAAGTGCGACGCTTTGCCGAGTCATTTTCCTTTCTTTTTTAAGCCAGCCTTGATAGGTAGATAGTAAAACAAACCTGTCAGATAAACACAACAAGCGTGGATCCCATCGAGTACGATGGACGTGAGGGGTGCTAATACCTTCCCCTTGCATAACCGACTCCCGAACCCAGACAATGGTTGCGATGACCTTCTCTTATACCTTTTCGTCAGGTTTTTCCGATCGTTTCCTTTCCCGCTCTGAGGGATAAATAACGAAAGGTGGCGACTCTTCTGTTTTGCCGGCACCTTATTTTCGCGGTAGCGACACTAGGCGAAGCCTTCGCTGTGAATTTCGCCTAGCGAATTTAGGGTCCTTTCGCCTCTGTCCCAAGTCTGGGAGTGCTCGCTGCTGCTTCGCCTAGCGAGCTCTTCACTACCTCCCTCGCCTAGTGAGTTTATGCCCCTTTTGCCTCTGTCCCAAGTCTAGGAGTGTTCGTTGGCATCTCGCTGCTTCTTCGCCTAGCGAGTGCTTCGTTGGCTCCCTCGCCTAGCGAGTTTAGGGCCTTTTCCAAATAGTGTCATGATTTCTGGCCTTCGCTACATAGTTCGCCTAGCGAACTTGTTGTTGTTTGCTTGCTTTCTTGGTTTCTTTGCCATCTTTCTTGTGTCTTAATTTTCTACTCTTTCATGCCTAGTTCTTGCACAATAACACACAAATCAAAGGTACCAAGATCCTTTCACATAATGTTGCAAACCAACCAAAGCAATAGCAATTTTGAATACTTTCTCGACAAAAAGGAGTGAAAGATGCCCACATTTGATAGCTCAAATAAGCAAAATTGGGCATCTAACACTCTTCTCCATGCTTCTTCTATTCTGGCTAGAATATCAAAATCAGCTACATCTGTGAAGTACAGAGATTCTTGTACTTCCTCCTCTCTCGGTGATCCCCTCAAAGCATAACCAAACTGTCTAACAGCAAGAGAAGGGTTGTAATTGATTCCCCCTTTTTCTTCCTATCAAGGGTATATTAGGGAAACTACCACAGCTAAAGATGAGCTCACGACCAATCAGGTCTTGGTTGAACCAGATAATATCCTTTTTTGTTAAACCCATAAGCCTTTTTCACCATTTAGATGTAACCCCAGTATCAACAAAAGCTCCGACGCGAGAAAGGTGATCTACAAACCACTTGTGAAAAAGCGGTGTACAACAAGAAACAATTTTTCCTATCCTCTTTTCGTTTTTGTATTGTACTGAATGATACAAATCTCGTAGGAGAGTGGGTACAAAATTTTTTGAAACGAATATGCCGAAAGCGTCCATGTCAATGAAGTCTGGTATGTTGGGAAACAAAATAATTCCAAATATGCATAGTGTTGCACCCCAAAATTTGCCCAACATTTCTTTACCTAGCTTATGTTTCATTTCATGCACATTAGCATTATCATTTGCATTTCATTGACAGGTATGCAGGAGATCAAGAGGTATGATTACCAATCAAGAGCTATACAAGGCTAGCTAAGGAGGCTTATTCAGGTGTTCAAGGGTTGATATCCTTGTCAGAGAAGTTAGAAGATCCTCAGAGAGAGTGGTTGAAACCAAGAGTGTGTGTCTCCTAACATGAGAGTTGTGGGAAGTCATCAGATGATTCTGAAGCCATGAAGTTAGACTTAAGGTCTTGAGAGAGCTCATGAGAAGTTTTGAAGATCACTTTGAGGCCTAGACAGGTCATTGTGCAAGAATAAGAAGCCTCAGCCATGATTGGTGCAGTTAGGGTTTGACTGGGTCAACCCTAAGTCAACTGATGATTTGAAGGAGGTGGAGACCTAATTCAAGAGCCATGTGATCAGGGATTGATACATTGAGATGTTATAGGGATGACTCCAAGGTTAACTCATCATGATTGAAGAGTTTGAGAAGTTTCAAGCTAGGGTTTCTAGGGCTTGACAGTGTAAAATCCCCTAGCTTGGCCCCTATCTTCAAGGCAATTTAGCTCAAGATGTGATTGTCATCTCATCTTACCCCCAACATGATTGTTGTAGAGCATGGTCTTAGATTTAATTTGAGTGCTAGAATTCCTTGATAGGTTTTGTAGAACTCAAGTTATGGCTTTGACAAGTTACAAGTCTTCTGAGGCATGTGAATTTGGAACTTGAAAATTACCCAACTTGCATGAAACTTTTTCCCAAGAAGGATGATTCTTATGAACTTTTGGTCAACATGAATGTTGTTCCTTATCCTCTTAGCTTTCCATAAAGTACTAGAAGTCCTTGATAGGATTTGTATAACTCAAGTTATGGCTTTGACAAGTCAGTGGTATTTTGGGAAGTTGTGATTATAGGTCATTTATGATCATAGGTCATTTTCACCAACTTAGAGACCTCAAATGAAATTTTGTTCAACTAGAAAGTTGCTCAAAATGGGGTTTTAACCTTGACCATGCATCAAGGAGGCATTGAAATGGCTCAAGGAAGGATGTGGTTCAAGGAATTTTGAAAAAAGAAGAATTAAAGGCATTTAATGACCAAAAAATTGAAATAATTCATTTTGTGTCCAAACAAGGCAAAATAATAGGTCATTTTGAATGGAAAAATCATTTTAGAAACTTTGGCAATGTTGGAATTTTGGTTTGAGGTCAAATTCATGCCATTTCATTTCATTTCTTCATGATGAAGCAACATGACCAACATGAACCATTGGCTTGCAAACAAGGAAGATAACATAACAAACCACTCCAATATCTCATGAGATGAATTTTCCAAGCATTTTCATGCCCAAAGAGAGCCAGAATCGTGACTGGTGTGGATGGTATTTTGGAAGAGAAATTGAAATTGCAAAATCTCATTTGGGTGGTTACAGAACTTTCTAGATGATTCTAATGAGTTATATATAAACATTAGAGTGTGTTCAGCCATTTTTTTGGTGAAGATTGATCCCTGAAGCAGAGAGTGAGGTTGAAGTTTCACAACTGCAAGTTGAAATCGTATTCTGAGTTCAAGGTCAATCCAAGAGAAATTGAAGATTGCATTAGCTTTGGAAGGAGTTTTAGAGTGAATCTGGATCATTGTGGAGGAGGAATCGAGCAAGAACTGCACATGTTCTTCATCTGAAACCAGGTTTGTGAAAATTGAAATTGTGCTTAATTAAGGCAGTGTTAGATAGAAATCTTCATGTGGTTAGGTTCTATTCATGATCTAGATGGATTTAGGATGGTTAATTACACGGTTAGAGACAATGATAGGTGTTGTGCAACTTCTGTTGAGATGGATTTCTCATGATTCTTAGAGTGTTATTCATGTTTGGATAGTGGAATGTGATCTCTGATGAGTGTAGTTTCCATTAGTGTCATTAATTTTAAGAATCATGATGATCAAGATTTGATGGATTTCTGAAAATTCTATCGTGTTTGGAGTTAGAGAAGGAATCAATGAATTTGGATGATGGATTCGTGATCAGGATGAAAAATTGAGTGGGATGATGATTTATTTCACTATTTTTGTTGACCTGTGTGCACCACTTCACCGGAGAAGACGGTGGCGCTGCAACTCAGGCCACCGTCTGAGAACTCCCTCCATATCAGTTTGAATTTGGGGACGATGAGTATGAACCCTCAGATGAAGGTTTGACAGTTGACTCAGGCAAGGGATCCACGACCACGATTTGATCTCAAAGTCTGAAGACTTGGATTTGAATGAAACGCACCGTTTCATTAATTGGTTTGGTTTGGGCTTAGTGCACAGATTGATATCCACACCCCCCAATTGGCCCAATTCCTGAAGTGAACTGCAATGATTTGCTATTCAGCACGCCAGTTTTATTATTTTCCATTGATTTTCTTTATTTTGTGCATTTCATTTAGTTTAGAAAATAATTCATAAAAAATAGAATAATAACTCAATAAATTCCAGTTTTTTTCCCTTGATTCATGATTGAATCTAGAATTTTATTAAATAAAAATATTAGGAATTCATGCATTTGTGATTTTATGTGCATTTTTTACATTTTAATTTATATTAAATCCATTATGGTTGATACCTTGGTTTGCTGAATTTTGTGTGATCACTTGGGGATGATTCTTGAGCTGATTTTTTGTGTGTATCTAGTTTAGATATGTATGTTCCCCTTAGATTTTTCTCACATTTTTGTGATGAAATTAGATGTTGGTTTTAAGTTGAAACTTTAGGTGCTCTAGTGTTAGGGTTTAAGCTTAGTGCCTTGTGGTTTAGAATTTATTTCTAGGACTTTTTGGATGATTCAACCTCTGGATTTTGTATGGTGGATTCATGATTGACTTAGGTTCCCATAGTTATTTTTGTAGGATTTTACAATTGGTTTTAGTATTTTAGTTAGGATTAACTTTAGTACTAGGTTTTAGGTGATCCTAGCTTGCTAATTCAACTAGAATGATTTATTTAGTTCCCTTATATTAGGGTTTTGCTTCTCTTGCTCTTGGATGATGTTGAAGACATGTGTGGGATGCTGAGGAAGGCATGGTGGAGCTTGGACTTGAAGTTTGCTCTTCCTTTGGAGTAGTTTTGTTTAGGTGTTAAGATTAGGGTTTGTAAGTAGAGCTTCTAGATAGATTCTCTTCTTTCATAAACATGGAAGGTGTTGATCACTTCCATTCTTCCCTATGATGTAAGGTCCCCTTGTGAAGGCCTCATCCCTCCTTTGGTAGGATGTGTGGCTCTTCACAAGTTGGTAGAACCTTTGAGGGTTCCTTTCTTTGATGGTGGGGTGTTTAGTGGTGACCTTTGGTCTTCACCTTACTTTCCACTATCCAAACCTTGCTCTTGTTAGATGAATCTTTCTCCCTTGCTAGAGGATGGAGTTCCTTGTTAGAAGATTGAAGATGCTAGAAGTTGATACTTCTCTGTATTTGAAGACTGTCATTGGAGCTGAAGCTTGAAGACCAGGAAGAACAAGTTGACACTTGTGAAGAAAATCCAGCTGAGATCAAATGAAGAGTTGAAGCTTGAAGTTGGAGAACAAGTTGATACTTGTGTTTGATGCATTGAAAGCTTGAAGAAGCAAGTTGACACTTGCCATTGAAGAGGATAGCCTTGAAGAGCAGTTGAAGACTGAGGACTGAACTGCTGTCAGAAGATTGCTTTGCTGTGAAGCTGTGGAAGTTGTTGATCTGCTTTCTTTCCTGTCTGTTAGCTTGCTGTGCAACTGTATTGATGTGACTTGTTTGATTTGCTTGATGCATTAGAATAAGTTCATGTTTAGATAGTATTAAGCTAGGAGCATGATTGCACTAGAGGTTGAGTTGCTCCCTCTGCTTGTATTTTTACTGTATGGCTTTGCTTGCGGGTATTCGGTAGAGCCCTGCTCCCTTGCCTATGTGGTTTGTTATTTGCTTGATGGCATTTTATTTCATTTCTTCTGTATGATTACAGTTATTCATATCTGGCTTGAGGTTGAGATGAGCTTGTGGAGGCTGATGCCCTACACACATTTCCTCCCTCATTTGCATTGCATGCATTTTATTTACAGTTGTTTCCTGTACTGTTCCCTGTTTAGCTGATGCTTTACCTGTTTCTGTATATCATTGACATGATCCCCTAGGAATCTCACTTCCTTTGATAAGGAAGTGATGACTAGAACTTTAGGTTGAAACCTATGCATGATAACTTCTAGGAGTTCCCTGTTTCAAACCTCAACCATAGGATGAATCCTTGGCATGACAACATTAGGACTTGATAGTCTCCCCTTAGTTGAACCTGTTCGTTCTCTCTTCTCATCTCAAAACAAATCAAAATACAGTAATAAAGGTTAACTGATGTCGTACGTTACGAGCCTTAAGCTATCTGAGAAAGGATTGTTGGAGAGTTTCTTTTCAACAGTCTGGATGTTTAGTATGGCACCCCTTGGGTGACATGCGACGCATTCACTCTCAGGTCATAGTCTCTAGTGCGATATTGGTTGCAAACATCCGTAAAAAAACAGTTCTTCCGTAAAAGACAGAAAACAAACTTCAAATCTTTTTGCCCCGTGGGCCCATAATTCAAAGGAAGCTTTTCTGAAGAAAAGAGTGTCGTTAACTCCCAGTTCTACCGCAAACGGTAACGCTTAAGTCTCCAAGGGTCGAGCTGCGTCTGCCAAACTGCTGGAACTGTTTGTTAACCCTACTCGATAAAATAGATGAATCTGAATTCCCGCAATCCGTATTATCCCGAACTACGTAAGCTCTGATCTCTCATACCTGTTGAGAGTACGTAGGCACAATACTGACGTATTGGCGAGCCACCTTCCCCCATCCGTTTACCCGTAGTTAATCGAACTACGTTGACTCTGATTTCTCATTCTCTGATGAGAATACGTAGGCATAAAGTGTGACGCTTTGCCGAGTCATTTTCTTTTCTTTTTAAGCCAGCCTTGATAGGTAGATAGTAAATAAACCCGTCAGATAAACACAACAAGCGTGGATCCCATCGAGTACGATGGACGTGAGGAGTGCTAATACCTTCCCCTTGCATAACCGACTCCCGAACCCAGACAATGGTTGCGATGACCTTATCTTATACCTTTTCGTCAGGTTTTTCCGATCGTTTCCTTTCCCGTTCTGAGGGATAAATAACGAAAGGTGGCGACTCTTCTGTTTTGCCGACACCTTATTTTCGCGGTAGCGACACATAGAGCCAGAAAAGTGTTGAAAACCACCCAACAACCTTCTTTGGCATACGTCTGGGCTTTACCCACCAAGAAAGACAAAGTGAAGCCAGAAGCTCCATTTCTGCGAACTACGTCATCCACCAAGTCAGACTTGCTTAAATAAAGAGCACTAGTAAACTTCTCAAGGTCAGGCTCATCCTTTGAATGGAAGAATGGCATTTTCTCTAAGACCGGAACTCTTAAAATGAAAGCGAACTCTTTCAAAGTAGGAACCAAGACGTAATCCGGAAAGGTGAAGCAGTATAATGAAGGGTCATAGAACTGCAACAAAGCATGGATAGCCCCTAGCTCGTAGTTTTTAACTTTGCGAACAAGGCTTAGGATTCTCCCATAATCTCTTCTAAATTCGTCGAGAATGCCAGGATCAGCTATAGAAATCAGACCAAATAAAGGTCCAAGATCTGGTAATGGAAATTTGTAAATGATGGCCTTTTTCATTTTAGTTTCCATCTCAACAGAAAACTAGGACCAGAATCAAGGGAGAGACGAGAACCTGTAAAACACACAGACATGTAATGTTAAATGCAGGATGATTATGTAGATGCAAACATGGGATCAAGGTATCCAATGCTCAAAAATACTGTTGTGTTGTTGACTGAATTAGGATTCTGCTCTGATAAGAAAACCCAGAAACTCTGACATAGTACCATAATATCCAAGGTCAAATGTCCGCTCTGACAAGAAAACCAGAAAACCGGGTTGATTAGAGGTAAAAGTTTTCTGCAAAAACCATCCTTTCTCACACGTGGAATCTAATCTTGAAAGGTACGTCATCCTATACAGGCCATCAGTATCACAGACTCTCAGGTCAAGAAATGATGATACGTTCACCATTTTTGGTTTGGCATCATGGTCAATCGAGGAGGCATCAACTGACTTCCCAATGAACAGTCTCCAGAGTCGTTAGCTTTCAGATCCAACACCCCCTCAATTGTCCAAGATGCACATGATAGGATGTCTTCAAAGAAAACCTCGTTTGGACGCGGATTTCGTGCAGACTCTTGCGTGGCAAGATGCCACACAAGTCCACACTACTCTCCATACTAATCTTGTATGTATACTCAAGTTCGGGTATGGGGCTTATCTCTCATGGAACAACCCACCCAACAGCACAACAACAACAACATAATATGATAACAATAAAATACAAATGCAATAATATACAACAAGCAATGTACATAAAGCAAATAAATGCACAAAAGTAAACACCCAATGAAACAGAAACAAACAAGCGCTAGGATTGACTCGCATAGGGAATCTCGTCATTTCCCCAGCAGAGTCGCCAACTATCGCAACTGCGAAAAACACCCGACGGAAAAATAGAAGAATCGCCACCGAACGTTATTTATCTCAAAGAGAGGGAAAGGAAACGATCAAAGAAAACTTGAAGAACGGGAAATGACAAGGTCATCGCAACCAAATCTTGGGTTCGGGAGTCGGTTACGCAAGGGGAAGGTATTAGCACCCCTCATGTCCGTTGTACTCAACGGTTGTTGTCTAATCAAAGGGTGTGTTTATCTATAAGCTACTGTCAAATGGAAACGAGAACAAAAGAAAAAGAAAAAGACTCGATAGGACATCGCCGCCCTATGCCTACGTATTCCCTCGTGCAATGGGAAAGTCAGAGTCAACGTAGTTCGGAAAACTACGGGTGATGGAGGAAAGGTTGCTCGTCAAGATATCGTTGTCTTGTGCCTACGTATCCACATATGGTATGAGAAATCAGAGAAAACGTAGTTCGAGTAAACTAGACCACTGGTTGGTTAAGTGTTTTTTATGAGCGACGTTAAACTCCCATTCCAGCAGTTAGGGTCGATGTCTGTTTGCGGTAGAATGGAAAAGTAACGTACTCTTTTCTGAAAATGATTTTAAAACACAAATCTCGAAGGATAAAAGGTTTGACTTTTGTTTGTGATTTTTAGTGAAGTGAATTAGTTTGATTTGTGATTCACGTTGCACTAAAGACTATGACATAGGAGTGAATGCATCGCATATCACCCAAAGGGCATGCGTTAAACACTCTAGACAAGCGAGGAGAAACCTGTCATTCATCATTTCTCATGTGCTTAAGGCTCGTAACGTACAACGTTCATCGTATTTATTAGATGAGTTAGAATGTGTTTTGAGATGAGGAGACACACGAAAAGTCTAAAGGAAACTCGGTCCTAACGTTGTCATGCAAAGTGATCCTAAAGTTGGGATGCGAAAGGAGATTTTATCCTAATGTTAGCATGCAAAAGATGGACCTAAGGTTGAGGTTAAAAGGGACTAGCCTACTTGTTATCATGCTTGGATTAAACTCCTAATGTCTATCTTACTCCAAATTTAATCAGAAATTAAATTGGAATAAGAATCCTAAGGGAGCATGCAAAGACAAAGCAAAAAGCAAGAAAACAACGCTAAAACAGCAGCTACAACAACGCCTCTTGCACAAAACAGCAACAAAATCCCGCATACAAGCAAGACAATCTATAACAGCACATGTTTCAGCATAAAAGCAGGTGTAAAAACAGGCAGCAAGCAAGCAATGCAAAGATAGAATGCAAGTTCAAAAAAGAACAGTTGTGAAAAGCAGGCAGCAAGCAAACTTAAATGCAATTAATCATACACAAACACCAACCATGGATAGATATCATGCAAATGTGAACATGTTTCCACAATCAAACATAATCGATCAACAACATGCATGAATAAGAATCATCAAGACCCTCATGCTTTTTCAAATCAAATTGAATGATCGAACAATCAAACAAGCACACAACAAAGCAGAATCGAAAATAAATTCAAATGTACATCACAATATCCAGCAACATAATCATCAACGATAATCAATTAATCATGATATATGCAAACAAGGCAATGTGGTCATTCATCAATTAAGCAACAATAACATGTTAAACACTCAAAACGAAAACCAAAAGTTACGCGTCGAAGAAACGAGATCGAATATTCAAAAATGATGAAATATGTCAAAAAAAATATCCACATAAATGCATCATATCAATCCATGAAGTTTACATGTGAAAAGGAACTCAAACAAGCAAGAAAAATGCAAAAACACAACATTCTACTCGGTGGTAACTGATTACACAATATCAGGTAACCGGTTACCCATTATAAAAATAGCTGGAAACCTGAAATTTGTACAGAGTAACCGGTTACCCTATATTAGGTAACTGGTTACCACTGAACTAGAAACAGAAAATCAGCTTTAAAAATCAGTTTTCAGCATCCAACAATTTATCCAATCACTCATATGAACATGTTACCAATTAAGCATGAATTTATCATCAAGAATCAGTGATCAAACATCATGTAAAAACAATCAAACATTGAAATCACAAATCACAAAGATCTAAATCATCAAAATGGATCAAAAAGCAACAAAATCCATGGATCTACATTGTGATTATTCAAATAAGCTCAAAACAGAATTAGATCTAGAATTACCAACCTTCAAAGCTGAGATTAGCTTTGGTGAGTGTTGATTCACTTGAAGTTAATAGATCCAAGCTAGAAACCCAGAGATTCTTCAAGATCCATGAGTTTCCTTATAGTAGAAATGAAGAACAAGCAAGATCAGGCAAAATCGGCTCAAAAAAGCACTTCCAATCTAGCTTCCAAATTCAGATACAAAACCAAACGAAAATTGAGTGATGAGTTGAAGATAATGGAGATGAATGAAGGAGGTTTAGCTTTGGAACTCAAGGATTCCAATGAAAAATCAATGAACTCAAGTGGAAATAACTTTAATGGAGGTTTTAGGAGTGAAAAAGTAGAAAGAAAATTGAAAGAATTTTAGAGCAAATTCTGAAATTGAGATGAAGAATGAGAGTGAAATGGTGTGAATGAGTGAGTGGAGAAAATTCACTTAAATAAGCTCTGGGTTTGGAATCAAAATATGGTTTGAAATGTGAATTAGAATTTGGAATGGAAATTAGGAGTGGAATTAGGAATGAAGTGTTTGAAATTTGGAGGGAAATGGTGAAAATTGAAACAATTTTAGATCCTTCCAATGATGATCATGTGAAATCAATGGTTGAAAATGATTGGAAAATTGCAATGCTGAAAATTCAAATTTCTTGGCAAAATGCGCTTGAAGTAACCGTTGTCGCTACTGCTAAAAAAAGGTGCCGACAATGGCAGAAGAGTCGTCACCGTTCGTTATTTATCCCAAAAGAGGGAAAGGAAACGATCATAGAAAACCTACGAAAAAGGGATAAGATCGGTTATTGCAACCAAATCTCGGGTTCGGGAGTCGGTTACGTAAGGGGAAGGTGTTAGCACCCCTCACGTCCGTCGTACTCGACGGGATCCACGCTTGTTATCTATCTAAAGGGTGTTTACTATCTAACTATAGGTCTCAGGGACAAAGAAAAGAAAAGTGACTCGATAGAGCATCGCCGCTTTATGCCTACGTACTCCCTCGTGCAATGGGAAATTCAGAGTCAACGTAGTTCGGCTAACTACGGGTGAAAGGTGGGGGAAGGTTGCTCGCCAAGACATTGTCGTCTTGTGCCTACGTATCCTCATCTGGTATGAGAAATCAGAGCAAACGTAGTTCGGGCTAACAAGAACACCGGTTGGTTCAAAATGTTTTTACCCGAGTATGGTTAAACCTTAATTCTAACAGTTAGGTGTATGCATCTCGACCATTGGAGACTTAGGTGTTACCCGTTTGCGGTAGTACCAAGAGTTAACAAAACTCTCCTTACGAAAAAGGTTTTCCAAATTAAGATCCCGAAGGATAAAAGGGTTTGAAGTTTGTTTTTGTATTTTTTAGAGAAGAAATGCACTGATTATGATTTGTAACTTATGTTGCACTAAAGACTATGACTTAGGAGTGAATGCATCGCATATTGTCCAAAGGACATACACTAAACACTTTAGACAATTGAGAGGAAGCCGCCCAATCATCATTTTCCAAGTGCTTAAGGTGCGTAGCGTACAACATTCATTATCCTTTATTATGTGTTTTGAAGTTGTTTGAAGATGAGAAGAGAAAGACACTCTTAAGGGAGACTAAGACTCAACCTAATGTTCTCATACAAAATTCACCTATGATTGGGATGAAAGGGAATGCTACCTAATGTTATCATGCATGGGTTCAAGCCTAAGGTCTATCATAATCATCTCTTGAACAAGAGAGATTAGAGGTCCTAAGAGAACATGGCAAAGAAGAAAGAAAAAAAAGAAAGAAACATAAAATGAGAAAGATGCAAGTATGCAAACATATAATGCACAATTAGGATGAAAGTGAGGGAGGAACAAAGTGTGGGGCAGAAGCCGCCACAAGCACATCTCAACCTCAAGCATGCATATGAGAAGATGCAAAAACAAAAAGGAAATGCAAGAAGGCAAGCAAACATGAAAATGCAAGCACATCATCACTTTGAACAACAACTACGAAAGTGTGCATTCAAGTGGAAACCAAACACGCGTGTCGAAGCAATCATGATTAAACAATCAAGAACAGTGGCATATATCCAAAACATTTCACTCCTAATGCATCATATTGATCTATGAATATTCGAAGTGAAACGGTATCAAACCAAGCATGAAAAATAGCAAAACAGGCCTGTTGGCACAGTGTTAATCGATTAACACCAGGGGTTAATCGGTTAACCATTAAAAAACGCTTGAAATTTTGAATATTTGAATTGGTTAATCGATTAACCTCAGGGGTTAACCGATTAACACTGTACTAACAACAGAAAACAGCAGCAGAACCGCAATTTCAGCACATAAGCACTTATCCAATCATTTAGATGATCACATAATCACTTAAGCACGAATTTAAACCAGCAATCAGTGATTCAATCAGCATGTAAACACATCCACACATCAAGATTACAAATCACATGGATCAAAATGAATCAAATAAATCAAAAATGAAGATCGACATGCTAATTATGCAAATAAGTTCAAAAACATAATCGGATCGAGAATTTCCAACCTACGAAGCGGAGAATTGCTTCGGTTAGTGTTGATTCACTGGAAATAAGTAGATCGAAGCAAGAAACTCGAAGATCCTTCAAGATCCAAGTGTGTTCTTATTGTAGGAGTGAAGATCAACTAAAATTAAGCAAATCCACTCAAATAAGCTACTCCAAAGCAACTCCAAAATTCAGATCCAAACATGCACGGAAATTGAATGGAAAAATGGAGATGATGATGATCAAGGACGAAGGTTTAGCTCTTAGAAATCAATGATTCCAATGGAGAATCAAGGATTTCAATGTGAGAAGAGCTTTGGTGAGGGTTTTGGAAGTGGAAAGTTGAGAGCAAAATTGAGAAAATGAGAGTGAATTCTAAAATGAAATGGAAATTATGTGGATTAGATGTGCGAGGTTTGGAGTGAATCATTTAAGTACCCCTTAGGTTAGGGATCCAAATGAGGCTTGGAGTGTGGTTTGTGAAAATTGGTTTGGAAATAGGAGTGAGAATTTGGAGGGAAATTGAAATGATTTGAAAACCAACCAAATTTTGAAGTGGTTCTAGATCCTTCCTCTGGTTTAAAATCAATTCACAAGTGATCAAAATTGGACCCCAAAGTGGTTTAGCTTGAAAAATCACGTACATAGCTGAAAATTACACTGGTTAATCGATTAACCATATAGGTTAATCGATTAACACCCTCAAAACTTCCTATTTAACCTGATTTTGACTTGGTTAATCGGTTAACCATATTGGTTAATCGATTAACACCTTAAAATTTTTGAATTTAGCGCCTTTTGGAGGGAAACCTGCACAATTGCTCGTTTTCAATAGTCCTGAGTTCTGTGCAACTTCTGAAACTTGCTTTTGAATATTATGACCATGAAAATGCTTGCAATAGCTTGAATGCTGCTTCCTGCACTGAAAATAACCTGCAACACAAAATAAAATCGACCACTCGATCGTCGGGCAAAATAGATGTCGGAGCCTCTGATGCTCGCTGTTCAGTCTCTTGCAATAAAAGAGAACTCTGCATCACAGGAAAACCTTGATCCCCTGTCTCAAGAACGAATGCTATGCAAATGTTGAAATGCAAAAATGCAAAGAAACAAAAGCCAAGTACGAAAACCGGTTGGTCAAATTTTGGGGTACAACAACCGATTACCCAATATGTGATAACCGGTTACCACATCCAAAAAATGCCAATTTTGGCGCCAAATATAGGGAAACTTGCGTAATCATTCGTTGCCATCTGTTTTGAGCTATGTTAAGCCTCTAAAATTTTCCCTTGGATATTATAACTGTGAGAATGCCCGAGATAGCTTGTACACCGTCTCATGAGCTGGAATTAACCTGCTGAATAAAATAAAATCGACTGCTCGATCGCTGGACGAAATAAATGTTGGAGCCTCTGATGCTCACTATTTAAACTCTTGCAACAAAAGGGAACCTTGAGCCACAGAAATACCTTGATCCAATGTCTCGAGAACCAATGTTATGATATGCAAAAAAAATGCAAAAATGCAGAGAAACAAAAGTCAAGTCAGTAAACCAAAAAGCGATGAGGCAAATTTTTGGGTGCTACAAAGTTGAATCCCAAAGGAGAAGTAACTCGACACAAACAAGACTTGTGGCGAAATGATTTCTTCAAAAAGAAGAAATTGACTTCGACGAAGTTTTTGCACCTGTTGCTAAAATCGAAACAATCAGGTTGGTTGTTGGTTTAGCAAACATGAACAATTTACACATATGTCAGATGGATGTGAAATGTGTATTCTTGAATGGCCCCTTAGATGAAAAAGTTTATGTTGCATAACTAGTTGAGTTTGTTTAACAAGGCGAATAAAGAAAGGTGTACAAGCTACATAAAGCCATGTATGAACTTAAGGAAGCTCCAAGAGATTGAAATTAGAAGATAGATAGCTTTCTAAGGGAGAAGGAGTTTGTAAAGTGCACAACTGAGTATTTAGTATATGTAAGAAGAAGTAATAGTAAATTGCTTATATTGTGTCTCTATGTCGATGACTTGTTGATAACAGGAAGTTGCAAGAAGGAGATCGAAGATTTCAAACATGATCTAAGTGAGAAGTTTGCAATGTCAGACTTGGAAAATCTCCCGTACTTCCTTGGCATTGAGTTCTACAAGAGTAGTTGAGGCTTGATGATGCATCAAAGAAGATATGCAAGTTAAATACTCAAGAGACTTGAGATGCAAGATTGCAACCCAACTTCGACTCCACTTGAGTCCAGAATGCAACTGTCGAAAGACACGGATGAAGATGACGTTGATCCAATGTTGTACAGAAGACTCATTGGATCACTTTGATACCTTTGCCACACAAGGTATGATCTAGCATATAGTGTAGGTATGGTGAGTAGATTCATGCAGAAGTCAAAGGTATCACATCTAGCAGCGACGGAGAGGATACTAAGGTATTCGAAAGGAATTCTCGGCTATGGCATTTTATTTCCTGCAGCTAATGAAGGAAAAGAATGCAAATTAGTGGGATACACCGACTCAAGTTGGTGTAGTGATGTTGATGATAGAAAATCCACAGCTAGTTATGTGTTTATGTTAGGTGGTGCGCCAATTGCTTGGAGTTCAAAAAAGGAACCAGTGGTGACATTATCATCATGTGAAGCAAGATACATAATTGTTTCTCTTTGTGCATGTCAAGCAACATAGATGGTGAATCTGGTCGAAAAGGTTACAGGGAAGGATCATGGAGTAATTACCATGAAGATCGACAACATGCATGCTATCAATCTAGTGAAAATTTTGATATCACATGGACAAAGAAATTACATCGAACTGAGGTTTCATTATCTTTGAGAGGAAGTAGCAGGTGTAAAGATGAACTTGAAACACTACATAACTAAGAATCAAATTGTAGATATCATGACGAAGTGAGTGCAAGAACTAAGAACAAGAAATTTGTGTCAAAACAAGTTGCTTGACGGGGACAAGGAAGTTGTCGAAATAGCTTAGTGTGTGTGTGTGTCGAAACACCTGTTGTCGAAGTGTTGAGGAGTTAGCTTCGACACAGATATTGTCTTAAATCTAATTTTGTAGTGTTAGTAGAATTAAGTATTTTAAGTTTTTTGTATTTGAACTTTGCTTATGGAGCAAGCATGCAAAATCTATAAATAGGGAGTAACTCTATTATTGTAATGTGATTCATTTGAATAAAATTGCAGTTTTGAGAGCAGAGAGTTACTCTGCAGAAATTCTTCTTCTCTTATTTTGTATTGAATCCCTAATTTTCTTTCTTCTCAAATTCAATTTTTTTCTTGTTTTCATCACCATTATGCAACAATATATTCTCACAACTAAGGTTGGCTGATTTACTCGAGTGAAGAGTGGAGAACAAGAGAAAATTCGATCGATGTGATAGAATCTTATTCATCAAAATTAATTCGAAATTACTCAAAGTCTTGAGATTAATTCCGACAAGTCACATGAAAGTGAATATTTAATTGAATTAAATTAGAATAGATACTTTAACTATTATCTCTATTTTAAATGGGTGTCATTTTAACAATAAAATTAATTTAACAATAAATATCACTTTTTTAAAAAGAATTTTTTGAAATAAATATTTTTTGTGGAGAAAAATACCATCATAATAAATTAATTTAATAAAAGTCTCACGTCTTTTCACAATTTTAGTGTAGTCGTTTGTTTGTGAGTAATGAAATTTTTGGTGTTGGTGTTGCCAACCAAGTTGAGGTGTAAAACAAAAGTGAGAAAGAGTGAGTGTGATGATTTGATGTTGTTAGCATAGTTGGAGTTGCCGCCCGAGAGAGATGATGAACACGACAGCAATGCCGTCTTTCTTTTCTTTTCTATATATATATATATATATATATATATATATATATATAAGAAGTTATGCTTTTAAGTTTTTTGTTTATTGAGGTTTAACATACATTTTCAGACCTCTCTTGTTCAGTTGTTGTTGAGTCTTTAAACATGAATGGGAAAGCCTCCATCTCTAAAGAGCTCAACGCCAAGCACACCAAGGTCATAATTTGTTTTGTTTCATCTATGCACACATACATATTTTGTTTCTTTTTGTTCAAGTTTTGACTGCAATGCATCAGCAGATCTTGGAAGGACTTTTAAAGCTGCCTGAAAACAGGGAATGTGCTGATTGCCGGAACAAGTATATATTCATTTCACAACTCGATAATTACTTTGATTATGATATCACTAAACTATAATTAAGTAAATATGTCAGGGCTCCAAGATGGGCAAGTGTGAACCTAGGGATTTTTATTTGCATGCAATGTTCAGGGATTCACAGAAGCCTTGGAGTGCACATATCAAAGGTTTGCTTGCTTCATCACTACTTTTGTAACATATTTCACTTTATATCATTAAATTGAGCCTCCTAATTATGCAACAACCAGGTGCGGTCCACAACTTTGGATACGTGGTTGCCTGATCAAGTTTCTTTCATGCAGTGTATGAAACTACACATTCTGTTTCTTGCTTTACCACAAAATTTAAGTGATTCTTCTATGACAATAACTCTTGATTTGCATTTTATATGCAGTTATGGGTAACGACAAGTCAAATAAACACTGGGAGACGGATCTTCCACCCAATTTTGACACAAGTAGATTGGAAATTGACAAGTTTATCCGTGCCAAGTAAAACCTCCGATAGACATTTTCAAGACATTGCTTGAAACTAGATAGTTCAATTTTCATCTACTTTTTCATTTTCAAATTAAGTTTACTTGTTCATGATATTTCAGGTACGTAGAGAAAAGATGGGTTTCGAAAAATAAACTAGAATCAACTTCAAAGTTAGCTGAAAATATTGTTAACATTACTGAGTTGCCATATGGTATTCCGAAGAATAATAGAAGACTTTCTCTTGAAGAAAGCATTTTTGTAAACCACTTGGCACAAGTTTTGCCGCCTGTAACAAGATCTCGTGAGGTAACCATGTTTTTTCGCAAGTATGATCTAGTATGGGAATTTTAGTTATTTCATTTATATATTGGAAGGTTGTAGGTAGAAAGAAGGGAGCCTAAATATTTTTAACTGTAGTAGTGTAAACAACTTACAAATCTGTCTTGGTCTTGAAAAAACACTTGCAACTTAATCATCTCTACAATCCTCCAATATGCTAAGTTCTACTGTTCTCTTTCTGCATGCATTGCTTCTCTTACAATTATTTCTACATCTGGAAATAGATTCGGGGTTCGTTGGACAAGCAAAAGAAGGGTTCACCTCCATTAAAGAGACCGTCATCATCCGTTGATTTTGACAAGTCCCCAGGAAAGAGTGTTGAATTTTTCAATTTGCTTTGCATCCATGACAATAAGCAGACTTTCTCAACCATTCCTCCTTCCAGCTGGGCCACATTTGATTGTATGACAATAACCTTTCATATTATTTCTCATAATATATACAGTTACTAATTCAGTACATGTATATTTGCAGGAGGGATAGTGAATGGTGCAAGTATATAAATGATACAAGTTAGTCCTTGGTGCAGATGTCACAAGATTAGAATTGTGGATGATCTGGTGCAGATGTCACAAGATTAGAATTGTGGATGATCATGGCATGAGTATTTAGCTGCTTAGTACATTTTTTTTTGGCAATCTTGGAGAGATTTCTTTTTATTCCCCTAAACACAGAGGCTCACTGTGTCTGTAGCTCTTAAATTACTTGAGCAAGTAAAATCCAATGTTATTTGGCTATTTATACAGCATGAGTAAGTTCCTACCTACATTACAGGGTATTTTTTAGTTGTTGAGTTGCATTTTTTTATAAAGTACAATAAATGAATTAAATTAAAGCGATTATAAGGCAAATATATACATAATGATGCACAGTATCAAAAAAACATAAAAGGCATATACACACCTGCAAAGATTTACATAAAATGTATTCCTCTGGCCATCACTGGACTTTGATTCCTATGATGTACTAAGACAAGCAAGTTTTTCCTGAAGATTTGTTATTCGAGCCTGCTTAAACATGAAAAATGATTAGTGGAGTAGAATACCCCCTCATGAAATTTGTTTATGAAGTGAATAATGGTAGAGTTACTTTGCATGAAATTTGTTTATGAAGTGAATAATGGTAGAGTTACCTTGCATGAAATTTGTTTATGAAGTGAATAATGGTAGAGTTACCTTGAAAGATTTAGAACGACGGATGGAAGGATCTATATGTAAGGCTGCTAAATATGAGTGCTCTGCCAAATCAAAATTGTTGAATGCCAAAAAGGCATCACCTTGGCAGATATAAGCCTGCAAAGTCATTAATGATAAGCAAATGATGAAAACCAAAAATGTCTTGTATGAATCAAGGGATTTAGGTATACCTCAGAATAGTTGGGAGCTAATAGCAAAGCCTCCTTAGCATCTTGGAGGGCACCCGAGTAGTTGCCCAATTCCAACCTTACCGATGACCTGATTGTACTACAAGTAAGTTTAGAAACAAATTATTTTGATTTGGGATTAAAATAGAGGGTGCAAATTTAACAAACCTGCATTTAAATGTGACATGTAAGCCACCAAATGGTTTCAAATCTATAGCCTTTGAGAGCAAAACCTCAGCCTCGCCAAAGTTTTTGTTCTCAAATTCAACATCTGCCCTCTTCCTCAAAGCAAGCGCATCCAAACTAGTTTTCGAATCATCTCTTCCACCAAACATCACCTCCAAACAACGAGCAGCCGTCCCGCAGTGACCCACGATTATGCCATCGGGAAGGAACACCAGGTTGGGTCCGGCGCCGCACTTGCCCAAGCACCCGGACGACTTAACGGTGAGGTTTGGAGGAGCGATACCAGAGAGTGTTTCTAGGGTTTGAAAGGATCCTTGTTTGCGGCAAGCACGGTTGGTGCACACACGTATTTCTTGGAGCTGCTGCTCATGCGATGCTCTGGTGCGACTTCGTATTTCTTGGAGCTGCTGCTCATGCGATGCTCTGGTGCGACTTCGTTTGGGTGATGGGGCCGTCGCCACATGACAACCCACGAATAGAGTGACCATCTAACTGAAGTTCTGTTTGGTGATATACTCTACAAATGAAATAAAAAAACTGTTATTTCAAACACCTCTTATCATTGGTTTAAATAGAACCTGAGAAGAGAAACAATAATGACGGGTCCCATTACTTTCTCGCATAAATAAGATGAATTTGGACGGGTCCAAACGCTTCAGTAGATGAAATTGGATTAAAATGGTCAGACAGGATAATAAATGAAATTGGATTAAAATGGTAGGACCGGATAATAAAGACTAGATTATGGGTATCTTAACCCGCCCGAATCACACAATATAACAAAAATGTGTATATCTCACGTGGTATTACCCTGACCCTCCGGACATCACTCCATTCCACTATGTATAACTCCGGACATCACTCCATTCCACTCCAACTATGTATAACTTTGTCATTTTGAAATTTTTATGTAGTGATTTTTTTAACTTGTTCTTGTTTTTACTTATGTTTTGATCTTTATGTAACTTTTAGCATTCAGTGATGTTTTCTCTACCGCCATCGGTAGGTAAGTTAGTGAACTCAGAACATTCATGTACCAATAATAATATGTTTTAGTATATAATAATAGTTTGCTTTCAATATTGAACTAATTTCATACTTTAAATTTGATTATTTCTCAATTTGTGAAATTTTTATCCATATAACCACTTTTGTTATAATATTTTTTAATTATTTCTCAATTTGTGAAATTTTTACTCATATAACCACTTTTGTTATAATATTTTTTAAAGTAACTAATTTTCTAAACAATTTATAAAATACCCTAGTTTCAAAAAAAAATCGTTGAAGGGAGAGATTATTTGGTTTGACGACCCCTTTATGAATTAGTAGGGGACGCTATTTGTGTAGTTGTGTTGGAGTCATATTTATAAATTAGGAGGGGGCGTCATTTGAGTTGGAGTCGCCATTAAACGATTATTTTTAATAATATTTAATAAATAACATAAATAATAATTAACTATTTTATTTAATAATAAATGAGTACATAGGCAAAACATTGTACATTAATTTCTACGACTAGGTTGAGCGAAATGTCCCCCGGTACTGCATCCTCGAGTACGTAAGTTGGCTCGATGAAGCTATGTCAGGACGATAGCCTGCTTGGTCGTAAGGTGACATTGGTGTAAATGTTTGGGTGGGTAAGGTTTGATTGAGTGTTTGATACTCCATGTTAAATTGGTTTGTAGTATCATAGGAGTATGTTTGATATGGTGGTGGATTTTGTTGGTATCGGGATTGGGAAAAACTTCGTTAGAATTGGGTGGATTGGTAAGGGGTATGTTCATGGAGTTGTGGTTGTGTGAGTGGGGTTGGGTTGGGTATTAGAAATGGGGTTGGGTTGGCGGTTGGGTTCGTGATGATGAGGCTTGTTGGCGTGGGTCAACCAGATATCTAGGATGAGAAATGAAATCAATGGTAAACGACCTATACCAATTCATAATATGGTTTTTTCTCGAATGGCAACAGAGTGTCAGAAAAAACAAAATGGCAGTGATGCTTCCATTCATGACACTCATGTTTTGCAAAGTTGGTCCATGAGGAGTAGTCTCATTGGTTGGAGACTTTACTTGTGTGATATTTCTCGGGGATGCATTTTGGTGGACATGGAATATCTTGTAGCATTTTAAACCGAAGTTTGACACGATTACTGTTGTGCATTTTCACTGTAGTGAAGTAAAACAAATCTAGTACATTCTATGGATGTCTGCTCCCAACGGCTCTGTTAGTACAAAACCTCTTAAAGACTCAAAGGTTAAACATGTTACACACGAGATTCAGAATCTACTGTGCATTCATCTTCAACACCTCTTGTACTATGGAGCAAAAGCAAAGACACTTGATCAAGTCACATTCTCAACGACTAGTTTCTGGAAAGACTATATATATGACTGAAGATTCAAGTTTGAATTTTAACAAGGATTCTTCTATTGAAGGAGTAACAAGATCAAGCAATTATCAACTCTATGTAATATGCAGATTTTGTATTTTAGGTTATAATTGTAAAAGCCTTAAGATTTCTTACCTCTGTATATATTAGAAATCTTAAGTGCTTTAGGTCTTTGTTCTGGTGATTTCCTGTACCTTTGATGCTTGCATCATATAAACCTTGTTCTCTATTCTACTGAGCCTTCAGTAGTTTAGATTAAGTCTCTTGCTATGTGCTTGAGCAAAATTTCTTGTCTCATTGGGATCCAAGCAACAAGTCTTGAGCCGAGATGCTTAAGTCACGTAAGTCTCATTGCTTAAGTGTTTGAGTTGTGAAATTCTTATTCAGTTAGTTTGATTGAGTAAGTGGGAAAGTATCTGTCTAAGGGGAGAGAACAAGAAGTCTCAAGTGCAGCATGAGCAAGGGAAGTCTCAGTCTGGATGGCCATAAGAGCACGTGGCTCGGCCAGAGGATGTAAGCAAATGGAAGTCTTAGTCATGTGTTCTAAACAAAGAGAAGTCTCAACCAGAGGACAGATGAGCAGGTGGCTCAGTCAGATGGTGTGAGCAAAGGTTAAGTCTTAGACATGTGCTCTAAGCAAGAGAAGTCTCAAACAGTTGGTCTGAGCAGTTGTAAAAGTCTTATGCAGAAGCATAAGTGATTGTAATCATGAAGTGATTATAATGAAAAGCTCTTGTGAGGCAATGGGATTGGACTACTCTCAGTTAGGAGAGGAACCAGTATAAATATGTTATGTTTTCTGCTATTATTTTATTTACTTCTGTTGTATCCTCTGCCAAACAAACTAACCCAGAATCTGAACATCAGTTATATTCTGAAACTCTGATCAGAAGCTAAATTAAGAGGAAATGTGAAACACAATTCAACCTCTCTTTTGTGTACTTTTCACACCTTCAATTAGTTGTTTATGGAGTTTGGCACTGATCCAAGAAACCTTAGGTTTGGACTTTCCACTAATGGAATGAACCTCTTTGGTAATCTGAGTACTAACTAACCATTCTTCGTGGCTTGTTCTTCTCACGATTTACAACCTATCTCCTTGGTTGTGCATGAAGTGTAAGCATATGTTGTTAAGTATGATGATTTTTAGACCACGACAACTTGAAAACGACATAGATGTTTATCTAAGTCCATTAATTGAAGATTAAGAGTTTGTGGGAGGAAGGCGTTGAAGTTGATGATGCATATTCTGGTGAAAAGTTTAAGATACGTGCAATGTTATTTTACACAATCAACGACTTTCATGCATATGGTATTTTGGCTAGATATAGTGTCAAGGACACAAAGTGTGTCCTATTTGTGAATATAATACCTATTATCACCAACTTGAGTTTAGAAAAAAGACCGTTTACCTTGAGCATCATAAATTTCTAAAACTCGGTCATTCTTATCATAGATTGCAGAAGACTTTTAATGGATAGTGTGAGTTTGATATCGCTCCTAAATCTTTAACCAGATACATTCCTATATATTGAATAATATTAAAGAAGTTCAACTTTACGTGGCTACTCACAAAAGACTTTTTAAGAAAAGGTATCCACGAATGAGTGATAACTTGTTGTTAGTCGAGCATAACAAGAAATTCCTAGATTGGTTTAATAAAAAGATACCAAATGATCATAGTGCACCCGAGACAGTTAAATGGTTGTCGTACATGCCAAAATTTAATATGATAACTTGGAATGCATATGACAATGGTCATTATACATTTTATACAAAATCAAAAGATGATCGTAATACAATGCAAAATAGTAGGGTTATGGTTGAGGCTGAATCCATGTATTTCTCTAGTTTGAAAGATAAGAATCCAATATTGGAATCTAGCGTGCTCTATGGTGTCATTGAGGAGATTTGGGAGATTGATTATGTTATCTTCAAAGTGCCTTTATTTAAATGAAAATGGGTTCCCAATAATATTAATGGTGTACAAACTGATGACTTAGGATTCACTTGGGTTGACCTTGGCAAGGAAAATCATACGACCGAACCATTCATCATGGCTTCACAAGCAAAACAAGTTTTCCACGTGACCGACCCTTCGGACACCTCGGGGAAATGGTCAATCATTCTCCGAGGAAAATACATTCTTAGTAGTGATGAAAGTTTTGATATTCCTTCTACTCCTTCTTACACAACACAAGTTCCTACCACATATGATGAAGTTGATAAAGATGGTGTGCATGCTAGTTGTATCGATCATAATGAAGGCATATAGGAAAATTAACAAGTAAGTATTTCATTCTTTATTTATAATCTAATGTAAGTTATTATTTCTAAGTATATTTACTAATAAGTGTGATTATTTGAAATTGTAGGTGTTTAGAGTCAAGACTCCAAGAGACAAGAAACCAAAACACTAAGATACAATTGTGTGATGTTATATAATGTGTTGTAGGTTGTTTTGTGCCATTTTACTTTTGATGTAATATATATACAATTTTTGGTTCTTAATCCAATATATGGATTTGATGTAATACAATACAATTATTATTATGATACAATTTTTGTTTCTGTTATGATACGGTTCATAAAACTACAGGTTAAAAAATGGAAAATTTTTAAAAAGTAGAAATATATATTTTTTAAAAGCAGATAATTTAACGATAAATGTTAAATATGACCGTGGTTGTAAAGTTACCGTTGTCCAGAATATTATATATACTAAAAAGGCACTGCTGAGAATCAAACCTGAGACCTTTAATATATTACAATGGCTAGTTAAATTAACTGTGGTAATATTTTGCGCGCTTTCAGGTTTTCTGCAACGGTCATAGGACCGTGATTGCAAGTGATGCATATACAACCACACGCTACTTTACAACTGTGGGTCACGCGTGATGGTATGTGTTGGCTGGAAGTTTCAACTAAAGAGAGGCGGTACAAAGACTGGCTTGCGGGTCGACAGGCTGTGAAAGATTGTGAAGAAAATAAGGTAAGTCAACGCCGGTAGAAGAGGGTTGTTGGGTCGACTCAGGCGGTTTTGGTCGACAGGGTCGACTGGTGGACAAAGAAGCCAAGGCAAAGAAGGAAAAATATTTGAGCAGGAAACAAATTTGAAAGTTGAGAACGTGGGAGGTTACAAAAGTGGTGGACGAACATGTGGCACCACCAACTTCAACATGGAAGTTATTTTATTTCCCTATTTAAGGCAATGCCTAGTTTCATTCTTTAAGGGCGCATTTTGTAACATCGTAAGGGAAAAAACACTCTGAGTATCAAGCGTTAAGAAAAAAGAGTTTTTCATTCCTGCAAAATGTATGATCGCGACCATCTTTCTTCTTAATAAGAAATTTATATCATTTACTTTAAAGTGTCTTGTCTTGTTGTTTTTTGCTCTTCTTGTTTACGCATTCATCTTTATTTAATTTTACAGTCTTTTTTAGAAGTGATCTTCAGCCTATTCCAAACAACATCATTCCACCACTTTCTCATACATTACAAACTAGTGTTCTGGGACTTGTTTGACTGGTCCCGCAAGTAAACCTGCATTAGGAGATCAGAGGTTGTTCGTGCGAAAACTGCGTGCGAACAAATTGGCACGCCCAGTGGGACCCGTCAGTTTGGGTGTATGCATTTGCACAGTGGTAAGATGGTGATACCACGTCCAAACGAAGAACCTTCTTCGGAGGGAAATACGGTTGTGACTTAAACAACCGACATTGGCGTTTGTCGCACCTCGAAAAATTCATTTCAAACATACGACCCTCGCGCAAAAGGCGCGAAAATTGCGGTTTGACAGAGTCGCCACCGAACTTTATTTTTCCCGAATAGACGGGAGAGGAAATATCGAGAAAATCTCATAAACATGGAAGGAACACGGCCGTCGCAACCATATTCCTGGGTTCGGGAGTCGGTTACGTGAGGGGAAGGTATTAGCACCCCTCACGTCCGTCGTACTCGACGGGAACCTCTTAATTCGAGTTGTGATGGATGTTAGCTAAACATAATTCTTCTCTTCTCACTACTAAATGCTAAAACGGTATTATAAGGGCTAATGACGCTAGGGGAAAGGGGATGGATAGAGGATAGGGTGCTCGCCAAGGATTGGGGCCCTTGTGCCTACGTATGCTCATTCGGACGAGAATGAGAAATCAGAGTGTCGTAGTTCGACTACGGGAAAGGAGGGGAATGGATGGAATAACGGAGGAAGATAGAGTGAATGAAGAATCAGAGTGTTCGTAGTTCGTGGTTATGACCACGAAAGAAACGGGTTTGAATTGGATTTGAAGTGAGTATGGATGACGATTACTCGAAGTTTAAGAAAGACTTATCGGACCCAAGTAATCGGGAGAGTGAACCAAAGACTTGGAACACTCTCTTTTTCATCATGAAGGGATGATATGTTTGAAAGGATAAGGTTGAAATGATGACGATCACTTGAAGCCTAAGAAAGACTTCACAGGCCCCAAGTAATCGGGAAAGCGAACCAAAGACTTGGAACACTCTCTTTTTCATCGTAAAAGAAGGTTGTTTGAATTTGAAGTGGTGTATAAAAGGATGAGATTGGTCGGATGACGACTACTTGAAGATTGAGAAAGGCTTCTCGGATCTAAGTAGTCGGGAGAGCGAACCAAAGACTTGGGACACTCTCTTTTTCATCGTAAAAGAAGTTGTTTGAAAGGTGAGTGAAAGGATGAGTAATTGGAGATGGTTGAGTATTATCGAGTTTGTTAATTTTATTTAAAGGCGTCAATTGCTCACACACGAATAAGATAACTCGCATATAAACAACGGAAAGCAAGATCAAAGACTTGAACCTACTCTTTACACCTTGAAAAGAATTGAATAATTGTTAATTGATTGATAGTTTGTTACGAAAATCCACTTAACGTTGGATCAAGGGTTTGACTTATTATCGCGTGCAAAGCGTGTTGAAAATGAAATTATTTGAAAAAAGAGACCGACTTGACTTACGCATCAAGGGTCGAGTTGTAATAGGTTGATGGCGAATGCGCATGAGCACTCGACTTACGGGTTGTTTGAAAGTGGCTCGATGATGAATCGAGAATTAGTTTGAAAATAGTTTGATCCGCTCTAGTCCTTATGGGTGCTCCTAGGAGATAAACTAATAATCAAAGAAATGCGAAACATACATCAGAATGGGGGAGGGATACATGTAAATTACACGGGATTGCACGAAATAAAGGGGTCTCATTGTAAGGTAGCCCAAGAGAAAGCCGCGTGTATGTGTTTGTGTCCTAAACTACACCTTGAGCAAAGTCGGGCACGACTTAAAATTAAGATACCTACAAATAACCAATGATAAAACAGTCCACCAATTTGGCTTTTAGGAGTTTCGATAATTTATTAAGTGTTTTCGATTATGGGTGAATGAGAATGAATAAATATGATAATAATAATAATATAATAAAATAAATATGATAATATGAATAATATGAATAAAATGGATAAAAATCGATAAAAATATAAAATGAAAAGTTTGAAAAAAAAGGTTGGTCTCGGGTTTGTTATTTTTCATCAATAATTTGACAGAAAAATAACTTTGGGGTATCGTCATCGACCCAAAAAAGGAGGAAATACGAAATAAGATATCCAATAACAAATGAAAAAAATAAAATTTAATCTCTAAACGAATAAAGTATTTCTAATAAATAATATAGCAAGAATTTTAAAAAAAAAAAAGAAAATAATTGTAAAGTTCTAAAGGAAATATGTGTTCTAAAGAAAAATTAATATATAATAAAATTTATTTACAAATCAGTCTGTTAATTATTAGAAAAATAAAATATGTATAATTTTTCTTTTAAAAAAAGAAGAACAAGAGGGTTTAACATGAACATGCGAGGTTTGCATAGAAACCCGGTGGGCTTTGAAGCCCAAATCAAGCAGACCAGGCAGAAAAAGGAAATAAATAAAATGATAAAAAAAAAGAAAATAAAAAGACAACCTCTTCTCCATCAGTTTCTCTCACGGAGACGATCCCACTCCTCCATCTGTTAAAAAAACTCGAAAATCTCCTCTTTCAGAACAACAAAGCACCCAACACTTGCAAATTCGCGCGGCCAGGATCGAAAAATTTCGAGGAAAAGAACACCCAGAGACAACAACAATCGTCTTGCTTCAGATTTTAGCGGTTCTCAGTTCACGGGTTTGTACATCATGTGGCTTCATTTTTGTTCTCCACTTTCTCTTCTTCATGATCCCTGTTTTGTTTGATTTGTTTGGGGGTGAAAGTTTTTTGAAGGTATGTTGTAGATGTAAGGTTTCTTTTTGAAGGTTGTTTTAGGGTTAAAAACAAGAAGAGGGTTTTGGAAATTTCGAATTAAACGAGATTGTTTGAAGGGATCCGAGTGTTGGAATAAAGGTCAGACGTAGTTACGGGTTTTACTATTTCGCAGAGTCATCGTGTTTTTGTAGTTTGTTGAATGGATTTGAAGAACTGTTGTTGAAGGAGAGATGTTGGATTCGCAGAGACAGGGAGTTCGGATTTGGTAATTGTTTTGGGAAGGTTTATGAGAATGGTTTGAGGTTGAAGGTTGGAGAGAAGATGAGTGGTATGAATATTCTGTTGCTGTGTTACTCTGTTAAATCTAAAGAGAATGGTTATTGGGTATTTCAGTTTAACGAAAGAAGTTTTAAAGGGTGAAGGTCTGGGTTATTGAAGATTGTCGAAGACAGATTGGAGCGAGATGGAGGTGTTTTCAGGTTTGGATTTTTGCCGTTGAAGTTTAAAGTAGGTTTTGTAGGTTATGTTAAACGTGGTTCAGAAGAAAAGTGTTTTGAAGGTTTTTAAAATATGATGATTGTTTATGATTTTTATGAGGGAAGGTGAGATTGAAGGTTTATTGTTTGTTGAAAGAAGGAAGTAAGTTAAAAAAAAAGGGCTGAGGTATCATTCTGGTTGAGGAAAATCTCTTGAAGTTCAGTTTGTGAGTATTGTTGGGCTTTCTGTTGAAGAAATTTGGATCGGGTAAAAGTTTTGAGGTCGGCTTTCTTTTTACGTTGTGTATCAAATCTCACACATGGAGAAAATGAGAGTCCTCTTGGAATTGCAAAGAAAACTATCATTATAGCTTCTGCCTTTCGAAAGTAGTGGTCTCGCGTGATGCTTTTTCAATTTGGCAAGGTTTTGGTACGTAGAATTCTCTTCAGCTCTGAGAAATTTGTCTTTTTTCATTTGCTGATAAAGTGCTATCAACCATAAAATTTGTCTTTATTCATTTGCTGGTAAAGTGCTATCAACCATAAAATTTGTCTTTTTCAATTTGTAAATCACTCATTATTCTGTGTAGAGTTTGTTGTCTGGTGTGGGGTTTGTGTAGCAGATTTGGAGTAGTCTTGTGCAGGCTGTGTGGTGTTGCATTTTGGTGAATCAAGTTGTTTTGCAATTCTTGCGGTGGGGTCCAAGTCAAATTGTCCTTTTGTGCAGGTATTGTCTCCTGTCGTGTTTTGAAGGCTCCCATTTTACACCGTTTTGCACCGTTTTGGTTGTATTTTGGACCATTGTGGTGAGCTGTTTACTGCTGCATTTTTACGTTTCTATCTGTATATTTTGCAGGTCCATCGTACTACATAACAGACAGCTTGTAATGGTATTGAAAAAACTTTGCGTAGAGATTGCAGCAGTTCGTCCTTTGTCTATGGTGTGGGTGGATAACGTGTTACCTTACAAGTATATGGCTATTGGTATTGTGGTGTAGGTTGTTTTTTTTTAGTAGCAATTATGTGGGTGAGCCTTTGTGATGTGTTACAGGGGTCGTATCAATTCGAAGGAAAGTGGTAGGGGTGTCACGGGTTGTTTTTATGGTAATACAAGGTGTTGCAGACCATATTTGTCTTTAGTCATTTTCTGCAGGTGGAATTGTGGCTTCAAATTGGTAATCCGTGTGGGGCCTCATGAAGGCTCTAGTGCCTTTTTCAACTGGTGTGAGGAAATACATTTGAAGTAGTGATCCGTGTGGGGCCTCATCAAGGCTCTAGTGCCTTTTTCAACTGGTGTGAAGAAATACATTTGGAGTAGTGATTCGTGTGGGGCCTCATCAAGGCTTAACCTTGAGAAAAATAATGAGTATTAAAACAAATACAACTTTGGAGCAATAGTTTGTATGCCTCCTTTTTATGACAATTGAATTGGACTTGGACATATTATTCATACTCAACTTTTGCAATTTACATCATACTAGACCAATTCATAAAATGAGAACAACTCCCAAATTATATCACGCCTACACTCGAGAACAAATTCAACCTCTCGAATTCCAACACATTTTAAAGTAGACGAATCAAAGTCTTGTCACTCAAGAAACTATGGACCATGACTTGAAGATTATATGACCACCAACATATCCATGCCTTAGAATTAATGATCATGTCTCTAAAAAATCTTTGAATTTAATGCCAATATTAGAACCAATTTGAGCTTAATCAACACTAATCCACAACTAACATAATTTCTACAAATCCTACTTTGGTTGTGAATGAAACGAGAAATTCATTTTGAAACACATATCTCCAATAGATCCTTAAACATGCATCATTTGGATCAATACTCTCCCCAGCGTTGTGTTTGAAACAAATATTTGTCTGACGGACCAATTAAGCCATAACCATTGAAACTCAGTCCATACCGCACACTCGAGCAGCAACCACATGTTTTGGATACTAATTGGTGGGCAGATGTACAAAATGAAATGTAAAAGTAGGTAGGACAAATTTAGAGTATGATAGCGTTGACGTTGTGTCTGCAGTTTTAACGGCTCATGGTGGGCCTGTCATGACGCCACGTCGGCCAGAACCTAGGCCTATGGTGACAGGAACTGAGTGACAATATATGCCTAGTTTTACAATGCCCACACCCTGAGCCTTTGGGATGCCGACATAGTTTATGTCGAGCCTACATCACAGTGGCCCACTCTTTGGGGAAAGCTCTTCGTCAGCGTTTTCCCTCTATCAGGAGTTAGGGCCTTTGGCAAACTAAGTCACCAGGCCCCTAGGGTTTAGTGTTCCGTCACTTTCATTTCCAACTTTTACGTCAAGTTCTATTGCTATTACGAGGCAGCAGATGGATGAAAGTAATCACGAAATAGTCCACATGTTGACCCAGCAAATGGGCACCATATTAAGACCATAATACACGATTCGACTCGAAGTTACCAACAAAAGACAACTCAGATTACGCGGATAGGTGACTTTTTAGGCACTCCTAGGGCCCTGGGTCGACAGACGTCGTCACCTCGACCGGAGACGCCAATTCGACAAGATGAAGTCTTAGATGAGATAATTAACCAGCAACCCCATGAGGTTGAAAACACACCCATTGTGGCCCAAAGTCCTTCCGCTGTTTTAGTTCATAGAAACCAGGACTCAGACTATATGGTCAGATAGGTTCGACACAAAGCCATGGCTGGTGAACCCAACTTAGAAGCCATGGTGGAACAAATTATGGTTTGCAACGGGGAAAACCCAAGCCTTTGACGACCAACATATACGTCCCCACTACCAGAATTTGTTTTGCAAACAGAGTTGCCTAGAGGGTGGAAAGTGCCAAAGTTTACTAAATTCACCTAAGAGACCGAGGAATCCACCGTCGAACATGTTTCCAGATACCAAACCAAAGTTGGCGACATAGAAAACAACGAGGATTTAAAATTCAAGTACTTCTCAAGTTCCCTCACTGATCGCGACTTTCTATGTCTAATACAACCTAACTGCAAGTGCACAGTCTATCGCGTAGTAATAATAGATATCGATCCCACAGGGACTCGTAATCAAACTAGTGTTCTCGGGAGTTACTATGTTTATCAAGGTAGATAATGTTTGAGGGAATAAGATTGTCACTAAAGGGAACTAAGAATGTAAATTAAAGTGTAATTAATTGAATCGATATGCAGTAATTATGTCCTTCGGGGATTTGACAAGTTACCGGTGTATGATATATTTTTCAGAGTTTATTTAAGCAGAAAATGGTGATCTGAAGACTCTCGCCTCACGATGGTTATTGACGCTAATCATAATTCTAAGGGCCAAACGTACACTTTCGTATCCCATTCGGGGTTAAAATTATTTTTTGGAAATCTCTAAGTTCTAATTCATTTTAAAGTGCTTTCGCTGTTATTAAAATGAATGACTAGTGTTTACTATCTGATCTTGCCGCATCTTTCGCTTGTTGGTTCGTATCTTAATTAATTTCCCACTTTCGTGGCAAAACTACTTTTAAATAAGTTCTCGCTTTCGCGACGAAGTTTATTCAGTAAATTAATTTTAAACACTCAGACCATAAAACGACCTTTGAAAAAGACAGTTTTCAACCGGTTATTATCAAATCCCTTTTGAATTATTACTACATATCGATTACTTAAATTTAGCTAGACATGGATTTGGGAAAGGTAAAACATAAATAAAAACAATAAAGAATAGCATGCATCATAATAAAAACTGGAATTACGATTGAAATGAGAAACCTGTAAATATTCCAATTGACCTTTGGGCAGACCCTCCACAGATGTTGGCAGGATTCTGGTCTTTGTGCCAATTTGATCGTACAACGGAAATAAAAATTACAGAAGGAATGAAAGGCAACAAAAAAATAGGAAAGAAAATAAAACTGAACTTTTGCTCTGGAAATGGAATTGGGCAGCACTTCGTTGTATGAATGCGGCTCTCTTTCTGAGTCCCCCTTTTTCCCCTTTTATAGAGATGGAATTCTAACGGTTATAACTTGAAGAAGGTGGACTTTGAGGCAGAATTATCAGGGAGCAGTGGTCCACTATTTGGGACTTGGAACTGCTTCTTTTACGTGCATTTGAAGTGGGGCGTTTTTGCCTGCATGACGGTCGTCACAAGGTGTGACGGTCGTCATGGAGCTGTGATGGTCGTCATAGCAGCAAAATCAGCATTCTGCGCTTTTCATGATGTTTTCACCCGGTTTTCGTCCATATTTCATCTGAGATTGCTTCTTTTCTTCATATTGCCTTGTTTAGACGTGATCATCAAATACCTGCAAAACATCAGACAAATAACACGGAAATAACCCGAAATCGGATCGAAAACAGTTAAACTTCAGTTAAATTATGCATCAAAATATATATACGATTTCGTGTTATCAAACTCCCCTAAGCTTGGATCTTTGCTTGTCCTCAAGTAAAATAGGAAAAAGTCGGCAAGCACGAGGCAACTTCTTCGTTCGCAAAGTTGGGAAAAACCGGGATTCTTGGTAAGAACAAAACGAGTACCATGACGACACTGGACTACAAGTCTCCGGAGGTCTCCTTCTTATGCAAATCGGTCCCAGTCATGCTACTGTAGCTTGGTGTCAAGGTTCTCGCGACAAGTTCACCCTGTTTGTTCTAGCGCAATCACATTAAGCCCGTTGTCCATACACTTTCATGGCAAGTCGACCTGTTAGTGAATATGATCTCATTTCTGTTTTTGATCTTCTTCATTGATCGTAAGCTTATATCATTGATTTTTCAATGAGTTTTCGTGCCGTTGGGCTAAATGCTCGGGTTAGGAGCACCTAACTTAGAAGGAAACGTGTCTCATATTTTGGCTATCTAACTTTCTTTTCATGATTTTTCATCTTTTTGGAGATCATACACTTATTTGCATTGGTCGCTCGCTTAGAAGTGTTTTAGGATGGTGCTGACTGCTAGTATAAACTACTTGGGGTTGAGTTTGCATAGACACTTGAGACTTTGGTACACGTAGGTAGTGAAACCGACTCGCATAAACCGGAGATCTAAGGTGTCAAGACGGTACTGGTTTTGTTAGAATTGTCGTCTCCTCGGAGTTTCGAAACTTGGTTTGAACTCGGGCGCATTCTCGTGATGCTTTTGCTTTTGAGGAACGAACGAAAATTTTTTGTTTACGTTGAATAACGTGGGGATGTTTGTGTAACGGAAAAAGGATATATAAACGAGCTTTATTTGCTAAAAATAGAAAATGTTTAAATAGAAATTATGAAATTCAAAGTACACAGGAATGGGAAATAAACGCTCCGCTCCCACACTATCACAATCAGTGTCCCCACTGATTTGGAAGAATGCGAGAGGGAGGTACAACGGAAATGAAAGTACATAGAAACTTAAAATATAGTAAACAAATAAGAAAAATGGTAACTAATCACGTCCTCTGCCTCGGTCACGTCCTCGCTCGCGTCCTCTGGCTCTGACCAGGGCGACTCGATCCTCAAAACTCATAGCTCCGGTGTGGTAGACAGTGCCACGGAGTCCTTCGACCTGCAAGGTCAGATTCGCCAAGTTCTCAGTAATGGTTGCTTGGTCGGTTTGAAGTTGTTGCATTTGGGTCCGATGCCAAGCTTCGAACTGCTCTGCTCACTGATTCTGCTGCTGCAGCATAGCGAGTATCTGGGCCTGCTGGTCGAGAGAGCGGCGGAGGTCCTCTTCTGAGTAGTCGGGCACTGGACGATGGCGGCGGCGACGGGAGGATGTACCTTCGGAAGGAAGAGGCTGCGATGCCTCCGGTTGCTCCGGCCTGTTCAACTCAGCTTGGATTTCGTCGTCAGAACCTTGGGTGTGGTCCTGAGTTGGAGCAGCGACAGCAGGAGGGGCAGTGAGGTCAAATAACCAGTTGGTACGGTCCTCTGGGTGTGTCCGGGTGCATGATGGAAGGATGATGCTTCGGACGGTTTTGCCACGCACTACCGGATGGTACTTGCCGTCGACTCTGGAACGGATGAGGTGAGAGGCTCTGCAGTGGTCGGTGTCAAGGAACACCGAGGGGATGGCATGGAGGTGCTGGAGGCGGTCTCCGAGGTTCAGCCCAAGTGCAATGGCAGTGACAATCCCGCCAAAGTAAAATGGCTTGGAGCCAAGGTTACAGTTGGCCTGATTGTGGGCCAGGAGGAACGGAGCGGCGTTGATAGGCTCGTTGTTGAAGACGCAGTGGAGGAAGAAGAGTTCTTTCGAGTCCACCTTATGGTTGCTGTCCCTGGCGAAGATTGTGTTGCTCAATGCTCTGTGGAAGAGAAAATGCAACCCCTGTTATATCAGATAACAGTTTTGGGTTCGTGACGGTCGTCACGTATATGTGACGGTCGTCACCCGCGTGACGCTCGTCAGGATCCTGTGACGGTCGTCACAGCAGCAAAATCTGCAGAACGCAGAATTTTGCTGTTAGGGTGTTCTTGTAGTGACTTTTAGGCCTAGTATTGATATGGCAATGTATTATAGCAGCCAATAAACAAAGAATAACATAAAACATAATAAATGAAACAGACTATAATTGAAATAACGAGAAATTAGAGTGATTGTAATGTAGTACATAAAGAAATTAATAATGCAAAAAGCGAAACAATTGAAAACGGACGGAAAGTAGAAAAACTAAACTAAACTAAATCTAATGCTAAAACTAGTATCTAGTCTTTTCGTGCCTTCAACTCATCGAACTTCCGTGCGTAGTAGTCGAGCTGGTCACAGACTAAGTCCATGAAGACTACCAGTTCGCTGTGTATGCCTGCGATGTCATCTTTTACAGTAGTCAGAGCTGCATCAACGTTGTCCAATCGGAGTAGAACAGTATCCATTTTTTCGGTGGTCTCCTCAGGGATAGGCTCAGGATAGGTGTTGTAATGAGGAGGAGTCGTAGGGTCCACTTCAGCTTCTGATACAGCATCCTCATAGTACATGTAGTCGTGTGCCTCAGAGATGTGGTCACTGTCGTACATATAGTTTTGTGGTGTTGACTGAGGTGAAAGAGGTCCCATAGGCTCATCCAATTCATAAAGCCAGTTGTCCTTGTTGTGGATACTTGTCATCTGATGATCAGGCAGTGTGAATAGCTGGACAGGTTTTTCGTTGATGAGGTACTCATAAGGTCCAGGTCCCATAGTTCCTAAAATGCGCCTGTTAAAGCAGAACTGTATATTCATGGGTCGGATGGTGCCAAAACTGGTGCTTGCATTAAGGTGGAATCTAAGGCCAAGCTCGTGGGCAATCATTGTCACGAGGCCTCCCATAAGAATAGGTGACTGTGGTTCCTGAGTGAGGCGTCTGAAAGATCTCATCATGAAAGGCATTGCATTTACTGTACGTCCCTGAGAAGCACAGAACATGATGAATAACTCCTCTTTAGATACGGTAGTAATATTTTCTTCTTTCCCAAAAAGGGTGTGAGCTAGTATCTTATGGAAGTATCTGAAAGCTGGGTTATGAATATCATCATTATACATTCTGTCTGGTTCAGGGTGATAGTCGCCTGTGATTCTACCCCAGAATTGGTCGAGTTCAAAATCAATATCGTCATCTTCTGCACTGATGAACACATGCGGTCCGCTAGGAAATCCTAGGAGGTTGGCTAGTGACATCCGGCTATGGGTTTGGTCCATTCCAAACATTCGAAAGGTAATCAACTCTGTGTTGGATCCAAAACCATAGTTGGGTAGGTATCTGAAGGAACTAAGGAATTCGTAGGTGAGGTCCTTATAGGTAGCAAAACGTGTTTTCAAAGCAGTGCTCTCCCAACCCAGTTGATTGAACAGGTATTGAATGCTATCCGTGATTCCTAGTTTATCCATGGTAGACTTATCATAATACAATGTTAAGGCTATTTCTCTTTCAGTTAGTGCTGCAAATCTTGCCTTTTGAGCTAGTCCTCGAAAATGAACCTTTGTGAAGTCGTACTCGGCCATACTCGCAGGTAAGTCGGAGAAAACAGGAGGAATGATTTGAAGACTTTTAAAATCCTGAAAAGTTTAAAACAGAAGTTTGAAGTCAGGATTTTTAAAAACAAAAAGCGGTAAAAACAAAAGACCAAAAGAGAAAAATAAAATAAAAATAAAAATATGAAAACAAACGAAAGTAGAAAATAGTAGTAATTTTAAGTTTAGAATTTTTGTTAAAGTTTCAAAGTAAAATTTTAAATAAAAAATGAAATACAGTAACGAGGAAAAATGCGGGAAAAGTTGGGTTGCCTCCCAGTAAGCGCTGTTTTTAACGTCTAAAGCCTGACGATAGCTTGGTGACAAGCTATTCGGGTGTTTGAGCTGGAAGCTCAAGCAATGCTATACTGCAGACTTGAGGGCTGTTGTCGTTCTTATTATAATATTTTAGACGTTGCCCGTTTACGATAAACGGTGCATTCGTCTTATCGGTAATTTTGACAGCTCCATTCTAAAGTACTTTAGTCACTTCATAAGGTCCAGACCACCTAGATTTTAGTTTACCTGGGAAGAGTTTTAATCTTGAATTAAATAGCAGTACGATGTCTCCCACACTGAATTGTTTCTTGATTGAACGTTTATCATGCCACTTTTTAGTTCGTTCTTTGTAGATACGGGCATTTTCGTAAGCGTCTAATCGAAGTTCTTCCAATTCGTGTATGTTCAAGATTCGCTTTTCTCCTGCCTCGGTGTAGTTGAAATTGAGTGTCTTAACGGCCCATAAGGCCTTATGCTCTAATTCTACAGGGAGATGGCAGGATTTACCGTAAACTAATTTGTAGGGTGTAGTGCCTATTGGTGTCTTAAAAGCGGTCCTATAAGCCCATAAAGCTTCTTGTAGCTTTGATGACCAATCTTTCCTTGAGGTAGCGACAGTCTTTTCCAATATCTGTTTTATTTCCCTGTTCGAGACCTCTACTTGTCCGCTAGTTTGCGGATGATAAGGTGTAGCTACTCGGTGTCGGACTCCATATTTAGAAAGAAGTTTATCGAATATTCGCGATATGAAGTGAGATCCGCCGTCACTTATGACGAGTCTGGGTACACCGAATCTAGGAAAGATTGTGTTTTTGAAGAGTTTGATTACTACTCGTGCGTCGTTTGTTGGAGCAGCGATGGCTTCTATCCATTTGGACACATAGTCTACAGCGACGATCTGTAGTTATTACCAAAAGAAGGTGGGAATGGTCCCATGAAATCTATTCCCCATACGTTGAAGATTTCTACCTCTAAGATTCCTTTCTGAGGCATTTCATCGCGTCGTGAGATGTTGCCAGTTCGTTGGCATCGATCACATTTTAGCACAGCGATGTGAACGTCTTTCCAGAGGTTAGGCCAGAATAAGCCGGCTTGGAGAATCTTAGCGCACGTCTTGGATGTACTAGCATGACCACCATATGGTGCTGAATGGCATTGGGAAATGATATTTTCTACTTCTTCCTATGGGACAGAGCGACGGTATATGTTGTCGGCCCCTCTCTTGAAGAGTAGAGGTTCGTCCCAATAATAGTGTTTCAGATCGTGGAAGAATTTCTTCTTTTGCTGATAAGTGAGATCCGGTGGAAGCACGCCTGCAGCGAGGTAATTAACGATGTCAGCATACCAAGGTAATGTGACTTGGGCATAGACGGCTTCTACGGCTTTTTCGAATTTCGGATCTTCCGAGATTGAGTTGGGTATGTCACTTTCTAATTTGGCTATCAGACGTTCGTACGGGAAATCGTCATTTATCGGTACTGGTTCATGTTTGATGCCTTCTATTCGGGATAAGTGATCTGCAACAACGTTCTCGGTTCCTTTCTTATCTTTGATTTCTAAGTCAAACTCTTGTAATAACAGGATCCATCTCAATAGTCTTGGTTTGGCATCCTTTTTGCTTATTAGGTATCTTATGGCAGCGTGGTCTGTGTATATGATAATCTTTGCTCCTACTAAGTAAGAACGGAATTTGTCAAGCGCAAATATAACTGCTAGAAGTTCCTTTTCTGTGGTAGCGTAGTTCATTTGGGCAGGATCTAAGGTTCTACTGGCATAGTAGATGGCATGGAGTTTCTTGTCCTTCCTTTGTCCTAGAACTGCACCTACGACATAATCACTCGCATCGCACATGATTTCGAACGGTAGTCACCAATCGGGTGGTTGCATAATCGGTGCGGTGATAAGGGCTGATTTTAATGTTTCGAATGCTTTTAGACAGTCGTCGTCGAAGACGAACTCAGCATCTTTCATCAACAGGCCGGTCAAAGGTTTTGTGATTTTTGAAAAATCTTTTATAAATCTTCTGTAGAAACCGGCATGTCCTAGAAAACTCTGTATTTCTCGTACGGATTTTGGAGGTTGGAGATCTTTTATAATCTCTATTTTAGCTTTATCGACCTCAATTCCTTTATCTGATATGACATGTCCTAGAACTATTCCTTGTCGGACCATAAAATGGAATTTTTCCCAATTTAGGACGAGGTTCACTTTTACACAACGCTCTAATACCATTTCTAAGTTTTGTAGGCATCCTTCGAAACTTTGTCCACATACCGAGAAATCGTCCATAAATACTTCCATGATGTCGTCTATGAAATCTGCAAAGATTGCCATCATGCATCTTTGGAAGGTTGCTGGAGCATTACAGAGTCCAAACGGCATTCGGCGGTAAGCAAAAGTACCATAAGGACAGGTGAATGTAGTCTTTTCTTGGTCATCAGGATGAATGGGAATTTGGAAAAATCCTGAATAACCATCTAGATAGCAGAAATATGAATGTTTGGCTAATCTTTCCAACATTTGGTCTATGAAGGGTAACGGGAAATGATCTTTTCGTGTGGCTTTGTTAAGCTTTCTATAATCAATGCACATCCTGCTTCCAGTCACGACTCTTTTTGTTATTGATTCGCCCTTTTCGTTTTTAACTACTGTGACTCCTCCTTTCTTTGGTACGACATGAACTGGGCTGACCCATTCACTATCGGAGATTGGATAGATGATTCCTGCATCTAGCAATTTCTTTACTTCATCTCTGACTACAGTGCTTAGGATGGGGTTCAGTCTTCTCTGATGCTCTCTAGAGGTTTTAGAGTCTTCCTCTATTGTAATTCGATGCATACAGATTGAAGGGCTTATACCTTTTAGATCGCTTATGTTATAGCCTAACGCGGTGGGGTACTTCTTTAGGACTTCTAATAGCTTTTCGGTTTCTGGTTGTCCTAAGTCGGCGTTGACTATCACTGGTCTTTTTAGTTCATCATCTAGGAATTCATATCTAAGGTTTTTGGGTAGTGTTTTAAGTTCTAAAGATGGGTTCTTCGGACCTGGCATATGGTTTGGGGTCAGTGCTAAGCTTTCGCTTAGGCTGTCGTCTTTATACGGTTTACGCCAATCATCGTCTTCAGAAATATCGGGTATTTGAATCTTTATTATTTCTGAATACGTGGTCTCTTCATTTTCAAGTTCTCTTATGCATTCATCAATTTCGTCTACTAAATAGCAGGTATCGTCTATGGCTGGTGCTTGTAAGAACTTGGTGAGAATGAACTCTATCTTTTCTTCTCCTACTTCAAATGTTAGCCTTCTTTCTTCACGTCTATAATAGCTCCGGCTGTAGCTAGGAATGGTCTTCCTAGGATAATTGGGGTAACAGTGTCCTCCTTGATGTCCATGATTATGAAGTCGGTTGGGATGTAGAATTGTCCTATGCGTACTGGAATATTTTCCAGTATTCTGACGGGGTATTTTACTGATCGGTCAGCTAATTGTACGAACATTTTGGTTGGTCTAAGGTCTCCCATATTTAGCTTTTTGCATATAGATAAAGGCATAACACTGATACTGGCTCCTAAATCGCATAGAGCTTTGTCTATTACGAACTTTCCTATGACGCAGGGTATGGAGAAACTACCTGGGTCTTTTAATTTAGGAGGCATGCGGTTTTGAATTATAGCGCTACACTCTGCAATAAGTGTAACTGTTTCGTTATCCTCGATCTTTCTCTTATTCGACAGGATTTCTTTGAGAAATTTAGCGTACGACGGCATTTGAGTTATTGCTTCTGTAAAAGGAATAGTAATATTCAGCTGTTTAAGGAGCTCTACAAATTTCTTAAACTGTCCTGAAGTTTTGGAGTTTATTAATCTTTGCGGATAAGGGATAGGTGGTTTATATGGCGCTGGAGGTGCTTGAGTTTTTTCAATTGCGGTATCCTCCTTCTCGTTGTCTTCCTTCTTCTCTAACTCGGATTCCTTTTCTGCTTGTTCAGTTGGTTTTTGTTGCATGGCTGAGTTTTCGGTCCTCAGATCGATCGGTTCGTCCAATTCTTTTCCACTTCTTAGTATTACAGCATTTGCTTGACCTTTTGGATTCTGTTCGGGTTGTCTAGGAAATGTGCCAGCGGGTGCGGCAGCAGAGGCTTGTTGCTGAGCCACTTGTGATATTTGTGTTTCTAACATTTTGTTGTGGGTGGCTAAAGCGTCTACTTTTCTGGTCAACTGTTTAATTTGCTCGCTAGTGTGTATGTTTTGATTCAGGAATTCTTTGTTTGTTTGAGCTTGAGTAGCTATGAATTTTTCCATCATCAACTCGAGGTTTGATTTCCTAGGTGCAGTCTGAGCAGCAGCTGGTTTCTGATATCCTGGCGGAGCAGTAGGCATTTGCAATACATTTTCGCTTTTGTAAGAAAAGTTTGGATGATTTCGCCAACCTGGGTTGTAAGTATTTGCGTAAGGGTTTCCTTGAGCATAATTTACTTGGTCTGGTGGGATTCCGGCTAGCAATGGGCATTCGGGCGCATTATGAGTGGTGCTTCCGCATAACTCGCAATTTGGAGTTACTGCAGCGACGGCTACAGTGGGGTTAACGGCCAGACTGTCAATCTTCTGTGCTAGAGCATCTACTTTAGCGTTGAACTTTTCAAGGCTGCTGATCTCGTACATCCCACCTTTCGCTGTGGTTTTCTCTGTTGGAGTGTGTTCACCTCCCCATTGGCAGTGGTTCTGAGACATGTTTTCGATTAATTGATAGGCTTCGTCGTATGGCTTATCCATAAGTGCACCGCCCGCGGCAGCGTCTATTGTCAATCTAGTATTGTATAAAATCCCAATATAGAAAGTATGGATTGTCACTCAGTCTTCTAGACCGTGGTGAGGACATGTTCTCATCATATCTTTGAATCGTTCCCATGCTTCGTAAAGAGATTCAGTATCTTTTTGTCGAAATCCGTTGATTTGAGCTCTAAGCATAGCATTTTTGCTTGGCGGAAAATATCTCGCTAAGAAGACGTTTTTCAATTGTTCCCACGTCGTAACGGAGTTGGATGGTAAAGATTGCAACCATGTCCACGCTCTGTCTCTAAGAGAGAATGGGAAAAGACGAAGTCTTATCGCGTCTAGAGTTAATCCATTTGCTTTCACCGTGTCTGCGTATTGTACAAACTTTGTTAGATGTTCGTTCGGATCCTCAGTTGCATTTCCTGAGAATTGATTTTGTTGTACAACTGACAGTAATGATGGTTTCAGCTCAAAATCATTTCGAGTAATAGCTGGGGCAGCAATGCTACTCCTAGGCTCCATCTGAGAGGGTGTAGCGTATGCCTTCAGCAGTTTGTTTGGAGGTCCTTTAGCCATGTTTGATTCTTCTTCGGATTTGGGAATGGGAGTGAGAGGATCGGGAATGTTATGTTTGAGTTGGTACTCAATGATTCGGCTTCTTAGATGTAAGAAGCGTTCTAGTTTTGCGACTGAAGGTTTCAAGATATCGCCTTGCGGGCGATCACTTGGCATACAATCGACAACACTAGTAAAGGAAAAATGAAAATAATTAACCTAGTCTATACGGTGTAACAGAAGGTTACACTATTGACTAAACGGGTTCCCGGCAACGGCGCCAAAAACTTGATCGTGACTTTCTATGTCTAATACAACCTAACTGCAAGTGCACAGTCTATCGCGTAGTAATAATAGATATCGATCCCACAGGGACTCGTAATCAAACTAGTGTTCTCGGGAGTTACTATGTTTAGCTAGGTAGATAATGTTTGAGGGAATAAGATTGTCACTAAAGGGAACTAAGAATGTAAATTAAAGTGTAATTAATTGAATCGATATGCAGTAATTATGTCCTTCGGGGATTTGACAAGTTACCGGTGTATGAAATATTTTTCAGAGTTTATCTAAGCAGAAAATGGTGATCTGAAGACTCTCGCCTCACGATGGTTATTGACGCTAATCATAATTCTAAGGGCCAAACGTACACTTTCGTATCCCATTCGGGGTTAAAATTATTTTTTGGAAATCTCTAAGTTCTAATTCATTTTAAAGTGCTTTCGCTGTTATTAAAATGAATGACTAGTGTTTACTATCTGATCTTGCCGCAGCTTTCGCTTGTTGGTTCGTATCTTAATTAATTTCCCACTTTCGTGGCAAAACTACTTTTAAATAAGTTCTCGCTTTCGCGACGAAGTTTATTCAGTAAATTAATTTTAAACACTCAGACCATAAACGACCTTTGAAAAAGACAGTTTTCAACCGGTTATTATCAAATCCCTTTCGAATTATTACTACATATCGATTACTTAAATTTAAATAGACATGGATTTGGGAAAGGTAAAACATAAATAAAAACAATAAAGAATAGCATGCATCATAATAAAAACTGGAATTACGATTGAAATGAGAAACCTGTAAATATTCCAATTGACCTTTGGGCAGACCCTCCACAGATGTTGGCAGGATTCTGGTCTTTGTGCCAATTTGATCGTACAACGGAAATAAAAATTACAGAAGGAATGAAAGGCAACAAAAAAAATAGGAAAGAAAATAAAACTGAACTTTTGCTCTGGAAATGGAATTGGGCAACACTTCGTTGTATGAATGCGACTCTCTTTCTGAGTCCCCCTTCTTCCCCTTTTATAGAGATGGAATTCTAACGGTTATAACTTAAAGAAGGTGGACTTTGAGGCAGAATTATCAGGGAGTAGTGGTCCACTATTTGGGACTTGGAACTGCTTCTTTTACGTGCATTTGAAGTGGGGCATTTTTGCCTGCATGACGGTCGTCACAAGGTGTGACGGTCGTCACCCGTGTGACGGTCGTCATGGAGCTGTGACGGTCGTCACAGCAGCAAAATCAACATTCTGCACTTTTCATGATGTTTTCACCCGGTTTTCGTCCATATTTCATCTGAGATTGCTTCTTTTCTTCATATTGCCTTGTTTAGACGTGATCATCAAATACCTGCAAAACATCAGACAAATAACACGGAAATAACCCGAAATCGGATCGAAAACAGTTAAACTTCAGTTAAATTATGCATCAAAATATATATACGATTTCGTGTTATCACTCACCAAAAATGCATTTACTTGGTTCACCACCTTACCTCCAAAGTCTGTCCTTACCTGGGCACAATTGGAAAGGTTGTTTCATGAACAGTTTTACATGGGACAATCGGAAATTAGTCTGAAAGAGTTAGCCAGCGTCAAGCGAAAGGCTACCGAGTCGGTGGACCAATATCTTAACAGGTTTAGACTGTTGAAAGCGCGATGCTTCACGCAAGTCCCTGAGCTATTCAAGATAGCGGATGGCGGCCTAGATTATTCGATCAGGAAAAAGCTAGACACTCAATATCTCAGAGATATGGTGCAGCTAGCCGATAGGGTCCGTCAGGTCGAACGTCTAAAAAATGAAAAAACTCAGGCTAACAGATACAGTAAGAAAGAGAAAGTTTCATATGTGGCTGCTGACGAATACTTTTCTAACGATGAGGAGCTTGTCGATGATAATGCGGTCAACGTGGCTGAACTGAAGCCAGGGCCTCCATACACATGCAAATTATTAAAACCGTCAAATGGAAAAAAATATGGTTGAAATCGAAAAACAGATAAATATATCGTAAAAATTTATACTTTTGATGTATCTAAGTGCGATGAAATATTTGATTTATTAGTTAAAAATGGTCAGATTATTGTCCCTCCTGGGGCAAAAGATTCCCCTTTAGAACAAAAGAAGAAAAAGGGATTTTGTAAATTTCATAATGTCCTTGGTCATAAGACATCTCCATATTTTATTTTCAGGGACTTGATGCAGAAAGCTTTGAAAGAAGGCCGACTTCAATTTGGCAAAAGGCCCAAAATGCAAGTGGACATGGATCCTCTGAAAGTCGAACAAGACTTATATTCTGAGTTATTCGACTTCATGATGGCGGAGGCTACTAAAGGTCTTGACAAGCACCTGACAACTGAAGCAATTGAATGCATGATGGTCGAGACTACTGATGGTCCCAGTAAGAAGTTTGAATAGAAGCTCGAGGCAATCCACCCTCAAGCTAGTGAAAGTCTGACTGATTTTTAAGAGAAATGCAGGGTGAGCGGGTCGAAGGTTGTATTATGCCCAAAATGAAACACCGTATTTGATGAAAAGGTCGTTGAGAAGTACGAAGCGGGTAAGAAATTGGCGTTGCAAGACAGTAAGCCATCAGTCCCTAGGTTCGTGTTTGACAAGAACGGTGCTCCTCGACGGAACAAAGAGTACATAAAGTTGTTCCAGCCAGCACAGCCCAAGACTTTTGTGCCACCATCAAATACCCCACAAGATAAGTGGGTAGCGCCTGTGAGCCAACAAGGGAGCAAGCGACCGAAGTGGAAGGTATTAGATCTGGAGAAGGGGGCAAAAGCCTCATACAAGGGTACTGAGCCCAGAGGTTATGTGGTTTCCCCCAACTACAAAGGCAAGAATCCTATGATAAGGATCCAGTAGAGGTGATATCAACGAAACAAAAAGGCTGAAAGAGAGGCTTCGACTTTGATCCTAAATCATGTGGGACCCTCTGGTCTGAAAACGCAATGCCCAAACGCAAGGTAGGTCGAGAAGGAGAAAATTGTGACGAACCAGACAACGGTAGTGACTATGGAGACTTTCGAAGAGAAGGGGGTGGTGTCAGCCCAGAGTTCGAAGTACACATTTGGAGGTGAAAACAAGAAAGAGCCGGAGTATACTCCCCAGTCAGATGAATAAGAACCAGAGTACACTCCCCAGTCGGATGAGGAATATATCCCATCACTAGAAGACGATTTCGACGAAGACATGTATGATGACACCAATGATGATACATATGGTGAAGACTTCATTGTAAACTGCGGCATCGTGTCAATATTACCGGCAGAATATGATAGGGTGTCGGAAGTCTATGAAGCAGAAGAAGATTTCCTGACATACGAGACTACAGAAGACAAGCCAATATGCTACTACGTGATGAACAGTGGTGTGGTAGAAGAATGAACAGTTGTGTTTAAAAGACCTAGTCCTGGAATGATGTACCACTTAAAGCCATTTTTCAAAAAAACGAAGGTCAGCGGAGTGGCCGTTAACAAGGTGTTCGTAGATGGAGGGGCAACCGTCAATTTAATGCCCCATACGTTGTTCAAAAAGATTGGAAAAACTGAAGTTGATCTCAGACAACACAACATGGTTCTATCTAATTATGAAGCAAAGACCAACAACATTTTGGGAGTGGTTCAAGTGATTCCAGCTGTAAGTACCGCTACCCAATCAATGCTTTTCATGGTCATAAACTCGAAGGTAAATTTCAACCTCTTATTGGGTCGAGAATGAATCCATGGGATAGGGGCAGTTCCTTAAACTCTACATCAAAGGTTAAGCATTTGGAGGAAAGACAACCTTGTTGAGAATATCGAAGCTGACCAGAGTTATTACAGGATGGATGAAGCAAAGGGTAGAAAGAAATCTTTTGACCAACACCTAGCAAATGTGGCACCTTGTGACGATGGATCGGGATATTATACTTCTGTCAACACGGGTCGCATCCTGAACTTGGATCTTAACTATGGATTCGTTTAGGATGTTGTTGACGCAACAATGGAACCCACAAAAGAACTTTCACCCATAGGGTGGCCTACAATTGATGAAAATGACTACTAAGTCAGAGAGTTTGACTCGAATTTCGGCCTATTTGGCTTAAAACAAGCGAAAGTCGACACTAGAAGCGGGAAAGCAACAAAACATGGCTGGAGACGCCGACAACATTACGCAAGTAATTGGCCGACAAGGCTAAATAATAGCTTCAGAAAGCTGGATATTTGATTGCATTTATGACAATAAGTCTTTGGGGCTTGAGAAAAGCCCGTCAATTAAGCTGCAAAAAATGCAGGCGCAAGACCCACTCGAAGAGGTCGACTTGGGTGATGGGGGAACGAAGAGACCTACGTACGTAAGCGCTAAGATTGGGTCGAAGATGAAGGTCAAGTTGATCGAGGTATTAAAGGAGTACAAAGATTGCTTTGCCTGGGATTACGGCAAAATGTCTGGTTTAAATCAGAATGTAGTGGAACACCGACTACCGATTCAACCAGGAAAAAGGCCAATAAAACAGCAGCCACGACGTTTCACTCCAGAAATCACTTTAAAGATCAAGCAGGAGATTGAGAGACTGCTCAAAAGTCGGTTCATCAGAATTGCAAGGAGATTTCCTGGGATTTGTAGTCTATAAAAAGGGCATCAAGATCAACCAAAATAAAACCAAGGCAATTTTGGATCTCAAGCCTCCTTCGACGAAGAAGCAACACTAGTCTTTGTTGGGGAAGTGTCGCACCTCGAAAAAATCACGGAGACATTTCAGAGAATGTGACCCTCGCGCGAAAGGCGCGGAAATGCGGTTCGACAGAGTCGCCACCGAACTTTATTTTTCCCGAATAAACGGGAGAGGAAAATATCGAGAAAACCTCTTAAAGCGAAAGGATAGGAACAGGGCTGTCGCAACCAAGTTCCAGGTTCAGGAGTCGGTTACGTGAGGGGAAGGTATTAGCACCCCTCACGTCCGTCGTACTCGACGGGAACCTCTTAAGGTAAATGTGGGGAGTGTTGTTTAGGTTTACTTGTTTTTTTCTCGTTGTTAAAGGTAGAATTGGTAGGTTAAAATGTTAAAGACGCAAAGGAGAGATGGGTGATTAGAGGATAGGGTGCTCGCCAAGGATTGGGGCCCTTGTGCCTACGTATGCTCATTCGGACGAGAATGAGAAATCAGAGCGTCGTAGTTCGACTACGGGAAAGGATGGGGGGGGAAACGGAAGATGGATAGAAGTGTGTTCGCCAAGATCATTGCAATCTTGTGCCTACTTATCTTATATTCAAGAATGAATAAAGAATCAGAGCGTCCGTAGTTCGTGGGGACGACCACGAAAATATGAAGTTTGAAATGGATTGAGAAACGAAAGAGTGACTGACAAGCAACCCAAGGGCATGCCTCAAGAGCTTGTCACTCAAGAATTCAAGGAATGCAAGATCCCAAGAACTCAATTCTTTCAGAAATTGGGTTGAAAAGAGTTGGAGATAAAGGATTGAATGTTTTGAAATCGAAAGAATGAACTAATAACAACTCAAGAGCGCGCCTCGAGAGTTACTCATTCGAATATTCAAAGAATGCTAGATTCTAAGAATATCCCTCTTTCGTAAGTTTAAAAAAAATGTTTGTGAAAAGATTGAATCGAAAATGGAATGTGAGGCAAAAAGGAAGTTGTTTTGAAGTTGCCCGACGACGTGTCGAGGATTTGTTTGAAAATGGAACCGACTTGACGACGTGTCAAGGGTTAAGTTGTGAGAAACGATATTAGTCCCTAAGGGTGCTCCTAATATCAAAACCACGATGAATTGTGAATGTGTGTGCGAAATATCGATGATTGTGAATGCGTATGAGCACTCGACTTAGGAGAATGCTTGAAAATGGTTTAGAAAAAGTCGAAAGATTGAATAAATAACCACCCAAGGGCATGCCTCAAGAGCTATTCACTCGAAGATCCAAGGAATGCTAGATTCCAAGAACCTCCTTCTTTCGAAGTTTTAATCGAGAAAATGTTTTGAAACAATTTGAATTAAAAATAAGGTATGAAAAGAAATTGTTTGTAAGAGGTGAGAATACGAGATTGAAATTTGAAAATAATAGGAGACTAGACGATTATTTGGTAAATGAGAAGCCGACCTCACAATCAATTAATCGGGGCATCATTTGGATAGATTCTAACGACACCTTTTCATTTGAAAAATGTTTGGATGAACAAAGGAAATACCACACAGAATGCTAGATTCCGATGATATTTCTTTGTCCAAAAAAAAAGTTTTTTAAAAAAAATGAAAAGTCGAATGATACATTATTTAAGGCGTACGCCTCAATAATAATCGTCCAAAAACCCAAGAAGTTCTAGACTTCAAGGATTTAGTTTTTTGTGATTTGATTGAAAAATAGTTTTAGTGTTGAAATATATATTGAATTAGGATTAAGAAAAATAAATCATATTTTGAAAGTGGTTTGAAAATAGTCTAAGGTTTTTGTTTAGAGAATACTTAAGAATTTCCTAAAAAAACATGCTATTTACTGAATAGAATAGAAAATGACTTTTATTTACTTAAAGAAAATATAAATATTGGGTTTAACAAGTGTCATAAAAAATGGTTTAGAATTTTATTTTGAATAGTATTTTGAATTATCTTAAAAACAAACTATATAATTAAAAATTAATTGAATAAAGGATGGTTTTAAATATTATCAAAGTTTGAAAATTTAAAATGTAAATAAATTTGAAGAAAACAAAACAAAATATAGTAATAATTTAAAACCTAATTATATTTTAAGAAGAATTGTTTTAATTAACTAAAAAAAACATGAAAAAAAAAACAAGCAAACCGTGAGGCAAACCGTGAGGCAGTCAAGTAAGATGACTGCCCACCTACTCACAACAGCAATAGTAATTTAAGCACCATAACCAAAACAAACTCAGTTCAACCGCAATAGCTACAAAACTATTAATCGATCGCATTCTCCACAATCTGAAACGCCACATGAGCTTAACCAAAATCTTAAGAACGAAAATCAATAACAGCAAATCAAAGTAAATAGATCCTAACACTGCCAACAAGCTTCATATACGAACCATAAATAATGCAACATACCGTAATATGATTAATTTTAAACTACCCATAACACAGTACACCATGTTATGCTTATTCATCTTCTCTCCAATTCCTTGTTTAAAAAATCAAATGAAGCAAATTTAATCGAAATTTTATCCAAGAAAATTTAGAAAATAACAACTGGTATAATACATGACAGCCTCACCAAACACTCATCAAGAAATTTTAAAACAAAATTATATTTATTTTTTGTCACCAAGTTGTTCGACAAAACGAGCGTTTATCGGCGTAATGAATCTGCAAACATAAATAACAAAACAACTACACTACCGACCGAGACGCAAAGAAGAAAGACTAAAAGACCAACCCCAAAATGCGTTCGAACCGTTGTCGCATAGCCTGAGACGTCGTCGGGAGTTTCACGGTGATTGTGGTGGTGCTTTCGTTGAGCTGAGTGTGAGACGCTCTGAGATGTTGTTGAACTGAAACCGCGACGTTGTCGGCAAGGTGGAACGACGAAAGCTGTGGTCTGTTGCTCGTTAAAGCGGAGAAGGCGAAGAGGCCCAGGCTGGTGATAATTTCGAATGCGCCATTGATGATATGAGACAGTTGTATGATGGACTTAGTCGAGGTTTTTGCGGATGGAGGATATGTGTTCGCCAGCGAATCTGTTTTATTGAGAAAGGGAATTTCACGGTAGGAGAAGATGAGAGGGAGATGAATGAATTTGGGTGACGGATGTTGTTGAGGTGGGGGTTTCGTGAGTGAGGAAGAGAGGGGAGGTGGTGAGGGTTTCGAAGATGGAAAGGGGAAAAGGGGTGGCGATCTCGTTTGAGGGTTTGTGGGCGGCGGCCGTTTAGGGTTTTAATGAGGAAGAGGGCGGCGACCAATTTCTCAGAGATGATGAACAGTAAACTTTCTAGGTTTTTTCTTTTTTCACGCTGCAATTCTTTCTCATTATATTGAGTAACCTTCATGGGCCTAAGCGATGGGCTTGCCTCCCTCAATCCAAATTCTGATTCTAACTTCTTTCAATTTTTTTTAATTTTCTTTTCACTATCTTATTAGCAAATATTACTAAATATTAACAAAATATAATAATTAAATCTAAATTAATATTAACAACTATTTAATAAATATTAACGATAACTATTAAATAAATATTCAAATATATAAAACAAACTAAAATTTATAAAAATACAAAAAAATAATTACTAAAATGTTATTAGCAATACTTAAAAGAAAAAAAACTTTAAGAAAATAATATTCACAAAATATTCTTAGGCCACGTGTCACACCTTAATTGGTCAAAAAGATAAAGTTCTAAAAAATCAACCAATTTCGGGCGTACACTGTAACAGCCCAATTTTCGATAACTGATTAATTGTACTAATGGATTGGTTTAGGTGGTTTATCTGATTTAAATAAGTTATGAGATTTATTTAATATGAGTTAATGGATCTAACTAATTTATTCTATTTGGTGGAATAAGGTGGGCTTAGTAGATATTTTCCAATTAATGATAAAATGAGATGATTGTGAAGAGAGAAATGGAATGGAAAGAAAATAATAGAGAGGAAAGAAAAGAAATAAAAGGATATAAAAGGGGATTGGAGAGGAATAGAAAGATAGAAAGAAAGAAAGGAAAAGAGAAAGAAAGAAGAAGAAGAGAAATGAAGAGGAAAAAGGGAAAAGCTTGGAGAATCTTCAAGAACCAATTTCGAAGCTCCGATTAATCGAGGTAAGGGTGAGAAACATTGCTATTTAATCATTGTATGCTATTATGTATGTTGGGTTTGGGGTTTGTGGATGTTTTTCATCACTTTCTATTTAGGGCAAATGTTGGATTAATCGGTAGATTGATGATTTAATCGGTTGGAACTGAGTAATAATGCCGTAGAATAGTCGGGTAACATGTATTGATGCTATTTGTACTGATTTGGATGTTTGAGGTTTGGTTGATGATGGATTGATGAAGGAGAGGCAGAATAGGGTTCTGTTCTGCGCAGGTTCGCTGGCTCTCGCCAGGCGAGCGAAGGCGAAGCTTCGCCAGGCGAAGCCTAGCGAATGCTGGCGAGTAATTATGATTAAGTTCCAGTGGACTTCGCTGGCGAGTTCGCCAAGCGAAGGTGGATAGCGAAGGTTCGCCCGACGAAGGTGCTGGCGAATGGTGGCGAATGAAGTCAGTAGCTACTGACTTGGGCTCGCTGGGAAGTCTCGCCAGGCGAAGCCTAGCGAGTGTTCGCTGAGAGAGTTCGCCAGGCGAAGGCCAGGCGAAGGTTCGCTGCGAGGGTTCGCCAGGCGAATGAAGGCGAATGTGACAGCATTTTTCTTTTGCTGTGTTGCTCATGTGGTGATTGTTTGGTTGATTCGCATAGGTTAATACTTCTATGTTATGAATGAGTATGTGAACTCTTATGATAACATGTGCTGTGGGTAGCCTTCGGGCGTGAATCCTAGAGTTGTGATATGAATGATTAATTGTAATTGGTTAAAATACATGAGAACATAATGATGATTATGTGTGTATTAATTGATGAGTTGTGAATGTTTGATTGTTGTGTACAATTATGTAATAAGTATGCATGAGAACATTGTGGATATATGTGTGCATGGCTTATAATTGTATTATTGGTATTGTGAGGCGTATACCTTGTATAAAATGGCATGAGATGAATAATAAACATACTATGAAAAATGTATTGTGAATGCATAATGTTATATGCGATTGTATGTTAAAATACATGAAGAATGCATGAGAGCATATTGATGGAGATGCGTGCATTGCTTGATAAATATAATGTTTGAAATGAATTGTGATTGTATGCGGGTAATGCATGGGAACATATCGTGGATATGTGTGCATTGTGTGATAATATTGAATCATGATATAATTCACGAAGGGGTGAATTATTCGAATACATGGGAATATAATGATGAATGTATGTGTATTGTCTAATGAATTGTGAGAGCATATTTGTATGCGATTGTTGTGTAAATGCATGGGAACATATGTGATATGTGTGCATTGTTGTTGAATATGATGATGATGATGGGTGAAATGAATACATTGATAAATGTTTGATATATGTTGTATGTGCAATCATGATGAAATTCTCGAAGGGGTGAATTATTCGAATGCATGAGATTAAGATGTCGGTCTTAAGTGCATTTATTGTGATTGGTTGATTGTACATGCATCATTCAATCAAGAGGCAATGTCTGTTAGTTTCATGGAAACTAGTGGCTTGTCCCAAACCTAGAAGGGTGGGTTTGAAGCCTAGGGGACGGGCTTGGTTGTTATCGGTCTAGAAGGGTGGACCCGGTTTAAAGTAAAAACCGAAAAATGATAACAAGTTATCGGTCTAGAAGGGTGGACCCGGTTTAGAGTGAAAACCGAAAAAAAAAGATAACGAAAGTCGGTACCGCATTGCATGAGTTGCATTGAGTTGTTGAGTCACATTGATATATGACATATGCATGAAGTGATGCTTATGTGTGAATGATGAGATGTTTATTGAATACTTATGAAGCGTGCATGAAGAGATGCTTACGCGTGAATGTTAAGATTGTGAAATTGTGGATGTATGCATGATGTGAAATGCTTGGTGAATATTCATGTTGTATATATATAAGTGACGATGTAAATGACTATGAGTTGAATTGAGGTGAGAAATAGGGAGTTAATTATATGATACCTATATATACATGATTTTATGCTTTGATTATTATGGTAATATTTCTCACCCTTCTGATGTTTTATAATGCTCTATGAGGCATTGCAGATTAGGTTGCTGGAGGCCTTTATGAAGTTCTGCTTGTAGTTCGAGGTTGCTACATGTGTAGCGGTTTAGTAATTATTTATGGGTCAAGTCATGCTCTGGTCGTGTAACACGGGGATCGATTGCTTATGTTTTAGGATTACATTATGTAACCTAAGTTATGTTTTCATATTTGGAATAATTGAGATGATGAGATGTTGGCCTTAGTGCCTAGAGATGTTGATTTTACATGATGAAAGTAAATGTTTCTTTTAAAAGATTTTCATTAATGAATTCGCTGCTAAATGGAAAGGTGTTTATGAGCATGACAGATTGTTTTAATGTGGTGCAAGTTTTGTGTGATGCCCTTTTATGGATGCATGTTAACTTTTACTCTGATTATGCATATATTATTTGCGGGGTTTAGAGGGGTGTTACATTAGTGGTATCAGAGCAGGTCAGTCCATCCGGCCAAGTTGTCTAATGTTATTTGTTCCTTTGTATGCGACATGTGTGTGAAAACACTGTCGATACATGTTGTTGCTTAACCTTGCCTGGAGAAGAGGGAATGATCTAAAGTGGGGGAGAAGTGGTGCTTCTCCAAGATGCTGCAGGTGTAGAAGTTGTAGCTCAGAGGGTGGTTAACACTCTTGTGGTTTGGTAAAGATAGTCTATACTCCATCATGATTTTCAGCTGCCTATTGACAAATTGAGGAACTGATCACCCTTAATCTCTTATTGATAGTAGTTGGAGTTCTGTTGGATGGGATGGACGTGTCTTGCAAGCTTAGGTGGCGTGAGCAGAGAATTGTTTGGAGCTAAGCCAGGTGCTTAAGAGTGTGTTGATGAGTCAGCGTGAGACAGTGAGGAGATGGTTAATTTTGATGGGAATTCGGGGTGCTAATGAAAGTGGGAAGATGGCGGTTTTGCCGACTAATTATATCTGTTTGGACAGTCGAAGAATTAAATTGATTGAGTAGTGTTGAGAATTATGTCTGGTGTGTGTGCTACGGCAACAAATTGTGGAGTTGAGTATAAGGGTGGATAATGACTTCTAGTGATTACTAAAGGAATGAGATGTGGAATACATGGTTGGTATAATTGGACCCTTAAGCATTTCAAGAGTTGGAGAGGTATTGGTTGACCTTTGAGTGTGGAAGGGTTGTTTCCGTGATTTTGTCGTAACGGAAAACCGTAATTCGGAATGACGCAAGATTAGAAGCGTTGGAAGATATTGCAGTGCTCTATGTGATGGGAAAGTAGTGACATGGAATTAAGTATTTATTAGCGAAAAATGTTTGGATGTTATGGTAAGCGCGGAGAGTGCGGTTTGTGTTATCACCATAAGTTCACAGCTGAGTGTCCGTTTGATATAATGATTTTCCACACTTGATTGAGAGAGTCAATGATTATGTAACCAATGGTGTTTGGATATGTTCGGAGAGTATAGGGGTTCATGTTGAGCGTCGGGAACTTGAGTTATTAGTATTGGGGAAGAGGCAGTGATGTACTACTGTAAAGAAAGTTCAAAGAGTTTTGAGAAAGCTGTCAACAGTTCGTGTATTGGTTTTGCCAAGTCCGACAGGATTGTCGTTGTGTTTTGAGATACTTTGTTGATATGAGCAAGAGATGTGTCAAGTACAACATTAATGAGTTTTGGTTATGCTTGAAGGCAATATAAAGTACAGAGAGGGATTATCTGACAAGTAATTTGGAGTGGGTTGTTGTTGTGTGTTTGTACCGGAGTTTGGAAGTCTCAATTGTTTAGTTGAGATTTGAGATGGTTACTGACCTTAAGGTATTTGTTTTATTTGAGAGAGAGTCAAATATGAGACAGAGAAGTAATTGGAACTCCTGAAGGAGTATGGTTTTGGTTAAATTACCATTCGGATGAGACCAAGTGGTAGCTAAGATATCGAATCGGGAATTTTGGTATACACTAATGAAGATGGTAAGGAAGTTAGAACTGATTAAGCAAATTTAGATATGAGTTCGGCCTGTGAAGGGACTTCTTATGGAGTTGAGCCTTGGATGTTGAGATTGACTTTTGGTATTCTGATGAGGTTCGAGGAAATCGGAAATTCTGAGTTGAGTTGATAGATTAATTGAATTAATGGATAAAAGTCAGAGGGATTATTTTCGGATTAAGGAAAATGGTATTGTGAGATGCCGTGATGAAGTGTGTATTCTGAATAGTGTGAGTTGGATAAGAGTACTCAGGGAGAAGTACATCGAGAAGATGGAGTATCCGTGCAGGTACTAGGAAGATGTGACCGAATTTGAGAAATAGTTTTGGATAGCCATAGATGGAGAAGGAATTGATTGAGTTTGTATATGTTGATTAGACTTGCTGGGAATTGAAGTATGGACATTAGAGATGGTTGGATCTGATACAACTGTTGAGTATTTCGAGTGGGATGGGATAGTATTTCCATGGGCTTTGTACCGGGTTTTCTGATGAATTTGAGGAAGTATGATCCGATTTGGACAGTTAAGAATGGATTAACAAGAGTAACTCGTTGCCTACCAGTGAAGATGAATCATTCTGTTAGATGGGAACTCAAGTTTTTCGTTAAGATTATGGGAAAGATTGCGAAGGCGGTTGGGTGCCATGTTGAAGATGAACTCTGACTAGCGTCCGTGAATGGCATGGACAAACGAAGAAAACTATCCAGTGTGAAGAGGACTCGTTGAGAGCTTGTGTGTTGGACCAAGATGGATCTAAGGGTAGTTAATTGTTGTTGATGGAGTTGCCTACAATAATTGTTGCCATTTCGTATCGGAAACATCATCGTATGAAGTTCGTTGGGTAAAAGGGTATGACTCCTTTGTGTTGTTGCATGTCCAACGGGAGTGTTGTACTCGGATCAAAGACCGTGCAAGGGACGATGAAAACGATCAAAAGAATCCAAGTAAGGCCGCGTTTTGAGAGTTATAGTAGTAATTGGTGTTGGTCGAGCTTGAAGTCTCGTGAGCACCCTGTGTTTTGTTGATCTGTATCAGAGTAGCGCAGCGGAAGCGTGAGGCGGATAGCATGTTAGACTGTTTTATCGTTGTCGCTTGAGAGGATTGCATGAGGTGTTCATATGTCTAAGTTGAAGAGGTACATTGATTCAGGTGGATGGTGTACAAGTGAGAGAGAATTTGACTTCGGAGGCGTGGCTAGTTCTAGTTGTTGATAAGAAACAACTTCGAAGTATAGAGATTCCTTTGGTGGAAGTAGTTATGGGAGAATTGGATTTGGAAGAATTGGAATGCGAGAGTCGTATCCAGAGTTGTTTAGATCAGATAACATTTTCGAGGACGAAAATTCCTAAAGTGGGGGAGAGTTGTAACAGCCCAATTTTCGATAACTGATTAATTGTACTAATGGATTGGTTTAGGTGGTTTATCTGATTTAAATAAGTTATGAGATTTATTTAATATGAGTTAATGGATCTAACTAATTTATTCTATTTGGTGGAATAAGGTGGGCTTAGTAGATATTTTCCAATTAATGATAAAATGAGATGATTGTGAAGAGAGAAATGGAATGGAAAGAAAATAATAGAGAGGAAAGAAAAGAAATAAAAGGATATAAAAGGGGATTGGAGAGGAATAGAAAGATAGAAAGAAAGAAAGGAAAAGAGAAAGAAAGAAGAAGAAGAGAAATGAAGAGGAAAAAGGGAAAAGCTTGGAGAATCTTCAAGAACCAATTTCGAAGCTCCGATTAATCGAGGTAAGGGTGAGAAACATTGCTATTTAATCATTGTATGCTATTATGTATGTTGGGTTTGGGGTTTGTGGATGTTTTTCATCACTTTCTATTTAGGGCAAATGTTGGATTAATCGGTAGATTGATGATTTAATCGGTTGGAACTGAGTAATAATGCCGTAGAATAGTCGGGTAACATGTATTGATGCTATTTGTACTGATTTGGATGTTTGAGGTTTGGTTGATGATGGATTGATGAAGGAGAGGCAGAATAGGGTTCTGTTCTGCGCAGGTTCGCTGGCTCTCGCCAGGCGAGCGAAGGCGAAGCTTCGCCAGGCGAAGCCTAGCGAATGCTGGCGAGTAATTATGATTAAGTTCCAGTGGACTTCGCTGGCGAGTTCGCCAAGCGAAGGTGGATAGCGAAGGTTCGCCCGACGAAGGTGCTGGCGAATGGTGGCGAATGAAGTCAGTAGCTACTGACTTGGGCTCGCTGGGAAGTCTCGCCAGGCGAAGCCTAGCGAGTGTTCGCTGAGAGAGTTCGCCAGGCGAAGGCCAGGCGAAGGTTCGCTGCGAGGGTTCGCCAGGCGAATGAAGGCGAATGTGACAGCATTTTTCTTTTGCTGTGTTGCTCATGTGGTGATTGTTTGGTTGATTCGCATAGGTTAATACTTCTATGTTATGAATGAGTATGTGAACTCTTATGATAACATGTGCTGTGGGTAGCCTTCGGGCGTGAATCCTAGAGTTGTGATATGAATGATTAATTGTAATTGGTTAAAATACATGAGAACATAATGATGATTATGTGTGTATTAATTGATGAGTTGTGAATGTTTGATTGTTGTGTACAATTATGTAATAAGTATGCATGAGAACATTGTGGATATATGTGTGCATGGCTTATAATTGTATTATTGGTATTGTGAGGCGTATACCTTGTATAAAATGGCATGAGATGAATAATAAACATACTATGAAAAATGTATTGTGAATGCATAATGTTATATGCGATTGTATGTTAAAATACATGAAGAATGCATGAGAGCATATTGATGGAGATGCGTGCATTGCTTGATAAATATAATGTTTGAAATGAATTGTGATTGTATGCGGGTAATGCATGGGAACATATCGTGGATATGTGTGCATTGTGTGATAATATTGAATCATGATATAATTCACGAAGGGGTGAATTATTCGAATACATGGGAATATAATGATGAATGTATGTGTATTGTCTAATGAATTGTGAGAGCATATTTGTATGTGATTGTTGTGTAAATGCATGGGAACATATGTGATATGTGTGCATTGTTGTTGAATATGATGATGATGATGGGTGAAATGAATACATTGATAAATGTTTGATATATGTTGTATGTGCAATCATGATGAAATTCTCGAAGGGGTGAATTATTCGAATGCATGAGATTAAGATGTCGGTCTTAAGTGCATTTATTGTGATTGGTTGATTGTACATGCATCATTCAGTCAAGAGGCAATGTCTGTTAGTTTCGTGGAAACTAGTGGCTTGTCCCAAACCTAAAAGGGTGGGTTTGAAGCCTAGGGGACGGGCTTGGTTGTTATCGGTCTAGAAGGGTGGACCCGGTTTAAATTAAAAACCGAAAAATGATAACAAGTTATCGGTCTAGAAGGGTGGACCCGGTTTAGAGTGAAAACCGAAAAAAAAAAGATAACGAAAGTCGGTACCGCATTGCATGAGTTGCATTGAGTTGTTGAGTCACATTGATATATGACATATGCATGAAGTGATGCTTATGTGTGAATGATGAGATGTTTATTGAATACTTATGAAGCGTGCATGAAGAGATGCTTACGCGTGAATGTTAAGATTGTGAAATTGTGGATGTATGCATGATGTGAAATGCTTGGTGAATATTCATGTTGTATATATATATAAGTGACGATGTAAATGACTATGAGTTGAATTGAGGTGAGAAATAGGGAGTTAATTATATGATACCTATATATACATGATTTTATGCTTTGATTATTATGGTAATATTTCTCACCCTTCTGCTGTTTTATAATGCTCTATGAGGCATTGCAGATTAGGTTGCTGGAGGCCTTTATGAAGTTCTGCTTGTAGTTCGAGGTTGCTACATGTGTAGCGGTTTAGTAATTATTTATGGGTCAAGTCATGCTTTGGTCGTGTAACACGGGGATCGATTGCTTATGTTTTAGGATTACATTATGTAACCTAAGTTATGTTTTCATATTTGGAATAATTGAGATGATGAGATGTTGGCCTTAGTGCCTAGAGATGTTGATTTTACATGATGAAAGTAAATGTTTCTTTTAAAAGATTTTCATTAATGAATTCGCTGCTAAATGGAAAGGTGTTTATGAGCATGACAGATTGTTTTAATGTGGTGCAAGTTTTGTGTGATGCCCTTTTATGGATGCATGTTAACTTTTACTCTGATTATGCATATATTATTTGCGGGGTTTAGAAGGGTGTTACATACACGTTGTCTAAATAACAAGAAAATAAGCGGGCAATGCATAAATAAAAATAGAATGAAAAGAAACAAAAGTATTTACAAATGGGTAGGACAAATTTAGGGTATGACAGGAAGATAAACTTTTTAAGAAGATTTATATCAAATCTAAGTGGCAAGACGAAGGTGTTTTCGCCGTTGCTCAAGGCCAAGAGAGAAAGTGACTTTCACTGGGAACAGGAGCAGCAAGAGGCTTTCGACACCAACAAAGAATACCTCACGAGGCCTCATATTTTATTGCCACCTAGTACGAATAAAAACACGAAGTTGTACATCGCTGCGTAGGACACGACTATAGGAAGCATGTTAGCGCAAGAGGATGATTGTGGCGTCGAAATATCCATTTATTACCTTAGCTAAATGTTAATAGATGTTGAAACTAGGTACACCATAATCAAAAAGTTATGCTTATGCTTGTACTTCTCATGTATGAAATTAAAACAATATATTAAACCAGTTGAGGTTTACGTGTTATTGAATTTTGATATTATTAAGCGTATGTTGTCTAAACCCATTCTGCATAGTCGAATTGGGAAGTGGTCAATAGCGTTAACTGAATTCGCCTTGACGTACGTCCCTTTAAGAGCAATGAAAGGACAAATAGTGGCAGACTTTATCGTCGAACATGCAGTGGTCGAATCATCGCTTTGGATGGTCGACGCGGATCCTTGGAAGTTATACTTTGATGGATCAAGTCATAAGAATGGAAGAGGTATTGGGATCTTGATAATATCCCCGCACAACAATCAAACTAGATTCAAATGTAGGGTCGACGGAAAATATTCTAATAATGAGGTAGAATATGAAGCCTTGATCACTGGCCTCAAGATCCTTAAGGATCTAGGTTCCAGGAGAGTCAGAATAAAAGGCGACTCTGAACTGGTGATTAAACAGATCACGAAAGAGTATAAGTGTGTCAAGGACCACCTCGTGGTGTACTTTATGATGGCGAAATGACTTTTGGAACACTTTGAGGTTATTAGCGTTACACACGTGCTTAGGATAGAAAATCAAGAGGCCAACAATTTAGCGCAAATATCCTCTGGGTACAAAGTGTCGATGGGAAAACTGAGAGACTTCATTGAAGTTAAGGAGAAGGTGGTATCTAAGGTGCTACCATCAACATCAGACTTGTCAAATGCCAACAGGGCAGACATCCCGACGGAGAATGTTGTCGCAACTACGAAAAACACCCGGCGGAAAACAGAAGAGTCGCCACCTTTCGTTATTTATCCCAAAGAGAGGGAAAGGAAACGATCGGAAAAACCTGACGAAAAGGGAAAGACAAGGTCATCGCAACCAAGTCTGGATTCGGGATTCGGTTACGCAAGGGGAAGGTATTAGCACCCCTCACGTCCGTCGTACTCGATGAGATCCACGCATTGTTGTCTATCTAAAATGGTGATCAATCTATCTAGCGAAAGGTCAAGGGATAAAGGAAAAAGAAAGGAAACTCGGCAGAGCATCGCCACTCTGTGACTACGTATTCCTTCGTGCAATGGGAAAGTCAGAGTCAACGTAGTTCGGCTAACTACGGGTGAAAGGGGGAAAGGTTTCTCGCCAAGACATTGCATCTTGTGCCTACATACTTTCATATGGTATGAAAGATCAGAGCAAATGTAGTTCGGGCTAAAAAGAACACCGGGTTGGCTCAAAAGTTTTTTAGGCCCGAGTATGGTTAACAATCAGTTTTAGCAGTTGGTGTATGCAGCTCGAGCATGGGAGACTTAGGTGTTACCGTTTGCGATAGAACTAAGAGTTAATAACACTCTTTTCCTGGAAAGATTTTCTTGGATTAAGAACCCCAAAGGGTGAAAAAGGTTTGAAGTGTTTTTGTGTTTTTTAAAGAAGAAGTGTTTTGAATTTAAGTGTTTATAATTAATGTTGTACTAAAGTCTAAAACCTAGGATCGAATGCGCCGCATATCGTCCTAAGGACGTATACTAAACACTCTAGGAAATTGAGAGGTGGCCCCCTAATCACCATTTCCAAAGTATAAGGCTCATGGCACAACATCCATTATCTTTATTAAGTGTGTTAAGATTGTATGAAGATGAGAAGAGAAGAAAGGACCACTAATGGGAGACTAATCAATCCTAAAAGTTATCATGCAAAATGGACTTAAAGTTGGGATTCAAAAGGGAACTACCTAATGTTATCATGCATGGTTAGGCACCAATGTCTATCATAACCTCAAGAGGTTAGAGAACTTATGGGGAGCATGGAAAAGAAAAGCAAAAGAAGAAGAAGAAGAAAGAACATGCAAATGAAAATGCAAACATAAGATGCACAAGTAGAATGAAAGTGGGAGGAAAATAGAGTGGGGCAGTAGCCTCCACAAGCTCATTTCAACCAAGCATGCACACATGGAATGCAAAGAAAATAGGGGTAGAAGAAATGCACAAAAAGAAATCACACAAAAGGAGATATCACACAAACAATGCAAACATGTCACATATGGAAACCCTAAATGGAAGCAACAAAAGAAGCACACACATGAACAAACAAAACCAAATGTTATGACCTAAAAATGAGCAAGCATCACCCTTAACATGTTAGCAACATGAATCAAAAGGCATTGAGGGCTCAAAGGATCCATAAATGTCATATCCAAGTCAAACTAGGTCAAGATGTATGTATGAACCTCCCTTGGAGGTAACTTGACTTGCAAGTCACCTCAAAATTAGGAAAATGGTTCAAAAAATGATCAAATAAAATGCACAAGGTACCCAAACATGTTGGAAAACAGAGGCCAAAAGATCACAATCAAAATCAATTCACAACACCGCCAAAGAAATTAATTCACAAGGGTGTTCCATTGTGAATGAGAATTGTCGAGGGTTAAATGAAATGCATCAAAAGTCAACCCAAAAGTCAACCAACAGCGGAAAAATGGTCCTAAAAAATTCATAAACTCCTCATGGACATGACGATGAATTTTTAGTCATTGGATCAAAAGGAGATGAAAGAAACAAAATAAAAACCAAGCAATGTCAAGATTTAATTCAAATAATACTCCTCCAATTAATAATTCCTTTTTTAAATGAAAAATAAACCAAAAAAAATAAAATAAAAATTCTAAAAATTAAAGGACATTTCAAATTGCCCAGAAAATACTTTTGTAGAAATTTATTAATTGGAGAACTATTTATTTTGAATTAAATCTAAACAGAAATAAAACAAAAAAACAAAAAGAAATAAAACCTAAATAAACAAAGTCATGGTGCAAATAGTAATTAAATCAAGTTGAAAAACCAAATGGCCTGAGCCACGTGGTCTATTGTAGACCTCTTGATTTGATTACCTGCTTGATCCGATGGACCCTAGCGCGTCTCACCATGTGCTCTTGTTTGACTACCACACCTGATTATTCTACTTTCCATGCGCCTTGTGGATTGGACCTCTGTTTGCTATTCCCACCTCAGACAGACGACGAATAGAGTGACCATCTAACTGAAGTTCTGTTTGGTGATATACTCTATACAAATGAAATAAAAAAGCTGTTATTTCAAACACCTCTTATCATTGGTTTAAATAGAACTTGAGAAGAGAAACAATAATGATGGGTCCCATTACTTTCTCTCATAAAAAAGATGAATTTGGACGGGTCCCATTACTTTCTCCCATAAAAAAGATGAATTTGGACGGGTCCAAACGGTTCAGTAGATGAAATTGGATTAAAATGGTCAGATCGGATAATAAATGAAATTGGATTAAAATGGTTAGACCGGATAATAAAGACTAGATCGTGGGTACCTTAACCCGCCCGAATCACACAATATAACAAAAATGTGTATATCTCACGTGGTATTACCCTGACCCTCCGGACATCACTCTATTCCACTCCAACTATGTATAACTCCGGACATCACTCCATTCCACTCCAACTATGTATAACTTTGTCATTTTGAAATTTTTATGTAGTGATTTGTTTAACTTGTTCTTGTTTTTATTTATGTTTTGATCTTTATGTAACTTCTAGCATTCAGTGATGTTTTCTCTACAGCCATCGGTAGGTAAATTAGTGAACTTAGAACATTCATGTACCAATAATAATATGTTTTAGTATATAATAATAGTTTGCTTTCAATATTGAACTAATGTCATACTTTAAATTTGATTATTTCTCAATTTGTGAAATTTTTATCCATATAACCACTTTTGTTATAATATTTTTTAATTATTTCTCAATTTGTGAAATTTTTACTCATATAACCACTTTTGTTATAATATTTTTTAAAGTAACTAATTTTCTAAACAATTTATAAAATACCCTAGTTTCAAAAAAAAATCGTTGAAGGGAGAGATCATTTGGTTTGACGACCCCTTTATGAATTAGTAGGGGATGCTATTTGTGTTGGAGTCACATTTATAAATTAGGAGGGGGCGTCATTTGAGTTGGAGTCGCCATTAAACGATTATTTTTTAATAATATTTAATAAATAACATAAATAATAATTAACTATTTTATTTAATAATAAATGAGTACATAGGCAAAACATTGTACATTAATTTCTACGACTAGGTTGAGCGAAATGTCCCCCGGTACTGCATCCTTGAGTACGTAAGTTGACTCGATGAGGCTATGTCAGGACGATAGCGTGCTTGGTCGTAAGGTGACATTGGTGTAAATGTTTGGGTGGGTAAGATTTGATTGAGTGTTTGATACTCCATGTTAAATTGGTTTGTAGTATCATAGGAGTATGTTTGATATGGTGGTGGATTTTGTTGGTATCGGGATTGGGAAAAACTCTGTTAGAATTGGGTGGATTGGTAAGGGGTATGTTCATGGAGTTGTGGTTGTGTGAGTGGGGTTGGGTTGGGTATTAGAAATGGGGTTGGGTTGGCGGTTGGGTTCGTGATGATGAGGCTTGTTGGCGTGCGTCAACCAGATATCTAGGATGAGAAATGAAATCAATGGTAAACGACCTATACCAATTCATGTATTGGATATATGGTTTTTTCTCGAATGGCAACAGAGTGTCAGAAAAACCAAATGGCAGTGATGCTTCCATTCACGACACTCATGTTTTGCAAAGTTGGTCCATGAGGAGTAGTCTCATTGGTCAGAGACTTTACTTGTGTGATATTTCTCGGGGATGCATTTTGGTGGACATGGAATATCTTGTAGCATTTCAAACCGAAGCTTGACACGATCACTGTTGTGCATTTCCACTGTAGTGAAGTAAAACAAATCTAGTACGTTCTATGGATGTCTGCTCCCAACGACTCTGTTAGTACAAAACCTCTTAAAGACTCAAAGGTTAAACATGTTACACACGAGATTCAGAATTTACTGTGCATTCATCTTCAACGCCTCTTGTACTATGGAGCAAAAGCAAAGACACTTGATCAAGTCATATTCTCAACGACTAGTTTCTGGAAAGACTATATATATGACTGAAGATTCAAGTTTGAATTTTAACAAGGATTCTTCTATTGAAGGAGTAACAAGATCAAGCAATTATCAACTCTATGTAATATGCAGATTTTGTATTTTAGGTTATAATTGTAAAAGCCTTAAGATTTCTTACCTCTGTATATATTAGAAATCTTAAGTGCTTTAGGTATTTGTTATGGTGATTTCCTGTACCTTTGATGCTTGCATCATATAAACCTTGTTCTCTATTCTACTGAGCCTTCAGTAGTTTAGATTAAGTCTCTTGCTATGTGCTTGAGCAAAATTTCTTGTCTCATTGGGATCCAAGCAACAAGTTTTGAGGTGAGATGCTTAAGTCACGTAAGTCTCATTGCTTAAGTGTTTGAGTTGTGAAATTCTTATTCAGTTAGTTTGATTGAGTAAGTGGGAAAGTATCTGTCTAAGGGGAGAGAGCAAGAAGTCTCAAGTGCAGCATGAGCAAGGGAAGTCTCAGTCTGGATGGCCATAAGAGCACGTGGCTCGGCCAGAGGATGTAAGCAAATGGAAGTCTTAGTCATGTGTTCTAAAAAAAGAGAAGTCTCAACCAGAGGACAGATGAGCAGGTGGCTCAGTCAGATGGTGTGAGCAAAGGTTAAGTCTTAGACATGTGCTCTAAGTAAGAGAAGTCTCAAACAGTTGGTCTGAGCAGTTGTAAAAGTCTTATGCAGAAGCATAAGTGATTGTAATCATGAAGTGATTATAATGAAAAGATCTTGTGAGGCAATGGGATTGGACTACTCTCAGTTAGGAGAGGAACCAGTATAAATATGTTATGTTTTCTGCTATTATTTTATTTACTTCTGTTGTATCCTCTGCCAAACAAACTAACCCAGAATCTGAACATCAGTTATATTCTGAAACTCTGATCAGAAGCTAAATTAAGAGAAAATGTGAAACACAATTCAACCTCTCTTTTGTGTACTTTTCACACCTTCAATTAGTTGTTTATGGATTTTGGCACTGATCCAAGAAACCTTAGGCTTGGACTTTCCACTAATGGAATGAACCTCTTTGGTAATCTGAGTACTAACTAACCATTCTTCGTGGCTTGTTCTTCTCATGATTTACAACCTATCTCCTTGGTTGTGCATGAAGTGTAAGTATATGTTGTTAAGTATGATGATTTTTAGACCACGACAACTTGAAAATGACATAGATGTTTATCTAAGTCCATTAATTGAAGATTTAAGAGTTTGTGGGAGGAAGGCGTTGAAGTTGATGATGCATATTCTGGTGAAACGTTTAAGATACGTGCAATGTTATTTTGCACAATCAACGACTTTCATGCATATGGTATTTTGGCTAGATAAAGTGTCAAGGACACAAAGTGTGTCCTATTTGTGAATATAATACCTGTTATCATCAACTTGAGTTTAGAAAAAAGACCGTTTACCTTGAGCATCATAAATTTCTAAAACCCGGTCATTCTTATCATAGATTGCAGAAGACTTTTAATGGATAGTGTGAGTTTGATATCGCTCCTAAATCTTTAACCAGACACATTCCTATATATTGAATAATATTAAAGAAGTTCAACTTTACGTGGCTACTCACAAAAGACTTTTTAAGAAAAGGTATCCACGAATGAGTGATAACTTGTTGTTGGTCGAGCATAACAAGAAATTCCTAGATTGGTTTAATAAAAAGATACCAAATGATCATAGTGCACCCGAGACAGTTAAATGGTTGTCGTACATGCCAAAATTTAATATGATAACTTGGAATGCATATGACAATGGTCATTATACATTTTATACAAAATCAAAAGATGATCGTAATACAATGCAAAATAGTAGGGTTATGGTTGAGGTTGAATCCATGTATTTCTCTAGTTTGAAAGATAAGAATCCAATATTGGAATCTAGCGTGCTCTATGGTGTCATTGAGGAGATTTGGGAGATTGATTATGTTATCTTCAAAGTGCCTTTATTTAAATTAAAATGGGTTCCCAATAATATTAATGGTGTAAAAACTGATGACTTAGGATTCACTTGGGTTGACCTTGGCAAGGAAAATCATACGACCGAACCATTCATCATGGCTTCACAAGCAAAACAAGTTTTCCACGTGACCGACCCTTCGGACACCTCGGGGAAATGGTCAATCATTCTCCGAGGAAAATACATTCTTAGTAGTGATGAAAGTTTTGATATTCCTTCTACTCCTTCTTACACAACACAAGTTCCTACCACATATGATGAAGTCGATAGAGATGGTGTGCATGCTAGTTGTATCGATCATAATGAAGGCATATAGGAAAATTAACAAGTAAGTATTTCATTCTTTATTTATAATCTAATGTAAGTTATTATTTCTAAGTATATTTTCTAACAAGTGTGATTATTTGAAATTGTAGGTGTTTAGAGTCAAGACTCCAAGAGACAAGAAACCAAAACACTAAGATACAATTGTGTGATGTTATATAATGTGTTGTAGGTTGTTTTGTGCAATTTTAATTTTGATGTAATATATATACAATTTTTGGTTCTTAATCCAATATATGGATTTGATGTAATACAATACAATTATTATTATGATACAATTGTTGTTTCTGTTATGATACAGTTCATAAAACTACAGGTTAAAAAATAGAAAATTTTTAAAAAGTAGAAATATATATTTTTTAAAAGCAGATAATTTAACGATAAATGATAAATATGACCGTGATTGTAGAGTTACCGTTGTCTAGAATATTATATATACCAAAAAGGCACTGCTGAGAATCAAACCTGAGACCTTTAATATATTACAATGGCTAGTTAAATTAACTGTGGTAATATTTTGCGCGCTTTCAGGTTTTCTACAACGGTCATACGACCGTGATTGCAAGTGATGCATATACAACCACACGCTACTTTACAACTGTGGGACACGCGTGATGCTATCTGTTGGCTGGAAGTTTCAACTAAAGAGAGACGACACAAAGACTGGCTTGCGGGTCGACAGGCTGAGAAAGATTGTGAAGAAAATAAGGTAAGTCGACGCCGGCAGAAGAGGGTTGCTGGGTCGACTCAGGCGGTTTTGGTCGACAGGGTCGACTGATGGACAAAGAAGCTAACGCAAAGAAGGAAAAATATTTGAGCAGGAAACAAATTTGAAAGTTGAGAACGTGGGAGGTTACAAAAGTGGTGGACGAACACGTGGCACCACCAACTTCAACATGGAAGTTATTTTATTTCCCTATTTAAGGCAATGCCTAGTTTCATTCTTTAAGGGCGCATTTTGCAACATCGTAAGGGGAAAAAACACTTTGAGTATCAAGCATTAAGAAAAAAGAGTTTTTCATTCCTGCAAAATGTATGATCGCGACCATCTTTCTTCTTAATAAGAAATTTATATCATTTACTTTAAAGTGTCTTGTCTTGTTGTTTTTGGCTCTTCTTGTTTAAGCATTCATCTTTATTTAATTTTACAGTCTTTTTTAGAAGTGATCTTCAGCCTATTCCAAACAACATCATTCCACCACTTTCTCATACATTACAACCCAGTGTTCTAGGACTTGTTTGACCGGTCCCGCAAGTAAACCTGCATTAGGAGATCAGAGGTTGTTCATGCGAAAACTGCGTGCGAACAAATTGGCACGCCCAGTGGGACCCGTCAGTTTGGGTGTATGCATTTGCACAGTGGTAAGATGGTGATACCACGTCCAAACGAAGAACCGTCTTCGGAGGGAAATACGGTTGTGACTTAAACAACCGACATTGGTATTGACATTGTGTCTGCAGTTTTGACGACTCATGGTGGGCCTGTCATGACGCCACGTCGGCCAGACTCAGGCCTATGGTGACAGGAACTGAGTGACAATATATGCCAAGTTTTACAATGCCCACACCCCGAGCCTTTGGGATGCCAACATAGTTTATGTCGAGCCTACATCACAGTGGCCCACTCTTTGGAGAAAGCTCTTCGTCAGCGTTTTCCCTCTATCAGGGGTTAGGGCCTTTGGCAAACTAAGTCACCAGGCCCCTAGGGTTTAGTGTTCCGTCACTTTCATTTCCAACTTTTACGTCAAGTTCTATTGCTATTATGAGGCAGCAGATGGACGAAAGTAATCACGAAATAGTCCACATGTTGACCCAGCAAATGGGCACCATATTAAGACCATAATACACGATTCGACTCGAAGTTACCAACAATTGACAACTCAGATTACGCGGATAGGTGACTTTTTAGGCGCTCCTAGGGCCCTGGGTCGACAGACGCCGTCACCTCGACCGGAGACGCCAATTCGACAAGATGAAGTCTTTGATGAGATAATTAACCAGCAACCCCATGAGGTTGAAAACACACCCAGTATGCCCCAAAGGCCTTTCGTTGTTTTAGTTCATAGAAACCAGGACTCAGACTATATGGTCAGATAGGTTCGACACAAAGCCATGGCTGGTGAACCCAACTTAGAAGCCATGGTGGAACGAATTATGGTTTGCAACGGGGAAAACCCAAGCCTTTGACGACCAACATATACGTCCCCACTACCAGAATTTGTTTTGCAAACAGAGTTGCCTAGAGGGTGGAAAGTGCCAAAGTTTACCAAATTCACCTAAGAGACCGAGGAATCCACCGTCGAACATGTTTCCAGATACCAAACCAAAGTTGGCGACATAGAAAACAACGAGGATTTAAAATTGAAGTACTTCTCAAGTTCCCTCACCAAAAATGCATTTACTTGGTTCACCACCTTACCTCCAAAGTCTGTCCTTACCTGGGCACAATTGGAAAGGTTGTTTCATGAACAGTTTTACATGGGACAATCAGAAATTAGTCTGAAAGAGTTAGCCAGTGTCAAGCGAAAGGCTACCGAGTCGGTGGACCAATATCTTAACAGGTTTAGACTGTTGAAAGCGCGATGCTTCACGCAAGTCCCTGAGCTATTCAAGATAGCGGATGGCGGCCTAGATTATTCGATCAGGAAAAAGCTAGACACTCAATATCTCAGAGATATGGTGCAGCTAGCCGATAGGGTCCGTCAGGTCGAACGTCTAAAAAATGAAAAAACTCAGGCTAACAGATACAGTAAGAAAGAGAAAGTTTCATATGTGGCTGCTGACGAATACTTTTCTAACGATGAGGAGCTTGTCGATGATAATGCGGTCAACGTGGCTGAACTGAAGCCAGGGCCTCCATACACATGCAAATTATTAAAACCGTCAAATGGAAAAAAATATGGTTGAAATCGAAAAACAGATAAATATATCGTAAAAATTTATACTTTTGATGTATCTAAGTGCGATGAAATATTTGATTTATTAGTTAAAAATGGTCAGATTATTGTCCCTCCTGGGGCAAAAGATCCCCCTTTAGAACAAAAGAAGAAAAAGGGATTTTGTAAATTTCATAATGTCCTTGGTCATAAGACATCTCAATGTTTTCTTTTCAGGGACTTGATGCAGAAAGCTTTGAAAGAAGGCCGACTTCAATTTGGCAAAAGGCCCAAAATGCAAGTGGACATGGATCCTCTGAAAGTCGAACAAACCTTATATTCTGAGTTATTCGACTTCATGATGGCGGAGGCTACTGAAGGTCTTAACAAGCACCTGACAACTGACACAATTGAATGCATGATGGTCGAGACTACTGATGGTCCCAGTAAGAAGTTTGAATAGAAGCTCGAGGCAATGTACCCTCAAGCTAGTGAAAGTCTGACTGATTTTCAAGAGAAATGCAGGGTGAGCGGGTCGAAGGTTGTATTATGCCCAAAATGCAACACCGTATTTGACGAAAAGGTTGTTGAGAAGTACGAAGCGGGTAATAAATTGGCGTTGCAAGACAGTAAGCCATCAGTCCCTAGGTTCGTGTTCGACAAGAACGATGCTCCTCGAAGGAACAAAGAGTACAGAAAGTTATTCCAGCCAGCACGACCCAAGACTTTTGTGCCACCATCAAATACCCCACAAGATAAGTGGGTAGCGCCTGTGAGCCAACAAGGGAGCAAGCGACCGAAGTGGAAGGTATTAGATCTGGAGAAGGGGGCAAAGGCCTCATACAAGGGTACTGAGCCCAGAGGTTATGTGGTTTCCCCCAACTACAAAGGCAAGAATCCTATGATAAGGATCCAGTAGAGGTGATATCAACGAAACAAAAAGGCTGAAAGAGAGGCTTCGACTTTGATCCTAAATCCTGTGGGACCCTCTGGTCTGAAAAGGCTATGCCCAAACGCAAGGTAGGTCGAGAAGGAGAAAATTGTGACGAACCAGACAACGGTAGTGACTATGGAGACTTTCAAAGAAAAGGGGGTGGTGTCAGCCCAGAGTTCGAAGTACACATTTGGGGGTGAAAACGAGCAAGAGCCGGAGTATACTTCCCAGTCAGATGAATAAGAACCAGAGTACACTCCCCAGTCGGATGAGGAATATACCCCATCACTGGAAGACGATTTCGACAAAGACATGTATGATGATACATATGGTGAAGACTTCATTGTAAACTGCGACATCATGTCAATATTACCGGCAGAATATGATAGGGTGTCAGAAGTCTCTGAAGCAGAAGAAGATTTCCTGACATATGAGACTACAGAAGACAAGCCAATATGCTACTACGTGATGAACAGTGGTGTGGTAGAAGAACGAACAGCTGTGTTTAAAAGACCTAGTCCTGGAATGATGTGCCACTTAAAGCCATTTTTCAAAAAAAAGAAGGTCGGCGGAGTGCCCGTTAACAAGGTGTTCGTAGATGGAGGGGCAGCTGTCAATTTAATGCCCCATACGTTGTTCAAAAAGATTGGAAAAACAGAAGTTGATCTCAGACAACACAACATGGTTCTATCTAATTATGAAGCAAAGACCAGCAACATTTTGGGAGTGGTTCAAGTGATTCCAGCTGTAAGTACCGCTACCCAATCAACGCTTTTCATGGTCATAAACTCGAAGGTAAATTTCAACCTCTTATTGGGTCGAGAATGAATCCATGGGATAGGGGCAGTTCCTTAAACTCTACATCAAAGGTTAAGCATTTGGAGGAAAGACGACCTTGTTGAGAATATCGAAGCTGATCAGAGTTATTACAGGATGGATGAAGCAAAGGGTAGAAAGAAATCTTTTGACCAACACCTAGCAAATGTGGCACCTTGTGATGATGGATCGGGATATTATACTTCTGTCAATACGGGTCGCATCCTGAACTTGGATCCTGACTATGGATTCATTTAGGATGTTGTTGACGCAACAATGGAACCCACAAAAGATCTTTCACCCATAAGGTGGCCTACAATTGATGAAAATGACTACTAACTCAGAGAGTTTGACTCGAATTTCGGCCTATTTGGCTTAAAACAAGCAAAAATCGACACTAGAAGCGGGAAAGCGACAAAACATGGCTGGAGACGCCGACAACATTACGCAAGTAATTAGCCGACAAGGCCAGACAACAGCTTCAGAAAGCTGGATATTTGATTGCATTTATGACAATAAGCCTTTGGAGCTTGAGAAAAGCTCGTCAATTAAGCTGCAAAAAATGCAGGCGAAAGACCCATTCGAAGAGGTCGACTTGGGTGACGGGGGAACGAAGAGACCTACGTACGTAAGCGCTAAAATTGGGTCGAAGATGAAGGTCAAGATGATCGAGGTATTGAAGGAGTACAAAGATTGCTTTACCTGGGATTACGGCAAAATGTCTGGTTTAAATCAGAATGTAGTGGAACACCGACTACCGATTCAACCAGGAAAAAGGCCACTAAAACAGCAGCCACGACGTTTCACTCCAGAAATCACTTTAAAGATCAAGCAGGAGATTGAGAGACTGCTCAAAAGTCGGTTCATCAGAATTGCAAGGAGATTTCCTGGGATTTGTAGTCTATAAAAAGGGCATCAAGATCAACCAAAACAAAACCAAGGCAATTTTGGATCTCAAGCCTCCTTCGACGAAGAAACAACTCTAGTCTTTGTTGGGGAAGATAAACTTTTTAAGAAGGTTTATATCAAATATAAGTGGCAAGACGAAGGTGTTTTCTCCGTTTCTCAAGGCCAAGAGAGAAAGTAACTTTCACTGGGAATAGGAGCAGCAAGAGGCTTTCGGCACCAACAAAGAATACCTCAAGAGGCCTCATATTTTATTGCCACTTAGTACGAATAAAAACACGAAGTTGTACATCGCTGCGTCAGACACAAATATAGGAAGCATGTTAGCGTAAGAGGATGATTGTGGCGTCGAAATATCCATTTATTACCTTAGCTAAATGTTAATAGATGTTGAAACTAGGTACACCATAATCAAAAAGTTATGCTTATATTTGTACTTCTCATGTATGAAATTAAAACAATATAAACAAGTTGAGGTTTACGTGTTATCGCATTTTGATATTATTAAGCGTATGTTGTCTAAACCCATTCTGCATAGTCGAATTGGGAAGTGGTCACTAGCGTTAACTGAATTCTCCTTGACGTACGTCTCTTTAAGAGCAATGAAAGGACAAATAGTGGCAGACTTTATCGTCGAACATGCAGTGGTCGAATCATCGCTTTGGATGGTCGACGCGGATCCTTGGAAGTTATACTTTGATGGATCAAGTCATAAGAATGGAAGAGGTATTGGGATCTTAATAATATCCCCGCACAGCTATCAAACTAGATTCAAATGTAGGGTCGACGGAAAATATTCTAATAATGAGGTAGAATATGAAGCCTTGATCACTGGCCTCAAGATCCTTAAGGATCTAGGTTCCAGGAGAGTCAAAATAAAAGGCAACTCTGAACTGGTGATTAAACAGATCACGAAAGAGTATAAGTGTGTCAAGGACCACCTCATGGTGTACTTTATGATGGCGAAATGACTTTTGGAACACTTTGAGGTTATTAGCGTTACACACGTGCTTAGGATAGAAAATAAAGAGGCCAACAATTTAGCGCAAATCTCCTCTAGGTACAAAGTGTCGGCGGGAAAACTGAGAGACTTCATTGAAGTTAAGGAGAATGTGGTATCTAAGGTGCTACCATCAACATCAGACTTGTCAAATGCCAACAGGGCAGACATCCCGACGAAGAATGTTGTCGCAACTACGAAAAACACCCAGCGGAAAACAGAAGAGTCGCCACCTTTCGTTATTTATCCCAAAGAGAGGGAAAGGAAACGATCGGAAAAACCTGACGAAAAGGGAAAGACAAGGTCATCGCAACCAAGTCTGGATTCGGGAGTCGGTTACGCAAGGGGAAGGTATTAGCACCCCTCACGTCCGTCGTACTCGATGAGATCCACGCATTGTTGTCTATCTAAAAGGGTGATCAATATATCTAGCTAAAGGTCAAGGGATAAAGGAAAAAGAAAGGAAACTCGGCAGAGCATCGCCACTCTGTGACTACGTATTCCCTCGTGCAATGGGAAAGTCAGAGTCAACGTAGTTCGGCTAACTACGGGTGAAAGGGGGAAAGGTTGCTCGCCAAGACATTGCGTCCTGTGCCTACATACTTTCATATGGTATAAAATATCAGAGAAAACGTAGTTCGGGCTAAAAAGAACACCGGGTTGGCTCAAAAGTTTTTTAGGCCCGAGTAGGGTTAACAATCAGTTCTAGCAGTTGGTGTATGCAGCTCGAGCATGGGAGACTTAGGCGTTACCGTTTGCGATAGAACTAAGAGTTAATAACACTCTTTTCCTGAAAATATTTTCTTGGATTAAGAACCCCAAAGGGTAAAAAAGGTTTGAAATGTTTTGTGTTTTTTAGAGAAGAAGTGTTTTGAATTTAAGTGTTTATAATGTATGTTGTACTAAAGTCTAAAACCTAGGATCGAATGCGCCGCATATCGTCCTAAGGACGTATACTAAACACTCTAGGAAATTGAGAGGTGGCCCCCCAATCACTATTTCCCAAGTATAAGGCTCATGGCACAACATCCATTATCTTTATTAAGTGTGTTAAGATTGTATGAAGATGAGAAGAGAAGAAATGACCACTAATGGGAGACTAATCAATCCTAAAAGTTATCATGCAAAATGGACTTAAAGTTGGGATTCAAAAGGGAACTACCTAATTTTATCATACATGGTTAGGCACCAATGTCTATCATAACCTCAAGAGGTTAGAGAACTTATGGGGAGCATGGAAAAGAAAATCAAAAGAAGAAGAAGAAGAAAGAACATGCAAATGAAAATGCAAACATAAGATGCACAAGTAGAATGAAAGTGGGAGGAAAATAGAGTGGGGCAGTAGCCTCCATAAGCTCATTTCAACCAAGCATGAACACATGGAATGCAAAGAAAATAGGGGTAGAAGAAATGCACAAAAAGAAATCACACAAAAGGAGATATCACACAAACAAAGCAAACATGTCACATATGGAAACCCTAAATGGAAGCAACAAAAGAAGCACACACATGAACAAACAAAACCAAATGTTATGACCTAAAAATGAGCAAGCATCACCCTTAACATGTTAGCAACATGAATCAAAAGACATTGAGGGCTCAAAGGATCCATAAATGTCATATCCAAGTCAAACTAGGTCAAGATGTATGTATGAACCTCCCTTGGAGGTAACTTGACTTGCAAGTCACCTCAAAATTAGGAAAATGGTTCAAAAAATGATCAAATAAAATGCACAAGGTACCCAAACATGTTGGAAAACAGAGGCCAAAAGATCACAATCAAAATCAGTTCACAACACCACCAAAGAAATTGATTCACAAGGGTGTTCCATTGTGAATGAGAATTGTCGAGGGTCAAATGAAATGCATCAAAAGTCAACCCAAAAGTCAACCAACAGGGGCAAAATGGTCCTAAAAAATTCATCAACTCATCATGGACATGAGGATGAATTTTTAGTCATTGGATCAAAAGGAGATGGAAGAAACAAAATAAAAACCAAGCAATGTCAAGATTTAATTCAAATAATACTCCTCCAATTAATAATTCCTTTTTTAAATGAAAAATAAACCAAAAAAATAAAATAAAAATTCTAAAAATAAAAGGACATTTCAAATTGCCCAGAAAATACTTTTGTGGAATTTTATTAATTGGAGAACTATTTATTTTGAATTAAATCTAAACAGAAATAAAACAAAAAAAAACAAAAAAAAAATAAAACCTAAATAAACAAAGTCATGGTGCAAATAGTAATTAAATCAAGTTGAAAAACCAAATGGGCTCAGACAGGGGGTGGGAATAGCAAACATAGGCCCAATTCACAAGGCGCATGGAAAGTAGAATAATCAGGTGTGGTAGTCAAACAAGAGCACATGGTGAGACGCGCTAGGGTCCATTGGATCAAGCAGGTAATCAAATCAAGAGGTCTACAATAGACCACGTGGCTCAGGAAAGCCACTTAAATGAAACGCACCGTTTCATGTGAGTTGTGTGTGGTTGGTCAAATGAAGGTCCATGGTGCGTCTTAATCTAGGTCGTGCAAAACAAAAGTAAGCAGGTCCAAAAGCTCACAAGCCAACATGTAGTCATCTTCCTCATTTGAACATGGAAATGGAGGGAAAGAAACAGGTGACGGAGCACGGTGGCTCCGGTCACCACCTCTGGTGAGTCAAAAACTCAGATGGAGTTACACTGAACCAAATCCAGCAAATTAATAGTCAAACCTCATCTACTCCTCACGCAGATCTCAAATCCAACATCACTTAGGCTTAAAACGTTATGAATCAACCAAATCAAGCCAAACAAGTTTCAAGCATTCAACAACAATTGTCACAAACGAGAACAAGACATATACAGAAATGAACTACACAGCAAGAGGTTCACATTTATGCAAAAATGGCGTTCAATGGCATCACATACAGAGAGATAAATTGATTTGAAGAATACCTAGTGGAGAGCTTCCACTGAGCGTGATCCTTTGATGAAGCTTAGAGAAAACCAACCAGAATCACTCCATGAACTCCAAGGAAGCTTCATATGAGCTTAATTTGGTATGAAATTGAGTGCAAATTCTAATTTCACTTTCTCTTGAGCTTTAACAATGGAGTTCTCAACCAATTCTTCACCAAAACGCGTTCTGAGGTATTGTGAATGATCAAGGGATTATATGTGTTGGATTGGTGATAGTTTGGAGCCCAATTACAGCCCCTAAAAGCCCAATCAAATTTCAATTTTCTTTGTGTTAGTGCACTTACAAAAACGTGTACATGGAGATGCACATGCCTCAAAATTGATTCCTTTAACTTGCACATGAGGGAAATTAATCACATGGCCAAGAATTGCCCATTGTTTTGATCTTATGGTTGAATTTGCATTTGTTACTTCATGGTGAAGCAAACTTGAAAATGGAATACCAAAGCTCCTCAAATTCAAATTCTAAAATTGTCATTATGTTTAGGATGTGATTTTCACTCAAAAAATGCACACATTTGCACAAAATTGATCCAAATGAATTTAATTGGATTTTCTCCTTTTAATGCCTTTTTCATGAATTTTCTTCATCCAATCTTCCTTCCAAGCCAAATCAATGGTTTCTTGATATTTGGTTGAGCAAATGACCCCATTTTGAGCAAGTTTCATGTTGGAAATATTTTCATTTGAAGTATGCAAAGTGGTGAAATGGACCCATAATGAAAATGACCTGTAATCTTATTTTCCCAAAATACCCCTGACTTGCAAGCCTCATAACTTGAGTTCTACAAATCAAATGAAGGACTTCTAGTACTCTTTGGAAATATAAGATCATGAGGAACAACTTTCATTTTTTGGTCAAGGTGAGGAGAAATATCCTTCTAGGTCAAAAGTGGCTTGGAAGTTGGTTGACTTTTGTTGACCAAAATCACATTCATCTGAGGACCTGTAACTTGTCAGCATCATAACTTGAGTTCTAGAAATCATATGAATGACTTCTAGTACTCAAAAGAAATATAAAAACATTCTCTACAAGTTTCATATTAGGGTCAAGATGAGATGAGACTTCTATCTTAAGATAGGTGGTCTTGAAGTTGGGCACTAAACAGGGGATTTTACACTGAGAATCCTAACTTAGTAACTTCTCACACTCTTAATTCTTCTTGATTTGATCTTGAAATTATATACTGGGCATCTCAACACAACATCCCACGACCATAGAGACTTGGAATTGAGTTTTAATCTCCTTCAATGTCACAATTGACTGAGGGTTGACCAAATGAAAACCCTAGGTGCAACACCTTTGACTGTGGCTTCTTCCACTTGACATAATGACTTGAATAAGCTTCAACATGGCTCTCAAAGCACTCAATGAGCTTTCTCAACATCCCATATCTATTATCATGAATTCAAAACCCTCTGATGATCCTTAATTGGCCTCCAAGTTAGGAGTTAATCCACATACATCCACCAACTCTCTCAAAGAGCATTGACCACTTCTTGATGACTTGATGACCACTCATGCTTGAGTAAACCCATTGCTTAGGCTCAACACTCTTGGTGACTTCCTCTTGCTATGCACAACCTCTTGATCCCCTGCTAAATGAACAATGATATGCAATGTAAATGCTAGAACAAAGCAAAGAAACAAAAGAAGCAAAAGCCAACTAAAGAAAAAGGTTGGGCAAATTTTGGGGTGCAACAAATGTAATTGAAAGTTTGGGAAGTTGTGAAATCTTCACTATTAGCAATCTGTCACCGTCAGACTAGAGAAAATCAATCTTCGAGTATTTAGAAAGTCCAGCGGGGAGGATTGATAGAAAGGTTAAGTACAGAGCTTTAAATTATGTCCTAATGGGGAATGAGTTGTGGAAAAAGACGCCTGAGGGGGTGTTGCTCAAGTGATTGGGGGACGCAAACGCGTACTTAGAAATTTCGGAAGTCCATTGTGGAACATGTGGGGCTCACCAAGCTGGCCATAAAATGAAATGTCTATTGTTTCGACAAGGTGTGTATTGGTCAAGCATTCTTAAGGATTGCATAGATTTTGCAAAGGGGTGCCAAGATTATCAAAGACACGCGAACGTCCAGCACATGCCAGCCAGCGAATTGCACACCATCGTTAAGCCATGGTCCTTTCGTGGTTAGGCGTTGGACATTATAGGAGAGATTTGACCAGCCTCGTCGAAACAACAAAAATGCATCCTTGTAGGAATAAATTATTTCACAAAGTGGATAAAGGTTGTATCTTTGGTAAAAGTAGACCAAGAGACTGTGATTGAATTCATCCAAGACCACATTTTATACAGGTTCGAGATTCTTGAACCCATCATGATAGAACAAGGTTCCATGTTTGTTGGCCGAAAGATGCAGAAATTTGCAGCGGAGACAGGTTTTAAGTTGATCATTTCGACACCGTATTATGCTCAGGCAAATGGGCAAGTTGAAGCTACCAACAAGGTGGTAATTGAACTCATTAAGAAGCACGTTGCCAAGAAACCTAAGAACTGACATAATACATTGGATCAAATTTTATGGGCATGTCGAACATCCCCTAAGGAGTCGACCAATTCAACTCCGTTTCATTTGACTTTCGATCATGATGTTGTTTTGCCAGCAGAAATTTGTTTACAGTCAATTAGGATGCAACGTCAGCATGACATCCCATTGGAGCAATATTGGATCATGATGCTAGACAAAATGGTGGACTTAGACGAAGAAAGGATGGTAGCGCTAGACAGGTTACTACGCCAAAAGGCACGAGTGGCCAGAGCATACAATAAGAAGATCAGGAAAAAGACCTTTGCAGTCAATGATTATGTGTGGAAGATAGTTTTTCCTGTGGATTGACAGGATCAAAGGTTAGGAAAGAGGTTACCAAATTGGGAAGGACCATTCCGAGTAACCCAAATGTTCAGCAATAACGCGTACGAGGTTCAAGAGATGGGTGAGGACCAACGGATCATAAGAGTAAATGGGAAATATTTGAAAAAATATAGACCTATGTTACAAGAAGTTCAAATCCAAAATAATGTTCATTTATAATTGGCCTACATTGGTGGATGGCTAACAATTGAGTTACAAAAACAAAAACAAATATAATAAACATTTTCTCAACTAAAAGAAAATACGACTATGTTGGAAACTTGGACTTGAAATCTTCAAAAAGGGTTCTCTCGTTATCCACTTTTCTTTCCAAGAGAAATTTTTTCTGCTGCATTTGGTCGATGGTTTTCTTTTGCGCGAGGGTAGTTTCGACGTGGCCTATCCCTTGGGATACTTCCTGGTTGATAAGCTCCTGAACCGGTAGAGGTCCGTCAGAATCCAAAGAAGCCTTCTGTTTTTCAACTTCAGCAATTTTTCTCTCAAGTTCCGCCATCTGGGCTCGATAATCAGATATTTGTTAGTCGAAGGCACGACGCTTGTCGGAGCACTCTTTCTTTGTGGTTTCAAAGTCTTCAAGATTTTTCTCACAAAGGGAGCTGAGATATCATGCACATTTCATTTCATTAATCTTCCCCCTAATTTGAGCATCGACTTGCTTACACATTGATAGATCTTTTGCCAAATGAGTAAAGAAAGCCTCAAACTCAATGAAATACTTGGCCATAGGGGCAGGCACTCTAAAGTGAGAGAGTCCATCCAATATTTTAAAGACGTTGCAGGCTACATCTGACTCTTCTGCCACTGCGTCCAGGAATTCATCCTTAAACAAATACGTCTTTAATTGTTGAAGTTTTAGGTTGAAAGAATCATCCATCTCTGGGTTGAGAGTGGCCTTCGAACCAGCAGGGGTGCCATCCACAGTCGACTGGCGAAGCTTGAGAAGGGCCTTCAGGATCTCTGCTAGGTTGGACTTTTTCAAGCCAAGATTTCCTCGGGGTGGGTATCTTTCCAACAGAAGGGTCGCCTTCGATTGAACTTAGGGGAGTCAGAGTTCTTTCGATAACGTTTGGGATAATCACATGGTTGTCCTTACCGCCAGTGGCCGCATCATCCCTATTAGCCTCATTTGTGTGATCAACAGGGGCTATTTTCGCCCCTGGGTTTTCTTCTATCGACGCCCCTTGGAATTCTTCGACCTTTTGAGGGCTAAAAAGAGGCGTCATGTCAGGGGAATTGCAAACAGTAGTCGTGACCTGATCAGTATTTACAGTAACGGTCGTGTCGAATGCATTGTCTTGTGAAAGGCAGCATAAATAAACACCCATGTAATATAGGAACCAAAAGAATAAAGACAATAAATACTTCATCAGTATCTTGTGTTGGAGGGATTTTGGTGGCGACAACTTGCAAGACTTCAGTTAGGTTCTCAGGAACAACAGGCCTTACGATCGAAGTGACCGTTCTGGAGGGAGTTCTTTTTGTAGGAACCTTTTTCTTCTTAACCAAGGGGGTAGCAGGCAGAAAGTTCGACGTCTCAGAGAGAAAGGCCTGAGATTGCATGCGTACTTTCGTCCGATGCGCCGCCTTCAGGAGCCGACGCTTTTTCGGTAACCTAACAAACAACAACGTGAGTGGGCAAGGGAAGACAAAATAAAATAAACACCAAAGAACATGTGATACCTGAGGATTTGGGATATTTTGTTTCTTCGTTATCCTAGTGGGGGTCGACGCAATGGGTGGTTCCCTTTTTCGACCCTGATGAGAGAAGTATAAAAATAAGATGTTGACAATTAATGAAAGACAAACAAGAAAAGTGGAGAAAGTACCTTCTTGGAGGAATCCTCGGAGATACCAGCTCCTGAGGGGTTCTTAATAGCTACAGAGATTATCTGGCCAGGGACTTCACCCACGAGAGCAGCAAAAGCATCGACCACATTCTTCAAGAAGAGATCACAGTCGAAACATTGGGCTTGGTATTCCGACCACCAAACATTAAAAGCTTCGATGGTGAAGAATGATGGTTGAAAAGAGAAAAATGGAAACTCAAGACGCTGAGTCGACCTAGCAAATTTGAGGTAGCTCTTATGGCCTGTCAGGTTTAGCCGTCGACCAACCCATACAATGCCAAAAATATGTTGTACCAAAGACTTTGGCGGCATTTAGCTCAAACCAAATTGTCGAGACACCAGATTGGGCAGATAATTCATGAATCCATAACCATTGTTTCGCGTCTCGATTCAAAAGGGCAACATGGTAGGAGCCAGAAACGCCCGCCATATTGAATTTGACATGGTTGCTGTCTTTGGGGAAGCAGCAGGGAAAGGATTTTTGAACCATGACAGACCAAACCATCGGTGCATGAAAGAAGCCATGTCGGGAACGAAGGTGTTTGCCTTAGCAAACATGGTGAAGTACTTCATGAAAAGGATTTTGTTGGGGGTCTCCTGCGTGGTCATCAAGGCAAGTCGAACGCCTTCTACTGGACGGCCGTCATTGAGATGTTGCATGGTTGTAGACACGGGATAACCCATTTGATGCTCGAAGTTGGCATTGAGCTAATGTTGTATTAACCACATGAGCCCTGAGACGTTCAAAGATTTGACAGTTTCATGGAGAAGTTTTATTCTCAAGTCTGATAGACCAAGAGAATGGTAGAGGGAAGATAGCAGCAGCTTACCCAAAGAGACCTGTCGACCCTCGTGTATCTGGATCGCCAAGATGATATAACTTTTGGGTATCTATAGAGAGCCAGACATAAGAGGTAGTAGGATAGCCAGGAAGTCAGAAAGGCAATGTGCTCTTCGTGTGACACGTCGGCAAAACCTTTATTATGGTGATCCTCTATGTAGTTTTGGAAACCAGCACAGTCAAAATCAAAGGTAGAATCCATCTCCAAGGATGGATCAAATGTATCACCCATAGGGGAAAGACCTGTAATGGCTGCCACGTCGAAGAGAGTCGGCGTCAACATGCCACAAGGGAAGTGGAATGTGTTATTCGAACCTTCCCAAAAGAACATTGTCGCCAACAAAAGACAAGGGTTGACCCTGTGCGCGTTCCTGGAAAGCTGGATGGCGTCGAAGATGTTAGCCATCTTCCATTGGTCCTGGAGTTTGTTCTGGACCTTGTTTAACCGAGAAATATAATCCTTATTGCCTGGGGTAGGCATCGACCGGAAAACACGGGCCTTTGGCGCCATGAATTTTAGGTCGAAAGTACCACTTTTCTGGAACGCTGGTGGGATGGTGGCCAAAAAGCAAGGAAAGAACGCCTAAAGCTCCTCAAGGATGGGCTTGTTAGCAGGATATGGCCCATGGAAAGCATGCAGCTTTCCAGCAACAGCGAAAGGGATAACCATCTGGCACTGCCATGCAACCACCACCACTTCATCAGTCGACGTTAGGTTTGGAAGGGGCCTAAGAGAATCAACCTCAAAAAAAACAAATGATATAGGGTTGTTACCAGTGATGTGAGTGGTGGAAATGGTGGAAGAAGCAATTGGAAAGGAAGTTGAAGAACTTTGGAGACATGGGTTTGCAAAAAAGTGGAAATGAAAGAAGAGTTGGAAAAGAGAAACAAAGTGTGAAATGAGCTATTTATAGGAAAGATTATGTACAGTTGAAAAGGCAAAAAAGATGTTTCTGATTTTGAGAGTAAGTGGAGTGGTTCAAAGACCCATGACATTGGGATGTGACCAACATGATTATCTTTGTCTTGGAAATCATGGTGCAGAAAGGCGCGATTATCACGTCAGACTGTGGGTGAGCGTGGCTGAATCGACGGAAAAACAATGATGGTTTTTGTTGTGTCGTAACCAAGATGCATTCGAAATTCCATAGAACCATAACGCCCAGTTTCTTGGTCGACGGAGTATTCCGTAGAAACTGGGTTTTGAGGGAGCATCTTCTTGGATGGAAGTTTCGACTAAAGAGAGGCGACACAAAAACTGGCTTGCGGGTCGACAGGCTGGGAAAGATGGTGAAGAAAATGAGGTAAGTCGACGCTGGCAGAAGAGGGATGTTGGGTCGACTTAGGAGGTTTGGATCGACAGGGTCGGCTCATGGACAAAAAAGCCAACGCAAAGAAGGAAAAATATAGCGAGAAACATATTTGAAAGTTGAGAACGTGGGAGGTTACAAAAGTGGTGGACGAACATGTGGCGCCACCAACTTCAATATGGCAGTTATTTTATTTCCCTATTTAAGGCAATGTCCTGTTTCATTTTTGAAGGGCGCATTTTGTAACATTGTAAGGGAAAAAACACTCTGATTATCAAACGTTAAGAGAAAAGAGTTTTTCATTCCTTCAAAATGTATGATCGCGTCCATCTTTCTTGTTAATAAGAAATTTATATCATTAATTTTAAAGTGTCTTGTCTTGTTATTTTTTGCTCTTCTTGTTTACGCGTTCATCTTTATTTAATTTTTCTAGAAGTAATCTTCAGCCTATTCCAAACATTACCATTCCACCACTTTCCCATACATTACAAACCAGTGTTATGGGACTTGTTTGAATAATATCCATCTTCTAACCATTGTTGTATATGTTTTTTGTAGTACTAAAGATGATTGGAAGTCTACCAAGATTGGTAAACATGGGTCTGCAGTGTCGCATCTTATGTTCGCAGACGACCTCTTGTTGTTTGGGGAGGAAACAACTAGATAACTGTAGTGCGTGATGAGTATCCTGAATAAATTATGCATTATGTTTGGAGAACAAGTTAGTCTTGAGAAAACCATTTTTTTCTCAAAAAATTTGAGTAGAAGTATGAAGGAGCAGCTTGTTAATATGTCGGGATTTAAAGAAACAACATTCCTTAGTAAATATCTTGGAGTACCGTTAACTGGAAAGGCTCCCAAGAGAGTTGACTACCAATATATTATTGATCAAAAGTATAAAGCTAACTATGTGGAAAGGGAACCACCTCACGTTTGTCGGAAGAGTAACACTTTCCAAGAGTGTCATCGAAGCCTTCCCATATATCCTATGATGACCACTATGATTCCTATAAAGATTCATTCAGGGAGAAACTAAACACAAGAGAAAGTTTCATGTAGTGAGATGAAGCACAGTCATGAGACCAAAAGAAGAAGGAGGTCTTGGGCTTAGGAATCTTGAGATTATGAATAAAGCATGCTTGTCAAAGTTGGGTTGGAAACTTCACAATTAAGGAGATAATTTTTTGTGTCAAGTAGCGTGGGGGAAATATGGTCGTGAAAATAACATTCGGAACATCACAATGAAAGCTGCAGACTCAAACTTTTGGAAGAACATTGTTAAAATCTGGCCAAGAGTGGAGGAAAATTGTATGTGGTACGTGGGAGACAGAACAACTGTGAATGATTAGACACAAGATGGAAGGCCAAAATTTAACATCAAATTTAAATTGAATTTAATTGAAATACTTAAAACTATAAAATAATTTTATACAGTGAGTTAATCATATAGTTGAATGTTTGAAAGAGTTTGACTTTTGTTTTAACCACCTATAAAGTAATGCAAATGGATGATGGTGATAAATGGACTATATAAAACTTTTTACACGTACAATGCATAGTAATTATTCTCATTTAAATATTATATCAAAATTAATTTGTGTATCTATTCATATCCTGGAAAAGAAACATATATATTTTTAATATTAACATTTTTTGTTTAATTATTTAATTAATTAATTAAAAAAAACCACTCACTTACTTACATGTTTTTATTACCCTATTTACTCCATTAAATCGCAATTCTATATATTAATTTTATTATTAAATTTAATTAAATAAAAAATTGGACGTATTAAAAAAATACAATTTGTCCCATTAATTAAAAATAGTTTTAAAATAATAACTCCCTATTAAAACATAACCAAAAAAAATAGCTATTTTTTTTTATTATAAGCAATTTGCGTCTAACAACATCGAATCTGAGACCTTGAAAAAAAAATATTTTCAACATCTAAACTTTCACCACTAAATTGTACTATTTAAAGAAAAAATAAATGTGTCATTAATTAGAACAATCAGATTTTTTTTTACAATAATCAATTATTTCAAATTTAATATCAAACAAAATAATAAATCAAAAAATTTCTCAAAACAACCAACTTTCAACCTTGTGTCGCCATTCCAAATGGCGAATGGGTGCAAAAAGCGAAGGAGTCGCCATTTGGGCCGGCGACTGCACTGATTTTCTAAATGGATTCACCAATCCATTTGGTGAATCAGTGCTTTTGCTTTTTTTTTTCCTTTCCAATTTTTCTTTTATGTTTTTGTTTATTTTTATTTTTATAAGTTTTATTTTATGTTTTTCATAATTAAAATATTATTTGAAATTTAAATAATCTAAAAAAACAAATGGAATAAATAGTAAAATATATTAATTTATAATAGAATATAAATTACATAATTAAAATATTATTTAAAATTTAAATAATCTAAAGCAAAAAACAAATGGAACAAATAGTAAAATATATTAATTTATAATAGAATATAAATTACAATTGATTAAAAAAAATTAATGGTCGACTCTATCTAAACGACCACCGGTACCACATTGTGGAGGATGCGCGCGGTGACGAGGTCTACCACGAGGTTGCTGAGGTGTGTCCGGTCTTTGGGTGTTGACTTATGGAAGAGATATTTGTTGGGACGGCCCAGGCGTATCAGATAAATTTTGTAGCATTTGACCCCAATAGCCGGGAGGTCCACCATCAACGGCGCTTCCGTAATTAAGCACAATGCCCATATCTTCGTAGGATTGTCGGGGAGCTTGGGTGGATTATGGACGATATGGTTGTCCGAATTGGTACATCGAATCGGTTTGGAAACGATGTATTTGTTGTTGTGGGGTTTGATAGTCAAAAAGTGGATAGGTGGAGGGGGTAGGGTCAAAAGAGTTATCTGGACTATAGGTGGAGAGGGTAGGGTCAAAAGACGTATTAGGGCTATATGGGTAAGGTTGTTGTTGATGTGATTGGGTTGGTGGCATGTACGGGTCATGGTAAGGTTGTTGTTGTTGATGTTGGGCATTTGGTGGCATGTATGGGTTATGGTAAGGCTGTTGTTGTTGATGTTGGGCATTGGGTTGTTGTTGTGTGTTTGAGGAAGAAGCACGTTGCCTTGGGTCAATCAAATATGCCGACTCAGACAGAAATGGTTGTGATGTTGTAACCAACCTAAACCAAGTCATATATTGATAACTTGGCCTAGCCCCTTCCACAATATGGTCAGTTAAGATGTGTTGTCGTCGGTTCTTCCAATGCTGACACATCTCCTTCGCAAACTCCTTTCAATGACCGACACTCCATTGTGAATCCACCAGTAGATGATGCCACTATCCTAATGACGTCGGAGCATTTGGAATATCCTGGTGCATCCCAAACTGTAGCTTCACCCGGTCACTTTGGTGCATCTCCATCGTAGTGAACCTAATGATGGGTGTTTTGGATGTTCACACAACAACATCATCGGCGTTGGGCTGGTGGTCGAGACCCTCATACGGCATCCAGACAACCTACAATAACAATATACGCAATGAGAAATACAAGTTTGTGCATATCAGTTAGACAAAGTAAAGGTAGATAAATTACATCATTTGGCCCAATGTGTTCGATGAGGTTGCGGTACACGATTATGGAGTTCCTGGGACATCTTTGATAATTCATCCCCGGAACAGACCACCTAAAAAAAAGAAACACAGATAAGTTAGACTCTAAGACACATCGTACAAATTATTAAGTTACAAAGAAACTTTGGTTGTAAAAGAGTCTTGAAAATAAACTTACTTGTTAGCATATGGGAATGTAAATGAATTACAGTTGACTGGAGCAAGTGTTGACATTCTAGACCAACCTCACGCTTGAAGGAGATAGGCGCAGCCATAAAAAGTACAAGATTTTTTTTTTTTTGCATTTTTACATAGTGCACTATATAGATGGGCGAGGACAGTTGATCCCCAACTATATGTGCACACTTTGTTTATGTTATGTAGCAATGGTAAATACATAATATTTACAGTATTTCCAGTGCCCTCTGGAAATAAAAAATAACCAAACAAAATCATAATATAGCACCGAGTTTTGAGTATTTTCTCATACTCGGTGGACTCCTCACTTAAGAAAATATTGTTGTAGTGTTGTCTAAGGTATTTAAGATTAATACCTTGACCCCTTGGTCGACCCTCTCGTTATGGTTCAGTTGTGTCCACACAAAGAGGGGGGCCCAGTAAATCTTCGTAAAGTTGGTCATTAACACCAACTTTGCCGTTGACGGCCTTACCGTTGATGCGTAGGCCGAGCAACATGTAAACATCCTAAAGAGTTACATTACACTCACCGAAAGGTAGGTGAAATGTGTGTGTCTTCGGTCTCCAGCGTTCTAACAACGCTAGAATGAACTTGGCATCAAGTGAGTACTATTTGATTTTAATCAAATCACCAAACCCACATGCTTCAAGGTATCCCTTTATTAAAGGGTCGTGTGGTATGTAGTCATGCACACGACAGTGAAATCTTGATGCATCCTGCAAAAAAATTTAAATTTCGTTAGTTTTAAAGGAGAATACAACTTTGTAAACATAGACGATAAAAAAATACTTACAAACTCCGCGATATTCTCAACTGTGCCTCCATGAGAGTTGTCCATTATGAGTAGAGACATTGTGGTTTAAGAATTTGCTGGGTGAAGAAGATTTTGAGAGTTGAGATGAGAAGAGTTTGCTGGGTGAAGAATTTGAGATTTGGGATGAGAAGAGTTTGAGAGTATGAGGATGAGAAGAGTTTGCTGGTGTGAGGATGAGAAGAGTTTGATGGGATGAGAGGAGTTTGAGAGTTAAAGAACCTCTATTTATAATCCACGAATGCATGTGACCTGGAAATGCATGCAGAGCAAGTGTCAATAATGCATGTGACCTGTAAATGCATGTTGAGCAAGTGTCAATCATGCATGTGACCTGGAAATGCATGCAGAGCAAGTGTCAAGCATGCATGTGAGGCGTGCAGGTTTAGTCTTATCTTGGAAGTGCATGTTGTGGTGTTGTCATGCATGCAGAGTGTTGTCAGACATGCATGTGACATGCATTAAGAGAGGCGTGCATGTTTAGTCTTGTCAAGCATGCTGCAGGCGACTCACACAAACTAATGCTTTTCTCTGTTTGTTGTATGCATTCAAGTGTTTTTTTGTTCTCCAATCTTCTGTCTAATTTTCAACCTCTTCTTCTTATTTCTCCTGTTTTTTTATTTTTATAGCAAAAGTTTTAGGTTTACTCGTTATTAGGGCAAATAAACTCAATTGCTTCTTCTATTAAAAGTTACTCGTTATTAGGTTTAACGTCAAACATAATATTACATATAACGCAACAACAAATATATTCAACATTTAATTTCAAAAATGCATGCTATGGTGTTCAGTCTTGTCATGCATGCAGAATACAGACGGTTACTGTAGCCATGTGTATACATTTATTAGTAAGAATCTCGTAGGCCTGCATAGAATTGGTAGGCATGCAGGGAATCGGGTACTGTAGACAGAGTGCAGATGGTAGCTAGAGTGTTGTCTTGTCATACAGTTCACTGTGGCGCGCAGAGTGTTGTCTTGTCATGCAGCTCACTGTGGCGCGCAAAGTGTTGTCTTGTCATGCAGCTCACTCAGTAGACACGCATAGTGTTGTCTTGTCATGCAGCTCATTTTATTGTTATTAATATAGTACAAAGTTAATTGATTATTATCATATCAATTAGTAAAACAACCAATCCAAACACAATTTTAGTTATGCCTCAAACAACACAATACATGATTAGCGCACATCTTAACGGTGAGGTTTTTGAATGTGACATAGCCGGTTACAATTTCAGAAACACTGATGTTACGAGATTTTTGATTGACAAAAGGTCAAATTTTTTATACTTGAAGGCAAGATTAGAAAAAAGCTGCAATGTGGTCCAGTTGGCCGAATAGTATACAAAAATCCAGTGTTTTTTGGCGGGCATAGTGAATGCAAAATTTTCCCATTAAAGATTTGAGACGATGAAGATGTGCGTAGCATGTTCCGCAGTCATGAGTATTCTGGTTTCTCAGATATCGTGTTATATCTTATGTTACAACAACAACAACAACAACTGTTTCAACAACTTGATTCTTCTCAAGTTTTTTGCGAATCTGATGAGGAACACGCTGAAGTCAATGTCATTGATGAAGAAGAAGAAGCAACTGAAGTCACTGTTGACGAGATGGTGAACAACGAGGAATAGGGGGTTCCACCTGACCATGTTTATTGTCCACCTCAACACATGACAACTCTCGACTTAGGTGACGATGAACCCTTAACATATGTTTTTCACAACCCGAACTACGCAACAGAAGGGCAGTTAAAAGAGGGTGGCGAGTTTCGTACAAAAGAAGATTGTGTTCGAGCAATTAAATAATATCACATGGACTTATCAGCAGATTATAGAGTCGATCGGACAAATTCGACTCGGTATACGATCTATTATCGTAACGAGGTGTGTCTGTTATAATTAACAGCGCCTTTCAGGAAGAGAAGTGATTCATGGAAGATAGGGTCAATGTGTCCAACCCACACTTGTATAATCTCGAATCCGATGTAGGACCATCATAAGCTCAGCTCTCGATTGATTTGCGATGAGATTCTATCGGTCATTAGCGACAATCCGTCTTTGAAGGTGAGTACCATAATTGCACATATGGTTCAAAGGTACAATTACACTCCTTCATACCGGAAAGCATGGATTGCTAGGACTAAAGCAGTTGAAAGGGTGTTTGGAAATTGGGAGGAGTCTTACAAGGAACTTCCAAAATTCTTGGTGGATCTTAAACAATACTCTCCAGGGACTGTTGTCATATTGGAGACAATGCCAGTGTGTACACCAGATGGGACTTGCGTTGGTGAAAATGGAATTTTTCACATACTCTTTTGGACGTTTGAACCATACATCAAAGGCTTTGCATATTGTAAACCTATAATTCAAGTTGATGGCACATGGTTATACGGGAAATATAAGGGCACGCTACTCATGGTTGTGGCACAGGACGGGAACAACAACATTTTTCCAATAGCCTTCGCTATAGTTGAAGGGGGGACTGCAGGGGGTTGGAGTTTTTTCTTAAAAAATCTCCGCTTTTATGTTTCTCCCCAACCGAACTTATGTTTGATCTCTGATAGACACCCATCAATCGAGAGTGCATACAATAACCTTGATAATGGTTGACAGGATCCTCCCTTGACCCATGTGTATTGCATAAGACATATCGCCCAAAATTTCATGCGGGAAATCAAAGACAAAACACTAAGGAAGAAGGTTGTGAATGTAGGATATGCACTAACAGAGCCCACATTCAAACACTACCTTGACGAGATCAGACTAAGAAACACGAATGCATTAAGATGGATTGATAACATTGATAAAGAGAAATGGACACGGGCATACGATAATGGGGTGCGATGGGCCCACATGACAACTAACCTCGGTGAATCAATGAATTTTGTTTTCAAGGGAATCTGAAACCTACTGATAACTGCCTTGGTAAAGGCAACATATTTTAGGTTAGGCGCACTTTTTGATAGCAGACGTACGAAGTGGGGTTCATTATACAATCTGGTCAGCTGTACAGTAATAAGTTCAACAACATTCATGAAAGACGAAGCTGCCAAAGCCAACACACATGTGGTCACAATCTTTGACCGTAACAAAGGTTGGTTCAATGTTGCCAAGTCAATTGATTACAATGAAGGAAGGTCTATGGGATGTTACCGGGTCGAACTGAATAGGAGCTGGTGTGATTGTGGGAAGTTTCAGGCATTTCGTATGCCTTGCTCTCATGTTATAGTAGCATGTTCGAAGGCGCGCCAGGACCCAACCAACCTTCTTTCTGCAGTTCACCAAGTGATAAGTCTATGCAATGTCTACACATGTAGCTTTCAGGTGGTGGCAAAGGAGGACTACTGGCCTCAATACGAAGGCGAAATTGTCTGGCATAATGATTTGATACGAAGAAAGAAAAAGGGTCGCCCTAACAGCACGCGCATTCAAACGGAGATGGATACTGCAAACAAGATGGTAAGATTATGTAGTTTGTGTCGGCAACTAGGACACAATCGTACAAAATGTCCTAACGTAGGATCAAGCACAAGATCATAGTGTCTAATGTAACCATGTCCCTTTAAATCAAAATCAAATTTCATTGCATTTAAAGCATACTTAACCAATTACAATTAGCAGCAACAAAAATTAAACAAACATAACTTAATATCACAACAACATTCCGAAAATAACAACAAAACGACATAAAACAGAACAATACATCAATGTGTCTACGATATCACAACCATCAACGTTGTCTTCTTTGGTGTTAACATCATCACAAGGACACCATCATCATTTTTCACTTTTCTCCATTCACGAGTAACTTCGTTTCTCCCTGCCTCATCGACCAACCTCTCAATTTTCCTAATCTTTTCACCTGCAGCAATATCTCCTTCTAGCCAGCGGTTCAGTTCCCTATGCAAATGCTCCAACGTCTACGTATTCCACAAGAGCACCTTCATCGGAGGCTTTGTTGCTGAAAAATAAACTAGGGCATTTCTTTTAATTAGAAGAAATGTTGTAAACAATTCCTTCGATGATGATGACGACGACGAAGAACGTTGATTTAGAAATGCAGACATTTTAGACTTCACTCCACTCAAAATTATTAAGACTTTAGTCTTTTGGTATAAATTGTTGTGAAAAAATATATGAGTTTGCAATCGTATTTATAGAAAAATAAAATAGTATATATGCCATATGATATGCCTTAAATACCCTTACAAAGGTGACCTACAATTATATATTTTAAAATTATATATTTAATTATATACGAATTATGTTTTAAAATTATAAGTTAATCATATATTTATTATGTTTTAAAATTTAAACCTATTTATATTTATTATGTTTTAAAATTATATACAAATATATTTATCATTTTATAAAACTATATCACAAAATCTAAAAATTATATTTAAATCAATTTTTATTTTTTATTTAAATTAATTTATAATTTAAAATTTTAAATATATTTATAATTTAAAAACTATATTTATTATTTAAATTAATTTAAATCAATTTTTATTTTAAATCACAAATATATTTAAAATATATTTTAAAACTATATCACAAATATATTTAAACCTAAATCAATTTAAATATATTTTAAAACTATATCACAAATATATTTATTATTTTATAAAATATATACGAATTATTATTTGAAAAAGAAAAAGGAAAAAAAGGAAAAGGCCTGATTCGCCAAATGGATTGACGAATCCATTTAAAAGTGCATGTTGTCGCCGACCCAAATGGCGACACCTTCCCTATTTGCACTCATTCGCCATTTGGATTGGCGACACAAGGTTAAATGTTGGTTGTTTTGGAAAAAAATTTAAATTATTATTTTGTTTGATATTTAATTTTAAAAAATGGGTTATTCTAAAAAATTCAAACAATCACACATATTATCACATTTCTAATCGATTAATAAAAAGGAGAAAACTTACAATTATTTATGTATGGTTCAAACAATTTGTCAAATAAAATATGACAAATTGTATAATTTTCTCCTATTTGTACTCCCTAAACGTCGTGTAATATTTTCATTAGCTTTTCAAATTATAGCATTTGTAATACATTTGGAGATTCGAGTGCTTTTGTCATATTTTAATTGAAATACTGTTTGTACCATATATAAGAAATTACATCTAAATTTTCTCCTTAATAAAATAACAATAAAAAATATATATATAAAATAATGGTCAATTACAAATTAGTTAAATAAAAAAAATTAATTATTTTTTAACTTTCAAGACAACAAACACAATTCGTTCAAGTTGGGTTGGAAACTTCATAATGAAAAAGATCTTTGATATTGAATAGTGTGGGAAAATATGGTCGTGAAAATAACATTCGGAACATCACAATGAAGCTGCATACTCAAATTTTTGAAAGAACATTGTTAAAATTTGACTAAAAGTGAAAGAAAATAGTTTGTGGTATATGGTAGTTGGCAAATGCGAGGAGTTCAAAATTACGTACAATATGTCTGACATGTTCAGACATCAGAGTCTTGGAAAAGTTCTTCAACTTTGAACCGTGCGAGATCACCTTTAATGTGGGACATTTCTGTGACAAACAGATATAAAAAATTTAGCAGTTAGCTTCCATGGAACAATATTAAATAAATTAAAGTTATATATATATATATATATATATATATATATATATATATATATATATATATATATATATATATATATATATATATATATATATATATTCCTGCTATAGTCGATATGTCACATGGTCAGCATACTCTGTAAGCACCGACCGATCAATAGGTCCTCCCGAGAACACTCTATCAGTGTGCACAGACGACTCCGTTGACGGAGTCGTAACCTCTGTGTCGTAGTAGCAGATGAGAACAGGTCTGTGACAGTCATCTCATCAGCAACAATGACATATGACTGGACCACATCATCTGCAACAAAGATATTTGATTGGACCACATCAACAACCACCTCATCAACAACCTCAGCAGCAACATGTGTCACATCTATCTCGACCACAGGATCATGAACATCCTGAACCAGTACATCTTGAGCATGAACAACCTCATCATCATCTCTGGACTGCTCGACTGATCTCACCGCTCGGCGTCGGGTGCTACGGGGTGCACGGAACTGCCTCTGCTCAGTCAACCGTTTCTGGTATGAATTAGTTGGAACCACTCGTACAACTCGTATTTGAGAAGACTCGGCCTCAACAGCCCTAGTCTGGTTTGCTGTTATATCTGTTGTTTTGTCTGCAACAGTGTCGTCCTTACCCATGCATTTCACTGCAAAAAAATGAAAGAAAAAACGATTAATTCCCTAAAATTTTAAAATTTCCTTAATTTCATCAGAAATTCTGAAATTTATGTGGAAAAACAAATTTTTCGTAACTACCGAAAATTTTGAAATTTTCAAGAAAAATTGCAGATTAATTGTATAGAAAATTGTGAAATTTTCGAAAAAAGTATTTTCATAAATACTAGAAATTTTGAAATTCATGCAAATCTCGTAATGTACGATAAAAAACATACTGAATTTGAAATTTTTGGGAGAACAAATGAAATTTTTGGTATCGACCAAAGAATTTATAATTCGAGCGTGTGGATGGTAAATTTCGAAAAAAGAGTAAAAAATATTACAAGGTTAGTATTATTTATTCATAAGATATGAGGGTGTCAGGTTGAAACCTTTTGGACTTGTAGTGACAAAGTGAGGAGTTAGTATTGGGTGTTCAATTCAGATGGATCTGTCAAGTGTCCATTATGGTGGGTTGGGGTGCACATGGTGAATTATACTATAGTTTTATTTGAAAATACCTTTTTCCAAAAAACTTAAAATTGCCTTCAAATGTTTTCTGAAAACACATCTCTAGACACACCTTAAATCACTTTATTATTTATAAATTAAGTTGCCATTCAATTTTTTTTGCTAAAAATTGATTCAAAGATACATCTCCAAAATTTTCTAAAATGAATGTCATTGAAATTGGAATTTACACAATTTTCAAAGATTCTCTATCAATTTTAAACAATATTAGAGTCATAGGAGTTACATCCTCACATTCTGGCGGCACTTGCATTCTGATGTTTCTAGCATTTACGCGACCTAACGTAAAAAATCTGATTTTTTGAAAAAATTGACTTTGAATCAAACCTTTATTATTGACTTTGAATCAAACCTTTATTATGTCATTTCATTCCGAAAAAAAGATCAAGAATCAAAAACTCATTGACTACTAACTCGTTTGTTTTGTTTTTTTTTAAATGATTTTTATAATGTAATATATTTTGGTGTAAAAGAATTTTACAAAATTTTTCAAACGAAATTTTCGTTTGAATAATTATTTTTAAAATTTTATTTTATATATTTCATCATTTTGTCAAAAAAAAAAATTAGATATTAAAATTTCAAAAAATCAATTAATTTTGAAGCTATTTCAAATAGTTTTTCATAAAAATCAGTTTTGATATACGACTTTTTAAAAAAACTATGATTTTGACTATGTTTTAATCTTTAATAATGTATGTTTATGTTATAGTATGTTAAAATTAGTATTTAATTTATAAAAAGCAAAAACTAAAAAAAATTGTAATATTTTGAAAAAACTATAAAAAACAAAAACTAAAAAAAAAATTATAATATTTTGAAAAACGTTTTTGTAAAATCCATTTTCAAAAATACAAACAAAAAAAATCATTTTTTTAAACTACAACAAACTGGTCCCAAATACAATACACCACCCTATAAACCCTAAATACATTGTTTTTTCATTTATTTAATTTTTATTTTTTGTTTTCATATTTTTGAAAAAAAATTGTAGATTTTTAATTTGATTTTATTTTATATTTAGTTGTATTTTTATATTTTTACAATTTTATTTTATTTGTTTTTTATTTTTCAATTATTTTTTTTAATAAAAATATTGTTTGTATTTACATATTTGTTACCCCACCTTCTCAAACCACTTCACAAGAAAAAAAAATTGCATAAATTTTATAATGTAATATATTTTGGTGTAAAAAAAATTTACAAAATTTTTCAAACAAAAATTTTGTTTAAATAGTTATTTTTAAAATTTTATTTTATATATTTCATCATTTTGTCAAAAAAAATTTGGATATTAAAATTTCAAAAAATCAATTAATTTTAAAGCTATTTCAAATAGTTTTTCATAAAAATCAGTTTTGATATACAACTTTTTAAAAAAACTATGATTTTGACTATGTTTTAATCTTTAATAATGTTTGTTTATGTTATAGTATGTTAAAATTAGTATTTAATTTATAAAAAGCAAAAACTAAAAAAAATTGTAATATTTTGAAAAAAACTATAAAAAACAAAAACTAAAAAAAAAATTGTAATAATTTGAAAAACATTTTTGTAAAATCCATTTCAAAAATACAAAAAAAAAAAAAATCATTTTTTTAAACTACAACAAACTGGCCCCAAATACAATACACCACCCTATAAACCCTAAATACATTGTTTTCCATTTATTTAATTTATTTTTTGTTTTCATATTTTCGAAAAAAAAATTGTAGACTTTTAATTTGATTTTATTTTATATTTAGTTGTATTTTTATATTTTTACAATTTTATTTTATTTGTTTTTTATTTTTCAATTATTTTTTTCAATAAAAATATTGTTTGTATTTACATATTTGTTACCCCACCTTCTCAAACCACTTCACAAGAAGAAAAAAAATTGCACGTCCAAATTGTGTAACCCAAACAAATCAAATGTTCTGAAGTGAAAAACATTTGCACGTCCCATGCGTAGTTAAGTCAAATATGTCTTTCTTTTTACACCACTTGTACTATTGAAAGGTCTTTTACTCAATCATAATACCGAGTAAGTTTTTACTATAAGAAAACTATATCACTGCAATGTGAAAATAATGACTTATTGGCAATAATAACACGGAGGCATGTTCGTTCTAGCATCAATAACAATCAGTAGTCAATGTTAAATTCCCATAAAAATCAGATTCATAAACCCATCTAACCATGGGTTTATGCTAAAAGTTGCCTTGCAAATTACCAGTCACAAACTTACCGGCGACATGATACTTCAATTCCCCTGGATAAAAAGGTATTTTATCAACCCTTGTCGTTATACATAATAGGAATGATCGAATCATACGAGTGTAACACAAGTAGTTTTACACTGCTCAAGTATATATCATATTTTAAAGATTATTTCTATAAATTTTTATAAAAAAATAAAATTATCTAATGTTTTTCTAGATGCATAAAGATTAATGCTATTTAATATAAGTACTTAAGATTAATTATAACACAATTCAACGGCATATCATATGATTTTAAATTTATTGTAAACAATTAAAGTAATAATTGATATGATATATACTTCCAATCAAGTGGTCAGTTCTATAAAATATGCATCAAATATGAAGTTATTGGGCAGTGTAACACTAACAAAGTAATATCATCATTTAAATTAAAAAAATTTAGTTAAATAATCTAACAACCCCCAAGGTTGGCCTAGTGAATTTATTTTAAAGTCTCATGTTCGAATCGTGAATTTATTTGTAGTTTATCAACTCAAGGAAAAAATTTATTTGGCATTGCACTTAATGATTATAATGAATTATTAGACTTATTTTCCAGCCTTGTCCCACTTCTGAAACAAAATTCCATAAGTGCCCCACATTGAAAAAAAAAATCCCATGGTACTCATTTGAAGAAAGGGCACGGCCATTGAATAATGGCCGAGGGTACCCGACGTTTTTTCTTGCGTGGGTCCTCGGCCAATGAAAGGAGGAGGGCATTAATAACATAAAACAAAAAAAGATTTAAAAATATTAACCCCTCGGCCATTCAATGGCCGAGCTCTTTTTTTGGGATATCACTTCATGCCCTCAGCCAATGAATGGAGGAGTGTGTTCAGAAAAAGAGGACAATTGGATAATTTTTTTTCAATTTCTGGTATTTTGGGATTTGATTTTCAGAAAGAAAAAAAAAGGGCATTGAGGTAAAAAATTCGAATTATAACTTGATCCCTCCAAGACAATAATGTTTTTTGGTGATCAAGTTGAAATTCATACCTTGCCTTGCAAATCCATGTCACGATAGATGTGCCATTTCTTGTATCTTTGCTCTCCAATTAAAGCAGGTCTAAGCCTAGGAGCAGTAGTACAAGTCAAACAACAACATCCTTTTAGATCCTCTACACAATTTCTGCAGCATCTGCAAAACAAAAGTTAAAATGCTTTAATTGAATGAATCATATTTCAAATTGAAGAGAAAAATATAGATCACCAAAAAGCAGGTTAAGTCTTGGTTTATGAGAAGACAAATGCAACAAAGAGACTTACAGAAAAAGCAAGTTACAGTCAAGATTTGCACAATTCCGATGTCTCAGTTCACTGACTTCTACATTACATATGTAGCATTTGGCAAACTTATCATCTCTAGAAACTGGAGTCCTCCTACCTTCAGGAATGGTCACAGGAGGAGGGAGAGACAATCGGGAGTCAAATACAAATAAATTTCCTATCCATTCTGCAGCACCTTCATTCTTTATATAGTGAGAAACACCTCCCTTCAGAGTATACAAATTCTGAAATCCATGCTGCCTGTCACAAGGCATCAAAGAAATATATCAAAATTAGCAATAGAAAAAAAAGGACACAACTTCAGTTCCTTAAGTTATGTTTGGGAGGGGGACTTAGGAGAGGGGGGAAGAAGTGAGAGAGGTCTAAGGCTAGTCTTTCCCTTGCTTGAGAATTTTATAGAACGAGGTGAAGTGTTAGGGGAATTTTTAGTCACACAAAATCTTCTTAGTTGTATTTTTGGATTCCCCCAAGCGGAGGTGGTTGACTTGCAAACAAGGTGGGGAGTCCATCCTCCAATTCCCCTCAACTTTCCCCCAAATCATTTCATTTCCTTTCCCTCCCAGCTCCAAATTTTGTTTAAGAGTTTAGACTGAGCAGTTCTTGCTTCTCCTCGTCTACTTTATCAATCATGCTCTTAGTGACTCACCATTCACAGCTTGCGAAGTAGGAATATTATGAAGTTTTCGTTCCCTTTCGGCGAGTAGGTAAAGTAGACATACAGATTAATCACCAAAAAATAAAGTAGGCATACAAACCCACTTTCAAAATCCTTTTCCAATATATTTTTGAGCCCTCCGATATTAAGGAGAATTTATACCTATGAAGCACGGACACCTATAGGAGTAGGTGTGATGCCGCAGCATGACACGTGTCAGAAAACTCAAACAAGTGTCCCAAAAAATGGTTTTTTCTTTGCTTCGACGCTCTTTAAATTGGTGACTGGCGCCTGTATGACACTCATACAACATGTGTCGGACAATCAAGTATTTTTGGCCTCCCGTCTCACATATTTCTAGATCTGTCCCTGATCGAGATACTTAGGGACCGTTTGGGAGTTGGTTTTTGGAGGGGAAGACTTTGGAGGGTTGCATCTATATCTTGCAATGTGTTTGATATTTTTTAAAAGTTTAAAAAACAATATGATTTTATATGTTAATGTAGTGTATTGTTTTTTAAACTTTTTAAAAATATCAAACACATTTCGCAACTCTCCAACGCTTTCTCCTCCAAAAACCAACTCCCAAACGGACCCTTAGTGAAAGTCCTTGTGTCAGTGACATGACTACAGCTGGGTTATCTGAATATAAGATGGTCGGATGCCTCTTTGGATAGGGTGGAGCGATAAGACAAAGGTCAACATTAGCTCTTGGTAAGTGGAAGTTTATTTCTTACAAATTTAGCACATAACAATGGGTGTGTGTATATTAATGAAAATAATTGTTACATTGCAGTTCTTCAAAGCGTGAGTGCAGTTGAAGTATTTTTGAGCATGTAAATTAGTACTTGATATTGAATTATATCGAGTTTCTTACAAACTATAATATATATAGGTTCATTCCAAGAAGAGAAGTAGAATTGAGTGCAAGACTTGGTTTTCATTAAATATAACCAAGCTCTGAAGATAGAGAGAGATGAGTGTATGATGTGATTGATCCCATTCTCTTGAATGATATTGATTATAGTAACAAATGGTTAGTGGGAGATTAAGGAGAAGATGTGAACCTATTGAATAATTGGTTTATCAAGAGGACAATTTAACTTGGACGAATGCAGGTGGGGCTAATAATGAGCCTTTCAATAGGCGGCAAACAGTAGCAAAGAGGGCAGCTGCAAGTTCATCTAGTGCAGTGGCACATGATATGGTGGTAGAAGATGTTGAAGAAATTGAAACTGATGATGCTGAATATGATGATGATGAGGAGGAGGAGGAAGACGACGACATGTACAAATCTAGTAGTGAGAGTGATAAAGATGAATTAGATTCTTTGATTCTAAATTAATGCAAGGAAGCAAAATAAAAATCCTGAAGTAATAATTTACCTCAGTATTGTAGAATACACATCACAGCGAATCCCTCCTGTGCAATACATCAATATGTTTGCATTTTCTTTATCTACATTTGACAAAGGGTCTGAAGCAGTGATCTGAAAGCGCATAATAAAGAGGAGTACATCAATAGCCATTAAGGATACACTAACAGAAAAAATTACAACCATTGATTCATGGATCCCAATCTAAGATGTATGAAAAGCCCAGTACAATACTGAGCCAGATGCAAAAAATAAGTTAAATGAAATCCATATTGGTAGCTAGAAATTTAGAATGCTACATTAGTATCATAATAAATTTAATAAATTAAAAGTGTTTTTTTGACGAATATCAATATTAATATTTAATGCACAAAAGCCAAGATTTTATAGCATTACGTTGACTAAAAATAGTTATACATCTTGATGGCATGTTTCAGCTTATCATAAGATCATATCAATCCCAAGCCCACATTTCGTCAATGAAACATCAAAATATGACTGGACCTCTTCTTGAGACAATCCAAATGAAGTGCTCCTAAAACAGTCCACATTAGGCCGTTGAGCCCCACGAAAATGTCCAATGTCCCACTCATAACCTGAATAATGGCAACAATACTATATTCAGACTCAGAAGTTATAACCATGACAGCGATAAATATTATAAAATAGTACATAGATAAATATGAGCAACAAATTTTCTTTTTGAGACTGTCATGCCATTGCCAAAAGAAGTCATTCCTTAGACAGTGTTAGACTATAATATATTAACATTTGTTTAGACTATAATATTTTAGCATTTGTTTTAGAAAATATAATCAATTACATTATGTTGAACAGCTAGGGATAGGCTACAAGTTAGCCATTGATTATTAAGCTACAAAGTTCTATTAACTCCTAATTACCCCTTTGATTATTATGTTGAATATTGAGTCAAGCTATAACTAAGAGATCAAGTGTGCTGCCCATGCTCAATTTCTCTCTCTTCCAGCATGGTATCAGAGGGATGCAATCTTATATTTTCAATGACCTAATCCACTACCACCATGCTCCCAAATATTGAATTCCTTTGTTTGGGTTCCACCATAATGACCTAACACATTATTATTGATGTAAATCATCCCAACTAAGTAGTGGTATTAATTGGGGCATACAACCAGTAAAGGCGAATAACTGTTACTTGTTTCCTTGGGAAAACACCGGCATAGACCACCAAACCACCATGTCATGTGGTCCACATTGAGCTAGCACAAGTAACTGATGACAATAGAATGACAATAGACTCCCCCTTTTTTGATTCTTGTTTTGAAATCCAAGTGATTAGCTTTTTTGAAAGGTCTCAACTTCAGGAAATCATGACTAGTTCTGCCAAACCAGAACTTGAACTTGCAACCTCCACACCTTTTTCCTCTTCTCTAACAGAATTCCCATACTAGCTAACTAGTAACCATACCTTCTCCTCCATCACGTGATTGCTTTGGAATTTGTCGTTATCTCTTTTTCAAACAAGCAATCCACCACTAACCAAATACATACCTGTCACCCCATCCCCGCACCCTCAATTTGAAACTCACAAGGTTGCTCATTCTCTTTCTAATTAGCTGCCACACCTCCTTTACATCAAAATTCTTGTGTACAGTAACCTCTCTCTTCCTATCTTTCAACAAGACTCTTGTAGCTCTCCGCCGTGGTGCGGAGGTAGGCAGCAAAGCAGTCATCAAGCTGCCAAATCCGACAAGTTCCCCCTTATCCATGGTATAGGAATTGAGAACCCATATGCAATAGGCGCAGCAACAGCTACAATGACATGGCAGAAAAGACAGACACCAGTGAAAGACTTTCAGAGACGGAAATCAAGTTGTGTTTTGGAACTGGGTTGATGTATGTGGGGGAGCATATGTAGTCATGCTCAGTGGACATGTTGCTCAAATAGCCAGACTTAGCTGCCAAATCTTCTTCTGGCCACCACAGACCCAATGATAACATTTTGGACCTAATTGAGTTATTTGTTGTGGTCTTATTTGCACTGGTGATTTCCATGCTGTGGTCGCAGCTGTTGGTCATAATGTCTGCAAGAGGGTGTAATCATGATGATCCTCAATTGTTTGGGTCATGTTGCAAATATTGACAATATATTGAATTTACTGGTCATTCATTTTAACCATTCAAAATTTTTTCATAAATATACCTAATGTAGAGTTATGGTTCAACTACAGTTGGAGGAAGACTATAAGCCAAAAAAACATTAAGAAATATTAGGACTTATACACTCTGTGGACATGATTAATGACAGGATATCATAGGGTCTTTTGACCCATATGGCAGACTCCACCTGGAGAGAAAAGGGTTGGTTTGTTGTTGATTCATGTTTCTTCTATTTAAATATGGAATTTGGAGGAAAGGATTCAACGACTTTGGTTGTTTTTGATGAAAGAGAAAGTGAAAAAAAAGGAGGGAAAAAGAATGAGAGAGAATAATTCCTAGTAAGAGATAGATACAAAGTGACGGGAACTTTGGCGCCCTGAAGTCACCGAAACCCAACCCAGGACTTGGATTGCTAACATACTCAACCTTAGGATTTTAGTGTCACTTGTCAATATCTTTCTGGTTGCATAGCCAAATCATTTATCTACATCTATCATTGCTACATTCCTTTTTTTTCAGTCACTACTTAAAAAAATTGACATTACCATTACACCTGGAGGCTTACAGTAGCATGTAAGGTGGAAGAATCCTGCTGGAAAACCATGTGCATATCAATGATACCACGCTTGAGAGACTTTCTTCATGGCATTTTCAAGGTCACCCTCTGATCAAATTTATGGGGCCTACCAAAGAACACCTCATGCATGCCCTTCTTGCCAAGCCCAGCCTATTTTTGGCCAGCACCCATGCAGGGTGTTTAGTTCTCTCTGCCATTGCTGGCCACCAGATTTTGGGCAGTTTCACGTTGTGGTGAGTAATACCTTTCATTTGGCCTAATTCTTTATAAACCGGTGTCTTGCCATTCCAATCACTCCATGACCTTTATCTGCCAAAGTTCCTCCTCAACGTGTAAGAGATCCTCTCTAACCATCAGGGGGCACTCGTCAAATTATTGGAAAATTCTCTCAAAAGGATTGTGCAACAACAATTTTTTCAAATATCACAATGTGCAATTATCTCATAATGATAACTCTATGAACTCGGCATTCGGAAAGTCCTCTTTAAGAAGAGATGCTATTAACACAAGTGATTTGATTCAGGTGCCAGATAGTCTGAACCTGATCAGAGTATAACACAGGAAACATAAAAGAGGTAAATTAAGGAAATAAAGATATATTGATTTTGGAACAGTAGAACGTATACCATTTCTAACATCTAATATAATGTTATTTCTGTTGGAATAATCTTTTGAATGCGGATCATTTTTATTGATGGCTTGTAATCTATCTCTCCATTCTGAAGGTGATAAAGGTAACGCCCGCATTGAAGGATCGAGCAATGGAAGATCTGATATGCCACCTTTAAACTGTAGATAAATGAAAGTCATAAGCTGGTAGTGTTGTTGTAAGAAGAGAGGTATTTATGATATACACAAAGACACTAACATGTTTTGATGGAGGATTTTGGAGAGGAGTTATTTTTATTTAAGGTATAAAAACATGTGTTTGAAGTGTGATATGATATATAGACTTAGTCGTTCAAAATTCTCCCCTCTAAAACCCTCAACTCAAACATACTTAAAGACAAAGGGAAGCTATGCCAATGCGAATAAGCTGCATATGTTTACATCACGGGTCCCAATGCAATAAAATGTGAAAATAATGAAGCAGTTGTTTAGACATTGATCAAATTGATGAGCATCCCCAAACATAGACATAAGTTGATGGCTTGCCTGTACTAATGAAGGCTTATAGCGCAACTTCAATGATGGAAAGGTGTGTCCAGTTTGTGATGGAGTTATCTGAAGGAGGATGTCGGAAAACCTGGTATCCTCTTTTATCCAATTGACATAAGTGATAGCGTCTTTGGATGGCCCACTATACTGGAGTAATAATATATCACATCAGACTGACATATATGTTGAGAGTTTCCAATAAATGGTAAAATAAAAAGTGACCTGCGCATTAATCCCTTGTTCATTCAAATAAATTCTTCCATTGATGTCTAGACCCTGTCATGTATCAAAAGAGAGAACCTCCGATTCAAATAAAATTAAGAAAACACAAATCGAACCTCCGATTCAAATAAAATAAAGAAAACACAAATCGAACCTCAGATTCAAATAAAATAAAGAAAACACAAATCGAACCTCAGATTCCAAGAAAGATAGGTGTTTGGCGACTAATTGTTGTGGGTTTTTGATGAACACAAAATGGTAGAAATTAACGACAACAAAATCCCTTGAACTTGACGCTTGTAGTTGAGCAGCCAACGGCGGGTTCCGATGAACGAGAAGAGAGGAGTTGTTGAATTTGAATTTTAAGAAAGGCTTTTGAAATTGAAACACCCCACTTTTATTATTGCCGAATAAACCTACAGGAGGAGGAGGAGGAGGAGCGAGCGACAATGTCATACCCTCGCTGCACCACCTCATCCCGTTAACACACTTGTGCCAAATAGTAAGTAAGTATAACAAGGGACTGAAAAAGCCAGACCAAGTAATACACCTCCAATCCAATGGACAACTCAAACAATGCAATTTAAAAAAGGAAAAAATGTTGTTGTAATACAAATAACATTATAGAGTTATGAAAACACACATCGTAGATTCAAATCATTTTAAAACATGTAAGAAAAATGTTAAATATAATTGTAAAAGTACAATGTAGAATGAGAAAATAGAATTAGAATAATAAAAGATTTCTAACATGTCAACAATAGGTAAATTTGAATAATAATGTGGAATGAGGAAATAAAATTAGAATAATAGAAGATTTGTAACATGTCTACATAAAATATAGTGGTAAATTTGAATAATAATGTCAAAGATTAAAAAAGAAAGACAAAAAAAAAACCAAATCATAATATATCATTTGTTGCAATCATTGTTGATAGTAGTTTATGTAGCATGAATTTCTAAAATGAACAAAAATATTTAATCCATAAAAAATAACACTTATATTAGGTGACAATTAAGAACGCCATCTATCAAGACTAAAAAATTATACAAATATTTTGTAGTTAAATACCTATTAAATATTGTGAAAAACTTCCTTAAAAACAACATTAGTGGTTGTATGCATAGTCTATTTTTCTTTGTCATGAATCAAAATTTTAAGACCTTCTATAGTTTTAACTCTAGAAAGTGCCACATACAATTGACCATAACTAAAAACATCTTTTGATAAGTATAAATCAACGTTGTCTAAAAATTGACCTTATGATTTGTTAATTGTAATAGTAAAAGAAATAATAATTGGAAATTTTCTTCTAACCAATTTAAAAGGTCATAATGATTGTGAAGGGGACAAAGACATTCTTGGAATATACTATTTTTGTCCCAAATTATAAGTCACTTTAGAATCTCAATACAACATTAATTACTTTTTTTCTAATGTACCATTTATCATTTATTTCTCTTTCTTCTTCTTATTCATTTAGTCTACTTTCCAATATAATTAATAAATGGCAATTTTGTAAAGTCGCAGATCATTTCAATTTTCTATAAAGTAATAATTACATTTCTTAAACTGTGTGAAATGACCAAAACGTCATATAATTTGGGACGAAGGGAGTAAATGGTGTTACCAATGTTTTTTCTAAAAATGATCTTATCTTCAATAATATGATTAGCAAGCCTTGTTACAGTGAGTCTAGTACCATTGCATAATCCTTCTTATTGATTCAAGTTTCGCAACAACATATTTGTTCTCCCAATTTTCAACTTGATTGAATGATTAGGCAATCTTGATGTTTTTAGAGAATTCAAGAATTCAGGTCTCAAGTGTTCAAATGCATCAAAGTCAGTTGCTTCAGATATATCAACAGAATCGCTACTAAAGTATTCCTTTTCATCTCCTTAAATTCAGGAAAAAACATTGTATTTGAGTTCAATTCTAAGAAATAATGTGTTATGGAAATAAATACATTAAGCATTAATAGTACCTGAAAGAAGGTTTGTGGTGTATTGATTGTTATCACCCACCACTTCAATAGTTGAAGCCAAAATTGCACGACTTTGAAGATAATTGGAGTCATTATAGTTATGAATGAGATTAGGGTAGATACTTTCAACAATAGCCTTAATAAGATCAGAAAAATTAGAAATGAGAAATTCTTGCGGAATTAAAATTTCAACACAACCATCATTTGGTTCAGACATTCTCCCGTATCTAATTTTTAAGATCCACTCAGAAAAATTTTGAATCACATTTGTGGTAGTTGTCATTGTTCCACTTTGCAAACGCATGTTCTTTGTAAGTTTGGGTACCTTGCAATGATTCCAAATATAAGAAGCATTGATGATTGCATGAATAATATTTGATCTAGTACCTCTTGGCACAATAGGAAGAATTTTCTTGAAATCACCACAAAAAATAACAACCTTCCCTTCAAATATTTTCTCAGACACTTTTGAAGTTTTACTCATAATATCCTTCAAAGATTTTTCAAGAGTCTCAAAGCAAAATTTGTTAGCCATAGGAGTCTCATCCTATATGATTAGATCAGTCAACTTCAATAGATCAGCAAGTTCATCTTTTTTGTTAATGTTGCAAATGGATGTTTCCAAAGTAGGAAATTGAATCTTAAATTTAGAATGGGTTATTCTTCCACCTGGTAACAACAAACTTGCAATCTCGCTTGAGGAAACAAGCAACACAATTTTTCTTTTAGCACGAAGTGCAGCTGACAAAGTGTTCCACATAAATGTTTTACATGTTCCACCATAACCATATAAAAAAAACACACCACCTTTTTGTTTTTCTACAACTTCCATTATTTCTTCAAAAAAAATTCTTTGCTCATCTACAAATAACATAATCATAACAAAAAGATTAGTATGATCAACATGTAAATGATATCATTATACTAAATAAATGCATTTGGATGTTACCTGTAAGAGATACGTGTAAATTTAAATACAGTTGTTCTTGAATAACCGGATCATATTGTCTTTCATAATAAATAAGCATATTTCTAAGAAAGGAAATTACAAAATCTGTTGGATGTGGCATAGGCTTGTAGTCCTTCAAACTTTTCTTGTTTTTTTGTAATTGTGTTTCAATAGCCATAAGTGTAAGTTGTTGTATTTCTTCGTTAAGTGTCAAACCTAAGGTATAAGAAAACCTATATTTAAAACACATAATCTTAAAGTAAAGAAATAGAAAGTAGAATACCGTGAAATAAAAAGTGTACCTGATTTTTTTGTCAACACACGTTGTTCATAAAGAATACCATCAGATAAGTGTAGCACCCCAAAATTTGCCCATCTTTTTTCTTATATCTTGGCTTATGTTTCATACCATCTTGCATTAACATTTATACATAGCATTGATCTTAGATAGGGGATCAAGGTATCTTATCCAAAAATCAAGGGCTCAAGATCAACTTTGTGGCAATCTCAAGTCATAAGGTCTACATCATCATCAAGGCAACTTAATCAACCATTTGGATCAAGAACACAAGCATTGGTTCTCCTCCTCCTATCTCATGGGTAATTGGCTAAGGTTTTGCTTCAAAGAAGGTTTGTGGCTAGTTCTTTGGGTAAGACATGATTCTAAATCTCAACACACACCTTGGGGGTTCCCTACATGGATTATGTGTCATCACAAACCATCACAAGAGTCTCAGTCAGTGGGATTGGTCTTAGGATTTCATCTGGTCAACAAAAGTCAATTGTGGTTTAAGAGGGTCTAAATCTTGGATCTCAAGGTCAATTAAGGGCATGATAGTTGTTTTCAAGTGATTTCATGTGTTTGGAACAAGAAAAATCAAGAGGAAACATAAAATCAGGAGATTGGGTGAATTAGGGTTTTGATAGAAAAAATTTCTAAGTGTGAAAAACCTTAATTCTAGCCATTTTGCAACTTCCATAACTTTCTCATTTTTTATCCAATGAAGGAAAACTAGCTATCAAATTGAAAAGGACATATGAGTTACAAATTTGTTGAAGAAAGCATGTCCAAAAGATTCATGGTTTAAGAGATATGATGAGTCAAAGTTTGAAAAAAGGGATTATGACATTTCTACACTTAGAAAATTTTCTAAGTATAGAAATTCAGTTTCAAATGCCTACTTTCAAGCCCATTTTTCATGGTGATACAAGCTTCATTTGAATTTTCCTACAACATGTAAGTTGTAGAACATCTTCTAAGCTTTCTTTTGAGTACTAGATCACGTCCTTTGGATATGTAGAACTCAAGTTATGATGCTCCCAAATTAAGGTTCCAAAGATGTCAAGTTTGGCAAGTTGGTAGACAGATTTTTCAACCAAGTTTCCAGGGAATTTTTCAATAAGTTTCTCATCTCAAATCAATTTCCCTTGAACATGAAAGTTGAAGATCATTCTTCAAGCTTTCTATCCATTACTAGATCATCTCCATTGGATTAAGGCTCTTCAAGTTATGTGCCTTCTAAGTCAAGGTGTCAAATTTGCCAAAAGGTTCATAACTTAGAATTTTTCTAAGTTACCTTGGGCAGAATTTTAGACATGATTTCCACTCTATTTTTATCAACCTTCCAAGCCTTGATTCATGCTTCCATCAACACCAAACTTGTTCATCATTCTTCCTAGTTTCATTCAAGCACAAGAACTCATGATTTACATTAAAGGTCACCAAGTTATGATCAAGGAAAGTGTGTTATATGAACTTGATTTCAAGGCATGGCATGCTATAATTCTTTGGCAAGATTGTGAATTGGCCTTGCAGCATGAATTCATGTTATTTTACACGCATACCCTACTTATTTCGTGTCACCAAACATTGCCATAAGTGACTAAACCATGCCTTGTACCTTATGCACCATTTTGAACATAATTGCCAAAAGGAGAAAAAAGACAAAGTTGAGCAAGAAACTTGTTTAGAAAGGAGCTACTGTAATACCCTAATTTTTACCCCTAAGATCCCACATTTCATTTGCATATCATTCCACAAACAAGATCATACTTTATGGTTCTCCCGGCACCCTTGTGTGTTTCTTACTTGCTTTTTATTGTTTATGTTTACTAACCTCTAACCAAAATACCAAAAATATTTTTCAATTTGTTTGTTTCTTCTTCTTCTCTGTGTGTTTAGGGTTTTGCAAGGAGATTGATGGCAAAGACATTCATTCAAGTTTAAATCAGATGGACGTTTGACCTCATCTTGGTCAAACTATCAAGAGTTTGCTTCAACTATAAGTTACCCGTGGTGGTGGGTTATTTTCTCAGGAAATGAGATTGTTCAATGTCAATTTGTCTTGTATTGAAATCCAGTGGTTTATCAAGCAGTGTTTTATGAGAAGTGTGGTTCAGGGTATCATGATCAAGGGTTCATCAAGACAAACTATGTTCATTTGTGGATTTATTTTCCCATAGATGGATTCAGGCCAAATTCAAAGCGATTCAACACATATTCTATTTTTATCAGAGATTCAGAGAATTATGTTGATGGCCGATGATTCAGTTGCAAATTATTCAGTGGTTCGTCTTTGAATCTATCAGGGTAAAGTCAGAATTTGGTTTAGATGATTGTTACTTCAGGTACAAGTAATTCCTTGGTCCAAAAATAGTTGTATTCATTTTATCAGAGATGTGTAAAAAAACAATGAAGGTAGGTTTTGAATAGAAATTGAGAATTCATGCTACGAAACCTTGACCAAGAGCTTTGCTCTAGCCAATACAAACTCACAAGCTCATTTGGAAATCTATGTTACTCAACCTCCTGGAGACTACCCTGTTAATCTAAGAGAAGACATTGTTAATGGGTTTGTCAGGATCTGTTCATTCATCAGGGAAGAAGGAAAGATATCACGCAAGCTTGTTGAGTGTATCAATACATATTTGTTAAATGATGGTGCCAATGACAAAAAGGAGACTATCACAGTTGTTCAAGAAGTCATGGTCTGTGATAAAGTAAGGTTCACCCTGGGTAATGAAAGTGGAATAATTTTTCTGCCGTGGGCCCCTGGTGTTTATCAGGATGCTGAGTTAAAAGCTGTAGGAGGTTGTGCAAAGGCAGCAAGTGATTATAAATGGTTGTCTTCAGACATATCTACTGTATCTGTCTCAGTTTCCGGTACTATCCATACAAAAAAGCTTGGAAAAGCTACTATTAAAGTGCTATCTGTATATGATTCACTAAATTATGATGAGGTCTTGGTTGAAGTCTCCGCTCCATCCTCTATGGTTATGCTTCACAATTTTCCTGTAGAAACTGTTGTTGGATCTCATCTTCAAGCTGCGGTGACAATGAGAACAACAAACGGTGCGTTTTTCTACAGATGTGATGCCTTCAATTCTTTGATAAAATGGAAAGCTGGAAGTGAGACTTTTGTAATCGTCAATGCATCTCAGGAGTTGTCATTCTTGGAAACAGTGCCAAATAGTCAGGTCCATCTATCAGATGATGGTTTTCCCTGTTCTTGGACTTACATACATGCTTCTAATACTGGTCAAGCTTTAATCCATGCCATACTTTCTAAAGAATATCACCAATTCAGTAATGGTCCTGCTGTCTTAAAAGCTTCTTTACGTATTGCGGCATATCTACCCTTTATCATAAGCCAGGCAGGTGATGGAAACCACTTTGGTGGTTACTGGCTTGACTTGGCTCAAGCCGAAAATAATAAGCAATGGCATAATTTGGAGGAGCTATATCTTGCCCCTGGGACAAATTTAGACTTATTACTTGTTGGTGGACCTGAACCATGGAACAAACATGTTGATTTTATTGAAACTGTGGATGTTTTGGGTGGAGAGAATGCTCTGACAGATGATGGAGTTCTTGTGCATCGAATATCCGACAACGAAACTGCTTTTCAGACGTGGAAATTTGGTTGGAGATGATCATCCCCTGCCTTCTGTAGCCGAAGCTTGGCTTCCAGTGATATGTAGCATTCCTTCTTCTATTGAACTTGTAGCTGATGAATCAGTGAATGAAAATGAAATTATTAGAGCAGCCGCCTAAGCTGAGCGCGGTTCACGGAGAATTCGTGATACCCCTATTATTGTGGCAAATGGGCGCACTATTCGAACATCTGCGGCTGGTCTTAGTGCTTCTGGAAAAGTTTTTGCTAACTCATCTTCTCTGAGTTTGAAGTGGGAATTTAGCAGCTGTGAGGGACTAGCATATTGGGATTATGCATTTGATATTATAAAGTCCAACAGTTGGGAGAGGTTTTTGGTCTTGCAAAATGAATCAGGATTGTGCATTGTTCGTGCCACTGTTACTGGCTTTCTTGGTGGCCTGGGAGATGATACATTTCACCAGTTTCCTAAAACTGAAAATGTGCTTACAGATGCCATTCGTGTACAGCTTGTTTCTATGCTAAGAGTTGATCCGGAATTCAGCTTGATATATTTCAACCTTTCAACCCTAATGCAAAGGTAAATCTGTCAATCACAAGAGGGAGCTGTTTCTTGGAAGTTGTCTCAAATGATTCTCAAGTTGTGGAAGTTACTCAGCCACAAACAGGATTAGAATGTCAACAACTGATTTTGTCCCCTAAAGGATTAGGGATTGCTAATTTAACTTTATATGACATAGGGCTCACTCCCCCATTAAGAGCATCTGCACTTGTCCAGGTTGCCGATATAGAATGGATTCAGATCACGTCAGGAGAAGAAATTAGCCTAATGGAAGGAAGTCTGTCTGCACAAAGATAGTCCACTGGGAGAGACAATTCTTGAATGCTACAACTGTGGGTGCCGTAATGTGTTTCTCCTTGGGTTTATATCTGCAAAGACAGAAAGTGTAGTTGTTCTTCTTTGTCGAGAACCTTGTTTGAGTGTCAATGCTTTGAAGGATATGAATTGGGACCTTAGTCAATGGTGTCCCTTGATTGATGATAGGTGTTTCTTGCAGTGGCTTGTCAAGATCCCATCCGAACAGGAGCGGTTAAGAGCACGCCAAATAAGTGCACAACAAATAAATAAGGTGGAACAATTGTGGAAGACAAACCCTGATGCTTCGTTTGAGGACCTTGAGAAGCCTGGTGTAGACGATGAGCCTCAGTCAGTGGCTTTGAAGTATGAAGATGCATATCAGTATCAAAATGTATTTGCCTCTCTCATTAAGCTTGAAGCTGATTATGATAAGATGATGAAAGAATCACAAAGTAAGGACAATGTCACAATTCGATGGGATATTGGAAGCGTGTTGCATATTTTGTATTTCCGAAGGAAGATAATGAATTACGACTCGTACCTGGTGATGAGCTACGTTTGCGTTATTCCGGTGCTGTTACTCTTAATGCTCTCCATGCTCTAGCTCTTCATTATGGCACTAGTGCAGATAATGTGCTTGATGAAAAGCATGTACTGTTGCTTCATGCTGGGGGTGATTCGAAAAGAGTTCCTTGGGCTAATCCTATGGGGAAAGTGTTTCTTCCTCTCCCTTTCTTGGCTTCTGATAAACCGGATGGGCATGTTCCTCTTCTATTTGATCATATCCTTGCTATTGCTTCTTGTGCTAGACAAGCTTTTGGAGATTAAGGTGGAATGCTGACTATGACTGGTGATGTTCTTCCTTGTTTTGATGCATCTGTTATGACTCTTCCAGAGGACACTTCTTGCATCATCACTGTTCCAATCACCCTTGATGTTGCTTCTAATCATGGAGTAATTGTTGCAGCTGAAACGGAAGTACAGTCTAATCAAAATTATGCACTCAGTTTAGTGGATAATTTATTACAGAAACCTACTGTAGACGAGCTTGTTCAAAGCAAGGCGGTCTTAGTTGATGGTAGAACATTACTTGATACCGGTATAATAGCTGTTAGAGGTAAAGCGTGGACGGACCTTGTTACACTTGCTTGCTCCTCTCAGGAAATGATTTCAGACCTCATAAGAAGCAGAAACGAGATGAGCTTATATGAAGATTTGGTTGCTGCCTGGGTACCTGCAAAGCACGAGTGGTTGAGAAAGCGCCCTGTAGGTGAAGAACTAGTCAACAAATTGGGGAGTCGGAGGATGTTCAGCTAATATGCCTATGATTTGTTGTTCTTGCATTTTGGGACCTCAAGTGAAGTTTTAGATCACCTCAGTGGTGTTGGTTCAGACCTGGTTGGTAGAAGGCATATGTGTTCTATTCCCGCAACCACTGCATCTGATATTACAGCATCTGCTATTATTCTTTCCAGTAAAATTGCATCTGGCGTATCGGTTGGAGAAGATTCTCTCATATATGATTCATCTTTCTGGTGGAGATTACAAGTTATTGGAGCCATATAGAGAGAAGAAAATACCTCTCAAGATAACGTCAAAGGTTTCGGTTGACGAGTCCACTTATAGTATTCAAGTGCATGTGACAAACACATCTAAAAGCCCACCAGACTCCAAATATCCAACCATAGAGTACAGTTCAATTTCAACAGGTAGTGCATGTGGGACTCGAAAAGAAAATGAACCTGGTTTGTTCAAGAGGATACATAGATGTTTTGCTGGGAAAAGTAATGGTTTGGATGTTTCTGAAATAAATGGGAATGATGTAGGTGTTGCTTTCTTTCTTCATCTCTCTGTTCATGCTTCAAAGACGGAATATAAAGAGGGTGAAGACACGAGAATTCTTCCTGTCCATTACTCAGATAACTATTTTTCACTGGTCCCAGGAGAGAGCATGCTTGTTAATATATCTTTTGAGGTTCCTCAGGGTGTTACTCCTAGAGTTAGTCTCGATAGCTGGAACTACGATGGGAGACAACAAACCATTGTTGAAATTTTATGATACCTGCACACAACGCAGCTTTGCAAAATGACCAGTCTTGTGTATTTTACTGATAATAAATGCACCAGAAAGAGAGAATTCATGGCGTATAGATCTGCCTATTTTCCTGTTAAGGATGTTATTGATGGGGACCTATGTGAGCAATACCCAACATTGCCAATGGATTTGCAACGAAAAATTGCTGATGAATTGGACAGGACCCCTGGAGAAATTCTGAAGAAACTTCAACTGGTTGTCCGGCAATTAGAAGACATAATGTGCGCAGAGGAGACCAATCTCATTTCTCGGTTTGGTTCACGGGGAACGGTTTGCAAATTAACGACATCATCGTCCTTCAGTTTCTGCATACAAATACCATCTCCAAGTCAGACTGAGATTTTAGAAAATGAAATCCAAGAAAAATTGAAAGTAAGCTATATTAAGAGTTTTACTAGACTACTGTACAATTTTTCAGCTGAGCCACTTGCAACAGGGTAAAAGTTAACTCATCACGTATCTGAGCCATATTTCCAAGTCATGTGAGCCATAAAGCTCATCCACGTCACTTAAGTGAGCTGAAAGAAGAAAAAGAAAAACGACACGAAAAATATCAACAAAAAGCTCACGCGTAAACACCCAATTCACAAACGGCAGCAAATTTTCACAAACGGCAAAATCATATTGTTGCACCCCAAAATTTGCCCTCACAATACAAGACTTTGTGTTCTAAGAAGATTCACAAGGTTCACAAGTTCTCCAACAACTTGCATAACCTTTCATGAAGTTCATAAAGTCCACAAGCTACTTTATGAAGGTTCACAAGGTTCACAAGGCCCACAGTGCTTTCAATACCTTTCATGAGGTTCATGAAGTCCATAGGTTGCTTCTTGAAGGTTCACAAGGTTCACCAAATTTCTCAACATCTACAAGACCTTTCATGAGGTTCATGAAGTCCATAGGTTGCTTCTTGAAGGTTCACAAGGTTCACAATATCCATAATGATTACAAAGCTTCCCTGAGGGTCATGAGGTCTACAAAGTCACTTCATGAGGTTCATAAGGTTCACAAGCTTCACAATACTTCCCATGGGTGTCACAAGACATTTTATGAAGATTCACAAGGTTCACATAGTTCACAATTGGTCAAAGAAGTTGACAATTCCCTCAGACAATGCGCCTCCTAAGCAGGGCATCCATAACTAGGGTTTTGACTTTAATCAGGCTAAATGGACTTCCAATACCTCAAGTGAGTTTCATAACATCTTATATGTGTATAAGAACCCCCATGTCAAGTTTCAAGACTTTTCTCAAAAGTTTGCTCAGTCAGATGATCAGATAAGTCAAAATCAGTCAATGCAGTTAAAAAGTCAAACTGTGGTCAAACCAAAGTCAAACTTCATGATTCTTTTTTTTTGTTGCCAACATCAAAGAGAGATTTGGTTCCAGGGGTATTTTGGTCATTTTACACAAATTCTACCAATTCCTTGAAGATGGGCTATTATTAAAATTCTGAGGCGTTTGATACATTTATCTATCACCAGGTCTGATCATATCAAGATCTTGGCATTCGGTCAGTAGAGTTTAATTACGAGTAGTGTTACTGTTGATGCTGAAACTGTTGTGATTACGGTGCCCATATGTGTTGGTTATGAAGTGGTTTGGTTAACATTTTAATCGGATGAGATTAGAATTACAAATATCACTTGGGAGTGTTTATATTTTATGACTATGTTAATGAATTTAAATGCTTGTGGATTTATTCACAATTGTTTATATTTTTTTTTAACTAGGAATAAAATATAAATAAATTCAAAGTGTTGGGAATTTTATTTCATAAAGATTGCATTATACAAAAGGGAGATTGTTTCACATTTTTGCTGTTACAAGGAATTACATTAAACCTAAAAATCCTAAGTCCTAAAAATGATAAGTGTCTTCATGTTGACCCTTGAGCTTCGCCGCAAATCTCGACTAACCTGCACATCAAAGCAAAACAAACAATATAGAAAAAAAGGTTAGGAGTTTTTTTCGACACTCTCAGAACAATGTCATCATCGAGTGCCGGGAGTGGCACAACCGAAGCTGCGTCCTACCCCCGTTACCGATCCACGCCATTGGCGTCAGATAAGGTAATAATGTTCTTATCTACGGGACAGCCGAGAAAGAGTGAGAGAAGAAGAAGTGGGGACCAATTTGATTTGCCGTAATTGGATTCTATTTCAAAGCCAAATACCCTTCTATCAAGAAAATCATTTTTGGGGCTATATCAAGTAAATATCACAGGAATCCGCATCTGGATAATTGCAAGAACAATTCAGTTCAGTTTTATAAACGAGGCAACTTGGTATCAAAAATAAAAGAACTGAATTCGAGTTCAACTTCCACAAACGGATAACCGAACAATCCATGAAACCAGCGCAGAGAATTCACAGCCGAGTTCAACATCGGCCAAAAGGAATCAAACGGTATCAGAAGTTGGCATAACAGAAGATATTCCAATGTTAAAACCAAAATTGCACCAACTCAAAACCATATCAGATAAAAGCAGGTTATTATGAATCATCCAGGCTGTATCAGAGATAGTAAGGGATACCAAACCAAGCCCAAACCAGATATGAAAAACTGAACTGAAATCCGAACTTAAAGCTGCATCAGGAAAATCAGCACATCAGTTCAAATAGAATCCAAATATTAAGTTGCATCAGTAAAAGCCGTACCAGTTCACTCATGAAAAAAACACAAAGTAGAAAATCTGCCAAAGTATCACGGAGCAGCCTTAATCAAAGCGCCGAGATGGCTCCCCAACATCATAGAAAGTCAGGCGGATACAAGCCCCGGTTGCCTTCGAAAAAGCCTGTCAAAAGAGCATCAAAGAGCTAACATGTCAAGGTCTAGGTTCAAACCATATCAGAATGAAACCAGTTCAATTCAAAAGACAATTAGAAAGAAGCCCATAATCATGTCAAAGACTAAAAGTCAGCTCACTGAAACTTTATCAGTCACCGTGATCCCAACCAAAAATGGAGGTCACAAGTACAAAAGCTTAAGGGCTCAGCTATGCATCACAGCCCAATTAGAGAGACCAAAAGGAACCAATGCAGACCCAAACCAATACAATCGAAGACAAGGCAAGCAGCAATAGGAATTGTAGCATCATGTTCCGATGGCTCAGACAGAGCGTCATCATCGCCGTATACCCCTCCTCGACATTTGATTCGACCAAAGCGTTAACACCAGTTCTGAAAGAAGAAAAAGAAGAGTCAGTGAACTTGTGTCAGAAAACCAGAAAGTTGAACTGAAACATGATTCGAAGCTACATCTGAAAGTTAGTCCATCAGTTCACAAATCCAGATGAACAAGAATATCAGACAAAGTTCACAAAACCACATCAGTTCACAAGTAAAAGGAATATGAGATAAGCGAATGGATATCCATATCATTGATCCGGTTATCCAAATTCGCATCTGAAAGAAAGACAAATAATAAAATCAAATCCAATCTCAGTTTCGAGTAAACCCTAAAGGGAAAGGAATCCAATCAAATCTACTGCGGTAAAACAAATCACAGCATGAATCCAGAAAAGGAAGGTTCAATCAAATCAAAATGATATCAACTTCCGAAAAATCAACAAAATCAAATCATATCGCAAGATTACAAGGAAAAATAACGGAAATCCAAAGGCCCAAAAACTCAGAAGGAGGAGAGATATAAAAGGAACGATATCACCTCAGATAAAACCCTAGACGGAGAGGGGGCCGAAAAAATCACTGCGTAGAAACCCTAAGGACGAACGTGAACCTTAGACGAGCCACACTAAAGAAAGACCGCCGGCGTTGATTAGAACGGGCAATCAATCCTTCTTCGAGCCTCAGAACATCTTCATCATCGGCTGCACAATCGAACGATAACCACAAGACGGCCGAGGAAGACGAACAATCATCATCAGATGGCGGCGAATCACGAGACTCAGAGAACTACGCATGTTCTCATCATCGTCAAAATCCCCATTGAATCGTAAGCCACACGATTGATTATTGTTTTTCTTTTTTTTTCGTTTGGCATGCAGGAGAAAGATGATCGAGAAAGATGAGAAAGGAAGAGAATACAAGAAGCGCCGCTGACGGAAACAAGGGATTCAAAACCCTAATACATTAAGCCCCTTCAATTCCTTCGCACCAACCGGGTTGGGTCCGGAGGTAATGACCAGCCCAACCCTTTTATTTTTTTTACTTTCTTTATCAAATTTTTAAAAATATTTAAGTTGGTTCATTTTTTATAATATAAAAATTAAAAATATTTTCTTATAATATTAAAATAAAAAAAAACATTTTTTTAAAATATTAAAATAAAAAAAAACATTTTAAAATATTAAAATTAAAACAATCGTTTATTCATATTTGTTTTTTTAGTTGATTATATTAAAAAATTGTTAATTTCTTATTATTATAATATTTGGATTAATTTTGTTTATTCTTATTTACTAACCCATTTATATTCTAATCAGGCTTATTATTTTGTTAAATATCGCTTACTAACCCCCTTTTATTATTTATTATTGCTTATTTATATTTTATTTATCTTTGCTATTTAATTATTTATTATAATTTTGTAATTGCCTCTTGGATGTAAATTGTAATTATTTAATTATTATTATCATTATGGTTAGTAATTAGGGAGTGCTAATATGTATGATATTTAAAAAAAATAAATTAGATCATTTCAATATAAGATAATCAAATTAAACATTTCACACACGTAAGTCGATTTTAATCGCCGTCTCACTTCCTAAGGATATCCCTCAAGTTGCCTATGAATATTGGTTAAGTGGGGTGTATAAAGCAAGTCCCTCAAAAAGAAAATCATCAAAGTCCCTTATGGTTGCCTTTACGAATTGAGTCCTTTTCGAAAAATGATGATAGTCCCTCCAGTTTGCTTATTACACCCCACAATGGCCTTCAAAAATCCAATTGTCCCTCACATGTCCCTTAACATCCAAAGTAAGGACTACCTACTCCATTATAGTAGGGATAGTCTTACTAAGGAAAGGATAAAGAATAAGAAAGACCTTAAAACATTAGGGTAGGCTACTCCTAGATACTTGCTCACTTCAAAACTTTTTCACACTTAAACAAATTTCCAACAAAATTTTCAAACAAGTTTTTTTTCACATCCATACACGGATTATTATTAAACTATTCTGAAATTTTTTGCTATTCACACACTACACTTTCAAAACAATTCAAAAGTGAGCTTAAGTACCTAAGAGCCCATGGATAACCATGGATGAAAAGGGTGCTAACACCTTCCCTTTTCATAACCTACCCCCCGGACCCAAAATATTCTCTAAGGTCTTTCCTGTTCTTTTATAACCTTTCCTTATGGATAAAATAAAAGTCGGTGGCGACTCTTGCTATCCGCAACATTGTTTAAAGTCAGTTCTCCCACCGTGTTACAGAACTGGCGACTCTGCTGGGGATCTATTTAAGAGGGGTACCCTTAGGAATTAAGATCACTTTAAATTGTTTGCCTTGTTTGCTTTATTATTATATTGTTGGGGTGCTCTTATGTGTGAAAGGTCCTAACCCGGATCTAGTGTACCTTAGGTAAATGGCAATAGACCAAGGAAACTGTACGACGTATATCGATACGGTTGATCTGGTGGCCATAGTTAGTGCGACTTCTTGGTTGGTGCTTATATTCCTTAAGTCAAGTTGAGGATAATATTGAGGCTGCCATATGTTGTCAATGCACTAACTGACTTTTAGAACCCTAGTTAACTCATCTTGGCCTTTAGAAAGTAGTGAGGTAACCGGCTTTGGTGCAGACTGAAGTTGGTTGACACTCGATACTACGCTCATTGAGATCTTAAACTTGGAGGGTTTTGGTTGGCAAGTAAGTTGCCTTCTGAACAACCACCCTTGTGAAGGATCAATGATATTGAGATCCCTTAGAACCTGGTTACTTTTGTAGGACAGGATGAACCATCTAACTTCAGGGGAGGGTATTTGTCTTTGAACCTCATGCAAGCCTTTAAACCTAGGGCTATGGTGTGACTTGTTTGTGTGTGCCACATGTTTGTGATTGAGCATGACATCATGACATCATCATGCATCATAAGCATATCATTTTCCCTAACCATTTCAAGGGCCAAAGGATTTATCTTTGTTCTTTGTTGCAGGTCATGGCTTCTGCTCGTAGAAACACCATCAGGATCAACTTTGTAGGGATACCTGCTAAGCTCAAGAAGTTGGTTTCCCTAGTGCCTGATCATTCCCAGTTCAACAAGAGACATGGTCACTTATTGGATCTAGTTACTTCAGGGTTCAGTGAAGACATGATGAGTGTGCTGTTTCAGTTCTTTGACCCTAAGCACCATTGCTTTACATTTCCTGATTATCAGCTGGTTCCAACCATGGAGGAGTTCTCTAAACTTCTGGGTATACCTGTTCTTGATCAGAAGCCATTCACAGGCTTAGAGAAGGAGCTTAAACCAGAAGTTATTGCTGCAGCTCTACATCTGAAGAAGTCTGACATTGTTCTAGAGACGAGAAGTGGAGTTAAAGGTATTCTTGCCAAGGTATTAGTGGATAAAGCTCAAATGTTCTTGAAGGCTATGAGCTACGATGCTTTTGAGGAGATCTTAGCCTTATTGATTTATGGCTTAGTGTTGTTCCCCAATCCTGATCAGTTCATAGACGTTCATGCCATCAACATATTCCTGAGTCACAATCCAGTGCCTACCTTACTTGGAGACATCCTACATTCTCTTCACACCCGTACCACAAGGGCAAGAGGAACTTTGATGTGCTGCATACCTTTACTTTCTAGGTGGTTTATTTCTCACCTTCCTCGCTCAGCAATGAAGAATGAGCAAGGGTTCAGATGGTCCAAGAGGATCATGTCACTTTCTCACTCAGACATCCATTGGTGCTCCAGATCTATGGAGAATGTCACCATCATTGACCATTGTGGGGAGTTTCCTAATGTGCCACTTCTAGGCATAAGAGGAGGCATCACCTACAACCCATCTCTAGCTTTACGACAGTTTGGTTACGCCCGGAGCGATGGTCCACATGACATGTTGATTCAGGGCATTGTGTTTGACTACGACAACGATCTTCAGGGTTACCGTCAGAGATTCATACGAGCTTAGGGAAAGGTAAACAGGATTGACAGCAAGACACTGGAGCCTAAGTACACCATTCCTATGGAGGCTTATCTCAGATGGGTACGATTTCGTGCTCAGACACTCATGATGCCATATCCTGCCATCCTACCAGTTACCATGGAACCTGTTGCTGAAGGAGACACAGCTTATACCATCCTTCACCCAGACATGCCTACTGATATGGAAGACTTGCAGAGATCATGGATCCAACTGAAAGAGCAAAGGGATACTTTCGAGGCTCATTACAAAGCAGGCCAAGCAAGGATCCTAGAGCTAACAAAGCTACTTCATGAGGAACGAAACCTCAACTCATACCTCAACACCAAGAGGAAACGTCCATGGGAGACTTAAAACCCCATCTTTTATACTTATTTCGTTTTCATTTTTTGTAAGCCTAAAAGGCAAAACAAGTTATTACTAATAAAAAGTTACTTTCTTGTTTGTTTAAGCAAATTTAAATCCTGCGGTCCTTGAAAACATTGCATATGCATTCCCATATCATTGCATCACAGGTTTATAATTGTGCACAGGTTTCTCATCTTCTCGCTGTTTATTTCAGCAATGGCTCTTGAACAATCAGTTAAGGATCTCCAGGCACAGAATGCACAGTTCCAAGAGCTGATCCTGAACCTATCCAAGGGGCAGGATGAATTGAAGACACTGCTGGCCAAGAAGACTAAGAAGGCTAGAAGGTCTGCTGGGTTGCTCAACATGGGAAGAAGGTTCAAAGGTCCTGTCAGGACCAAGGAACAGGTCGAAGACTATGAATCTGAAGAATCTGAGCAGGAGAGAGGCAGTCTCCACAACACTATGGGGGACTCTGATTCTGAGGCTAACTACTACCATGAGCCTAACGAAGACAAATTCAAGATGCTGGTGGATAGAATGGATGCTATGGAATTACAGAAATCATCTGGGCTGGATTTTGAGGATTTGAGCTTGATATCTGGGGTGGTCATACCCATTGGATTCAAAGTTCCTACATTTGTTGTCTATGATGGGGTCTCTTGTCCCAAATTGCATCTGAGGTCTTATGTCAGAAGAATTCAACCCCACACTGCTGATAAAAAGTTGTGGATCCATTTCTTTCAAGAAAGTTTATCTGGAGCTCAGCTAGAGTGGTATTATCAGTTGGAGAGTGTCAACATCAGAGATTGGAATGACCTTGCTGAAGCTTTCTACAAGCAGTATCAATACAATGCTGACCTAGCCCCCACTCGCATGCAGCTTCAAAGCATGTCTATGGGTGCCAAAGAAAGCTTTAAGGAGTATGCTCAGAAGTGGAGAGACTTAGCTGGAAGAGTTCAACCCCCTTTGACTGATAGGGAGTTGGTTGATATGTTCATGTGTACGCTGAATGGTCCGTTTTACAGTCATCTCATTGGAAGCTCATCATCTTGCTTCACTGAGTTGATCATGACAGGAGAGCGAGTAGAGAATGGTATCAAGAGTGGTAAGATCCAAGTGGGCACTTCTTCATCAGGTGCTGCAAAGAAGCCTCCCACTGGGAAGAAAGAATCTAATGCTGTGTATGGTCAGCCTGATCGTAACAGAAGGCATCAGTCTGTTAGTGCAGTTCATATTTCAAATCCAACTCCTGCAACAACAGAGCAGCCTCAAGGCAACCAACAGAGGGCTAGAAGACAGTTCACGAAGATCAACATGTCAATGGCTCAGGCATTGCAACACTTGTTGAAGGCTGAACTTATTACCCTGAGGGAGGCTCCTCAGAATCCCAATGTTACCTCTCCCAAGTACAATCCCAATGCACGATGTGCATATCATTCAAACTGTCCAGGACATGATACTAATAACTGCTGGGTCTTGAAGAACAAAATTCAAGATATGATTGATGCTGGAGAAATTGAGTTTGATCCACCAGGTACTCCAAATGTGATTACAGCTCCAATGCCAAATCACGAGAAGACTGTCAACGCCATTGATGAAGATATTGATGAAGATCTGCATGTCTATTCAGTTATGGAGTTGAGCACACCATTGTCTGTTATCAAAAAGAGGTTAGTACAAGCTGGGATCTTTCCAGGTTGTCATGAAGATTGTCTATATTGTACCTATAAGCCGGATAGTTGCTTCATTTTGAGAGATGGGATTCAACGTCTCATGGATAAATATACTATAGTGTTTGAAAGAATACCAGCATCTGTAGAAAGTATGGTGGATCATCTGACTCAGGGTAAGAAGATTGAAGAGGTTGACATGGTTGACAAAGTACCACTAAGAATCACTTCAAAGGGTCCCATTAAAATCACTCATCAGGGCCCAATCAAGATTACTGCTGAAGGTCCTGTGAAAGTTGTTGCTGAAGCCAGAGTAGCTCCTCTGATCATTACCACTCCTGGTCCTATTCCTTATACATCTGACAAAGTTGTGCCTTGGCACTATGGGTCTGATGTTTACATCCATGGTATCAAGCAGGAGCCTTTACCTGATATGCCTGTTGACATTGATAATATTGCTGGATCTAGCAAGATCACTCGTAGTGGAAGAGTCTTCTCTCCTCCAGTTGCTTCTAAGAGTGCAGTTACTCCTGCTGTTACTTCCACCACTGATGCTCGGGGCAAGGGTCCTGTTATTGAGCCTGTATCTACTGATGTGCCAGCTGCTGATGACCTCTCTAAGCAGATGGAAGAAGTATTGAAAATCATTCGCAAGAGTGATTATGATATTGTTGATCAGCTGGGGCATACTCCCTCAAAGATTTCTATGCTCTCCCTGTTATTATGTTCTGAGGCTCATGCCAAGTCATTGATCAAGTTTCTAAAGATGGCTCATGTACCCAATGCAATTTCTGTGGACCAGTTTGAGAATTGTGTTGCTCACCTGACCTATGACAACGGGTTAGGATTTTCTGATGCTGACTTGACCCCTGCCAAGAGGGATCATAACAGGGCCTTGCATATTTCAATTGAATGCAGGGGCACTACCCTGTCTCATGTGCTGATAGACAATGGTTCCTCTCTGAATGTGTTGCCTAAGGAAGTCCTGAACAAGCTGAGTCCTGAAGATACGGTATTGAAGCCCAGTAATATTGTGGTAAAGGCTTTTGATGGTTCTAGAAGAGTAGTGCATGGGGAAATTGATCTTCCAATCAAGGTTGGCTCTCAGGTGTTTACTGCTACATTCTATGTGATGGATATTCGTCCTTCGTACTCATGTCTGCTTGGTCGTCCCTGGATCCATGGGGCAGGTGCTGTGACCTCCACATTACATCAAAAGTTGAGATATCCGGTGAATGGAAAAGTTGTTACTGTCTTTGGAGAGGAAGAATACTTTGTCAGCCATGTAAACACTTTCAAGTATCTGGAAGTAGAAGGTGAATACATTGAAACTCCATGTCAGTCATTTGAAGTGGTTCCCTGGGCTGTTAAGGATTGTGTGACCCCTCCTGCTGTGAAGAAGGTTCCTGTGGTCATCAGAAACCCTCCAACAATGGCAATGGCCTCCCTCAATGATGCAAAAGCTGTGGTGGAAGAAGGTGGTTGTACTATTTGGGGTCAGCTTCCTGATATTCCATACAAGCCTGACAAGTTTGGTTTGGGTTTCACTGCAGAGTCCCAGAAGGCTGTCCGTCGTGCCCGTGCTGTTCGTATCACCAATCAAGGGGTTATCAATGCTGTGGGAGATCAAGATGAAGACTACAACTTGGAGGCATGGATTTTTCCTACTGTGGGTGCTGGACTCAATAATTGGACAGCTGAAGATGTTATCCCTATCTCCTTTAGTCAGGAGTAAATACTATTACTGTGTTATGTTTTTAAATTTATAATTTCTGGAACAATTAAAACCTTCAAGCCATGTGCCTTACCCGGGGCACAATGGTGTGCTTGTTACGGGTTGTCATTTCATTTGCATACTTCATTCAATAAAATCAGTGGACGTTTCGTTTTCGTAAATATTGTGTTCCTTGTCTTTCTTTTTCTTTTATTTTTGCTTTATCAGCTATGTGTTCTTACACACACCCACGTCACTAAAATGCAGATCCTCATCCACTCTGGATCCAGTTGATAACAGTTCTACTATTGCCAATTACAATTTCGAGAATCCGATCTATCAAACTGAAGACGGAAACGAGGACGATTGTGAAATACCTGTGGAGCTTGCTAGGTTGTTACAACAAGAAGAGAAAGCTATACAGCCACATGAAGAGCCAGTCGAAGTTGTGAATCTGGGAACTGAAGAAAACAGAAAAGAGGTCAAAATAGGGGCTGATTTAGAGGACAGTGTCAAGAGCAGGTTGATTCAGATGCTACGTGACTATGTGGAGATCTTTGCTTGGTCTTATGAAGATATGCCAGGGTTGGATACAGACATTGTGGTTCACCGTTTGCCAGTGAAAGAAGATTGTCGTCCAAAGAAGCAGAAGGTTCGTCGTATGCGTCCTGAAATGTCAGAAAAGATCAAAGCAGAGGTAATGAAACAGTTCAATGCAGGGTTCTTGGCCGTAACTTCTTATCCTCAGTGGGTTGCAAATGTGGTACCAGTTCCTAAGAAAGATGGTAAGGTACGTATGTGCGTAGACTACAGAGATCTGAACAAGGCTAGCCCTAAAGATGACTTTCCACTTCCTCATATTGATATCCTGGTAGACAACACTGCTCAGCATAAGGTATTCTCTTTTATGGATGGTTTCTCTGGTTACAATCAAATCAAGATGGCACCTGAAGATATGGAGAAGACTACATTTGTGACACAGTGGGGCACCTTTTGCTATAAGGTAATGCCATTTGGTTTGAAGAATGCAGGGGCAACATATCAGCGTGCCATGGTGGCTTTGTTTCATGATATGATTCATCATGAGATAGAGGTATATGTGGATGATATGATAGCCAGGTCTCGGAATGAAGAACAACATCTTGATCATCTGCACAAGTTGTTTGAGAGGTTGAAGAAATACAGGTTGAGATTAAATCCAAACAAGTGTACTTTTGGAGTTAGATCTGGAAAGCTCCTGGGTTTCATTGTCAGTGGAAAAGGTATTGAAGTGGATCCTGCAAAAGTGAAAGCTATACGAGAGATGCCAGCTCCCCGTACTGAGAAGGAGGTTAGAGGTTTCTTGGGACGATTGAACTACATTGCAAGATTTATTTCCCAATTAACTACCATCTGTGAGCCAATCTTCAAGTTGTTGAAGAAAGATCAGGTGATGGAATGGAATGATGAGTGCCAGACTGCCTTTGATGAAATCAAGAGATATTTGCTAGAACCTCCAATTTTAATGCCACCAGTTGATGGAAGACCCTTGATTATGTATTTAACAGTATTAGACAACTCAATGGGGTGTGTATTGGGGCAACATGACGAGTCTGGTCGAAAAGAGCAGGCAATATACTACCTTAGCAAAAAGTTTACCGACTGTGAAACAAGATACTCACTGCTCGAGAAAACTTGCTGCGCTTTGGCATGGGCTGCTCGCCGACTAAGACAGTATATGTTGACCCATACTACCTTGTTGATTTCGAAGATGGATCCAATCAAGTACATATTTGAGAAACCTGCTCTCTCCGGAAGAATTGCAAGATGGCAAATGATCTTGACGGAATATGATATACAGTATACTACTCAGAAGGACATTAAGGGGAGTGTTGTTGCTGATCATTTGGCTCATCAAGCAGTAGGTGATTACCAGTCAATGAATTTTGAGTTCCCTGATGAAGACATTATGTCTGTTACCAAAGAACCTGGACAATATGACGGACCTGAACAAGGATCCCGATGGACTATGGTTTTTGATGGTGCCTCCAATGCACATGGTAATGGTGTTGGTGTTGTGATTAGTTCCCCTGAAGGTTGTCATACCCCGATTACTGCCAGACTTTGTTTCTATTGTACCAATAACATGGCTGAGTATGAGGCATGTATCATGGGTATGCAAGTTGCTATTGATATGAAGATTCAGTTCCTTGAGGTGTATGGAGATTCAGCTCTGGTAGTAAGTCAGATTAAAGGAGATTGGGATACAAAGCATGATAATCTCATTCCTTACAGAGAACATGTGTTGTCTTTGATCCCACATTTCAAAGTGATTACTTTTGGACATATTCCACGAAGAGAGAATCAGTTGGCAGACGCATTGGCCACCATGGCATCTATGTTTGAGATCAGCTGGGATGATGAAGCTCCCAAGATTACCATTGATAGATTTGAGAAGCCTGCATACTGCAATGAGATTGACGCTGAAGGGGCAGAGGAGAAGCCTTGGTTCTATGAAGTGAAAAACTATCTTGAAGCTCAGGAGTTCCCTGAAGGGGCATCTGTCAAAGATAGGAAGTTCCTGAGAAGGTTTTCCGCTAAGTTCTTTCTGAGTAATGGCATTCTGTATAAGCGTAATCATGATTCAACTATGCTTCGTTGTGTGGATAAGAAGGAAGCTACAGAAATTATGGAAGAGATGCATGATGGGACCTTTGGCACTCATCCTAGTGGTCATGCCATGGCAAAGAAGATTTTGAGAGCAGGTTACTATTGGTCTACCATGGAAGCTGATTGCTATCAACACTCCAGAACATGTCACAAATGTATATGCTGATAAAGTACATGTACCTCCATCTCCATTGAATGTGTTGACTGCTCCTTGGCCCTTTGCCATGTGGGGCATTGATATGATTGGTGAGATCAAGCCTACTGCTTCTAATGGGCATCGTTTCATCCTGGTTGCTATTGATTACTTCACGAAGTGGGTAGAGGCAGCTTCATTTGCATCTGTGACTAAGAATGTTGTGGCTCGGTTCATTAAGAATAATCTCATATGTAGGTATGGTATCCCTGAAAGGATTATCACTGACAATGGCTCTAATCTGAACAACACTATGATTACTGATCTCTGTACGCAGTTCAAGATTAAGCATCACAACTCTTCTCCGTATCGTCCAAAGATGAATGGGGCAGTTGAAGCTGCTAATAAGAACATTAAGAAGATTGTACAGAAGATGACTGTTACTTACAAGGATTGGCATGAGATGTTACCATTTGCTCTGCATGGTTATCGTACTACAATACGTACTTCAACAGGGGCAACCCCATTCTCCTTAGTCTATGGTATGGAAGCAGTTCTGCCTATTGAAGTTCAGATCCCCTCCTTGAGAATTATGAAGGATGCAGGCTTGGATGAAGATGAGTGGATTCAGACTCGACTTGACCAGATAAATTTGATTGATGAGAAAAGGTTAGCAGCAGTTTGTCATGGCCAGATGTACCAGAAACGGATGATCAAAGCTTTTAACAAGAAGGTTAAGCCAAAGGTATATCAGGCTGGTGACTTGGTAATCAAGCGTATCATATTACCACAGGGTGATCCTAGGGGCAAGTGGACTCCAACATATGAGGGACCATTTGTAGTCAAGACAGTGTTCTCAGGAGGTGCCATGATACTGACTACAATGGATGGTGAAGACTTCTCACAAACTGTAAACGCAGACATAGTTAAAAAATACTACGCATAAAAAGAGACCCGCTAGGTTGACAGGCCTAGGCAAAAATAAGGGCATCCCGGCAAACCAAAAGGGTTTGGGCAAAAATTAGGGATATATATATAAAAAGATGTACACCCGGCAAGTCGAAAACCTGAAAAGGCGGCTTGGGCAAAAAAGGGTATCCCGGTGGATTGAAAACCTGAAAGGGCAATCCAGGCAAAAGTTAGGGATTAAAGCGTATGACTATGTCTCGTTTGGATCACTCATGAAACCGCAACCAGTTGTACTACTTACTCAAGCTCAAACAGATAAAGCTCAATCCAATCGTTTCCGTCTCAACAGCAAGAAGATGAGATACTTGAGTGGCAATAGTAGAATTGAAACTCAATAGGATTATTTCCCACATAGCTGATTCTTTTTGTAAAACTTCATGACAAAATTCTCTTACTAGGGTTTATGTCTCCTTGTACAAACTTACCCGTGTATGGGTCACTTTTGATATAAATAAATTCCATCTTTTGAATCCAGATTTACTTTTACCCTATTTACATAAGCGAAACGTCCATTGGTTGTGTTTGAATGTATGTATGCCTTTGAATATGATTGATGTTTACCAGAAATGCATGTATGCTTTTAATATGATTGATGTTTACCAGAAATGCATGAAAATGCAGTAATAGTATTTACTAAGGACGAACGAGGGAAGGATTTCAACGAAGCTTCGCCGGTTCATCTTTACAAGGCAGTTACAAACCATCAGTAGGACTAATCCATTTTCACAAAGTCTAATCTCCCCTGGAATTTATATCCATCTCTTTTATCCTCATACGGATATACGGGAAATTACTTTCCAACAAGGGCACGATGAACGAAGACGGGATGTTATACTTATCCTACTATCAAACGAAAACGAAGGTTATCTATACCCTACTATCCCCAACAACGGGAGGTTATCTATACCTTGTTATCCCCAACAACGGGAGGTTATCTATACCTTGTTATCCCCAGCAGACGGAGGGTTATATATTCTTCAACAACGAATCGGGATTTATTTTCCTTGGCCAGCAGTTGTTATACAAGGATATCCAGACACTTCCAGCAGTGTCATATCATACATACATCATTTACATCATACCATAACATATATGTCTATAGTACATTACCTAAGTGCATCATGTCATACATGCATACATAAAGCATAAACTAATGTTGTTATACAGAATGCTACCTTGTTTTCAGGTTAACAAACAAGCTTATGATCTTTGGGACTGCTTTATTGTAACCTCAGGGTTACTTTATCCTCCTGATGAGCTTCTTATTACTTTGGGACTGCTTTATTGTAACTTCAGGGTTACTTTATCCTCCTGAGAACATCTCATGACTTCAAGACTGCTTTAGAGCTACTGATTGCTCTATCCTCCTGAAACCATCATTATTATTTCAAGACGGCTTTAGAGTATTCATTGCTCTATTCTCCTGAAATTACATTATTATTTCAAGACTGCTTTAGAGTATTCATTGCTCTATCCTCCTGAAATCATTACTTCAAGACTGCTTTAGAGCTATTGATTGCTCTATCCTCCTGAAGACATATCACGTTATTATTTCAAGACTGCTTTAGAGCTATTCATTGCTCTATCCTCCTGAAATCATTACTTCAAGACTGCTTTAGAGCTGTTGATTGCTCTATCCTCCTGAAGCCATTCTATTACTTCAAGACTGCTTTAGAGCTATTGATTGCTCTATCCTCCTGAAGCCATTATTACTTCAAGACTGCTTTAGAGCTATTGATTGCTCTATCCTCCTGAGGTCAGATTTATCACTTCAAGACTGCTTTAGGGTTATCATTATTGATTGCTCTATCCTCATGAAGACATGCTGTTACATCAGTATTACTCCAGACTCCTGACAGTTCTCATTATACTACTGAAGAACTTTCCCCTAGTGGCATCTTTAAGCCCACTCAATCACGTTCAACCAACCATCAATATCACTCCATGCACTGGTGAGTGCAAATTTTTGGGCTTTGGTGTTCAATCCCCTTCAACCTTCCAGGTTACGACTGGCAAATATACCAATCTAACCCCTCAGGTTTCAGAAAATTGAACAGGGGCAGCTGTTGCACCCCAAAATTTGCCCTCACAATACAAGACTTTGTGTTCTAAGAAGATTCACAAGGTTCACAAGTTCTCCAACAACTTGCATAACCTTTCATGAAGTTCATAAAGTCCACAAGCTACTTTATGAAGGTTCACAAGGTTCACAAGGCCCACAGTGCTTTCAATACCTTTCATGAGGTTCATGAAGTCCATAGGTTGCTTCTTGAAGGTTCACAAGGTTCACCAAATTTCTCAACATCTACAAGACCTTTCATGAGGTTCATGAAGTCCATAGGTTGCTTCTTGAAGGTTCACAAGGTTCACAATATCCATAATGATTACAAAGCTTCCCTGAGGGTCATGAGGTCTACAAAGTCACTTCATGAGGTTCATAAGGTTCACAAGCTTCACAATACTTCCCATGGGTGTCACAAGACATTTTATGAAGATTCACAAGGTTCACAATTGGTCAAAGAAGTTGACAATTCCCTCAGACAATGCGCCTCCTAAGCAGGGCATCCATAACTAGGGTTTTGACTTTAATCAGGCTAAATGGACTTCCAATACCTCAAGTGAGTTTCATAACATCTTATATGTGTATAAGAACCCCCATGTCAAGTTTCAAGACTTTTCTCAAAAGTTTGCTCAGTCAGATGATCAGATAAGTCAAAATCAGTCAATGCAGTTAAAAAGTCAAACTGAGGTCAACTGTGGTCAAACCAAAGTCAAACTTCATGATTCTTTTTTTTTGTTGCCAACATCAAAGAGAGATTTGGTTCCAGGGGTATTTTGGTCATTTTACACAAATTCTACCAATTCCTTGAAGATGGGCTATTATTAAAATTCTGAGGCGTTTGATACATTTATCTATCACCAGGTCTGATCATATCAAGATCTTGGCATTCGGTCAGTAGAGTTTAATTACGAGTAGTGTTACTGTTGATGCTGAAACTGTTGTGATTACGGTGCCCATATGTGTTGGTTATGAAGTGGTTTGGTTAACATTTTAATCGGATGAGATTAGAATTACAAATATCACTTGGGAGTGTTTATATTTTATGACTATGTTAATGAATTTAAATGCTTGTGGATTTATTCACAATTGTTTATATTTTTTTTTAACTAGGAATAAAATATAAATAAATTCAAAGTGTTGGGAATTTTATTTCATAAAGATTGCATTATACAAAAGGGAGATTGTTTCACATTTTTGCTGTTACAAGGAATTACATTAAACCTAAAAATCCTAAGTCCTAAAAATGATAAGTGTCTTCATGTTGACCCTTGAGCTTCGCCGCAAATCTCGACTAACCTGCACATCAAAGCAAAACAAACAATATAGAAAAAAAGGTTAGGAGTTTTTTTCGACACTCTCAGAACAATGTCATCATCGAGTGCCGGGAGTGGCACAACCGAAGCTGCGTCCTACCCCCGTTACCGATCCACGCCATTGGCGTCAGATAAGGTAATAATGTTCTTATCTACGGGACAGCCGAGAAAGAGTGAGAGAAGAAGAAGTGGGGACCAATTTGATTTGCCGTAATTGGATTCTATTTCAAAGCCAAATACCCTTCTATCAAGAAAATCATTTTTGGGGCTATGTCAAGTAAATATCACAGGAATCCGCATCTGGATAATTGCAAGAACAATTCAGTTCAGTTTTATAAACGAGGCAACTTGGTATCAAAAATAAAAGAACTGAATTCGAGTTCAACTTCCACAAACGGATAACCGAACAATCCATGAAACCAGCGCAGAGAATTCACAGCCGAGTTCAACATCGGCCAAAAGGAATCAAACGGTATCAGAAGTTGGCATAACAGAAGATATTCCAATGTTAAAACCAAAATTGCACCAACTCAAAACCATATCAGATAAAAGCAGGTTATTATGAATCATCCAGGCTGTATCAGAGATAGTAAGGGATACCAAACCAAGCCCAAACCAGATATGAAAAACTGAACTGAAATCCGAACTTAAAGCTGCATCAGGAAAATCAGCACATCAGTTCAAATAGAATCCAAATATTAAGTTGCATCAGTAAAAGCCGTACCAGTTCACTCATGAAAAAAACACAAAGTAGAAAATCTGCCAAAGTATCACGGAGCAGCCTTAATCAAAGCGCCGAGATGGCTCCCCAACATCATAGAAAGTCAGGCGGATACAAGCCCCGGTTGCCTTCGAAAAAGCCTGTCAAAAGAGCATCAAAGAGCTAACATGTCAAGGTCTAGGTTCAAACCATATCAGAATGAAACCAGTTCAATTCAAAAGACAATTAGAAAGAAGCCCATAATCATGTCAAAGACTAAAAGTCAGCTCACTGAAACTTTATCAGTCACCGTGATCCCAACCAAAAGTGGAGGTCACAAGTACAAAAGCTTAAGGGCTCAGCTATGCATCACAGCCCAATCAGAGAGACCAAAAGGAACCAATGCAGACCCAAACCAATACAATCGAAGACAAGGCAAGCAGCAATAGGAATTGTAGCATCATGTTCCGATGGCTCAGACAGAGCGTCATCATCGCCGTATACCCCTCCTCGACATTTGATTCGACCAAAGCGTTAACACCAGTTCTGAAAGAAGAAAAAGAAGAGTCAGTGAACTTGTGTCAGAAAACCAGAAAGTTGAACTGAAACATGATTCGAAGCTACATCTGAAAGTTAGTCCATCAGTTCACAAATCCAGATGAACAAGAATATCAGACAAAGTTCACAAAACCACATCAGTTCACAAGTAAAAGGAATATGAGATAAGCGAATGGATATCCATATCATTGATCCGGTTATCCAAATTCGCATCTGAAAGAAAGACAAATAATAAAATCAAATCCAATCTCAGTTTCGAGTAAACCCTAAAGGGAAAGGAATCCAATCAAATCTACTGCGGTAAAACAAATCACAGCATGAATCCAGAAAAGGAAGGTTCAATCAAATCAAAATGATATCAACTTCCGAAAAATCAACAAAATCAAATCATATCGCAAGATTACAAGGAAAAATAACGGAAATCCAAAGGCCCAAAAACTCAGAAGGAGGAGAGATATAAAAGGAACGATATCACCTCAGATAAAACCCTAGACGGAGAGGGGGCCGAAAAAATCACTGCGTAGAAACCCTAAGGACGAACGTGAACCTTAGACGAGCCACACTAAAGAAAGACCGCCGGCGTTGATTAGAACGGGCAATCAATCCTTCTTCGAGCCTCAGAACATCTTCATCATCGGCTGCACAATCGAACGATAACCACAAGACGGCCGAGGAAGACGAACGATCATCATCAGATGGCGGCGAATCACGAGACTCAGAGAACTACGCATGTTCTCATCATCGTCAAAATCCCCATTGAATCGTAAGCCACACGATTGATTATTGTTTTTCTTTTTTTTTCGTTTGGCATGCAGGAGAAAGATGATCGAGAAAGATGAGAAAGGAAGAGAATACAAGAAGCGCCGCTGACGGAAACAAGGGATTCAAAACCCTAATACATTAAGCCCCTTCAATTCCTTCGCACCAACCGGGTTGGGTCCGGAGGTAATGACCGGCCCAACCCTTTTATTTTTTTTACTTTCTTTATCAAATTTTTAAAAATATTTAAGTTGGTTCATTTTTTATAATATAAAAATTAAAAATATTTTCTTATAATATTAAAATAAAAAAAAAAACATTTTTTTAAAATATTAAAATAAAAAAAAACATTTTAAAATATTAAAATTAAAACAATCGTTTATTCATATTTGTTTTTTTAGTTGATTATATTAAAAAATTGTTAATTTCTTATTATTATAATATTTGGATTAATTTTGTTTATTCTTATTTACTAACCCATTTATATTCTAATCAGGCTTATTATTTTGTTAAATATCGCTTACTAACCCCCTTTTATTATTTATTATTGCTTATTTATATTTTATTTATCTTTGCTATTTAATTATTTATTATAATTTTGTAATTGCCTCTTGGATGTAAATTGTAATTATTTAATTATTATTATCATTATGGTTAGTAATTAGGGAGTGCTAATATGTATGATATTTAAAAAAAATAAATTAGATCATTTCAATATAAGATAATCAAATTAAACATTTCACACACGTAAGTCGATTTTAATCGCCGTCTCACTTCCTAAGGATATCCCTCAAGTTGCCTATGAATATTGGTTAAGTGGGGTGTATAAAGCAAGTCCCTCAAAAAGAAAATCATCAAAGTCCCTTATGGTTGCCTTTACGAATTGAGTCCCTTTCGAAAAATGATGATAGTCCCTCCAGTTTGCTTATTACACCCCACAATGGCCTTCAAAAATCCAATTGTCCCTCACATGTCCCTTAACATCCAAAGTAAGGACTACCTACTCCATTATAGTAGGGATAGTCTTACTAAGGAAAGGATAAAGAATAAGAAAGACCTTAAAACATTAGGGTAGGCTACTCCTAGATACTTGCTCACTTCAAAACTTTTTCACACTTAAACAAATTTCCAACAAAATTTTCAAACAAGTTTTTTTTCACATCCATACACGGATTATTATTAAACTATTCTGAAATTTTTTGCTATTCACACACTACACTTTCAAAACAATTCAAAAGTGAGCTTAAGTACCTAAGAGCCCATGGATAACCATGGATGAAAAGGGTGCTAACACCTTCCCTTTTCATAACCTACCCCCCGGACCCAAAATATTCTCTAAGGTCTTTCCTGTTCTTTTATAACCTTTCCTTATGGATAAAATAAAAGTCGGTGGCGACTCTTGCTATCCGCAACATTGTTTAAAGTCAGTTCTCCCACCGTGTTACACATATCACCCTCACTCTCAATCTATAAATACAAGCCACATTCATTCATTTCTCTCAAGCTTTTCAAGCCAAAAAATCTCTGCTGATTTTCTTCTTCATACTCCTCACTACGAAAACTTTTTGCTCACATTTTCTTCTCCCACTTCCTTCCACCAATTTCACTCTAATTGAAACAATTTCAGCCAAATTCAAAGGAAGAAGAAGAAGAAGAAAGAAGAAGAGAGTTTCGATTTCATCATTCACCTGAGTTTGAAGGTAGATTGAGCTTCACCGTCAGTTTCGATCCGTTACTTTTTGTTGTGTTTCTTTGAATTGTTGGTACTGTTGTGAAGAGCTCTTGATTTCGATTGCAACCGCGTATTTTTTGCGTCCCGCCGCTTTGATTTGAACAAGCTTCGAAGTAGTATCCATGGCCATGGTAAACAGTGTCGTGAGAACTTGAAGAAGAAGTTGTATTCTGTTTTTTTTTTCTTTCTCTTTTCTTTCCTTTTTATTTATTTTTATTTCAATTTTCTTTTCTTTTTTAATTTCTCTTTTTTTGATTTGTACGTGGAGCTTTCCACTTTTTGTTTTTCTTTTTTTTTACTAGTTTTATTAATAATATTCTTTAAAAAAAAGTTCTTAAAAAAAATCATTTAAAAATATTTTGATTTGGATTAATTGTTGGTTGTTTTGGATTTTAAATTTTTGATAAGATTTCATCAATATCAATGGACTTTGGGTGTTGATTTTATCCACCAAGAGAGGTGATTGATATTGATGATGATTTAATCGATTTAAGATTCAAATTGAAATTTCTTTTCATTTTAATTTTCTTTCTTCTTCTTTTTATTTTTGATCGATGAAATCTATGGATCATAGATTGTTGATTATCAAGGTTGTTTAATCTTCATTATTTCAAAACTATGGACGAATAATCATTGAGATAATTCTCCTTACTTTGGAATAGTGATAGATTACCTTTGATTAATTGATTAAAAAATCTTGATTATGATGAGATCACTACCTCTTTTCTTTTTGTGTGGCATGTTTTAGGAGAGTGATTTACATATCACTTCTCTAACATGTGTTAACACTAACATTATTATTGACCGGCCTCAGATAGTCGTGGTTTCTACATAAACCCGATTACGATTGCTTAACATAGCGCTAAAGTGTCCCTTAATCAGAAAATAATCATTCGTGGCTCAAACTTACGTTTAAAAGTCCAAGTATGTTTAGTTGCTTGTCTTAAGTCCAATACCTATGAAAATTATTGTTAGGAGGCTTTGATTCTATCAATCCTCTAATGAGTTTTCATTAACCTTGGTCTAAGTGCAAGAATTAATCATCATTGATCATATATTCTAACCACTAATTACTAATTCACTAACATTATCCTTGTTTAATTTTGTTTATATTCTCTTCTTACTCTTTATTTCTTTACTTTTATGCTTCCATTATATCATTTCATATCATATCTTTGTTTATGTTTATGTCATTTCTCTTTTGTCCACTTGGACCATTCCTTGTTCAAAACACTAATAAAGGATAAAAAATATCTAAAAAAAACTTGGTGGTTATGCTCTTGGACTACTCTTAGACCTTGGACTTCATGGACCTTTGGACTTAGAATTAGGACTTTCATTCCTATGCTTGGAGTATTGTGGATCTTAGCCTTTATTTGGCTCGCTCATTAGCTTATGCTTTAAATCGGATGGAATTCATTTTTGCTTGCTATGGAGTGTGCTACAAGTCGGTTAGATCTTTCTTACCTCTAGCTCTTATTTTGGTTTCTAGGATAGTCACTTCATCTCCTCCCCTTCTTAAATTTTCAAAACTTTCTCCCTCTTTCAAAACCTTCTTGGTTTCAAACTTCAAAACTGCTTTCGTAATAAAACCTTGACTTTTGTCAAGTGATTTTCAAACTTTGTTCTTCTTAATAAAAGTCAATCAATGTTAATCATGCTTTGACCAATTTCAAAAGACATAAAAAATACAAAAACTCATCAACTCTTTTTGTGCCTTTATGCACTTTTTCACTTTAAAACTTTTCATAAAGTTTAGACATGATTCATTTCTATAGTTGAGATGTAAATCTCCTATTCCCCATATTATTAAGACTTTGACATTTTCCACGTTGATGTTGAGTGATAGTCTTGTTGATAATCCAAGCAAATCCTCCATCTTTATGTGACGCAGATGTTGTCTTAATACTCGTGGGTGGATAGTCGCAGTTTTCTCCTTGAAATGACGACTTGTCTTTACATCTAAAATCAATCAAAACCAACAAATTTTTGTCATTTGTACCACGAACTACGGGGTTTTGATCCCATATTTCACTTTGTGGGTACGTAGGCATGAGGCGATAAGTCTCTCCAAACACAAAAATATAAAAAATAATTCTCTTCTCATCTCCCCAATCTCTTTTCAAACAAACCATTTTCAAACCAAAAAGCGTAAATATTTCAAAGGGATCCTATAGAGTACTATAGGCGTTTTGGGTGCTAACACCTTCCCATTGCGTAACCAACCCCCTTACCCCGATCTCTGTCTCGTGTTCTTATTTTAGAACTCTTTGGTTTTGTTCGCTCTTTTTCCTTTCCTTTATTTGGATAAAATAAAAGTGCGGTGGAGACTCTTGTTTTTTGAGTTAAGCTAATCAATAGCTTACGCTCACGATTTTTACCGCTACAGAAAAGTGGCGACTCTGCTGGGGAAATTTAGGTTCCTAGTGGGTTTCGCCTACTTTGATTTATTTATTGTTTTTTTTTTGTTTGATTTGTTTGTTATTGATTGTTCTGTTTTGGTGCCTGGTAATCTGTGTGGTAAGATAAGTCCTATACCCGGACATGAGTGCACTTATGATAGGAGGGTGGTATAGTCTTGTTGGCTTACGTGGAGTAATCCTTACTAAGCTGACTTGAGATCCCCCGCTCGGTGGAGGCCCCTTTGGAATTACTGATGTCTTACGAGTAGTCGTAATTGATATTACTTTTTCCGACTGGGAGCCTGAGAAGCTGAGGACCTTAGAACCCTTTAACCCATCTTGGCCTTATTAGGACGTGGTGCGGTGGCTGTTCAGGTGTAGACTTGAATTAGTCGTTACGCGATACCACACTCAGACGAGTTTCTCTTGAGAATATTGTTGGCCGACGAGTAGTCGTTTAAGCCGATAATATCCAAAAGATGGAATTATGACTCTGGGAACTTTTTAGAACCTTGTTCTACAGGTGATGATATAACCATAGTACATACCATTTTGGGTTGGTTGGTTCTTACCTTTGGCTCCATGCTCGCGCCGAACCTTTGAACCTGTGTGCTTTGTATGTCTTGTTTGTGGGTGTTGCATCTTGCATCTATTCATTCATGAGCATTTTTTTCTTAGTTTTCAAGGAACTCAGAGATTTCTTTTTTGCAAATATCGCAAATTTTTTAGAATCATGGATATTGAAAGAAGTAACACTAAGAAGTACATTTTCACGAGTTTTGACTTACAAGAGTTGAGAAAGCTTGGATCTTTGGTATCTAGTCCTGTGGATTTCAAATGTTGTTTAGGAAACTGTTGATTATTTTGAGGACTGATGTTGAAGAGGGGATTCTTAATACCTTGGTCCTGTTCTACGACCTGTTGCATCGTTGATTTACTTTCCCAGATTATCATCTATTTCCAACCTTAGAGGAGTATACCTATCTTATGGGTGTACAAGTCTTCATTGAGTTTCTTGAGCGACGTGTCATGAAGAGATCAAGGATCCAGAGGATTTATTTTCCTCTAGCATATCATCATTTACTCATCTTCCTACCTCCGGTTCTTGGAAGGGTATTGTGAATCGACTCGTGAAAGAGAAAGACACCATGAAGATCAACTATGTAAGATAAATCAAGAGGCTTCACAAGAAGTATCAGCTCAGAGTTGGGTCGTTTTCAGACAAAATTCATTAGAACTAGATTTCTTTCTCTCTTGTGTTGTAAGATTGATGAAACTGTACTTCAAAGCTGTAATTCTTTCAATATTAATGAAATGAGATTTTTGGTATATCCAGTGTGTTAGCTTAATGTAATGTTTGCAAACTGCTTTATAGTTCCTTGAAAACTTGCATTTGCATTTGCATCAAGCATCATTCTGCATTGTATCTTGCTTTTCTCGGGTGCCTTATTTACTTCCTGTTCTTGGTCTTTGTTCAGACAAGTTGTCGCATCACTACAATACTTGAGCTAAAGATGGATCAGTTGCAACAAGAGAATCACGAGCTTCACGAGGAATTGGCTACTTTGAGGGATGGTATGGAAAGGATCTCTACTTTGGTTGAAACTCTGGTTGTTGCTCAGAATCAACTTTCTCCTCATGTGTCTCAGACTCCACTACAAAAGACTGTGATTTCTGAAATCATTTCAACACTCATTTCTGTGGCTCCCTTTAGCGCTTCCAATCATGTTACCAAGATGTGTCTCGAAGAAGGTGTCCGGAAAGGATGGTTGACCAAAGAAAATGGTTCTTCTAACAGTTCTAAGAAGTTCGGAAATGGTTTTTCTGAGAAGAAAGAACATGTTGCTAGCACTATTTCGCAAGGAAAGCATAGAAGATCTCATAACAAAAGTAAGCAACAACAGACACAACAAAAGATTGATCAGCAAAGTTGTGTTCAAAAGCAAATGCAATTTGATCCGATCCCGATGTCGTATGCAGAATTATTTCCTGTCTTGATACAGAAGAATCTTGTGAAGACCAGGTCTCCCCCTGCTGTTCCAAAAGATATTCCATGGTGGTATAAACCAGAGGCTCGTTGTGCTTTCCATCAGGGTGCACCGGGGCATGGTCTTGAAGATTGTTTTCCTTTGAAACATGAAGTGCAAAGACTAGTGCAAAAAGGAATTTTGTTTCTCAAAGGCACAAACGTCCAAGTCAATCTGCTGCCCGAACATGGTAATGTCGCTGTAGTTGAGATGCATGCTGCAACTCTGAATTATTTCAAAGAAGCTCAAGTTCATCCGCCACTCTTTGAGAAAGAATTTTCCAAAATCCAAAATGTTTCGAATGGCCAAGCTAGTGAAGGAAATTTTGATTCCCAAGTGGGAGAGAATGTTGAGGTTCATGCAATTCAGAATTCTCCTCAGATTCTGCAAAATCCAGTCCTGAATAAGCCAAAAGGAGAAACTCACCCGTTTGATCCAATCCCAATGACTTACAGTCAATTATGGTCTTATTTTTCCCGAAACTCGGTAGTGACACCCAGAAAAACCAGAGTCATGAAGTCTCATCCTCATTGGTACAATCCAAATATCAGTTGTGAGTTTCATGATGGGGTAATGTGGCATCCGATTGAGGAGTGCAAGGTTTTCCAAGAAATGGTTCAAGAGATGATTGACGATGGGGTGTTGACTTTCGAAGGAGGAGGCCCATTTTTGAATGGAACGCCTTTATGTTGATAAATCTAAAACTCGAGGAAATTCATATTGCCAGTGTTAGTGGAGTGACCTGTAGCGGTCGTGCATTTGCTTCTGTTTCTCCAAAGAAAGTTGAGGATGTTCTTTCAAGCTTAGATTGAGATATTCTCCTCAGATCATTAGTTCATTTACTGCAATTTTATTTGTAATCTCTCATGTTTGTTAATGCTTTGTTTGCTTGTAGAAACTTGTTTGATTTTGAATATTAATCATAATACAATGAGTATGTTTGTCTTGAAGAAATCCATTCGCATTCGCTCATAAATTGTTTTCCTGCATTTGCGATACCAACTTCTTGTTTGAACTCTTGGAGGGAGGATGATGAGGTGAAAACGCAAAATTTCTGGTTATATGCTTTTGAATAAGACCCTACTGATGATGTAAGGCATTGTTTCAAATTCCCAAACACCGAAGATATAAGGAAGATAATCCCTTGTTAACCCTTTTGAGCCTCGAAGTAGGAGTTTTCCTTTCTAAATGAAAAAACCCTTACATTTTAACCTGGGGCAGGGTAGTCTTCAGTTAAATTGACCAAGTGTTCAAATTTCCAAAAGGAGTGTGTATTTAAGGACCAACCATGATGGTTATCCCTCATTCCAAAAGAAAGAGACAATCACAACCCTTTTAACAAGTCAGATAAGTCAATGTCACGTGATTTGTTCAAAAGAAAAATAAAAAGCCCGCTAAGTCGTACAACTTGAAAACAAGTGACTGAGGCAAAAGTTAGGGCATCCCGCTGGACATCAAAAATTCAAAAGAATTGGTTCAGGCAAAAATTAGGGGGGAAAAAACGCGAAAAGCGAAAAGAAGGGATTACAATGAAAAATCCTGAACAAATCTATGTGGCTACAAAAGAAAAAAGGGGGTGACTGTTATTCCTTGAAAAGCCTTATTGGCTCTTAAACCATCATTTTTATCAGTTCTCCAACCATCAAAATCCTTTGAGGGATGAACAGTTGTGTCTAATTAGCTGAATATAGGACTGAAGAACATCACGGAGAATGGGTGGGTACAAATAAACTTTGAGCCTAAATATCCTTTTTTCTGAAAACCGTGAACCAGACCACATTATAACCCTCGAAAGACCTAATTGAAGCAGGGTTTATTTTGAAAGCATACTTTAACGAGATAGCGTTCCTGACTCCCATGAGTTATGCTAAAAGACCTTTGTTGGTATTGCATGTGCATTCAAAAATCAATGTCACATCTTAACTAGTGATTCGTTCACAAGTTTTTTGCGACATGTTTTCATTAGAAAAAAAAAACTTCAAGACAAACATATGTAATTGCATTAGAATTATCATTCTCAAAATTAAGCATTTTCTACTTACATACATTTATTGACATCATGGAAGCTTACATATGCGTATCAGTGATGAACATAATTTTTTTTTGAAGCCTGCAAATCTGATGAGTAATTGGCAAATCGTTTCAAGGAATGATCATATCCAGGGGCATGTTTCTTGAAGACTTCGTTGAGCTTGAGCAAGTTTGTTTTCCCAGTTGATGCTTTCGTAGGGGCAAAGCTTGAATACTCCATCAGTAAAAGAATATGCCGACTATAGTTAATCTGGGGAAGTTACGTCGAGATTCGACGAATCTCTCAGAGTTTGAAGATATTGGGGCAGATTATTTCAAGGTATTATGAACTCGATATTCTCCCAATTAGAGTTTGTCCTTGTTGATGTTCTGTTTGGTCTTATTGATGCATTTCTCAGTAGGGCACTAGTTCAAGCATTTTTAACTTGGATTCCCCTTGCAAAGTCTTGATTCAGATTTCTTCAATTTGAGCATGGTTATCCTTCCCTAACCTGTTTATGATCAATCATATTTAAGTGTGAATGTGATTGTTGGATCCCATCATGTTCTATGGTAAAATTTGATGAGGAATCTCTGGCAGGTTTCTACCTCCTCCGTTATGATTCTTTGCTCTTATGGCCAATTTGAACCATATTTCCTTTCTAAGAAGTATTGATATAGAAGTCAACTGTTGGGTTTTCTCTCACCCTGTGTTGAGCTTTAAAATCCCCTGCAGGTTGACTTTTTTGCTATGACGTTAACTTCTTAATTATCCCCGCAATTCCAAGATTATTTCTCTCGAGGTTGTTAGTACCCAGAGAGTTATCCTTGTTGATCCCGTGCAGAGGATGTGCATTTATTACAAATGGTTGTGAAAGATAGGATATGACCCTCATCAGGTTCTTATTTTCCTCAACAGAGTTAGTTCTTGCTCCTCTGGTAGAATTTATTGGCAGTTCCCCAGTAGAGTTGTGTTAAGGTTTCTCTAGTAGGGTTTGCTGATATTCCCTTAGCAGAGTTTTTGTTCCTATGGATAACCAGATAGATATTATTCGGTTTTCCCAGCTAAATCTTGATTCAAAATCTTCTCCAGATGAGTATGTTTCCTTCATCCAGCCAGGTTATGATCAGACAGTTGAGTAGTTTGAGGACCACCTCTCCTTGATGTTATTGCCCATGCGGAGACTTGTCTTTAATGATTCCTAGCAGAGGTTATGCATATTTACTTTGGATTATTCCACAAGTAGAGAACAATGTTGCTTACTTCTAAGAAGTGTTGACGTAGCAGTCACCTGTCGGGTTTTCTCTCACCTTGTGATTGGGTGTTGATTTAAAATCCCCCACAGTTTGACTTTTTGCTATGATGTTAACTTCTTATTCCCCAGGCAGAGTTGGAAAATTTGTGTTGCTTTGTTTTCTCCAACAGTTTTTTCCTCAAAGCGGAGTTCATATTGTTGTTCCCTCTTGTTGAATTATTGAGGTTTGAAGATTGATCTTTGGGTTTCCTCCCCAAACGATATCTTTATCTCCTCGGCGAGATTTAAGCCTTGTAGTAGGATTTATTTTCCTTTGATGGCTCTTGTGTATCTCTTGCAGATTTTCTGTTGCTGATCCCCAGCACAATCTCCAATGATATCTCTAATTTGCTGAGATTAGCCGAGTATTTCAGTGGTGTTGTGATGTTTTGTTCACCCACTGTTTGCCCCTTTTGTCTGTTTTGTCAGCATATTCATACTCATATGCATTGCATGCGCATTCATTTTGGTTGAGCATAACATGTTTTTGTTGCATTGTGCATCCTGCATTTTTTGTTGGTATTTCCCTTTTCCCGGTGTTGTTATCCCTGCGGAGTGCGTGTGTCCTCTCTCCATTAGAGTGTCGACCCTTAAGCAGAAAATACCTATCCTTTCTAATTCCCCACTGATTTTATGCCTCGTGGAAGATGTTTGTTTAGCTTTCCGCCCCAGCTTTTATCTGGATGGAATTGTTCCCCAATTGAGTTATTTCCTCATTGGGTCGAGTCTTGTTTGACCGTTTCTCTCCAATTTGTTCCTGGATTGAACTTTGGTCTCTTGCAGCGGTTATTTTGGATTTCCCTGGGCTGTAAAACCTGGATGATGAGAAGGTATTTTTGAGGATTTACTTTCCTCGGAAGGAATCTGTTATTGATTCCCATCAGAAGATGAAGAGTTGATTTCCCCAACGGTGTTTTGATAACACCTCTCTTGGTGATTACTTGTGCGACCTCATATGACAGTCTCTTTATTTGAGCAACTTGTATGTCTCCAGCAAGATAAACCTCACCCCAACAAATGGTTGTCTCTTTATTTGAGAAGTTTGATGTGTGATTTGAACTGCCCATTGACTGGTAGCAGGTATTTCTTGTGAGTTCATTACCTAAATTTTTCTACCTAGTACTGGGTATCCGGTAATGTTTCTTCACCTTTCGAGTATGTTACCTCTATTGACTGGTAATATTTCTCACCCCTTTTGGTTGGTTATGCTTTACCCATTTGACCGGTAAAAGATAATCCTTCCTCCCGAGCTTGTTGCCTTTATTTTCTGCCTAGTGATAGGTAGTAGGTAGCATTTGTCTCCTCCCTTTGGTCAGTTACCGTCCTATTTTTCTACCCAGTAATCGGTAGTCGGTAATCTTTCCTTGTGAGTTTATTACCCAAAATTTTCTACCTAGTACTGGGTATCCGGTAATGTTTCTTCACCCTTTTGAGTATTTTGCTCATCCTTTTTGGTCAGTTATCGACATACTTTTCTACCCAGTAATCGGTAGTCGGTAATCTTTCCTTGTGAGTTCGTTACCCAAATTTTTATACCTAGTACTGGGTATCCGGTAATGTTTCTTCACCTTTTGAGTATATTGCCTTTATTGTGCTATCTATTGATTGGTAGTCGGTAATATTCTCACCCCCTTTGGTTTATTACGCTTATTTTCTACTCAGTAACCAGTAGAAGCATTTTACCTGTTCTCTTTGGATCGACTATATTCGCCCAGTAACTGGCAGTTGGTATCTCTTTTCCTATGAGTCATTTCCTTTCCTTTATCGGAATAGGATCTTGTTTTCCCCTGTGGAGTCTCTTTTCTTCTTTTGATCCGGTGTTTGTTTGTCTCCTGTGGCATTTTCTCCCCACGGAGGTCTTGTGTTTGCATACCATTAGCATAACCATATTATTTTGTGGTCTCTTAGGGCCAAAAATTGGGTTAATTGTTATATTTAAGTCTCTTCTATCTGGTCGAGACAAAGATGTCAATATTCATATCTCCGGATAGAAGAATCTTAAATAGGGGCAGCTGTAATACCCTAATTTTTACCCCTAAGATCCCACATTTCATTTGCATATCATTCCATAAACAAGATCATACTTTATGGTTCTCCCGGCACCCTTGTGTGTTTCTTACTTGCTTTTTATTGTTTATGTTTACTAACCTCTAACCAAAATACCAAAAATATTTTTCAATTTGTTTGTTTCTTCTTCTTCTCTGTGTGTTTAGGGTTTTGCAAGGAGATTGATGGCAAAGACATTCATTCAAGTTTAAATCAGATGGACGTTTGACCTCATCTTGGTCAAACTATCAAGAGTTTGCTTCAACTATAAGTTACCCGTGGTGGTGGGTTATTTTCTCAGGAAATGAGATTGTTCAATGTCAATTTGTCTTGTATTGAAATCCAGTGGTTTATCAAGCAGTGTTTTATGAGAAGTGTGGTTCAGGGTATCATGATCAAGGGTTCATCAAGACAAACTATGTTCATTTGTGGATTTATTTTCCCATAGATGGATTCAGGCCAAATTCAAAGCGATTCAACACATATTCTATTTTTATCAGAGATTCAGAGAATTATGTTGATGGCCGATGATTCAGTTGCAAATTATTCAGTGGTTCGTCTTTGAATCTATCAGGGTAAAGTCAGAATTTGGTTTAGATGATTGTTGCTTCAGGTACAAGTAATTCCTTGGTCCAAAAATAGTTGTATTCATTTTATCAGAGATGTGTAAAAAAACAATGAAGGTAGGTTTTGAATAGAAATTGAGAATTCATGCTACGAAACCTTGACCAAGAGCTTTGCTCTAGCCAATATAAACTCACAAGCTCATTTGGAAATCTATGTTACTCAACCTCCTGGAGACTACCCTGTTAATCTAAGAGAAGACATTGTTAAGGGGTTTGTCAGGATCTGTTCATTCATCAGGGAAGAAGGAAAGATATCACGCAAGCTTGTTGAGTGTATCAATACATATTTGTTAAATGATGGTGCCAATGACAAAAAGGAGACTATCACAGTTGTTCAAGAAGTCATGGTCTGTGATAAAGTAAGGTTCACCCTGGGTAATGAAAGTGGAATAATTTTTCTGCCGTGGGCCCCTGGTGTTTATCAGGATGCTGAGTTAAAAGCTGTAGGAGGTTGTGCAAAGGCAGCAAGTGATTATAAATGGTTGTCTTCAGACATATCTACTGTATCTGTCTCAGTTTCCGGTACTATCCATACAAAAAAGCTTGGAAAAGCTACTATTAAAGTGCTATCTGTATATGATTCACTAAATTATGATGAGGTCTTGGTTGAAGTCTCCGCTCCATCCTCTATGGTTATGCTTCACAATTTTCCTGTAGAAACTGTTGTTGGATCTCATCTTCAAGCTGCGGTGACAATGAGAACAGCAAACAGTGCGTTTTTCTACAGATATGATGCCTTCAATTCTTTGATAAAATGGAAAGCTGGAAGTGAGACTTTTGTAATCGTCAATGCATCTCAGGAGTTGTCATTCTTGGAAACAGTGCCAAATAGTCAGGTCCATCTATCAGATGATGGTTTTCCCTGTTCTTGGACTTACATACATGCTTCTAATACTGGTCAAGCTTTAATCCATGCCATACTTTCTAAAGAATATCACCAATTCAGTAATGGTCCTGCTGTCTTAAAAGCTTCTTTACGTATTGCGGCATATCTACCCTTTATCATAAGCCAGGCAGGTGATGGAAACCACTTTGGTGGTTACTGGCTTGACTTGGCTCAAGCCGAAAATAATAAGCAATGGCATAATTTGGAGGAGCTATATCTTGCCCCTGGGACAAATTTAGACTTATTACTTGTTGGTGGACCTGAACCATGGAACAAACATGTTGATTTTATTGAAACTGTGGATGTTTTGGGTGGAGAGAATGCTCTGACAGATGATGGAGTTCTTGTGCATCGAATATCCGACAACGAAACTGCTTTTCAGACGTGGAAATTTGGTTGGAGATGATCATCCCCTGCCTTCTGTAGCCGAAGCTCGGCTTCTAGTGATATGTAGCATTCCTTCTTCTATTGAACTTGTAGCTGATGAATCAGTGAATGAAAATGAAATTATTAGAGCAGCCGCCCAAGCTGAGCGCGGTTCATGGAGACTTCGTGATACCCCTATTATTGTGGCAAATGGGCGCACTATTCGAACATCTGCGGCTGGTATTAGTGCTTCTGGAAAAGTTTTTGCTAACTCATCTTCTCTGAGTTTGAAGTGGGAATTTAGCAGCTGTGAGGGACTAGCATATTGGGATTATGCATTTGATATTATAAAGTCCAACAGTTGGGAGAGGTTTTTGGTCTTGCAAAATGAATCAGGATTGTGCATTGTTCGTGCCACTGTTACTGGCTTTCTTGGTGGCCTGGGAGATGATACATTTCACCAGTTTCCTAAAACTGAAAATGTGCTTACAGATGCCATTCGTGTACAACTTGTTTCTATGCTAAGAGTTGATCCGGAATTCAGCTTGATATATTTCAACCTTTCAACCCTAATGCAAAGGTAAATCTGTCAATCACAGGAGGGAGTTGTTTCTTGGAAGCTGTCACAAATGATTCTCAAGTTGTGGAAGTTACTCAGCCACAAACAGGATTAGAATGTCAACAACTGATTTTGTCCCCTAAAGGATTAGGGATTGCTAATTTAACTTTATATGACATAGGGCTCACTCCCCCATTAAGAGCATCTGCACTTGTCCAGGTTGCCGATATAGAATGGATTCAGATCACGTCAGGAGAAGAAATTAGCCTAATGGAAGGAAGTCTGTCTGCACAAAGATAGTCCACTGGGAGAGACAATTCTTGAATGCTACAACTGTGGGTGCCGTAATGTGTTTCTCCTTGGGTTTATATATGCAAAGACAGAAAGTGTAGTTGTTCTTCTTTGTCGAGAACCTTGTTTGAGTGTCAATGCTTTGAAGGATATGAATTGGGACCTTAGTCAATGGTGTCCCTTGATTGATGATAGGTGTTTCTTGCAGTGGCTTGTCAAGATCCCATCCGAACAGGAGCGGTTAAGAGCACGCCAAATAAGTGCACAACAAATAAATAAGGTGGAAGAATTGTGGAAGACAAACCCTGATGCTTCGTTTGAGGACCTTGAGAAGCCTGGTGTAGACGATGAGCCTCAGTCAGTGGCTTTGAAGTATGAAGATGCATATCAGTATCAAAATGTATTTGCCTCTCTCATTAAGCTTGAAGCTGATTATGATAAGATGATGAAAGAATCACAAAGTAAGGACAATGTCACAATTCGATGGGATATTGGAAGCGTGTTGCATATTTTGTATTTCCGAAGGAAGATAATGAATTACGGCTCGTACCTGGTGATGAGCTACGTTTGCGTTATTCCGGTGCTGTTACTCTTAATCCTCTCCATGCTCTAGCTCTTCATTATGGCACTAGTGCAGATAATGTGCTTGATGAAAAGCATGTACTGTTGCTTCATGCTGGGGGTGATTCGAAAAGAGTTCCTTGGGCTAATCCTATGGGGAAAGTGTTTCTTCCTCTCCCTTTCTTGGCTTCTGATAAACCGGATGGGCATGTTCCTCTTCTATTTGATCATATCCTTGCTATTGCTTCTTGTGCTAGACAAGCTTTTGGAGATTAAGGTGGAATGCTGACTATGACTGGTGATGTTCTTCCTTGTTTTGATGCATCTGTTATGACTCTTCCAGAGGACACTTCTTGCATCATCACTGTTCCAATCACCCTTGATGTTGCTTCTAATCATGGAGTAATTGTTGCAGCTGAAACGGAAGTACAGTCTAATCAAAATTATGCACTCAGTTTAGTGGATAATTTATTACAGAAACCTACTGTAGACGAGCTTGTTCAAAGCAAGGCGGTCTTAGTTGATGGTAGAACATTACTTGATACCGGTATAATAGCTGTTAGAGGTAAAGCGTGGACGGACCTTGTTACACTTGCTTGCTCCTCTCAGGAAATGATTTCAGACCTCATAAGAAGCAGAAACGAGATGAGCTTATATGAAGATTTGGTTGCTGCCTGGGTACCTGCAAAGCACGAGTGGTTGAGAAAGCGCCCTGTAGGTGAAGAACTAGTCAACAAATTGGGGAGTCGGAGGATGTTCAGCTAATATGCCTATGATTTGTTGTTCTTGCATTTTGGGACCTCAAGTGAAGTTTTAGATCACCTCAGTGGTGTTGGTTCAGACCTGGTTGGTAGAAGGCATACGTGTTCTATTCCCGCAACCACTGCATCTGATATTACAGCATCTGCTATTATTCTTTCCAGTAAAATTGCATCTGGCGTATCGGTTGGAGAAGATTCTCTCATATATGATTCATCTTTCTGGTGGAGATTACAAGTTATTGGAGCCATATAGAGAGAAAAAAATACCTCTCAAGATAACGTCAAAGGTTTCGGTTGACGAGTCCACTTATAGTATTCAAGTGCATGTGACAAACACATCTAAAAGCCCACCAGACTCCAAATATCCAACCATAGAGTACAGTTCAATTTCAACAGGTAGTGCATGTGGGACTCGAAAAGAAAATGAACCTGGTTTGTTCAAGAGGATACATAGATGTTTTGCTGGGAAAAGTAATGGTTTGGATGTTTCTGAAATAAATGGGAATGATGTAGGTGTTGCTTTCTTTCTTCATCTCTCTGTTCATGCTTCAAAGACGGAATATAAAGAGGGTGAAGACACGAGAATTCTTCCTGTCCATTACTCAGATAACTATTTTTCACTGGTCCCAGGAGAGAGCATGCCTGTTAATATATCTTTTGAGGTTCCTCAGGGTGTTACTCCTAGAGTTAGTCTCGATAGCTGGAACTACGATGGGAGACAACAAACCATTGTTGAAATTTTATGATACCTGCACACAACGCAGCTTTGCAAAATGACCAGTCTTGTGTATTTTACTGATAATAAATGCACCAGAAAGAGAGAATTCATGGCGTATAGATCTGCCTATTTTCCTGTTAAGGATGTTATTGATGGGGACCTATGTGAGCAATACCCAACATTGCCAATTGATTTGCAACGAAAAATTGCTGATGAATTGGACAGGACCCCTGGAGAAATTCTGAAGAAACTTCAACTGGTTGTCCGGCAATTAGAAGACATAATGTGCGCAGAGGAGACCAATCTCATTTCTCGGTTTGGTTCACGGGGAACGGTTTGCAAATTAACGACATCATCGTCCTTTAGTTTCTGCATACAAATACCATCTCCAAGTCAGACTGAGATTTTAGAAAATGAAATCCAAGAAAAATTGAAAGTAAGCCATATTAAGAGTTTTACTAGACTACTGTACATTTTTTCAGCTGAGCCACTTGCAACAGGGTAAAAGTAAACTCATCACGTATCTGAGCCATATTTCCAAGTCATGTGAGCCATAAAGCTCATCCAAGTCACTTAAGTGAGCTGAAAGAAGAAAAAGAAAAACGACACGAAAAATATCAGCAAAAAGCTCACGCGTAAACACCCAATTCACAAACGGCAGCAAATTTTCACAAACGGCAAAACCATCTCACCCTCACTCTCAATATATAAATACAAGCCACATTCATTCATTTCTCTCAAGCTTTTCAAGCCAAAAAACCTCTGCTGATTTTCTTCTTCATACTCCTCACTACGAAAACTTTTTGCTCACATTTTCTTCTCCCACTTCCTTCCACCAATTTCACTCTAATTGAAACAATTTCAGCCAAATTCAAAGGAAGAAGAAGAAGAAGAAAGAAGAAGAGAGTTTCGATTTCATCATTCACCTGAGTTTGAAGGTAGATTGAGCTTCACCGTCAGTTTCGATCCGTTACTTTTTGTTGTGTTTCTTTGAATTGTTGGTACTGCTGTGAAGAGCTCTTGATTTCGATTACAACCGCGTATTTTTTGCGTCCCGCCGCTTTGATTTGAACAAGCTTCAAAGTAGTATCCATGGCCATGGTAAACAGTGTCGTGAGAACTTGAAGAAGAAGTTGTATTCTGTTTTTTTTTCTTTCTCTTTTCTTTCCTTTTTATTTATTTTTATTTCAATTTTCTTTTCTTTTTTAATTTCTCTTTTTTTGATTTGTACGTGGAGCTTTCCACTTTTTGTTTTTCTTTTTTTTACTAGTTTTATTAATAATATTCTTAAAAAAAAAGTTCTTAAAAAAAATCATTTAAAAATATTTTGATTTGGATTAATTGTTGGTTGTTTTGGATTTTAAGTTTTTGATAAGATTTCATCAATATCAATGGACTTTGGGTGTTGATTTTATCCACCAAGAGAGGTGATTGATATTGATGATGATTTAATCGATTTAAGATTCAAATTGAAATTTCTTTTCATTTTAATTTTCTTTCTTCTTCTTTTTATTTTTGATCGATGAAATCTATGGATCATAGATTGTTGATTATCAAGGTTGTTTAATCTTCATTATTTCAAAACTATGGACTAATAATCATTGAGATAATTCTCCTTACTTTGGAATAGTGATAGATTACCTTTGATTAATTGATTAAAAAATCTTGATTATGATGAGATCACTACCTCTTTTCTTTTTGTGTGGCATGTTTTAGGAGAGTGATTTACATATCACTTCTCTAACATGTGTTAACACTAACATTATTATTGACCGGCCTCAGATAGTCGTGGTTTCTACATAAACCCGATTACGATTGCTTAACATAGCGCTAAAGTGTCCCTTAATCGGAAAATGATCATTCGTGGCTCAAACTTACGTTTAAAAGTCCAAGTATGTTTAGTTGCTTGTCTTAAATCCAATACCTATGAAAATCATTGTTAGGAGGCTTTGATTCTATCAATCCTCTAATGAGTTTTCATTAACCTTGGTCTAAGTGCAAGAATTAATCATCATTGATCATATGTTCTAACCACTAATTACTAATTCACTAACATTATCCTTGCTTAATTTTGTTTATATTCTCTTCTTACTCTTTATTTCTTTACTTTTATGCTTCCATTATATCATTTCATATCATATCTTTGTTTATGTTTATGTCATTTCTCTTTTGTCCACTTGGACCATTCCTTGTTCAAAACACTAATAAAGGATAAAAAATATCTAAAAAAAACTTGGTGGTTATGCTCTTGGACTACTCTTAGACCTTGGACTTCATGGACCTTTGGACTTAGAATTAGGACTTTCATTCCTATGCTTGGAGTATTGTGGATCTTAGCCTTTATTTAGCTCGCTCATTAGCTTATGCTTTAAATCGGATGGAATTCTTTTTTGCTTGCTATGGAGTGTGCTACAAGTCGGTTAGATCTTTCTTACCTCTAGCTCTTATTTTGGTTTCTAGGATAGTCACTTCATCTCCTCCCCTTCTTAAATTTTCAAAACTTTCTCCCTCTTTCAAAACCTTCTTGGTTTCAAACTTGAAAACCGCTTTCGCAATAAAACCTTGACTTTTGTCAAGTGATTTTCAAACTTTGTTCTTCTTAATAAAAGTCAATCAATGTTAATCATGCTTTGACCAATTTCAAAAGACATAAAAAATACAAAAACTCATCAACTCTTTTTGTGCCTTTATGCACTTTTTCACTTTAAAACTTTTCATAAAGTTTAGACATGATTCATTTCTATAGTTGAGATGTAAATCTCCTATTCCCCATATTATTAAGACTTTGACATTTTCCACGTTGATGTTGAGTGATAGTCTTGTTGATAATCCAAGCAAATCCTCCATCTTTATGTGACGCAGATGTTGTCTTAATACTCGTGGGTGGATAGTGTAACACGGTGGGAGAACTGACTTTAAACAATGTTGCGGATAGCAAGAGTCGCCACCGACTTTTATTTTATCCATAAGGAAAGGTTATAAAAGAACAGGAAAGACCTTAGAGAATATTTTGGGTTCGGGGGGTAGGTTATGAAAAGGGAAGGTGTTAGCACCCTTTTCATCCATGGTTATCCATGGGCTCTTAGGTACTTAAGCTCACTTTTGAATTGTTTTGAAAGTGTAGTGTGTGAATAGAAAATTTTCAGAATAGTTAATAAATAATCCATGTAAGGATGTGTTAAGAACTTGTTTGAAAACTTGTTGAAAATTTGTTTAAGTGTGAAACAGTTTTGAAGTGAGCAAGCACCTAGGAGTAACCTACCCTAATGTTTTAAGGTCTTTCTTATTCTTTATCCTTTCCTTAGTAAGACTATCCCTACTATAATGGAGTAGGTAGTCCTTACTTTGGATGTTAAGGGACATGTGAGAGACAATTTGACTTTGAAGGCCATTGTGGGGTGTAATAAGCAAACTGGAGGGACTATCATCATTTTTCGAAAGGGACTCGATTCGTAAAGGCAACCATAAGGGACTTTGATGATTTTTCTATTTGAGGGACTTGCTTTATACACCCCACTTAACCATTATTCGTAGGCAACTTGAGGGATATCCTTAGGAAGTGAGACGGCGATTAAAATCGACTTACGTGTGTGACGTGTTTATTTTAATTATCTTTATTTAAAAGTAATCTAAATTTATTTTAATATTACATACATGTTGTTACACTCCCTAATTACTAACCATAATGATAATAATAATTAAATAATTACAATTTACGTCCGATAAATAGTAAAATATAATCAAAATAAATATAATAAAAAAATAACAAATAAGTAAATAAAATATTGGGGTTAGTGAATAATAAGAAAAATTAAATAAGGTTAGTAGAAATATAAAGTTAGTGAAAATAATTAGTTGAAACAATAATAATTAGAAAAATAGACAAAGTTAGAAAAAATAATAAGATAGAAATTTCAAAATAATAATAAACAACAAAATATAATTAGCAATAATAATTAATTAATAACGTGATTAAACATAAAATTTGATTTTAAGAAAATTAATAATTTATTTATTAATAAAAGATCAATTTAGATAATAAAGGTTTATTATAATTTATTATTTTTAAGAGTTTGTTTTAAATGTGATATGATCTTAAAAGCATATTATTTATAAAGAAAATAGTTATTATTAAAAAAAAAAAAAGAAGATGATTTTAAGAAGGATTAGTTTAATTAATTAAATTTTTTTTTAGGTTGATTAAGGTTTAACTAAAAAAAAAATGGTAGGTTTATGGTGATTAGCAGTTAACAGGTTTTGGTGTAGTGTTGTGTGTGTGGCTTACTGTGGGCACGCGTAATGTGAGCCGGGTGATCTGATCTATTGGAGATCAAACGGTGGCAATGGTGGAAGTGTACGGTAACGTGGTGTGTGCATGTGTACAGAGTGTAATACATAGTAAACGTTACAACAACACAAAGAACAGAAACCCTAGTTCCCCGAAATCCCCTTTCACCGATGGTTTCCCTCATCGCGAACGTCTTCCTCCTTCCCCTCTCTTCACGGATGACGGCTCCATGGAAATCGAAACGAAACAAGCAACAGCAAACACAGTTAAATCCAATCAAACAACAAAAGGATGAGTTAGATAGAGAAAGGGTTTACCAATTCGAAGAGGTAATCGTGTGACGGACGGCGAAGCTGCGGCGACACGAGCGATGGTCGTTCTCAGAGGTCTTCGGCGGCGGTAGCGATGTCACTTAGAGATAAGTGCAAACCATTTGCTTAATTTTCTCTTTAGGGTTTCGACCTTGTCGCTATTTTGTGGATTCGTGATTTTGTGATTCTTCTGAAAAAGTCCCCTATCCCTTTCGAATCTCCCTCTTCTTATAGGCTTTTTGAGAATCAATGTTTTGATTGAAATTTGATTGCTGCTTTGAATGTTGATTTAGATTTTCCAATTTGGGATATATCAAATTTGAAAACTTTCCCTTTCTGTCTGAGTGCAATAACATGCGTTAAATGAAAATCTGTATCCTGTGATATTAGTGTATCAATCTGATCAATGCTTTGATTCAATGTTGGATTTGGTTTGGTACTTGAATCGAATCTTCTATTTTTTTTAGTGAATATTCTCCAATGACTTTGCTAACCCTGAATTTGTGAATTGGCAGGTGTGGGTAGCAAAGGTTTTGGGCCGAGGCGGGTTGGAAGCGAGATGATCGTATCTCGCGGTTGGAATAGTGCAGCATAGGGAGCTCTCGTCTTCATGGAATCACAAAGTAGCTTTCCCTACTCTCATGCCAGGACAGTAATCACCAAAACCATTACCAAGATAGATAAATCTCTTGTCATCCAATTCACTAACTGCATTTTGGATCCTATCAATGATTGAACCGTTGCACATGTTTGGAGGGCAGGGATTAGTACAACCATGTGAATTTTTGTTGAAGTCATGATAAGGTGAAGATCTTAACCTTTCCTTGTTCATTAGCATTAATCTTTGAAGAGCATTCAATTATTCCCAACTGCCCCAAAATAGTTTCAAATTTAAGACATGCTTGCATCAGTCACAATCCTCAAATCACACCCTAAAGCATGCGTCGACTTGATTGCAGGTATTCTTCTGTGATGAATTGGAATTCTGTGAAGATATGGCTGTCATTACTTCATGGGATGGTGCCTCCAGACCGCGAACGTGCTGCAGAAAAGTATATCACATCGATATGGTAATGAACCACCGGCTTGTTGTAGAACTTTTCTTTCTTGTTTTGGTGATGCTGCATTCCTGCTAAGTTAACTGCTGTTGCTGAGTGGTGTTAATTGTGCTAATGTTGTAGGGATTCCCTTTGGTAAAAGCGGGTGAATGAGAAGCCGAAACATCACCAGAGTTGGTTGGAGTGCTAGAGCGATGGTTGCAGTTGATATTAACGGGTGTTATGCATGAGACCTGTGCATCTCGTTCTAAAGACAAAATATTAGATATAATGTTGTTTTCTCCAGTGTCTGTAGCAATCCAAACCAGTGTACTCGCTCTCCACAATCTTCTCAAATCCTGCCTCCCAAGGGTTCAGTAAAAGTTTCAGAAGGTTTCATTAAATGATTCTGGTTACAAATTTGATTTTGATGCTTCAGTTGTTGGTTTGATTGGTTCAGATTCTGATACTAAATTGTTAATGCCTTTGCAGAATTGTTGTTGATCCAAGTCTTTATTTAGCATATCATCCATGATTATATCTTCCCAAAATGCTGGTGTGGTTGAATGATCTTTACAATATTCACTATCTTGAGGAAAATGCTTCCCTAGAGAGGAATTGATTGAGTTAAGAGTGAAAGGTAACCTGTCTGAATCCCGAGTGAAATATGACTCTTTAAGATTTGATGCTAACAGATGATAACTCTAAACCATGCACATCCTGATTTGAAACTGCCTTGTTAGTATTCAAAATGTGAGGTCTGCCCATCTCCAGGAAGCTTGTACTCGTTAAGGGTGCAGCCTTATCTTGATCAAGGCCTGCGAAATATGTTTGAGAATTTCCGCTAATGTGATGTTTGTTCAATGCTGCAGGTACACTCACACTATTGGAATGCGCGTTATTTTCACCTTCTCCCGATTCTTTCATATCAAAAATAGACCTTTCAACGCAAGCAACTCCAGGCGTCGGTTTTCTGGGCTTGCTGAGATTATGATTCCGGAATGGCGAAGGTACCTTCTATTTCCAATCGAACATGTATGTTATCAGAAAGAAATTGAACTTACCCTAACATGTTTGAAACTTGTCTTGAAGCTACCGTAACCGCCTTTCCAATTCAGTTAAATAAGCTCGGTTACGTTTGACAGCGTTTGGTGAGTCGCGTTTCTTATATTTTATGTCCAAACATTGCCAAGAATAGCTTTGTGAAGTCCTGATAGCTTTATCTGATTTGTGAGTTGTTTTACGCAGGGAAACCGAGACATGTATGGGCAGGAGTTGCAATTGAGGATATTCAAGAGAAGGCAACATCAATCTGAGAGCTGGTAGGACTTCCATTACTGTACTGAGCAAGTTTGAAGCAAAGTGTTCAAATAAAATTGAAGTTATAACGTTTAGTTGTTGCGATGACGGTGCACAAGTCTCGTAAAGCTTTAATGTTGATGTCATGAACTCTGTATCCCCTCCTGAGTTTAGAATAAATTTGAATTTGGAGCTTTTATATCATTTGAACTTTGAGGTAGCATGTAGTATTATCAGTGAACATGTATTATTGAGTAGTGAACTTTGAACTTCGGTTGAATTTTGACTTATTTTCAAGTTTTTCAATGTAAATCTCTGGATATAGTATTATGCTTTTGAAGTTTATTGTAAACCCTGTCCCATGAATATAGTAGCAGCGTTACAGTTGAATGGCTGAGTTTTCTTTAATATGCACACTTCTAAATTTCCAATCTTGAAGCCTGAACAAACTTGGACTTTTCTAATGTGATGAATTAACCTTCCATATTGAGTGACTTTGAATGTAATGTCCTGAATTGGTGTTTGAATTAGGGAAAAAAATTTCACTCGTGAACCATGTCTGGACTTGGATTTTAGAACTAAGGCGAAGAGCTTCGTGTCATAAATCCCTTCTTGAATTCAAACGTATTCTTCTTCAAAGTTTCAATTTTCACTCCATTAATAGACCTCAATTCACACCGGTTCTCAAATTAATATTTTTTTTTGACACTCAATGAACGGGAGGCCCTAATCCTTCTTGGGAAGTCTCTGAGAAATCTTGGAGTGATAGACCTTGTGTTGATCAATGGACTAGAAGAGTAGGGACATATCCTTCTTTTATATCCACATAATTTGCAGAGGGATAAAAATCTGGTGGGAATGCATATAACTTTCATGACTTTTAAACCTCCGGTAGTAATCCTAACTTGTGAATCTTCTTAGAACACAAAGTCTTGTATTGTGAGGGCAAATTTTGGGGTGCAACAGCTGCCCCTGTTCAATTTTCTGAAACCTGAGGGGTTAGATTGGTATATTTGCCAGTCGTAACCTGGAAGGTTGAAGGGGATTGAACACAAAAGCCCAAAAATTTGCACTCACCAGTGCATGGAGTGATATTGATGGTTGGTTGAACATGATTGAGTGGGCTTAAAGATGCCACTAGGGGAAAGTTCTTCAGTAGTATAATGAGAACTGTCAGGAGTCTGGAGTAATACTGATGTATCAACATGTCTTCATGAGGATAGAGCAATCAATAATGATAACCCTAAAGCAGTCTTGAAGTGATAAATCTGACCTCAGGAGGATAGAGCAATCAATAGCTCTAAAGCAGTCTTGAAGTAATAATGGCTTCAGGAGGATAGAGCAATCAATAGCTCTAAAGCAGTCTTGAAGTAATGATGTGATATGTCTTCAGGAGGATAGAGCACTCAATAGCTCTAAAGCAGTCTTGAAGTAATGATTTCAGGAGGATAGAGCAACGGATAGCTCTAAAGCAGTCTTGAAATAATAATGTAATATGTCTTCAGGAGGATAGAGCAATGAATAGCTCTAAAGCAGTCTTGAAGTAGTAGGATGATTTCAGGAGGATAGAGCAATCAGTAGCTCTAAAGCAGTCTTGAAATAATAATGTGATAGGTCTTCAGGAGGATAGAGCCATCAATAGCTCTAAAGCAGTCTTGAAGTAATGATTTCAGGAGGATAGAGCAATGGATAGCTCTAAAGCAGTCTTGAAATAATTAGATGGCTTCAGGAGGATAGAGCAACGGATAGCTCTAAAGCAGTCTTGAAATAATAATGTAATATGTCTTCAGGAGGATAGAGCAATGAATAGCTCTAAAGCAGTCTTGAAGTAGTAGGATGATTTCAGGAGGATAGAGCAATGAATAGCTCTAAAGCAGTCTTGAAATAATAATGTGATATGTCTTCAGGAGGATAGAGCAATCAATAGCTCTAAAGCAGTCTTGAAGTAGTAGGATGATTTCAGGAGGATAGAGCAATCAGTAGCTCTAAAGCAGTCTTGAAATAATAATGTGATAGGTCTTCAGGAGGATAGAGCAATCAATAGCTCTAAAGCAGTCTTGAAGTAATGATTTCAGGAGGATAGAGCAATGGATAGCTCTAAAGCAGTCTTGAAATAATTAGATGGCTTCAGGAGGATAGAGCAACGGATAGCTCTAAAGCAGTCTTGAAATAATAATGTAATATGTCTTCAGGAGGATAGAGCAATGAATAGCTCTAAAGCAGTCTTGAAATAGTTAGATGGCTTCAGGAGGATAGAGCAATGAATAGCTCTAAAGCAGTCTTGAAGTAGTAATATGACCTCATGAGGATAGAGCAATGAATAGCTCTAAAGCAGTCTTGAAGTAATAGGATGATTTCAGGAGGATAGAGCAATCAGTAGCTCTAAAGCAGTCTTGAAGTCATGAGAGGCTATCAGGAGGATAAAATAACCCTGAGGTTACAATAAAGCAGTCCCAAAGTAATAAGAAGCTCATCAGGAGGATAAAATAACCCTGAGGTTACAATAAAGCAGTCCCAAAGATCATTAACCTGAAAACAAGGTAGCATTCTGTATAACAACATTAGTTTATGCTTTATGTATGCATGTATGACATGATGCACTTAGGTAATGTACTATAGACATATATGTTATGGTATGATGTAAATGATGTATGTATGCTATGACACTGCTGGAAGTGTCTGGATATCCTTGTATAACAACTGCTGGCCAAGGAAAATAAATCCCGATTCGTTGTTGAAGAATATATAACCCTCCGTCTGCTGGGGGTAACAAGGTACAGATAACCTTCGTTTTCGTTTGATAGTAGGATAAGTATAACATCCCGTCTTCGTTCATCGTGCCCTTATTGGAAAGTAATTTCCCATATATCCGTATGAGGATAAAAGAGATGGATATAAATTCCAGGGGAGATTAGACTTTGTGAAAATGGATTAGTCCTACTGATGGTTTGTAACTGCCTTGTAAAGATGAACCGGCGAAGCTTCGTTGAAATCCTTCCCTCGTTCGTCCTTAGTAAATACTATTACTGCATTTTCATGCATTTCTGGTAAACATCAATCATATTAAAAGGCATACATACATTCAAACACAACCAATGGACGTTTCGCTTATGTAAATAGGGTAAAAGTAAATCTGGATTCAAAAGATGGAGTTTATTTATATCAAAAGTGACCCATACACGGGTAAGTTTGTACAAGGAGACATAAACCCTAGTAAGAGAATTTTGTCATGAAGTTTTACAAAAAGAATCAGCTATGTGGGAAATAATCCTATTGAGTTTCAATTCTACTATTGCCACTCAAGTATCTCATCTTCTTGCTGTCGAGACGGAAACGATTGGATTGAGCTTTATCTGTTTGAGCTTGAGTAAGTAGTACAACTGGTTGCAGTTTCATGAGTGATCCAAACGAGACATAGTCATACGCTTTAATCCCTAACTTTTGCCTGGATTGCCCTTTCAGGTTTTCAATCCACCGGGATACCCTTTTTTGCCCAAGCCGCCTTTTCAGGTTTTCGACTTGCCGGGTGTACATCTTTTTATATATATATCCCTAATTTTTGCCCAAACCCTTTTGGTTTGCCGGGATGCCCTTATTTTTGCCTAGGCCTGTCAACCTAGCGGGTCTCTTTTTATGCGTAGTATTTTTTAACTATGTCTGCGTTTACAGGTTGTGGGGAGTCTTCACCATCCATTGTAGTCAGTATCATGGCACCTCCTGAGAACACTGTCTTGACTACAAATGGTCCCTCATATGTTGGAGTCCACTTGCCCCTAGGATCACCCTGTGGTAATATGATACGCTTGATTACCAAGTCACCAGCCTGATATACCTTTGGCTTAACCTTCTTGTTAAAAGTTTTGATCATCCGTTTCTGGTACATCTGGCCATGACAAACTGCTGCTAACCTTTTCTCATCAATCAAATTTATCTGGTCAAGTCGAGTCTGAATCCACTCATTTTTATCCAAGCCTGCATCCTTCATAATTCTCAAGGAGGAGATCTGAACTTCAATAGGCAGAACTGCTTCCATACCATAGACCAAGGAGAATGGGGTTGCCCCGGTTGAAGTACGTATTGTAGTACGATAACCATGCAGAGCAAATGGTAACATCTCGTGCCAATCCTTGTAAGTAACAGTCATCTTCTGTACAATCTTCTTAATGTTCTTATTAGCAGCTTCAGCTGCCCCATTCATCTTTGAAATCAACAAGGTAGTATGGGTCAACATATACTGTCTTAGTCGGCGAGCAGCCCATGCCAAAGCGCAGCAAGTTTTCTCGAGCAGTGAGTATTTTGTTTCACAGTCAGTAAACTTTTTGCTAAGGTAGTATATTGCCTGCTCTTTTCGACCAGACTCGTCATGTTGCCCCGATACACACCCCATTGAGTTGTCTAATACATAATCAAGGGTCTTCCATCAACTGGTGGCATTAAAATTGGAGGTTCTATCAAATATCTCTTGATTTCATCAAAGGCAGTCTGGCACTCATCATTCCATTCCATCACCTGATCTTTTTTCAACAACTTGAAGATTGGCTCACAGATGGTAGTTAATTGGGAAATAAATCTTGCAATGTAGTTCAATCGTCCCAAGAAACCTCTAACCTCCTTCTCAGTACGGGGAGTTGGCATCTCTCGTATAGCTTTCACTTTTGCAGGATCCACTTCAATACCTTTTCCACTGACAATGAAACCCAGGAGCTTTCCAGATCTAACTCCACAAGTACACTTGTTTGGATTTAATCTCAACCTGTATTTCTTCAACCTCTCAAACAACTTGTGCAGACGATCAAGATGTTGTTCTTCATTCCGAGACCTGGCTATCATATCATCCACATATACCTCTATCTCATGATGAATCATATCATGAAACAAAGCCACCATAGCATGCTGATATGTTGCCCCTATCTTGACCTCTTTTCTATTTTCTTCAGTTCCCAAATTCACAACTTCGACTGGCTCTTCATGTGGCTGTATAGCTTTCTCTTCTTGTTGTAACAACCTAGCAAGCTCGACAGGTATTTCACGATCGTCCTCGTCTCCGTCTTCAGTTTGATAGATCGGATTCTCGAAATTGTAATTGGCAATAGTAGAACTGTTATCAACTGGATCCAGAGTGGATGAGGATCGGCATTTTAGTGACGTGGGTGTGTGTAAGAACACATAGCTGATAAAGCAAAAAGAAAAAGAAAGACAAGGAACACAATATTTACGAAAACGAAGCGTCCATTGATTTTATGGAATGAAGTATGCAAATGAAATGACAACCCATAACAAGCACACCATTGTGCCCCGGGTAAGGCACATGGCTTGAAAGTTTTAATTGTTCCAAAAATTGCAAATTTAAAAACATAACACAGTAATAGTATTTACTCCTGACTAAAGGAGATAGGGATAACATCTTCAGCTGTCCAATTATTGAGTCCAGCACCCACAGTAGGAAAAATCCATGCCTCCAAGTTGAAAGTGTTTACATGGCTGACAAAGTATTCTTCCTCTCCAAAGACAGTAACAACTTTTCCATTCACCGGATATCTCAACTTTTGATGTAATGCGGAGGTCACAGCACCTGCCCCATGGATCCAGGGACGACCAAGCAGACATGAGTACGAAGGACGAATATCCATCACATAGAATGTAGCAGTAAACACCTGAGAGCCAACCTTGATTGGAAGATCAATTTCCCCATGTACTACTCTTCTAGAACCATCAAAAGCCTTTACCATAATATTACTGGGCTTCAATACCGTATCTTCAGGACTCAGCTTGTTCAGGACTTCCTTAGGCAACACATTCAGAAAGGAACCATTGTCTATCAGCACATGAGACAGGGTAGTGCCCCTGCATTCTATTGAAATATGCAAGGCCCTGTTATGATCCCTCTTGGCAGGGGTCAAGTCAGCATCAGAAAATCCTAACCCGTTGTCATAGGTCAGGTGAGCAACACAATTCTCAAACTGGTCCACAGAAATTGCACTGGGTACATGAGCCATCTTTAGAAACTTGATCAATGACTTGGCATGAGCCTCAGAACATAATAACAGGGAGAGCATAGAAATCTTTGAGGGAGTATGCCCCAGCTGATCAACAATATCATAATCACTCTTGCGAATGATTTTCAATACTTCTTCCATCTGCTTAGAAAGGTCATCAGCAGCTGGCACATCAGTAGATACAGGCTCAATAACAGGACCCTTACCCCGAGCATCAGTGGTGGAAGTAACAGCAGGAGTAACTGCACTCTTAGAAGCAACTGGAGGAGAGAAGACTCTTCCACTACGAGTGATCTTGCTAGATCCGGCAATATTGTCAATGTCAACAGGCATATCAGGTAAAGGCTCCTGCTTGACACCATGGATGTAAACATCAGACCCATAGTGCCAAGGCACAGCTTTGTCAGATGTATAAGGAATAGGACCAGGAGTGGTAATGATCAGAGGAGCTACTCTGGCTTCAGCAACAACTTTCACAGGACCTTCAGCAATAATCTTGATTGGGCCCTGATGAGTGATTTTAATGGGACCCTTTGAAGTGATTCTTAGTGGTACTTTGTCAACCATGTCAACCTCTTCAATCTTCTTACCCTGAGTCAGATGATCCACCATACTTTCTACAGATGCTGGTCTTCTTTTAAACACTATAGTATATTTATCCATGAGACGTTGAATCCCATCTCTCAAAATGGAGCAACTATCCGGCTTATAGGTACAATATAGACAATCTTCATGACAACCTGGAAAGATCCCAGCTTGCACGAACCTCTTTTTGATAACAGACAATGGTGTGCTCAACTCCATAACTGAATAGACATGCAGATTTTCATCAATATCTTCATCAATGGCGTTGACAGTCTTCTCGTGATTTGGCATTGGAGCCGTAATCACATTTAGAGTACCTGGTGGATCAAACTCAATTTCTCCAGCATCAATCATATCCTGAATTTTGTTCTTCAAGACCCAGCAGTTATTAGTATCATGTCCTGGACAGTTTGAATGATATGCACATCGTGCATTGGGATTGTACTTGGGAGATGTAACATTGGGATTCTGAGGGGCCTCCCTCAGGGTAATAAGTTCAGCCTTCAACAAGTGTTGCAATGCCTGAGCCATTGACATGTTGATCTTCGTGAACTGTCTTCTAGCCCTCTGTTGGTTGCCTTGAGGCTGCTCTGTTGTTGCAGGAGTTGGATTTGAAATATGAACTACACTCACAGACTGATGTCTTCTGTTACGATCAGGCTGACCATAAACAGCATTAGATTCTTTCTTCCCAGTGGGAGGCTTCTTTGCAGCACCTGATGAAGAAGTGCCCACTTGGATCTTACCACTCTTGATACCATTCTCTACTCGCTCTCCTGTCATGATCAACTCAGTGAAGCCAGATGATGAGCTTCCAATGAGATGACTGTAAAACGGACCATTCAGCGTACACATGAACATATCAACCAACTCCCTATCAGTCAAAGGGGGTTGAACTCTTCCAGCTAAGTCTCTCCACTTCTGAGCATACTCCTTAAAGCTTTCTTTGGCACCCATAGACATGCTTTGAAGTTGCATGCGAGTGGGGGCTAAGTCAGCATTGTATTGATACTGCTTGTAGAAAGCTTCAGCAAGGTCATTCCAATCTCTGATGTTGACACTCTCCAACTGATAATACCACTCTAGCTGAGCTCCAGATAAACTCTCTTGAAAGAAATGGATCCACAACTTTTTATCAGCAGTGTGGGGTTGCATTCTTCTGACATAAGACCTCAGATGCAATTTGGGACAAGAGACCCCATCATAGACAACAAACGTAGGAACTTTGAACCCAATGGGTATGACCACCCCAGATATCAAGCTCAAATCCTCAAAATCCAGCCCAGATGATTTCTGTAATTCCATAGCATCCATTCTATCCACCAGCATCTTGAATTTGTCTTCGTTAGGCTCATGGTAGTAGTTAGCCTCAGAATCAGAGTCCCCCATAGTGTTGTGGAGACTGCCTCTCTCCTGCTCAGATTCTTCAGATTCATAGTCTTCAACATGTTCCTTGGTCTTGACAGGACCTTTGAACCTTCTTCCCATGTTGAGCAACCCAGCAGACCTCCTAGCCTTCTTAGTCTTCTTGGCCAGCAGTGTCTTCAATTCATCTTGCCCCTTGGATAGGTTCAAGATCAGCTCTTGGAACTGTGCATTCTGTGCCTGAAGATCCTTAACTGATTGTTCAAGAGCCATTGCTGAAATAAACAGCGAGGAGATGAGAAACCTGTGCACAATTATAAACCTGTGATGCAATGATATGGGAATGCATATGCAATGTTTTCAAGGACCGCAGGATTTAAATTTGCTTAAACAAACAAGAAAGTAACTTTTTATTAGTAATAACTTGTTTTGCCTTTTAGGCTTACAAAAAATGAAAACGAAATAAGTACAAAAGATGGGGTTTTAAGTCTCCCATGGACGTTTCCTCTTTGTGTTGAGGTATGAGTTGAGGTTTCGTTCCTCATGAAGTAGCTTTGTTAGCTCTAGGATCCTTGCTTGGCTTGCTTTGTAATGAGCCTCGAAAGTATCCCTTTGCTCTTTCAGTTGGATCCATGATCTCTGCAAGTCTTCCATATCAGTAGGCATGTCTGGGTGAAGGATGGTATAAGCTGTGTCTCCTTCAGCAACAGGTTCCATGGTAACTGGTAGGACGACAGGATATGGCATCATGAGTGTCTGAGCACGAGATCGTACCCATCTGAGATAAGCCTCCATAGGAATAGTGTACTTAGGCTCCAGTGTCTTGCTGTCAATCCTGTGTACCTTTCCCCAAGCTCGGATGAATCTCTGACGGTAACCCTGAAGATCGTTGTCGTAATCAAACACAATGCCCTGAATCAACATGTCATGTGGACCATCGCTCCGGGCGTAACCAAACTGTCGTAAAGCTAGAGATGGGTTGTAGGTGATGCCTCCTCTTATGCCTAGAAGTGGCACATTAGGAAACTCCCCACAACGGTCAATGATGGTGACATTCTCCATAGATCTGGAGCACCAATGGATGTCTGAGTGAGAAAGTGACATGATCCTCTTGGACCATCTGAACCCTTGCTCATTCTTCATTACTGAGCGAGGAAGGTGAGAAATAAACCACCTAGAAAGTAAAGGTATGCAGCACATCAAAGTTCCTCTTGCCCTTGTAGTACGGGTGTGAAGAGAATGTAGGATGTCTCCAAGTAAGGTAGGCACTGGATTGTAACTCAGGAATATGTTGATGGCATGAACGTCTATGAACTGATCAGGATTGGGGAACAACACTAAGCCATAAATCAATAAGGCTAAGATCTCCTCAAAAGCCTCGTAGCTCATAGCCTTCAAGAACATTTGAGCTTTATCCACTAATACCTTGGCAAGAATACCTTTAACTCCACTTCTCGTCTCTAGAACAATGTCAGACTTCTTCAGATGTAGAGTTGCAGCAATAACTTCTGGTTTAAGCTCCTTCTCTAAGCCTGTGAATGGCTTTTGATCAAGAACAGGTATACCCAGAAGTTTAGAGAACTCCTCCATGGTTGGAACCAGCTGATAATCAGGAAATGTAAAGCAGTGGTGCTTAGGGTCAAAGAACTGAAACAACACACTCATCATGTCTTCACTGAACCCTGAAGTGACTAGATCCAATAGGTGACCATGTCTCTGGACAAACTGGGAATGATCAGACACTTGGGAAACCAACTCTTTGAGCTTGGGAGGTATCCCTACAAAGTTGATCTTGATGGTGTTTCTACGAGCAGAAGCCATGACCTGCAACAAAGAACAAAAATAAATCCCTTGGTCCTTGAAATGGTTAGGGAACATGATATGCTCATGATGCATGATGATGTCATGATGTTATGTTCAATCACAAACATGTGGCACACACAAACAAGTCACACAATTGCCCTAGGTTTAAAGGCTTGCATGAGGTTCAAAGGCAAGTACCCTCCCCTGAAGTTAGATGGTTCATCCTGTCCTACAAAAGTAACCAGGTTCTAAGGGATCTCAATATCATTGATCCTTCACAAGGGTGGTTGTTCAGAAGGCAACTTACTTGCCAACCAAAACCCTCCAAGTTTAAGATCTCAATGAGCGTAGTATCGAGTGTCAACCAACTTCAGTCTGCACCAAAGCCGGTTACCTCACTACTTTCTAAAGGCCAAGATGAGTTAACTAGGGTTCTAAAAGTCAGTTAGTGCATTGACAACATATGGCAGCCTCAATATTATCCTTAACTTGACTTAAGGAATATAAGCACCAACCAAGAAGTCGCACTAACTATGGCCACCAGATCAACCGTATCGATATACGTCGTACAGTTTCCTTGGTCTATTGCCATTTACCTAAGGTACACTAGATCCGGGTTAGGACCTTTCACACATAAGAGCACCCCAACAATATAATAATAAAGCAAACAAGGCAAACAATTTAAAGTGATCTTAATTCCTAAGGGTACCCCTCTTAAATAAATCCCCAGCAGAGTCGCCAGTTCTGTAACACGGTGGGAGAACTGACTTTAAACAATGTTGCGGATAGCAAGAGTCGCCACCGACTTTTATTTTATCCATAAGGAAAGGTTATAAAAGAACAGGAAAGACCTTAGAGAATATTTTGGGTCCGGGGGGTAGGTTATGAAAAGGGAAGGTGTTAGCACCCTTTTCATCCATGGTTATCCATGGGCTCTTAGGTACTTAAGCTCACTTTTGAATTGTTTTGAAAGTGTAGTGTCTGAATAGAAAATTTTCAGAATAGTTAATAAATAATCCATGTAAGGATGTGTTAAGAACTTGTTTGAAAACTTGTTGAAAATTTGTTTAAGTGTGAAACAGTTTTGAAGTGAGCAAGCACCTAGGAGTAACCTACCCTAATGTTTTAAGGTCTTTCTTATTCTTTATCCTTTCCTTAGTAAGACTATCCCTACTATAATGGAGTAGGTAGTCCTTACTTTGGATGTTAAGGGACATGTGAGAGACAATTTGACTTTGAAGGCCATTGTGGGGTGTAATAAGCAAATTGGAGGGACTATCATCATTTTTCGAAAGGGACTCGATTCGTAAAGGCAACCATAAGGGACTTTGATGATTTTTCTATTTGAGGGACTTGCTTTATACACCCCACTTAACCATTATTCGTAGGCAACTTGAGGGATATCCTTAGGAAGTGAGACGGCGATTAAAATCGACTTACGTGTGTGACGTGTTTATTTTAATTATCTTTATTTAAAAGTAATCTAAATTTATTTTAATATTACATACATGTTGTTACACTCCCTAATTACTAACCATAATGATAATAATAATTAAATAATTACAATTTACGTCCGATAAATAGTAAAATATAATCAAAATAAATATAATAAAAAAATAACAAATAAGTAAATAAAATATTGGGGTTAGTGAATAATAAGAAAAATTAAATAAGGTTAGTAGAAATATAAAGTTAGTGAAAATAATTAGTTGAAACAATAATAATTAGAAAAATAGACAAAGTTAGAAAAAATAATAAGATAGAAATTTCAAAATAATAATAAACAACAAAATATAATTAGCAATAATAATTAATTAATAACGTGATTAAACATAAAATTTGATTTTAAGAAAATTAATAATTTATTTATTAATAAAAGATCAATTTAGATAATAAAGGTTTATTATAATTTATTATTTTTAAGAGTTTGTTTTAAATGTGATATGATCTTAAAAGCATATTATTTATAAAGAAAATAGTTATTATTTAAAAAAAAGAAGAAGATGATTTTAAGAAGGATTAGTTTAATTAATTAAATTTTTTTTTAGGTTGATTAAGGTTTAACTAAAAAAAAAATGGTAGGTTTATGGTGATTAGCAGTTAACAGGTTTTGGTGTAGTGTTGTGTGTGTGGCTTACTGTGGGCACGCGTAATGTGAGCCGGGTGATCTGATCTATTGGAGATCAAACGGTGGCAATGGTGGAAGTGTACGGTAACGTGGTGTGTGCATGTGTACAGAGTGTAATACATAGTAAACGTTACAACAACACAAAGAACAGAAACCCTAGTTCCCCGAAATCCCCTTTCACCGATGGTTTCCCTCATCGCGAACGTCTTCCTCCTTCCCCTCTCTTCACGGATGACGGCTCCATGGAAATCGAAACGAAACAAGCAACAGCAAACACAGTTAAATCCAATCAAACAACAAAAGGATGAGTTAGATAGAGAAAGGGTTTACCAATTCGAAGAGGTAATCGTGTGACGGACGGCGAAGCTGCGGCGACACGAGCGATGGTCGTTCTCAGAGGTCTTCGGCGGTGGTAGCGATGTCACTTAGAGATAAGTGCAAACCATTTGCTTAATTTTCTCTTTAGGGTTTCGACCTTGTCGCTATTTTGTGGATTCGTGATTTTGTGATTCTTCTGAAAAAGTCCCCTATCCCTTTCGAATCTCCCTCTTCTTATAGGCTTTTTGAGAATCAATGTTTTGATTGAAATTTGATTGCTGCTTTGAATGTTGATTTAGATTTTCCAATTTGGGATATATCAAATTTGAAAACTTTCCCTTTCTGTCTGAGTGCAATAACATGCGTTAAATGAAAATCTGTATCCTGTGATATTAGTGTATCAATCTGATCAATGCTTTGATTCAATGTTGGATTTGGTTTGGTACTTGAATCGAATCTTCTATTTTTTTAGTGAATATTCTCCAATGACTTTGCTAACCCTGAATTTGTGAATTGGCAGGTGTGGGTAGCAAAGGTTTTGGGCCGAGGCGGGTTGGAAGCGAGATGATCGTATCTCGCGGTTGGAATAGTGCAGCATAGGGAGCTCTCGTCTTCATGGAATCACAAAGTAGCTTTCCCTACTCTCATGCCAGGACAGTAATCACCAAAACCATTACCAAGATAGATAAATCTCTTGTCATCCAATTCACTAACTGCATTTTGGATCCTATCAATGATTGAACCGTTGCACATGTTTGGAGGGCAGGGATTAGTACAACCATGTGAATTTTTGTTGAAGTCATGATAAGGTGAAGATCTTAACCTTTCCTTGTTCATTAGCATTAATCTTTGAAGAGCATTCAATTATTCCCAACTGCCCCCAAATAGTTTCAAATTTAAGACATGCTTGCATCAGTCACAATCCTCAAATCACACCCTAAAGCATGCGCCGACTTGATTGCAGGTATTCTTCTGTGATGAATTGGAATTCTGTGAAGATATGGCTGTCATTACTTCATGGGATGGTGCCTCCAGACCGCGAACGTGCTGCAGAAAAGTATATCACATCGATATGGTAATGAACCACCGGCTTGTTGTAGAACTTTTCTTTCTTGTTTTGGTGATGCTGCATTCCTGCTAAGTTAACTGCTGTTGCTGAGTGGTGTTAATTGTGCTAATGTTGTAGGGATTCCCTTTGGTAAAAGCGGGTGAACGGGAAGCCGAAACATCACCAGAGTTGGTTGGAGTGCTAGAGCGATGGTTGCAGTTGATATTAACGGGTGTTATGCATGAGACCTGTGCATCTCGTTCTAAAGACAAAATATTAGATATAATGTTGTTTTCTCCAGTGTCTGTAGCAATCCAAACCAGTGTACTCGCTCTCCACAATCTTCTCAAATCCTGCCTCCCAAGGGTTCAGTAAAAGTTTCAGAAGGTTTCATTAAATGATTCTGGTTACAAATTTGATTTTGATGCTTCAGTTGTTGGTTTGATTGGTTCAGATTCTGATACTAAATTGTTAATGCCTTTGCAGAATTGTTGTTGATCCAAGTCTTTATTTAGCATATCATCCATGATTATATCTTCCCAAAATGCTGGTGTGGTTGAATGATCTTTACAATATTCACTATCTTGAGGAAAATTCTTCCCTAGAGAGGAATTGATTGAGTTAAGAGTGAAAGGTAACCTGTCTGAATCCCGAGTGAAATATGACTCTTTAAGATTTGATGCTAACAGATGATAACTCTAAACCATGCACATCCTGATTTGAAACTGCCTTGTTAGTATTCAAAATGTGAGGTCTGCCCATCTCCAGGAAGCTTGTACTCGTTAAGGGTGCAGCCTTATCTTGATCAAGGCCTGCGAAATATGTTTGAGAATTTCCGCTAATGTGATGTTTGTTCAATGCTGCAGGTACACTCACACTATTGGAATGCGCGTTATTTTCACCTTCTCCCGATTCTTTCATATCAAAAATAGACCTTTCAACGCAAGCAACTCCAGGCGTCGGTTTTCTGGGCTTGCTGAGATTATGATTCCGGAATGGCGAAGGTACCTTCTATTTCCAATCGAACATGTATGTTATCAGAAAGAAATTGAACTTACCCTAACATGTTTGAAACTTGTCTTGAAGCTACCGTAACCGCCTTTCCAATTCAGTTAAATAAGCTCGGTTACGTTTGACAGCGTTTGGTGAGTCGCGTTTCTTATATTTTATGTCCAAACATTGCCAAGAATAGCTTTGTGAAGTCCTGATAGCTTTATCTGATTTGTGAGTTGTTTTACGCAGGGAAACCGAGACATGTATGGGCAGGAGTTGCAATTGAGGATATTCAAGAGAAGGCAACATCAATCTGAGAGCTGGTAGGACTTCCATTACTGTACTGAGCAAGTTTGAAGCAAAGTGTTCAAATAAAATTGAAGTTATAACGTTTAGTTGTTGCGATGACGGTGCACAAGTCTCGTAAAGCTTTAATGTTGATGTCATGAACTCTGTATCCCCTCCTGAGTTTAGAATAAATTTGAATTTGGAGCTTTTATATCATTTGAACTTTGAGGTAGCATGTAGTATTATCAGTGAACATGTATTATTGAGTAGTGAACTTTGAACTTCGGTTGAATTTTGACTTATTTTCAAGTTTTTCAATGTAAATCTCTGGATATAGTATTATGCTTTTGAAGTTTATTGTAAACCCTGTCCCATGAATATAGTAGCAGCGTTACAGTTGAATGGCTGAGTTTTCTTTAATATGCACACTTCTAAATTTCCAATCTTGAAGCCTGAACAAACTTGGACTTTTCTAATGTGATGAATTAACCTTCCATATTGAGTGACTTTGAATGTAATGTCCTGAATTGGTGTTTGAATTAGGGAAAAAAATTTCACTCGTGAACCATGTCTGGACTTGGATTTTAGAACTAAGGCGAAGAGCTTCGTGTCATAAATCCCTTCTTGAATTCAAACGTATTCTTCTTCAAAGTTTCAATTTTCACTCCATTAATAGACCTCAATTCACACCGGTTCTCAAATTAATATTTTTTTTTTGACACTCAATGAACGGGAGGCCCTAATCCTTCTTGGGAAGTCTCTGAGAAATCTTGGAGTGATAGACCTTGTGTTGATCAATGGACTAGAAGAGTAGGGACATATCCTTCTTTTATATCCACATAATTTGCAGAGGGATAAAAATCTGGTGGGAATGCATATAACTTTCATGACTTTTAAACCTCCGGTAGTAATCCTAACTTGTGAATCTTCTTAGAACACAAAGTCTTGTATTGTGAGGGCAAATTTTGGGGTGCAACAGATAGTCACAGTTTTCTCCTTGAAATGACGACTTGTCTTTACATCTAAAATCAATCAAAACCAACAAATTTTTGTCATTTGTACCACGAACTACGGGGTTTTGATCCCATATTGCACTTTGTGGGTACGTAGGCATGAGGCGATAAGTCTCTCCAAACACAAAAATATAAAAAATAATTCTCTTCTCATCTCCCCAATCTCTTTTCAAACAAACCATTTTCAAACCAAAAAGCGTAAATATTTCAAAGGGCTCCTATAGAGTACTATAGACGTTTTGGGTGCTAACACCTTCCCATTGCGTAACCAACCCCCTTACCCCGATCTCTGTCTCGTGTTCTTATTTTAGAACTCTTTGGTTTTGTTCGCTTTTTTTCCTTTCCTTTATTTGGATAAAATAAAAGTGCGGTGGCGACTCTTGTTTTTTGAGTTAAGCTAATCAATAGCTTACGCTCACGATTTTTACCGCTACAGCTACATTCCACTCTTTTTTCTAACTTCTCCCTCCACTCAGTAAGAACCATGATCATTCTACTACTGTGAAAAAACCCGAGCCACTCTCTTTCTTTTTTCAAAAATTTCCAAAACCACCAACCATTTGTTTTCACCACAGTTAAAGCTTCTTAACCACATCTAACCTCAGTATATAAGCGACAAACCCTAATAAAGGCAGCAGCCACCTCATTTCCTGAAAATCAAAACCCTAAGAGCCTTTTTCTCCCTTAATTTCTTCTCTCTTCGAATCCTGTTTTGCAAGGCCTGATTCTTCATTTTCTCTTCACTATCATCATTTACTAAGCCTTGTCTTGTTTTTGTATGTAAAGAACATCTTCTGTAATCACCATTGAAAGCACTGTAGATTCAGATTTTCTCACCATAAGTTTGGATCTGGTTGAAGCTTTTCAGCATCTTTCTGAGCAAAACAAGCTTTGATATGTACTCTCCAAGGGATTTTGAAGTTTTCCAAATCATTTTCTAGAACTATTTCTTGCTAAGAAGAAGCAACAGACTTCCTCTGTTAGGTAACCTTCATGGCTTATTTCCTCTTATTTTAGATGTATGATAGGTTCATTCTGGGTATATTTGAAGTCCTACTCATGGTAGGCAATGTTTGTGTGGATTGTTGTCTTATTTGGTTGGTTTTCAGTTTATGCATTCAAAACATTCCTCTTTCGATTCACCATGATAACTTAATTATTTGAGAAGAATAATGTCATATTTGGAATCAACATGAGATTCTGAGTGGATGGGTGTTCTTGTTTCATGTTTTTGGGTGGTTTGTGGTTGCTTCAGCAAAGGGTTAGCCGGAGAAGACGAACGGAGCTAGGGCTCCGACGTCTGAAGGTTGGAGGAGGGCTTATGTGGCATGCGCACGTATTTTTAAATTCAAATGAATTGAGTTGGCATACTGTGATCCTTTTATTTTGATGTGTCAGTGCCACCTCAATTAATGAGGCCAGCGTGACATGCTGATTGTGTTCATCCTTGGATTGGGCTTGTTTTCATTTGCTATTTACACTCCCCCTGTTTTGCCCATATGGCGCGTTGAACTGCACTCATGTGTTGAATTAATTTGCTCATACACCCCCTCTCTCTCATCCTCTTTTATTTTTACTTTTATTTTCAATTTTCATTTTAATTTATTTTTAATTGTTCTAAGCTTTAAAAAAAGTTGTCAAAAATATTTTTCACACACTTTAATGTCTTAAGAATTTTTTCATATTTTTATTTTATTTTTAAATTAATTTTCCTATTTTATTTATATTTATTTTGTGAAGTGGTTTTACATGTTTGTCCTTGGCTAGGGTTTATGTTCTTGATGCCTTATGCTTGCATATTTGATCCAATCTCTTGGCTTTGTTTTGACATGTCATTGATGAATGTTTGGATGCTGGTTTGTTGCTTTGGTGTGGAATTTTTGGTTGCTTCCTAATTGATTTTTAATAGTCATTGATGCATGCTCGATTCTTATGTTATGCTTGCCTTGATGAGTTGATTTGTGAGCGGATGACATTCTAGAACAAAAAGATCCTCAATGAAGGTTGAATCGTAAAGACAATCTCCACTGGGGAAGGAAAAACTTCGTAAATGAGTAATATCGTCAAAGAGTTTACGACAAGAAACCAAAATATATCTGAAGGTACACAACCTGAACTTGGAGCACATTGTCAAAGAATTGACAGAAAGAAACCATTCACCAAACATTATCATCGTCAAATAATTGAAAAAAGGAAACGAAACATATCCGAAGGTACACAACCTGAACTCGGAACACATTGTCAAAGAATTGACAGAAAGAAACCATTCACCAAACATTATCATCGTCAAAGAATTGACAAAAGGAAATAAAACATATCCGAAGGTACACAACTTGAACTCGAAACACATTGTCAAAGAATTGACAGGAAGAAACCATCATCAAAAGATATCATCGTCAAAGAATTGACAAAAGGAAACAAAACATATCTTAAGGTACACAACCTAAACTCGGAACACATTGTCAAAGAATTGACAGGAAGAAACCATCATCAAAAGATATCTGAAGGTACACAACCTGAACTCAGAACACTTCACCAAAGAATTGACAAAAAGACCAAAAGATACCCGAAGGTACATAACCTGAACTCGGAGACAAACCCAGTCACTTGGGGAGATAAACGTAGAAGTGAACAACACAATTAAACACCAGAATGGAAACTGTCACACCCCAAAATTTTCCTAACCTTTATTACCCTAGCTTATGGTTCATTGCATTCATCTTAGCATTAGCATACGCATCACATTATCATTGGTGCAGGGGATCAGGAGGTGTGTTCATCAAGAAGGGGCTGCCAAAGGTTCTAGAGCTATTCAAGGGGTTATATTCAATCTATCAAGTGCTTATCATTATCAGAAGAATGGCAAAGCTCATCAGAAGGAGTGATTTGGTTAAGAATGGTGTACCTCATATCTTGGGGGTCTATGAAGGTCATCAAGGGGTTTTGAATCCATGGTTATGGGTGGAAAACATTGTGAGAACTCATGGGAGACCTTAAGGGTCATCTTGAAGCTTATGTTAGTCATTATATCAAGTGTGTGAAGCCACAACAAAGATTGGTGCAATCAGGATTTTCACCTGGTCAACCCTAAGTCAACAGTTGAACTGAAGGAGATTAAGACTCAATTCCAAGTCTTTATGATCGTGTGATGTTGTGTTGAGACACATAGACGATTATTCCAAGATCATTTCATCAAGATTCAAGAGTGTGAGAAGTTGCTAGGCTAGGGTTGCTATGCTTGTCAGTGTAAAATCCTCTGGTTTAGTGTATAACTTCAAGACCACATAACTCAAGATGCAAGCCTCATCTCATCTTGACATAAACATGAGACTTTTAGAGCATGTTCATAGCTTTAATTTGAGTACTAGAAGTCCTTGATTGGATTTATAGAACTCAAGTTATGAAGTAGACAAGTTACGGGTCAGCAGATGAATGTGATTTTAACCATCAAAAGTCAACCAACTTCCATGCCATTTTTGACCAAGAAGGATGTTTCTCCTCAACTTTTAGTGAACATGAATGCTGTTCCTTATCTTATTAGCTTTCTAAAAAGTACTAGAAGTCCTCATTTGGGTTTGTAGAACTCAAGTTATGAGACTTACAAGTCAAGGGTATTTTGGGAAAGTAAGATTACAGGTCATTTTCATTATAGGCCAGGTTCACCACTTTTCACACTTCAAATGGAAATCTTTCCAACATGAAAGTTGCTCCAAATGGGATTATTTGGTCAATCAAACCTCAAGAGATCATTGATATGGCTTGAATTGGAAAATGTATGGAGAAAAATTCATGAAAAGAAGCTTGAAAAGGGCTAATTCAAATCAATTCATTTTGGAACCAATTCATGTCATATTTGTGCTTGTTTTGAGTCCATTTGATGTTTTAAGAACATTGGAAAAATTACAAATCAAGTTTGAAGCCATTTACATGTGGAAATTCATGGTTTCTTCATCTTTAAGCAACAAATGCAAAATCAACCATCCATTCATTTTCAAGGCCTCAATCTTGTCCACACACATTCCTTACATCATAAGTAACTAGAATGGATCAATGCACAAGTTGTTTGGCTCTGTTTTCACCATTTCCATAAAGCTTCAGAATCAAAAATGTGAATTTTGGATTGGACTATTATGGGCTTCCATTGGGCTACAAATCACTCTAGATCCATTGTATATAACATTTTAATCATCCCTAACAGAAAATAACAGAATTTGGTGGAAGATAACAGAAAATTGAGTTAAGAAAAAGTGGAGAAACTTGGAAAATCGATTTTGGAGATAGAGCCATTTTCAGTCCAAATCACCATTGCAAAAAGCTTCAGTGAGGTTCATTGATGGATTCTGGACGATTTGCTTGAAGCTTCATCCATAATTCAAGTCTCCATTGAAGCTCAAAACCAGGTTCTTATCTTTCTTCCATAAGCTCTGTTCTTGATGAATTGCTATGTTATTTTCACATGATTGTGATCCTTAGAGTGTGTAGAACGTTTTAGGATTAGAACGGTTAAGTTTCATGACAATTCTTGACAGAGCACCTTAGCTTGTAGTTTGAATTTCTCCTTATTTATTGGATGAAAATGGAAAAGAAACATGGAATATTGATGTAGGAAGTGAGAGGAAGAGATTAGTATCTTCAATTTTGGATTTTGTGAAAGTTGAGAATTCTTGAGAGGTTCTTGGAGGTTCATGATTTTTGAGTTTTAATGGAGGAAAATGGAAATAAATTTCATATTTGGATTCTACACGGAAAAATACACAAGTTTGGATCAAGAAAATCTTGTTTTGGTTAAGAAATAAGAAATTTGGATTTTTGGCTAGAGGTAGAAGATGACCGGAACGAAGTCCGACCACCGCCTCCCATCGTGCGCAGTCTCCCTCCGTTTCGCCATTTTGAATTTCCAATTTCAATGCTAACCACACGATTACGCGAAGTCATGGACTTGGTATACCCATCGTGCGGCCAGGGTGCGGTTTCACAGGTTGGCTTTTCTTCACATGACCAAAACGCTGAGTTTTAGAAACTCAGCTGGGCCCAGTCTTCGCTAACCACACCCCCTTGTACGCAGGCCCAAGCGAATTAACACATAGAATAGTACTGACTGCACCCCCTTGTATTTTCCATGTTAATTTCATTTTCTCTTATTTTTCTGTTTTGATAGCTGTTTGATTTTAATTCAGAATAAATATTAATTGATGCCAATAAATCTTGAGAAAAATCATGTAGGTAGTTTAATATGTTTAGAATTTTGTCATATTTTTTAATTTCAGTTTTAGTTCATTTTTCAATTAATTTCATATTTTCTATTTTAATGTGTTTTTAATAATTGAAAAATTATATGCCATGCTTTGTGATTTTCTTTCTCTTTCAATAATCCATATTAGTCTCTGATTTTTTGTATGGTGAATGTTGATACATTGTAGGATATTGTAATATTTTTCTTGCATTTTTTAGATTCCATTTGAATAGGTTTTAGAGCACATCTTTAGAGCCTTCCCCATTTGAATCTCCCATAGCATACATCTTGGTTTAGCTTTTTGTTAGTGCCCTTAGGCTTATAGTTTGGACTTGAAACTTTAACCATAGGTCCCTAATACATTTAGGATCCTCTAGGAGTTTTATTAGGATTTTTAGAATTGATTTCCTATTTTTCCCACATTTTACATTCTGACCAATGTTTACATGTTTCAACTTGCACCTTCTCATAGTTTGGCCTAATATATGAACTTTTAGCCAAATTTAAGCATCCAATCTTCCCATTAACCTTTAGTACATAGGTTGACACATATTTAGGGTGATCCCTAAGTTTTTAGATTGTGCATAGCTCCTTTAGGTTAAGTGATCTTTAGAACTAATCTTTAGGTTTTCATAGATGATTCTTCTTTGAATGCTTTGCATTCATTCATTCTTCCATAAATGGTTGAGTGTAATGATGGATACCTTTGGTATACATCATGCTTCCCATTTTAATTCATGTCATCCATGAATGGTTGAGTGTCATGATGGATACCTTTGGTATACATCATGCTTCCCATTTTAATTCATGTCATCCATGAATGGTTGAGTGTCATGATGGATACCTTTGGTATACATCATGCTTCCCATTTTCATTCATTATTCTATGAATGGTTGAGTGTCATGATAGATACCTTTGGTATACATCATGCTTCCCATTTTAATTCATGTCATCCATGAATGGTTGAGTGTCATGATGGATACCTTTGGTATACATTATGCTTCCCATTTTAATTCATTTCTTCCATGAATGGTTGAGTGTCATGATGGATACCCTTGGTATACATCATGCTTCCCATCATCAAATTTCATCTTTGGTTGAATGCCTTGATGTATTCCTTTGGTTTACATCATGCATGTATCCCATCATCAATTCCATTCTTTAGGATAGATGCCTTGTTTGATTACTTGTGGAATGAATTCCTTATTTGTCATAATTCCTTTCCTTCATGCATGATTGAGTGGTGTGTTGCATTAGGGTAGCTCATGTTTAGGGTAGACTAAGCGTAGGTGCATGACTGCATTAAGAGGTTGAGTGGGTCTCCCTCTGCTTGCTTGCATTAAGGGTTAAGGTGATCCTCCCCTTGCCTGTGTGTTGTTTTTTCCCTTTCCTAACTGATGTGTTTGCATTGAAAGGTTGAGGTGACCCTCCCTTTGCTTGTTTGTTTTGTCTGTTCTCTTTGTTTGTTTGCTTAGAGGTTGGGTTTCTCCCTCTGCTTGTATTGTTTCATTGCATTTGCATCTTTAGTGCTTGCTTTTCTGTTTTATCTGCTTTACTGATTTTGGCAGCTGCTTTTCTGTTTTCCACTCGCATGTTCCCTTAGGACTCTCACTTCCTTGTTTAAGGAAGTGATGACAGACTTTTAGGTTGAAACCTTTGCATGATAACATCTAGGAGTTCCCTGCTTCAAACTCAACCCTAGGACCATATTGCATGATAACAGTAGAATTTCAGTTTCCCCTGTAGTTCTTTCTCTTTCTCATCTCAAAAAACAACAGTAAAATACGTAATAAAGACAAGTTGGTACAGTACGTTACGAGCCTTAAGCCACTTAGGAAATGGTTATTGGAGGGTTTACTTCCAATAATCAGGATGTTTAGTATGGTACCCTTTAGGTGACATGCGACGCATTTACTCCTAAGTCATAGTCTCTAGTGCAGTACGAACTACAAACATCCATAAAAAACACTTCTTCTCTAAAAGACACAAAAACACTTCAAACCTTTTTCATCCCTCGGGATCTTAATCAGAGAAATATTTTCAGATAAAAGAGTGTTTTTAACTTTTAGTTCTACCGCAAACGGTAACGCCTAAGTCTCCAATGGTCGAGCTGCATACACCAACTGCTGGAACTGTTTGTTAACCGTACTCGGATAAAAAAGACAAACCTGTGTCCTTTTTTTTTATCCCGAACTACGTTAGCTCTGATCTCTCAAGCATGTTGAGAGTACGTAGGCACAAGATGCGATATCTTGGCGAGCAACCTTCCCTTCACCAGTAGTTAGCCGAACTACATTGACTCTGACTTTCCCATTGCACGAGGGAATACATAGGCCCAGAGCAGCGACGCTCTGTCGAGTCCCCTTTTCTTCAGTTTTCTGTTCTTTTCAGACTAGATTTTTAGCGTAGATAGATATCCAACCCGTCAGATAAACACAACAAGCATGGATCCCGTCGAGTACGACGGACGTGAGGGGTGCTAATACCTTCCCCTTGCGTAACCGACTCCCGAACCCATACTTGGTTGCGATGACCTCGTCTTATACCTTTTCGTCAGGTTTTTCCGATCGTTTCCTTTCCCTTTCTATGGGATAAATAACGAAAGGTGGCGACTCTTCTGTTTTGCCGGCACCTTATTTTCGCAGTAGCGACAGAAACAACCATGCACAAATGTTATGCATATGTGTGAATGCTTGCATGCCATGTTTATGCTTATGCTTATACTGATAAAACAGACAAAAAGAAACAAAATCGGAGATGAAATAAACATCTCGATAAGGATACCCAGCCAACCTCACCAGATTGGACTATCACTAGGGATGAACATGTAGAACCAACAATTCTACCTCAAGGTCACAACCTTCTCTGGGGAAAAGAGTATTCCACTCAGGATATAATTTCATGACTTCACTCGAATTGCCATCATGAGCTTGATTTATTTGTCGGAAAAGGAATATTTGTGGGAACTTGCCAAGATCAACTGAAGTAACAACTTACTAGGGAGTTGTCAAAAGATATAACAAGAACAAAGTACTTTTGCACCCTAGCTTGCATCATGATAATCATAATGAGCAACAACCCTTGCAACAAATAAATCTCAAATTTCCTTTGCCCCAGATTACATGGTCTATTAAGAAGAAAACATCAAGAGGAATTTTACAGAAGAATTGACATACAAGATGCTTCAATATCTTCAAACTCTTGGAGAGATTAACGAATCTCGACGTAACTGCCCCATCTTAACTGTACTTGCACCAAAAAATCCTCAGACTTGTCCGTTAGACTGTGGGGGTAACAATTAGGGAACAAATTTGCCCCTGCTAACTGGTAACTATGAAAGAATTGCTCATAATGACTACATTCAAGAGACTTATCTGATCTCGACTTGATTGCTTCTGATTAACTGGTCCTTGAGAGATCTGTCGAATCTCGACCTGACTACCTCTGATTAGCCGAATCTTGAGGCAGTTAATTAACAAACTCTCCAAATTGGTTGCCCCAGGCTGAGCTTCCTTTACCAAGTCAAATTGCCTAGCTGGCTGCATTTGTTGGGATTCCTTTAATATAGGGTTGTCTTGAAAATAGTATTGTTCATTAAAATTGGCAATTTCAATGCAATATTCATGCAAGCTTTTGAAATCAAAATTTATTGATAAAAAAAATAGTGGAGTGATTCAAAGATTAAAAAAAAAAGTGGATCCTGTCATTTACAGAATGACAAGTGAAGTGATCAACAAAAATCAAAGATCATTAGGAGTCAGGTTATCTAACCTTGCTGTAGTATGCTTTCAAAACAACCTTACCTCACTTAGGTCTTTTAGAGGTTATAACATAGTCTGGTTTAAGGTTCATGAAACAAAGGATAAAGGCTCAAAGTTTATTTGTTCCCACCTGATCTTCATGATAAACTTAATTCCTACATTCAATTATGCACTCAGGTTCCTATAGGCTAGGCCTGATGATAGTTGTTAATGGTTCAAAAACCTAGGGTAGTCACTACTCCCCTATAACATTTGGTTTCTTTTGTTATTGAGGACTTTCAGAGTTAAAGTTTTAAGGATTTACTCTTTTTGTTATCCCTAACTTTTGCCTGAACTGTTTCTTTTGGATATACAGTCAGCGGGATTTCCAATTTTGCCTAAGTCTCCTTCATAGGTTTTGACTTAGCGGACTTTTCTTAAATTTTCTTTTTGAGGAAGAAGGTGATTGCCTAGTTTAGTGGTTACTACGAACCATCGTTGGCCCTTTGGCTTGGAACACATCTTCGACACTTGCTTGCTGTGTGCGAAGGAACCTGTGAGTGTAACCTTTATATGAAAGGTTTCTTGTATGCACACATTGCCAAGTTAACCGAGAACTACCCACCCCAAGATTGAGATTACAGGTTTTTTGAGATCCGAAGGAAACTTCTACTTCTAGGCTCAAAAAGGGTTAACAAGGGATTAACTCCTTATTTCTCCAGTGTATGGGAATTGAAACAATGCCTTACATCATCGGCAAAATTTAATTGAAAGCATACCAATAACAGTTATGGATATAATGTTTTCGTCATCCTCCCCAATTTTTTCTTAAACAACAGTTTGATAAAGATAAGTGGATGGAAAAAAGATAAATATTTTTCTTTTTATGACAATAAAAGAAAATGAGAAAGAGTGAATACGAATGGACTTAATCAAAAGATGCATAAACATTTCATTAATCTTTCCAATTTGAAAAACCAAACAGCTTACAAGCAAAATTTAAATTCAAACGGCAAAGAAAATACAACAACAAATGTTGAAACAGCCAAAAACCGCCAGCTTCGGGGAACTGAACTTTCCTTTCTTAACTTGCCAACTGAGATAACCATCTTTAGGGTTGATTGTCGAGATTAGTAGAAGAAGCATCTTCACATCCAATCTCGGTGATTTCTTCCATAATATAGACTGATGAATCCTCTTGGCCAAATGAAGGATCGTTGATTTGAATGCCTTGAGGCGTGAATGAGAATATCTCGGAGTCAAGAAAATTCCGAACCTTACTCCTGAGCACCTTACAGTCTTCAGTTGAATGCCTATGTGCCCCAGCATGATAGCCACATCGAGCATTAGAATCAAAGCCTGGTGGGTATGGAGGGATCACTGGATCTATCTTCTTCGATACTATCAACCCACTTTTGATTAAATCTGGCAGGATCTAACTATATGCCATTGGCAACGGAGTGAAATGTCTCTGTAGCTTCCTTGGCCTTTGTCTAGCATGCTGACGCGACTGATGGCGATATGACCATTGATATTGAGGAAGTATTCTATTTGGAGGAAAATATTGCCTTTGTAGAAAGAAAGGTGTCTAACATGGAGACCCAAAAGATTGGTGACTCTGAACTGTTGAGACGCATGAGTGCTGAGGTCGAGATATTAGGGATTCCTGGACAAAATTACTTTCTTCCTCCCATTTTTCTTGGGAACTGTCAGCTGATTCACTCTCACTAGATGGGATGTTCGAGATGTCTTGGATTTTTCCGCTCTTTAGACCGCTCTCGATGCGCTCTCCAGCTATTACCAAATCTGAGAAGTTTGACGTCACAATGCTAAACAGTTTCTCTCGGTATGGACCTTGCAAAGTATCCACAAACCAGTCAACCAATTCCTTGTCCAATAGTGGTGGTTGAACATGAGCAGCTATTTCTCTCCATCTCTGAGCATACCTTCTGAAGGATTCATTGTCTTTTTGAGACAAATCTAGAAAATGCAAGCGATTAGGGGCCAAGTCAAGATTGTAGTTGTATTGCTTCACAAAGGCATTATCTAGGTCTGACCATGATTGAATCTTGTTACTCTCTAGTTGCATATACCAATTAAGTGATGCCCCACTCAGACTGTCTTGAAAACAATGGATCATAAGCTTGTCATTACAGATATGTGAAGTCATTTTTCTACAATACATCACCAAATGTTGCTTTGGACAATTATCTCCTTTGTACTTTTCAAATTTTGGTGTCTTGAACTTAGGTGGCATCACAAGGTCGGGTACCAAACACATGTTCAAAGCATTCAGATCAGCAGAGTCACGACCCTTAATGATATCAAGTTTCTTTTCCAACGCACGACACTTCTCCATAATCTCAATGTATCGTGGGTCCTTGGATTCCATCACATGGACTAACTCTTGAGAATCTGGCACTGGAAATGCAAAAGTATGATAGTCTGTATCATCAAGAGAAGAGGAATATTCATCTCGTACAATGATATGTTCTTGTATAATTTGGATCCCAACAGGAGCTCGCACAGGCTGATCTTGAGCAACATTGTTCACAAAAGTCCTCTGAACATGGTCATCTCTCTTTGCCAAGGCTGTCATAGCTTCCACAATCTGATCCAACTGACTTTTCAATAATTCAAAATTCGCCTTGGTTACAAATTGGTTCTGTTCTTCTGAATTCATGATCCTTCAAAATCTACTTCAAGTCCAATGCTAGCTTCGGGAAGTCAACTGGGTTACGGACAAAGGATAGATGAAACTCAAGGCTGAGAAATGCAAATGCAAGTGCAAATGTAACAACATGCTACTGCGGTGAGAATCGGGCGTCAAGCTATTGGTTAACTTGAATCTTAATTCATTAAATTCACAACCGAACTCTGATTTATCCAAAGGAAAGGTTAAAGAAAGAAAGACATTTTGCGCGATGTAACAACAACGCTAAGAGATTCGGAGACCGGGGGTTGGTTATGCCTAGGGTAGGTATTTCACATCCTAAACATCTGTAGTACTCTACAGGAACCTTTTGTATGTTTGTATGTTATACTTGCTAAAAGTTTGTTATGGCTTGGGATTAGGGTATAAGGCAAAGTTGAGATAAAAGCCTAAGGACAGTTTCTAAATTTGCTCGCAAGGATATCACATCTTCTACCTACGTATCCTAACTAGGATAGAATCAGAGTAATTGTAGTTCACCTCACTAGGGATGAGGAACACTTGATTATGATCAATGTTCAAAGGGGAATGTCGCTACTGCGAAAAAGAAGGGTCGGCAAAGACAAAAGATTTGCCACTGTTCGTTATTTATCCCAAAGAGAGGGAAAGGAAACGATCAGAGAAAACCTACGAAAAAGGGAGAAGATAGGCCATCGTAACCAAATCTTGAGTTCGGGAATCGGTTACGCAAGGGGAAGGTGTGAGCACCCCTCATGTCCGTTGTACTCAACGGGATCCACGCTTGTTGTCTAGTCTATGGGTGAAAAAACTAACTATCTACGGCTGCTACTGCTAACGAAAAGAACTGACTCAATAGGACATCGCCGCCCTATGCCTACGTATTCCCTCGTGCAATGGGAAAGTCAGAGTCAACGTAGTTCTGGAAACTACGGGGAGGTTGCTCGCCAAGACAGCGTCGTCTTGTGCCTATGTATCCTCATCTGGTATGAGAAATCAGAGCAAACGTAGTTCGGGCAAACACGACCACAGATTGGTTCAAGTGTTTTAACTGAGTAGGGTTAAACCTTCGTTCTAGCAGCTAGGTGTATTGTTGCTCGACCATTAGATACTTAGACGTTACCTATTTGCGGTAGAACCAAGACTTAACACACTCTTTCTGAAAATGATTTTCAATTAATCCTGAAGGATAAAAAGGTTTGATGTTTTGTTTTATGTTTTTTATATGAAGAAGTGAATTGGGTTAAGTTTGTAACTCATGTTGCACTAAAGACTATGACTTGAGAGCGAATGCGTCACATATCGCACAAAGGGCATACACTAAACACTCTAGACAGTATGAGAGAAGGCCCCCCGACCATCATTTCCCAAGTACTTAAGGCTCGTAGCGTACAACATTTATTATCCTTTATTAAGTGTCTTAAGATGTTATGAGATGAGAAGATAAGACATAACTCTAAGGGGAAACTAAACCCTAATATTGTCATGCATAATGCTCCTAAAGTTGGGATTAAGAGGGAAGAAAATATCCTAATGTTATCAAGCAAAGTATTGAACACCTAATGTCTCTCCTATCCCCATTATGAACAGAGGGACTAGGAATCCTAAGGGATCATGGTAAAAGACCAAGTAAACAACAGATAATCCAATCACAGATTAAATGAAATATGAGAAGAAATTGACTTAAACAAGTCAAAAGCAATGCAAACATGATATGCAAATATGAAAAGATGAAACTAAATGATGCAACAAAGACAAAGCAAAAGGTTCAAACAAAATGACTTAAACAAGTCAAAGAAGAGTGAGATGAAATGGGAGAAGTAACAACTCCTACAACCATTCAAACATCAATCACTCAAACTAAAGCCATGATAAAAAAGGAGATGGGAGAAAGGGGTTTGGGCAGCAAGCAACATGCAAAACATCTCAACCAAACAACTTAAGTTGATCATGTTAAAAGAAGAATAAACAAGTGCTAAAAGTGATACATCATTCAAGACAAACTCAAAGCATAGACATGAATACCAAATTGTCTTAAATGATGATCAAAGCTCAAGGGGAAGAAGGGAAACCATAAGAAGAAAGTTCAAATCAAGATGGAAAGCAAAGCATAATCAAGAACCAATTCAAGGCAAATGGGAGAACCAAAGTTCTAAACCATGTTCAACACTTACAAACACGTGGAAATGCCTAACTTCCAAGTAACTTGTGAAACAAGTTACACAAGCGTATGACCTAGAAATAAATACCAGCACCTTAATCATGTCCTAAATAAGCATCGAGGCTCATAAGGTGCATATGGGATCCATAAAAGTCATTTCCCAAAGGAACTAGGTCAAACTAGTTTGTATGAACCTCCTATAAGATGATTTGACTTGTAAGCTTCATCAATAATAGAAGGATTGTTCAATAAATTCCAAATAAAATGCATAAAGTAGCCAAGTCCAATGGAAAACAGAAATCAAAGTTTCAAAGTGAAACTCAACTCAAGGCACCACCAAACAATTCCATTGTTAAGGGTGTTCCACCTTATCGAGCATTAATCTAGGGGCATTAAAAGACAACTCTGTCGCTACTGCGAAAAATGAGGCAGGAAAAACAGAAGAGTCGCCACCTTTCGTTATTTATCCCTCAGAACGGGAAAGGAAACGATCGGAAAAACCTGACGAAAAGGTATAAGACAAGGTCATCGCAACCAATGTCTGGATTCGGGAGTCGCTCACGCAAGGGAAAGGTATTAGCACCCCTCACGTCCATCGTACTCGATGGGATCCATGCTTGTTATGTTTATCTGACGGGTTTGTTAAATCTATCTACACTAAGGGTCTGGTCTAAAAAGAAAAAGAAATGACTCGGCAGAACACAACATTTCTATGCCTACGTATTCCCGTCTGGAACGAGAAATCAGAGTCAACGTAGTTCGCCTAACTACGGGTAAAAGGGGGGGAAGGTTGCTCGTCGAGATATCGCATCTCATGCCTACGTACTTTCATACGGCATGAAAGATCAGAGCAAACGTAGTTCGGGCTACGAAGAACACAGGTTTGTTCAGCTGCTTTTTATCCAAGTAAAGTTAACAATCAGTTCCAGCAGTTGGTGTTTACAGCTCGATCCTTGGATACTTAGGCGTTACCGTTTGCGATAGAACCGAAAGTTAACAGAACCTTCCTTTAGGAAAAGGGTTTCCAAGAATTAGGGTCCAAGAGGACAAAAAGATATTTGATCTTTGTTTTCTGTTTTTTTACGGAAGAAGTATTTTTTTAGTTGTCTGTAGTTTGTACAGCACTAGAGACTATGACTTAGGAGCGAATGCATCGCATATCGTCCAAAGGACATATACTAAACACTCTATATGATTGAGAGGAGACCGCTCAATCATCATTTCCCAAGTAGCTTAAGGCTCGTAATGCGCTCGTACTAACTTGCCTTTATTATGTTTTTTACTGTTGTTTGAGATAAGAAGAGAAACAGACTCTCTACAGGGAAGCTGACTCAATCCTACAGTTATCATGCAATATTCGTCCTACGGTTGTGGTTAAAAGGGAAACTAACTACTATTATCATGCATGTTTAGAACCCTAATGTCTGTCATAACTTCTTTTGAACAAGAGAAGTCAGAGCTCCTAAGGGAACATGGCAATGGAAAGCAAATAGTAAAAGAAATAACTGTACAGAAATTACTGTAAAGATGCATGCAATGCAAGTGAGGGAGGAAATATGTGTGGGGCATAAGCCTCCACAAGCTCATCTCAACCTCAAGCCAGATATGAATAACGACAAAGATAATAAAAGAATTAAATGCAATCAAACAAACTACACACCACACAGGCAAGGGAGCTGAGCTCTACCAAATACCAGCAAGCAAAGCCACCCAGTAAAAATACAAGCAGAGGGAGAAACTCAACCTCTAATGCAATACAAGCAAGAGGAGAAACTCAACCCTTAGGATGCTCTTAGGCCTATGGTCGTCTACATGAAGCCTACTACTAATGCAACACTCCAAGCAAGTCACATCAATACACATCAATACAGTTAAACAGACAGGGAAAACAAGCCAGCAATCTCCACAACAGAGCAATCTTCTGGAAGCAATTCAATCCAAAGTCTGTAACTGTTCTTCAAGTCCATACCAGCTTCAAGAGAAGGAAAGGAATTTGAAAAGTAACCAAACAAGCTTCTATCCTATGGAAGGAATTGGGTGTTGGGAGGCAAGGGTAAGTTCCACAGGAGCTTATCCCAGGCACTCAACCAACAAAAAGATCTTTGGGGAAACCTAAGGGTCTGGCTCTTTCAAGAGGTGTGCCATATTCCCGCCACAGGAGGGACTGTACTACCTCAAGAAGGTTCCTAAAGAGGAAAGAATGAGATAATTTTAGGAGAATGGAGATGAGAAGCAAGGTAAGTTCCACAGGAACCTACCACAGACACTCAACCAAATCCATTTCCTTTAGAGAGCTTGCTTAGGCTCAACTCCAATGTGAAAGGCAGGGAATTCCTCCGCAGGAGGAGTTATACCCATAATGAAGGATCCTAATTAAGCAAAGGAATGTTTGAAAGGGGAACTAATCCTAGAGAAATATCATCACCTACTTGAATCTCTAAAGAACATCAAATGTTATCTCCTAATGATCACCTATTCTAAGGCCAATTTGTAAAATAGGGAACTAAGGAAAAATCAATCCTAAAAATTCTAAGGAAAATACTACAACATCCTATATGTATCAACATTCCATGGTAGAAAAATCAGAAGCTAAATCTAAATCAAAATGCCCAAATTAAATCCAAAACTTCAAGGGTGCACTAAAGGAATTCACTAAAGAATACTCCTAAACAACTACCCTAAAGTCCTATTTAAAATCATATAAAAAATATAACAAAAATCACATAGCAACATTAACATGTATACAACCAGCACACCAAATTCCAAGATCAAACTCCAAAATATGAGAGAGAAATAAAATGAACAAATTCAGAATAACATTATTTCATTATTAAAAGTGCACTAAAAGAGAAAATATGAAATAAAATGGAAAATGCATGGAAAATTAAAATACAAAGCATGATAAAATCCTAAACAGCCCAATCTATATCCACAAATTTTTTCAGAATTTATTACTAAGATTCACTATTTTTTAATGAATTAAACTAACAATTAATTAAAACAAAAAAAGAAAGAAAAGAAAATGAAGCACATGAACAGGGAGGGTGTAATCAGCAAGGGAAACAAGGATTAATGCGCCTGGGCCCAAGAGTGGGGGGGTTCCAATGAGATGACTTGTTTTATTCTGAGCCAACCATTTTTCCAAATCACTGCCAGCTCATTTAATGAAAGCCAGCGTGTCTGGCTGAGTGTGCCTAAGTCTAGGTTGGGCTTTGCTCTTCTTGCTATCCACAACCCTACTGATTTGAGCCCAAGCGCATTTTTGCCTAGTTTTAGTTCATTTGCGTTTTACTAATCATACCCCCTGCTTGCTTGCTTTATTTTATTTTATTTTATTTTATTTGTTTTCATTTTATTTAATTAAAAATGCTTCCAATAATCATAAAATTCCACAAAAATATTTTCTTGCATTTTAAGGTTTTAATTAATTTTCCATTATTTTATTTTCTGATTTTATATTCATTTATCATTTTATTTTAATTTTGCATTTGGAAGTGTTTTTAATGTTGTCTTCTTTGAATCATAATCATTTGAACCTCCAATTAAAATCCCCCATGATCAAGACTCCTTCTCCATTTAAAGGATGGATTGAAGGGTCTTTGAGGGTAGATTTGGCTCATGATGGATCAATTTTTGGTTGATTTTGAGTTTGTTAATTCAGCAAAAAATCCTTCTCACTAACACGTCCAGGGGGTGTATTAAGCAAGTAATTCCATGTGAAATCCATGCTTGGGCCTGCTAGGGGGAGGTGCTGATAGCGTGAGAAACCAAGGCCCAACATCAATATTCAACTAGTTCAGTTCAGTTTTCTCAAAATTAACTAAAAAAAAAAGCACACGCGAGGGATCGAACCCTCGCCTCCAAGGTTCACATACAGTGCTGAATGAGCTTGGGAATCCACTTAACCAAACGACGTCGCTTGGAAAGGGGGTTGCGTGGCGCGCTTTGCATCATAGGATACGTGGAATTAGTCTTATTCTTCCTCATGCGTGAACGGTCCAGATTTCATCTTCTTCCTTTTGAAAGACGCAGGGGCGGGAATTGCAGAATCCGGCCACGACCGGCCAGAGCTTCGCCGGAGAATTTCGCGACCTCATATCTCTCTCAATATTCCACCAATCCAAATGATTTTTGAATGAAACTCGTGCGAAATTTCATGAGGATTACCAATATCCTAATTAAATGAGCTAAAACTCCAAGATCAGAGAACTCTAAATCTCAACCGAAAATGGATCCAAGCTCAAATTGTCACTAATCCTCAAATTAACTATCCAAAATTCATCTACATCCTAATTGCAACCTAACCACATGAATCTAATCCACTAAAAACGCATGAATGGAGAGAAAATTCAAGAAATGGAAACCTGGTTTTAAGCTTCGATTGTGGTGTTTCTGGCTTGAATCTTGCTCCTAAATCTTCCATAATCACTCAATGATGATGATAGAAGCCTTTAGCATCTTCAATTTGATCAGAAACTTGCTTGAATCCGAAAAAAGATTTTGAGTGGAAGCTTGAAAACTCCAATGGCTCTCTCTCTGCTCAGCACGAATCAGTCACCAACCTTGCTTCTGAGGAGTTCCTAAACATTTATAGAGTGATTTGGAACCTTCTAGAGGTTCAGCCCAGGCCCAAAATCAAAAATCCAATTCCAACTTTTCTCCAAAAAGTTTCACACGGACATGCACGAAATTCCCACTAAAACTTGCTTGGGAAGCTTTGGTTAGCTTGCTGAACCATCCTTGAGTGAAATCAGACCACAAAGAGCCTTCAATTTGCCTTGGTGAATGATTTGTGTGATGTAACTTATAAATGAAGAAACCTTATGAAAGGCCATGAATTACACTTCAAATGAAAAATCCAAAATTGTCAATGTCTCTAAAACATAGTTTCTGATCAAATCAAGTACTCATTTGGCATATTTTGTGCACATAACCATTTTATTTGAATTTTTCAACATGCAAACCTTTGAATTTCTTCTTTCTTCAGACCACTTCACACCAATCTTTGATATGAGCCAAAACAATTCATCATGAACCTTTAGTTAACCTAAAAACCACATTTTGAGCAAGTTCCGTGTTGAAAAAAATTGCATTTGAGATGTGCAAGTTGGAGATTTTGACCTATAATTGAAAATGGCCTATAATCTCACTTTCCCAAAATACCCCTGCCTTGTAAAGCTCATAACTTGAGTTCTACAAATCAGATGGAAGACTTCTAATACAATTTTGAAATCTAAGATCATGAGGAACAACTTTAATATTTACCAAAATGTCAGATGAAACCTCCTTCTAGGTCAAAAAATAGCTTGGAGGTCAGATGATTTTCACAGACAAATTTCAGATGCATCTGAGGACCTGTAACTTGTCTGGACCATAACTTGAGTTCTATAAATCCAATGGAGGACTTCTAGTACTTAAATTAAAGCTAAGAGCGTTATCTACAAGTTTCATGTTGGAAAAAAATGGAGATGAAACTTGCATCTTGACTTACATGGCTTGGAAGTTTGGCACTAAACAGGGGATTTTACCCTAGGAACCCTGACTTAGCAACTCCAACCACTCTTGATTCTTCTCAACTTGATCTTGAAACAAACTCTCATATGCCTCAACATATTATTTCATGATCTCAATGAACTATAGTTAGGCTTTTATACTCTTTAATTACTCTCCTTGACCTAGGGTTAATCAGATGAAACCCTAGTTGCATCCACTTCAACTGTGGCTCTTGCACTTGATAAAATGACTTGATTGAGCTCCCACATGACCTTCAAGGCACTTCAATGAGATCTACCCACATATTCTCTCCTTGATCAAGGCCTTACAATCCACTGCTGATCTTCAACTGGCTCCAAGTGAGGAGATGAGCCCCATACAAGCACATGGACTCCTTAAGAACCCAACCCCTTCCTGATGATTATGGTGACTTCTTAAACTTGCATAAGTCCACTAGATAGGCTTCTCTAGATATAAACACCACCTAATCCCCTGTTAAATGAAGGATGTTATGCTATGCAAATGCTAGAACTATGCTAGAACAATGTTATGCTATGCAGTGAAACATAAACCAAGTGATAAAAAGGTTGGGCAAATTTTGGGGTGCAACAAACTCAAAATCAACCAAAAATTGATCCATCATGAGCCAAATCTACCCTCAAAGACCCTTCAATCCATCCTTTAAATGGAGAAGGAGTCTTGATCATGGGGGATTTTAATTGGAGGTTCAAATGATTATGATTCAAAGAAGACAACATTAAAAACACTTCCAAATGCAAAATTAAAATAAAATGATAAATGAATATAAAATCAGAAAATAAAATAATGGAAAATTAATTAAAACCTTAAAATGCAAGAAAATATTTTTGTGGAATTTTATGATTATTGGAAGCATTTTTAATTAAATAAAATGAAAACAAATAAAATAAAATAAAATAAAATAAAGCAAGCAAGCAGGGGGTATGATTAGTAAAACGCAAATGAACTAAAACTAGGCAAAAATGCGCTTGGGCTCAAATCAGTAGGGTTGTGGATAGCAAGAAGAGCAAAGCCCAACCTAGACTTAGGCACACTCAGCCAGACACGCTGGCTTTCATTAAATGAGCTGGCAGTGATTTGGAAAAATGGTTGGCTCAGAATAAAACAAGTCATCTCATTTGAATTTAAATAAAGGCGCCAAGGCCACCTCAGCTCGTCCCTCACCTCCAGACGCTGGAGCCCTAGTTCCTGTCGTCTTCTCCGGCCAAACCTCGTCGGAGGATCCCTCTCCCGCCTAAATTTTTCCCAGTTTAATATCATTCTCAACTCGTTCGCCAGTGATGATTAAATCTGAGAAGCTGCCAGACATATTCCCTATTAATTTATCATAGTATACACCAGGTAACGTAGCTACAAACATGTCAATGAGTTCTCTCTCCACCATTGGAGGTTGAACCCTTGCAGCAAGCTCGCGCCACCTCTGGGCGTACTCTTTGAATCCTTCATTACTTTGTTGCGAAAAATTCTACAACTGTACACGGTTAGGCACCAAATCACTATTATATTGATAGTGTCTAACAAAAGCCTCCGCCAAGTCTCTCCAACTTCTAATATTGACCGGCTCCAAACCCATATATCACTCCAAGGATGGACCAGACAGGCTATCCTGAAAGAAATACATCAACAACTTCTCGTCATCAGAGTACGTAGACATTTTTCTATAGTATGACCAGAGATGCACCCTAGGACAGGTCGTCCCCTTGTATTTATCAAAGTCTGAAACCTTGAACTTTGGAGGGATCCTCAGACCTGGGATCAGTCCCAAGTTAGACATGTCCAGACCAAGAGAATTCTGATTTTCAAGATTCTTCATCTTTTCTTCTATCACCTTGAACCTCTTGTCTACATTAGACTGCAAACCTGCTCCCAGATCTCCCATGGAAAAAATGTAATCTTGTTCGTCCTCCTCCCACTGAGGACCAACATTACCATGCGCAGCGCACGTCGTCCCTAGAACATGAACTCCATTATGATTTCCTCCGTCTGGAGGAACAACAACTGTTGGAATAGTGTTCGCATGTGGAGTACCCACCTCAAACTGAGGAGGAACAACATTGGCCCCACCATGAAGAACTCCACTTCCATCAACTCTTACAATTAAAGGTTGCACCAGCGTCTTTAGTTGCTCCTGACCATTAGCGACCCATTGCATCAGGTCCATGAATTGCGCCATGCGGTCATGGAACTCTTGTAGCTCAAGTTGAATTTGGTCCATAACTTTTCGTTGATTTCCCCTTGTAGAATAACGATGAATTTCTCGGTCTTCAATCCTGAAACAAACTAGTGGAAAACCAACAGGAAGAAGTAAGGTCAACAGAACCTGGAACACTTGCAATGCAATATGAAAGATGATGTAAAATGCAGACATGTAAATATGGTTCAGAGAAATTTTCCCCTTGATTCTAGTTCTACGGGAACAATAGGAGAATGGAGAGCCAACAAATGAAGCCAAGAAAAACCTCTCATAAATAAAATGAGAACCATTGTCAACAACATACAGCACATCACCAAGGTAATACAACAGAGTCAACACAACCTCATCCAACAATCTTGGTGGTGGTCGGAGTACAAGATAACAGCAAATACATAAGAGAAAATGGATCAAGTATGGCATCGAGTCTGGAACTCTTCCAATATCTTCTTTGTGTCAGAATGATCAGTTCTGGCAATTAGCCCTCAAATGAGAAACTCCATCTTGCTGATGGTAGCTTACAAGCCTTGAACATAGTCTTCCCAAGCATCCTCCCCAAATGCATCCTCAAGCCTAGGCGTCTTCAGATCCGCTATCAACATATACTCTTCCAACGTTGCAAGAGCTTCTCAGAGCTTGCGGTCCCTTTCATACTGGTGCAAGGATTCACCTGGAGTTTTCTCATTTCTGACTCGAAGCTGAGATTTCAAACTGTCAATCTGCTGATGAAGTCTATATTCTCTTTCTTTGTTGTTAGTCAAGATAGCATTCCATTGGGCGTTGAATTTTGATATCTCTAGGCGTGCCTTCTCTAGCTCCTTCTTCTTACCCTTAAGAATATCACTAACACTTATCAAGTCTCGACCCACTCGCTCTCTGGCGCGAATCTCTTCTGTCAACTCTCTACCTATCTTGTTCACTATTTCTGTCTGCTTCTTGGACAGGTAAGTGACTTCACTCTTCTCGCTCCTGAGTTGAAAAATCTCCTTCTCCAACTCTTCATTCATCCTGCGCAATTCTTCCTTTTCAGCCCACAGCTGATTGTGCTTCTGGATGTCAACTGTCGTTGGTTCTTCAACTACCAGAGGATACAAAGGTTCCCTGACTGGAAATGGTAACAACAACCTTTCAAAACTTTCTTGTATCCACTCCATATATAGTTTATAAGCTCTGCTATCAATTTTCCCCAAAGCAATCTTTCCTTTGCGTCGAACATTACTCCAAGCTTGTTGCAACCTAGCCAGAATGTCACTATCAGCTAGCCCTGTGAAATACAGAGATTCCTATATTTCTTCCTCCCTCGGGGGTTTTCTCAGAGCATAGCCAAACTGTCTGATGGCGAGAGCAGGATTATAATTGATGCCACCTTTGCGCCCAATCAAAGGAACGTTGGAGAAGCTTCCACAATTGAAGATAATTTCACTGCCAAGAAGGTCCCTGTTGAACCACACAATATTTTCCGAGGTCAAACCCATGAGTATTTCTAACCACTCATCGGTATTTGCCATATTAATAAAGGTTCCATACTTAGGAAAATAAACCATTTATATAGCAGTGGCACGCAGCAGGAAACGTTCCCCCCCCCTTCTATTTTCATTCTTGTAGTGGATAGAATGGTAGACATCACCTAAAAGTGTTGGCACAGGATTCTTAGAAGCAAAGATATGGAAGGCGTCCAAATCAACAAATTCAGGTATACAGGGGAATAGTTCTATGCCATAGATGCAAAGAGCCAAAATGGCATTGAAAATAACCCAACATCCCTCTTTTGCAAAATGTCGCACCTTATTCAACAGGAATGATAGGGGGAACCCAAGAACTCCATTTCTCCATACCATTTTTCCCTCCAACTCAGAAACATCCAAATGAAGAGCATTAGCTAACTTAATCAAATCAGGCTCTTTTTCAGAGTGCACAAAAGACATTTCTTCCAATACAGGAATCCCTAGCAACTGAGCAAATTCTTCTAAGGTTGGCAATAAAACATATCCGGGGAACGTAAAGCAACGCAACTGAGGATCATAAAATTGTAGCAGCGTATGGATACCATCCAGCTCATACTTAGAGACCTTGCAGGCAAAACTCAGAAGCCTCCCATACTCCTTTCTGAAGTCTTTCATAACCCCACGCTCAACCACATAAATAAGGCCAACTAGAGGTCCTACATCTGGTTTGTAAACAACGGCTCTCTTAAGGCCAGACTCCATGAAGACGGTGGATTAAATTACTAGAATAAAGGAAAAAATAAGCACCCGAAACACAAATACATGCAAATGTTAGGATGCAAATGAATATGCACATGCAAACAAGGGATCAAGCTTGATTTGCTGCTGACTGAGCTGAACCAGAGCTTCGCTTTGGCAAGAAAATACCGGAACACAGGAATCTCATAACATCAGAGATCAAAAGTCCGCTTTGACAAGAAAACCGGGTAGGTTGGAGGTCAAGTTTCCTGCATAACCCCCCCCCCCCCCCCACTCACAAGGTATGTACCTAATATCTGACAAGGTTCAGCATCTTATACGGTTGTTAGCATCACAGACTTTCGAGAAACGATGATACGTTCACCATTTCTGGTTTGACATCATAGTCTAACGAAGCGGCCTCACTTAGCTGACTTCTAAATGATCAGTCTCCAGAGTCGACAGTTTTCAGATCCAACATCCCCCTCCTGACCAATGTATAGGATAGGACGTCTTTAAAGAAAGTCTCGTCTGAACACGAATTTCGTGAGGACTAGTGCATGCTGCCATACAGGTCCTCACTACTTTCCACTCTAATGTTATGGATATTCTCAAGCCTGGGTTTTGGCTTATCTCTTAATGGAACAACCCCACCCAACAACACAACAATAACATGATACAATGCGGAAAATAAAATGCAAATGCAAAACTGTACAAATGCAACACATATACATATAAACACCCATAAACAAAAACAGACAAGTGCTAGGATTTACTCACATAGGGGATGGGTCATTCCCCAACAGAGTCACCAGTTGTCGCTACTGCAGAAAAAAAAAGGGTCGGCAAAGACAGAAGAGTCGCCACCGTTCGTTATTTATCCCAAAGAGAGGGAAAGGAAACGATCAGAGAAAACCTATGAAGAAGGGAGAAGACAGGTCATCGCAGTCAAATCTTGGGTTCGGGAGTCGGTTACGCAAGGGGAATGTATGAGCACCTCTCACGTCCGTTGTACTCAATGAGATCCATGCTTGTTGTCTAGTCTATGGGTGAAAAAACTAACTATCTACGGCTGCTACTGCTAATGGAAAGAATTGACTTGATAGGACATCGTCGCCCTATGCCTACGTATTCCCTCGTGCAATGGGAAAGTCAGAGGTAACGTAGTTCGGGAAACTACGGGTAGGTTGCTCGCCAAGACATCACTGTCTTATGCCTACGTATCCTCATCTGGTATGAGAAATCAGAGCGAACGTAGTTCGGGCTAATATGACCACAAATTGGTTCAAGTGTTTTAACTGAGTAGGGTTAAACCTTCGTTCTAGCAGTTAGGAGTATTGCTGCTCGACCATTGGAGACTTAGGCGTCACCTGTTTGCGGTAGAACAAAGACTTACACACACTCTTTCTGAAAATGATTTTCAATTAATCCTGAAGGATAAAAAGGTTTGATGTCTTGTTTTGTGTTTTTTATATGAAGAAGTGAATTGGGTTAAGTTTGTAACTCATGTTGTACTAAAGACTATGACTTGAGAGCGAATGCATCCCATATCGTCCAAAGGGCATACACTAAACACTCTAGAGAGTATGAGAGGAGACCCCACAACCATCATTTCCCAAGTACTTAAGGCTCGTAGCGTACAACATTTATTATCCTTTATTAAGTGTCTTAAGATGTTATGAGATGATAAGAGAAGACACAACTCTAGAGGGAAACTAAACCCTATTGTTGTCATGCATAATGCTCATAAAGTTGGGATTAAGAAGGGAAGAAACTATCCTAATGTTATCCGAACTACCCCCATCCTGAACAGAGGGACTAGGAATCCTAAAGGATCATGGCAAAAGACCAAGTAAACAACAGATAATCCAATCACAAATTAAATGAAAGATGAGAAGAAATTGACTTAAACAAGTCAAAAGCAATGCAAACATGATATGCAAAGATGAAAAGATGAAACTAAACGATGCAACAAAGACAAAGCAAAAGGGTCAAACAAAATGACTTAAACAAGTCAAAGAAAAGTGAGATGAAATGAGAGAAGTAACAACTCCTACAACCATTCAAACATCAATCACTCAAACTAAAGCCATGATAAAAAAGGAGATGGGAGAAAGAGGCTTGGGCAGCAAGCAACATGCAAAACATCTCAACCAAACAACTGAAGTTGATCATGTTAAAAGAAGAATAAACAAGTGCTAAAAGTGATACATCATTCAAGACAAACTCAAAGCATAGACATGAATACCAAATTGTCTCAAATGATGATCAAAGCTCAAGGGGCAGAAGTGAAACCATAAGAAGAAAGTTCAAATCAAGATGGAAAGCAAAGCATAGACAAAAACCAATTCAAGACAAATGGGAGAACCAAAGTTCCAAACCATGTTCAACACTTACAAACAAGTGGAAATGCCTAACTTCCAAGTAACTTATGAAACAAGTTACACAAGTGTATGACCTAGAAATGAAATACCAGCACCTTAATCATGTCCTAAATAAGCATCAAGGCTCATAGGGTGCATATGGGATCCATAAAATTCATTTCCCAAAGGAATTAGGTCAAACTAGTTTGTATGAACCTCCTCTAAGATGATTTGACTTGCAAGCTTCATCAAGAATAGAAAGATTGTTCAATAAATTCCAAATGAAATGCACAAAGTAGCCAAGTCCAATGGAAAATAGAAACCAATGTTTCAAAGTGAAATTCAACTCAAGGCATCACCAAACAATTCCATTGTTAAGGGTGTTCCACCTTATCGAGCATTAATCGAGGGGCATTAAAAGGCAACTCAAAATCAACCAAAAACTGATCAATCATGAACCAAATCTACCTTCAAAGACCCTTCAATCCATCCTCTAAATGTAGAAGGAGTCTTGATCATGGGGGATTTGAATTGGAGGTTCAAATGATTATGATCCAAAGAAGACAACATTAAAAGCACTTCCAAATGCAAAATTAAAATAAAATGATAAATGAATATAAAATCAGAAAATAAAATTATGGAAAATTAATTAAAACCCCAAAATGCAAGAAAATATTTTTGTGGAATTTTCTGACCATTGGAAGCATTTTTAATTAAATAAAATGAAAACAGAAAAAATAAAATAGAGCAAGCAAGCAGGAGGTATGATTAGTAAAACACAATCGAACTAAAACTAGGCAAAAATGCGCTTGGGCTCAAATCAGCAGGGGTGTGGATAGCAAGAAGAGCAAAGCCCAGCCCAGACTCAGGCACACTCAGCCAGACACGCTGGCTTTCATTAAATGAGCTGGCAGTGATTTGGAAAAATGGTTGGCTCAGAATAAAATAAGTCATCTCATTTGAATTTAAATAAAGGCGCCAGGGCCACCTCAGCTCGTCCCTCACCTCCTGATGCGGGAACCCTAGTTCCGGTCGTCTTCTCCGGCCAAACCTCGCCAGAGTAAGCTCATAAGTTCCCAGAAATGAAAATTAAAGGTACCCATTGACCCATAATTTCATGCAGACCTCAAATCCAACCTCAAAAATAAAAAAAACAAACATGTTTTCATGGTGAATAGAGAGCAAAAAGTTTGAGCACTCAAACTGAAAATCCATCAAAATCAACTAATGTGATATGCAAACATTTCCTCCTTTAAGGAGGGCTTCAGATGCATCCAGCATGACCCTAACATGCGTCTAAAATGGAAGGGAAAAGTTCTGAAAGTTACCTAGTGGAGTACGTCCAATGCTCCTTCAAAACTTGTAATGAAGTCACCAACAAATGCAGAATGCTTCCTTACAGCTCGTAGGTCCCTGATATGAGCTTGCAAGGCCTTGAAACTTCCCTTAAACTTCCAAATGAGTTTGAGCAGGTGTGAAGCACAATGCCCACAGATGGTTTTTCTTGCAAACAAAAGGTGGAAAATGTTATGGTGAAGATATTTTGAGGTGAGATTTGGTGGAAAGCTCAAGGAGAAGAGAGATTCGAAGAAATTTTCAGAGGCTGAAGAATGAGATCTAGGTCTGATTTAATGATGGCTACTACTTGCTAGGGTTTTGATTTTTAGCTTTTATATGAAGCTTTGATGAGGTTAATGAAGGTTTAACCATGGTAAAACTTATGGTAACAACTCTGCAAATTTTGAGAGAGAGAAAAGATTCAATGGTGGATGATGCATCATGGTATGAGTTGTGGCATTGTGGCTGCTGCGGGTGAGTGGAGAGAAGAATCAGAGGGAGTGTGTAATGGTCAGGTTTGTGGCTGCTTGTCTCTTTCCTTCTTTGGCCAAGATATTTCAAAAATCACACAAGAGGTACATGCCTTGTTGGTCTTATTTTAGTAACATTAGGGGTATGGAAAAGAGGCCTCATGCGCATGATGTTGATGGCAAGGAAATACTGCAAGGCTGGGTTGAGAAACATGCCAAAATCATTCATGTATCATGCCTTGAAATATCTTCCAAATCACCTACTTTGAACCACCATAACTTGATGAGTTTGACTCCTCTTGATTGGAAATTGGACTCAAATGAAAGCTAGCATGATGGGGAACAACTTTGATGTTGAAGAAATCTTGATTTGCAACTTATAAAGTCATGAAAATTAAGCTTGAATATCATGTCATGAAATCTGCCTTGAAATAACTTAGAAAAAATTCTAAGTTATAAGTTTTGACATAAATGAAATCCCAACTTTGAATTCACATAACTTGAGCTTCATTAATCTCATGAGCGACTTTTAGTAATGGATGAAAAGCTTGGAGCATGATCTATAACTCTCATGTAGGACAAAATTTCATTTGGCATCAAGAACTTGATGAAAATTGCCTTGGAAACTTGGTTCAAAAATCGGCCCAAACTTGTTAAATTTGGTGTCTTTGAAAACCCTAAATTTTGAACATCATAACTTGAGCTATAAATATCATTTGATGATGAATTAGTAATCAAAAGAAATCTCAGAGTATGGGGAACAAATTTTATGTTGGACAAAACTTCATTTGGGACCTTGATCATGAGGGAAAGTGGCCTTGAAGATGGCTGATTCAGCTATGAAAACTTTCCATAAATGGAAAGTTTCTATAACCCTAATTTCCCAAAAATGGCAAGTTTCAAACTTCTTGATTTTTCATAATCCCTTTGACATTTATGGGTTAATTTTCATCCATTGGCCATGTTAAACATGAGGAACATGATTTTGACCTCAAAAAGTCAGGAGTTGACTTTTTCTCTGCACAGTTGACTTTCCCCAAATTCATCTGATTTGCATATGACTAACCAATTGAAGTTCTTCTGGTTGAAATTTATGATCAATCCTCTACCTCTAAAAACCTTAGAACAAGTGAAGGATCATGGAACCAATTCTTTCTCAAAGAAACAAGTTTAGGCTGATTATATGTGAAATCCTAATTTTAATGCCCTTTGCAGATGAATTGAATGACTACTCCAACTCCACAATGGCCTATAAGGTACTCAATGAACTTCAAAACCATGTCCTGTCTAAATAAATGACCTCATGAACTCCTGATGATCCTCTGATGAGTCTCTGATAATCCTCAAGATAGGAGGTAGCAACCACACACCAATCTCTCCTTTCAAAGAGCTTTGAAACTTTTCCATGATGATGGAACCCTGATGGCTTGCATAAATGCTCTGGCTTGAGCTTGAGCAATGAAGCTCGCCTCTTGAATGGCACAACAACTATTGATCCCCTGTTAAGAACAAATGCCATGCAAATGCAAGATACTAAAATGAAAAGAAACATGAGCCAAGTACAAGTAATGGTTGGTTAAATTTTGGGGTACAACAACTGCCCCTGTTCAAATGACTTAGACCTGAAAGGATGAAAAGCGGACGAGTTTCAAACATTTAAGCTGAAAGACGGTTGAATACCAAAGAACCCGGAAGTTTTCCAACCGCAAAAGAAACTGTAATTGATAAACCCTGTTGGGGAGAGACAAAACTAAAATGGACGCATCCATCAAAGATCATACTCTGCCGGGGTTTGGATACCACGCGGTCGGGAGAAAATTTACAATCTTCCAGGGTCTGGATACCTCACAAGCGAGAGAAAATTTTATAATCTACCGAGGTCTGGATACCATGCAAGCAAGAGAAATAAACCGGTGGAAGTCGGGGTCTGGGTACTGCACATGCTAAGGAAATAAACCGGTGGAAGCTGGGGTCTGGATACCGCACGGGCTTGAGCCAATAAAACCGGTGGAAGCTGAGGTTTGGATACTGCATGGGCTAAGGAAATAAAACCGATGGAAGCCGGGGTCTGGATACCGCACGGGCTTGAACAACCATCATAATCTGTCGAGGTCTGGATACCGCACATGCAAAAAGATAAACTAGAGGAAGTCGGGGTTTGGATACCGCGCAGGCTAGGAAATAAAACCGGTGGAAGCCGGGGTATGGATACCGCACGGGCTTGAACCAATAAAATCGGTGGAAGCCGAGGTCTGGATATCACACGGGCTAAGGAAATAAAACCGGTGGAAGTCGGGGTCTGGATACCGCACGGGCTAAGGAAATAAAACTGGTGGAAGTCGGGGTATGGGTACGGCACGGGCTTGAACCAATAAAACTGGTGGAAGCCGGTGTCTGGATACCGCACGGGCTTGAGCCAATACCGTGATCTGCTGGAGATACACCTGAAATAAGAGGTAACAACCTGACTTATGTTTCAAATGCATATGTTTGAAAATGGTGTAATGCTCCATACGAAATGAAATGCTACGCGTTTGGGAGGATGCTATGCACGATGCAAATGTAAAGGAACCACCTCAGCAAAATAAATGCTGAAGAGAAGAACCAACTCCGCTGGGGAAAGACGAGACATGCCAGGTGCAATTGGACTTTTGCTGGGAAAACAAGCCCTCGATGGCTTCCTGGAAAATAATTCTCCCAGGTATAACTGCCCTACTGAGAACAAAATCCACTCTGCTGGGGATTTAATCAGACTCTGCTGAGGAAAAACGCCCTGGATGGCCCACCGGGATACGACTCTTCTGGGGAATAAATCTCTCGGCTGGGGAAACCAACCTTATTCTACTGGGGAAATCAGCCTTGGATGGACTCCTAGAATGACAAAAACGTTTCAAGGATACAAAGCAAATTGCTGAGAAATAAATCCACTCTGCCAGAGATTAAAATCTACTCCGCTGGGGATTACTCAGTGAGGGAATCAGCATCGACCTCTGCTTGGGGAAATGAGAAATAAACTCAACAATCAAACTCCGCTTGGGGAATGAGTCAATGATCTAGACTCTGAGGGGGAACAAATACTCTGGGCTTGCTCCACTGCTGGGGATAATCCCAAATCTAATTGTCGAGGGATAACTTCAACCTCAAACCACTGGGGATGGTCGTACACAATCCATCTGATGGGGATATTAATCTCGACCCGCTAAGGATAACCTCAATCATATGAAATCTAGCCTCAAGCTGTACATCTTCCTCTTGTGGGAACAGAGACATGGTGACCTTACCGGGGATGTACCTCTAGAATAGTCTCCAGAACAAGGGCCCTGCAACAAATACAAACAAAGTATTCTGTATACAATAAGAGCTATTGTCACAGTGAAATTTGGATACCAAGCTATTGATGAGATTGAATTTTAATTCATTTGCAATCGAACTTTAATTTGTCCAAAGGAAGGGAAAAAGATCGAATTACCCACAATGCAATGCAAATGCAAAAGCTAGAGAGTTATAGGTTCGGGGGTTGGTTAAACTTAGGGAAGGTGCTAGCATCCTAAGTTTTTGTAGTACTCTATAGGAACCTCTTGTTTTATGTTTGTTTGTTGCTAAGGGTTATCTGCTTAAGGATAAAAGACATAGGGGTTTATATCTAAGTATACTCGACAAGATATCGCATCTTGTACCTACATATCCTGACGGGAGTGGAATCAGAGTATCTGTAGTTCCCCTAAAGGGTTTGAGGAGATCTTTGACTATGGTCAAAGTTCCTACGGGATAAAGGTAGTTGATTGATTGATTTTAGGAGAAAAGATGAGTTGTCATTTTAAGGGAGATTACTTGATTTAACCACCACAACTTTGTAGGAAAATAGTCTTTGCATCGTCTTAAGAGAAGGACTCAAGTACTCGGATTGTCAACAAGTACGCCTCTATCTCTTCTAAGGCAAAGTCCCTACATATTGATTGAATTGTTATGGGGTAGAAGTTTTATCTCGCTTAAGATGATTAACATCTTATTCTCTAACATGTTTGAATAGTTTTGATTGAGTTGTTGAATGTGTTTGTCTAAGTTGTAAAGATAAAAGATCCTCCTTATGGGGTAGGATCTAAACTTAGAAGATCGACTTGAATGGAATCAAGGATCAATGGGGAGTATGATGCAAATGAGATGCATACGCACAATTGTTTAGGTTATGCACAGGTTCTTCCTTTGGACGTAATGCAATAATGCGATAATATAAATAGCGGTAATGATAAATAGCGGTAAAGTAAAGGCAAATAAATAAGAACATACACAAACGCATGAAAGCGCTAAAGTGTGTGAATTGTGAGTGTGCGAACAGAGTCGTAAGCGTGCACGTTTAATTGAATTTGCGGGGATTGATTGTAGTTGAATTGATTTGAAGAAAGATTATATTAGATTATTTTTTAAGAAAAGAAGTTGTTCAATTTTAATAAAAGGTTATTTATTAGATTAATTATGCGGATAAGTTTTAATAAAAGTTTGTTATTATAAGAATATCCTAAATATGAAAATGGTTTTTTCGGTTAATATTATTAATATTTATTAACTAAAAGTTTGGTAATTATTATAAGATAAATAGTTAATTAGAATCATTAAAGAAAAGAGGAATTATTCTTGGAGTCATTTAAATATTAAAAAGGTTTTGGTATTATTAAAAGGAAAAAAAACAAATTAACTAGAATTTTATTAATAAAACAACATTATTTTTAAAGCATTAAAGATTATTATGAAATGAGTTTATTTATTAAATAAAATAGTTTTTGTTATTAGATAAAAGCTATTAAGAAAAGGTTTTTTGGTAGTATAAAAAAGAATGATGATTAAAGCTATTATTGATAAAAAAAAAAAGCTGTTAAATAGATAAAAGATTAATTAGTTAAAAGGTTATTAATTAGAAAAATATAAGTCAATAAAAGAAAAGGGTTTACTAATTAAAAAAAGTTAATTAATTAAAGAGTCTGATTGCATAGATGAATTAATTTTAAAAGATCATTAGCTACTTTAGTAAAAAACGAGTGATTAAAAAAAGGCTCAATTAGTTAAAAAGGTGTCAATTGGATAATTATCTTAATTGAATATATTAAATATTAGAATGATTATTAGGTTGATTAAATTGAATAATTAATGGTGGTTAATTAGGTTAAGTTGGTTTAACGGTGGGTTAAAGAAGTGTTTAACGAGGGGATTAGGGGGGCGTGCGGTTGCGGTGTGGATGTGCAGGAGAGGGTCTAGCGTGAGGGTGCGGGTGAGGATCAGTGGATTAGATCTGTTGGAGATATAAGGGCCACGTGCGTAGGGTGCATGGTAACATCGTGTGTGTGTGCACATGTGATTGCAATACAACATAAAACAAAAAAAATAAACCCTAAATCCCCAATTTCGATCCCCCCCCCGTCTGGGCTTCTTTGTCTTCTCCCTCTTCAATCCTCTTCATTCTTCTCTCTTTCGTTTCTCCGCCGTCTCATATTCTTCCTCGCCTTCAATCTTTCCTCCTTCTCTTGTCTTTTTTGCGATCCTCCTTGTCTCTAATCTGTAACCTGTAAACATAAAAGAAAAAAACCTCAAACGATTCAAATGCAATATGGATTCACAAGATTACCGAGAACGAGAGTCGATGGTGTTTGCGCTGATTAAGGCTTCACGGCGATTTCTGCGGCGAAGGTTTTGGCGGTGATTAAGGATTTGAAGGCGATTTCTGCGGCGACAGCGGTTTTGCGGCGAAGGTTTGCGTCGCGATTTCGCGGTGGAGGAAGATAAAAGATAAGTTTTCTATGACTTTCCTCTTCATAAGCTTTTAGGATTTTACGAATTGGGATCCTTTGGGGTTTCGGGATTGTCGTGTGTTGTTGTGTTGTCTCTCTTTCAAAACTTCTCCTTGCAACGCTTTTTATATAGGCTCGTCTGCGTATCTTGTATTGAATGCGAGGAATTAACTTGTCTGCTTTCGTTTTGGAAAGAAATACAAATTGATTTGTTTACTCTTGAATTCTATTTACGTCTTTCCAATTTTACAGAAACATCTTTGAATCTGCATTGAAATTCTTTTCGAAAACTTGTCATTTACGTCTCCTGAAGAAAAGAATTTGTGTGATAGTAATTACAAGCGTACATTTCCCGTTCCACCTTGACATGCTTTGATATCTTTCTATACACATGAATATATTTCTATATTAATCTAATCATGTGTATTTTGGAATTAAATTTGATTAATTTGGCCTGTTGTACGCGTTTTTTTGGAGAAAAACAAACTGTCTCAAACATATTTCTGAAATGAACTTGTTGTTTACAAGACCTTATTATCATCAGTAATTGCCGACTTTCTGGAAGCAGAAACCGTCATCAATCTCTCGGCAGCCGACATCAGGCTAATTAACAGTATGAAGAGAAAACCAACACCGTGAGGTTTCGGTTGGTGCCAATGACCTAGCATAACGATATTGCAGAATTGGTTGTTTAAAGGAAAAACTGGATATCTTTCAATTATCTTTGACAGGGTCTTCCTGTTTCCTCTTAACAAGAAAATTAGTAGGATTCGATTCATATCTTGGAGAAATGTCGTGGTGGTTCATCCTGGTTTTTTTTAGGCAAACTTCATATGAAATTGTACTAAATATGTTGACGTAGGGATAAGGTAGCTGAAGAATGAAGGTCTCAGAATTTCTCGTCGACGATAGCGATTCGATACCGGCTTCTATTGGTAAGTACTTCGAAGCCATGATTTTGCTTTATGATCCAATGGTTCTTCTTTAATTAACTTTAAATTCTTCTAACAATGTGTTGTTCTGATGCTGATTGTTTTGGAAGTAACCGTGAGTTCACATTGCCTTGTCTGTTCTGGCTCTTTTTGCAGGTCATGATGCTTGGACGAGTTCGCTAGAAAGGGAGGCTGGTTTGAGTCAACATGAAGTCGTGGCTGCGGAGCACAACTTCTTTTGAGTTTCGGTTTTAACTCTAACTCCGTCTTAGCTCTTGTGTAACAATTCAAATAACTGATTCTTTACTTTCTCTCACAGATTTAGTAGGCTGCCGCGACCGGGGGAGCTCTAGGAATCTCTTACTTATGGTTCTAAAGAGCTCTAATTTCAGAAAATGTCGGAGTGTCAGAATCGCAACTTTGGGCTTCATACATTTGATTTTGTGGAGAAATCTGAAGCTGCAAATCGAGACCTTGGGTAAATGGCGACATGCTAGGAGTTGCAGCTTGTCTTGCTCTAGTGTGGGCAGTTCCTTTTAGGATATGCAAATGCGCGCCGGTTTGTGTGAGAAGATCAAATGATGGTGCTACTGATGCAAGGGTCGATGATTTTCTCAGCATTGGCAGCACTAAGTAAGTCTGTTAGCAAGCAAACTCCTCAAAAGGTCAAAGGAGGCATCCGCTGAAGGGTTACCATAACTACTTGTCATTTCTTTAATATCAACGCATGTATCATCACCGTGGGCTGGTGGATAGTAGAGAACATATGTAATTGGATAGAACTAAATGCCTTGAGTACCATAAAGTTCAATCCCCCTACATCTTGAAACAAAAGTAATGAATTCTTGTAACTATGGTAGCATAGTGTATATACTCTTCATAATGATAACAAATTTTGGATGTAATATGAGCTTTATGAAAACCAATGAGCTTTGGTAGTTCAAAAATCCTTATAGAATAATCTTACTGTTCCTTTCAATATCTCTGAATTTAAGCATCACCCTTAAGGTGTTAAAAGTATGTGAGAAGTCTTGGATGAAATAGCATAGTGATGTTTGACTTCAAGTGATTTGAAATTTGTAACTTCAATTATTTGCTTCTTTAAACAAGTACTCAAAATGAATTCTTCCAAAATCAAAGTGAATTAACCTCTAATGAACAAGACCGATAATCGTTTTAATCCATCTCGGATGAATTTGAACAAAAGAAACGTTCAGACCCACGCTCCATATTCAACTTTAAAAATCTTTGGCCCACAATAACCATTTGTAATACCCCAAATTTTACCCTTTCTTTTTATTTTTATTTTAAATTCTGATTAACTTAATAAATTAACCTTCTTTTTTTAAATCTTGTTTTTTTAACTAATAATAATTTAATTAAATTTTTTTTTATAACTTTACTAATGTTTTTTATTAACTTTTTTTTTTCTATTTAGTTTATTTATTTAAATCATTTTAAGCTCTTCTTACTAACTTTTAGGATTTAGATTAAAATTTAATTTTTTTTCTTTTCTTTAAGAGTAAATTTTTTTATAACCTTTTTTAAATTAATTTCTAACACATTTTTTAATCAAATTCTAATACCTCTTTTAAAATAAAAATCTAACTTCTTTTTAAAATTAAATCTTTTTTCTAACTTTTTTTAAATCTTTTTTCTAACTCCTCTTTAAAGTTAAATCTTTTTCTAACTTTTTAAAATTAAATCTTTTTTCTAACTTTTTTAAAAGCTAAATCTTTTTTTTCTAACTTTTTAAAATTAAAACTTTTTTTTCTAACTTTTTTAAAGCTAAATCTTTTTTTTCTAACTTTTTTAAAGTTAAATCTTTTTTTCTATTTTTTTTTTTTTAAAAAAATCAAATCTTTTTTCTAACTATTTTAAAAGTTAAATCCTTTTTTTTTTCTACCTTTTAAAGTTAAATCTTTTTTCTAACTTTTTTAAAGTTAAATCTTTTTTTCTAACTCTTTTTAAAATTAAATCTTTTTTTCTCTAACTTCTTTTTTTTTTCTAACTATTTTAAAAATTAAATCTAACCTTTTTTTTATAAATTAAATCTATCCTTTTTTTTTTTAATTAAGATCTAAATTCCTTTTAAAATTAAATTCTAACAGTTTTTAAAATAATTCTAACATTTTTTAAAACCAACATTCAAATATTTTTTTTATTTTAAAATTCTAACTCAGTTTTTTTAAACTTAAAACTCTAATTTTTATTTAACTTGAAACTCTTATTTTCTTTGCTAACTTTTAAATTTAAATCCCAACAATTTTTTAATCAAATCCAATCCCAATGAATTCCAGATCAAATCAATCAGATCATATCATCATCATAAGAAAATCAGCATCACCATCATTGAATCAAATCTGAAATCATCATAAAAATCTATTCAAATTAAATCTGAGATTAAAAAAGATTTAAAAAAACAAGTATAAAGGGGACGAAAATCATAACAAGAAGAAAAAAAACTTTTTCGTAAAAATCCAAGCAAACCCCGTCAAAAATCCTCTAGCCTCAGGACAAAGCATCATCGGCCATCATCATTCCGTAAGGATCAAAAAATATAATTACAATTTTTGTGTTGCTTTTCATGTTTTTCAGGAAAAAGAGATGAAGAAGACAAATCGGCGGCCATGCAAAAGAAGAAGAAGATAACATCCGTGAGAGGCAAACAAGAAGGAGAGGAACACACGCAAACTCAGAGAGCAGAGAGAAGAAGAGTGATGACCGGGCCAACCTTTTTTTTTTATTTATTGTTTTTCCATTTGTTATTTTATTTTGTTTATCTTTTTAAAAAAAAATCAAGAAGCCCCTTTCTTTTTTATAACCAAAAACCTTTTTCAAATTAATTAAAACTCTTTTTAAATAAAATAATCAAATGTTTTTTTTCAAATAATAAAACTCTTTTATAACTTTAAAGTAAAACGTGTTTTTTAACTAACATTAAGATTTTTTAAATTAAACCAATTGTTTTTTTTAATGATTAAATCTTTTTTTCAAAATATTATCACTAAAACTCCTTTTTTAGAATAATTAACCAAACTTTCACTTTTTTATTAATAAATTTTTTTTTTAAAAACTCAAAACTCTTTTAATTAAAATTAATCTCTCTTTTCACAAATTTAAATCCTTGGTTAAAAAGACCATAAAAGTCCTCCAAAATTCATACGGTTTGTTTCTCGTTCAATTTTGATTTCGTTTTCGTCTAACCCCACATACTGACATTTTTGTTTGTTTTGTTTCTTGCAGCTATTATGTTCAATTTGAAACTTATTTTCGGTTTTATATTTAGCTATTATAATTGTAACTGCTTATGGGATGTAATTTTGCGAGACAATTGTCGCATTTATCTTTCCGCACTTTATTTTCTGCCGTTGTATGTATATTTAATTTCATCGCATCTTTATAATTAATTTCACTCCTCCGAAGGAATTAGGTCTAGCCGTTAGACCGCCGTGTCAATAGTCCATAAACCCTCACACATTCAAAATTACACCCTTACAAACCCTAATTTTCACAAATGCCTCGCCGTAGGCTAATTTACAATTTTATCCCTAGCATTAGGTCAAAGAGCCGTCGCGCTCATTTTAGGGTTTCCCGCCGCGGAATCCCTAATCTAATTTAACCCTAATTACAACTTAACAATTCAACGTAGAGATTTGGAGTTTCTACACTCCACGTAAGCGTGTCCTTAAGACATGTTTATTCCCCTTGAGACCTTGACCACAGTCGAGAAGTCTCTAACCTCCCTTTTGAGGGGAACTACGATTACTCTGATTCCACTCCCGTAAGGATACGTAGGCACAAGATGCGATGTCTTGCCGAGTAAACTTAGAATTAACCCCTTAGGTCTTTTTTTCTCACTTTTAATCCTTTGAACATATACCTTAAGAATAATAAAGCAAATAGTAAATATTTGAACAAAAGGTTCCTGTAGAGTACTACAGAAGTTTAGGGTGTTAATACCTTCCCTAAATTTAACCAACCCCCGAACCCTAGATCTTTCCCCGCATTGTGTTTACGATGCAAAATAGGTTTTCCCTCTTTTGACCTTTTCCTTCGGATAAATCAAAGAGCGGTTGTGAATTGAATTGCGATTCAAACTCATTAATAGTTTGTGATCCTATTTCCACCGCAACAGAAAATGGCGACTTCACTGGGGAATCCTTTAACTTTTGAGGGTTATCCCTAACTTGTTCATATTTATTACTATCTGTGATATTATTCATTTGCATGTATATATTTGTGCTTTGATTGTGGGACTGTTCCTTGTGCTGTGAGATAGGTCCTACACCCGGATCTAGTGTACCTTAGGTAAATGGCAATAGACCAAGGAAATTGTACGACGTATATCGATACGGTTGATCTGGTGGCCATGGTTAGTGCGACTTCTTGGTTGGTGCTTATATTCCTTAAGTCAAGTTGAGGATAATATTGAGGCTGCCATATGTTGTCAATGCACTAACTGACTTTTAGAACCCTAGTTAACTCATCTTGGCCTTTAGAAAGTAGTGAGGTAACCGGCTTTGGTGCAGACTGAAGTTGGTTGACACTCGATACTACGCTCATTAAGATCTTAAACTTGGAGGGTTTTGGTTGGCAAGTAAGTTGCCTCCTGAACAACCACCCTTGTGAAGGATCAATGATATTGAGATCCCTTAGAACCTGGTTACTTTTGTAGGACAGGATGAACCATCTAACTTCAGGGGAAGGTACTTGCCTTTGAACCTCATGCAAGCCTTTAACCTAGGACTTTGTGTGTTTTCATGCATTGCATCCATTAAGCATCTCATCGCATTGTATTTCATGGAGTTCAAACACCATTTATGGATATCGCGGGATACCATAAATAAAAAAAAAATATAAAAATGAAAAGACAAGAAAAAGATTTCTTTGGTACCCCACGACATTAGTAAATGTTTTGAATTCCATGAAATCTTCATTTACATTCACATTTTAGCATCATACTTTTGCATTGCATGTGTCTCCCGATTTCTCACACTCGGTTCTCTCACCTTCCAGTTTCGTCACCCTGAGTTCTCGGCACCAATACAACACCAGAGCTCAAACTCGGAAAAGAATGGAGGATCAGGCAAAAGAGATTGATCGCCTTAGCAATGAACTTGAAGACCTTCGAGGGGGTATGGGGCGTATGATGGAATTGTTACATGTCATGAATGCTAAGATGGATACCCAGCCCACTGTTGTTTCTGAGATTACCGGCGTTACTGTGGACCCTCCACCAAGTGTGACCGTAGCAAGGGACCCACCTTATGGTCTCGCTCCCGGTTTTGTGCCTCCTCAAGCCACTGTTCCGATTAATCAACCTGTTCAGCAAGCCGTGCCCTTGTTTTCTGAAGTTTCTAGGGGGGCTCCTATCTTTGCACCACCTGTTGTACACACTCGTGCGCAATCGTACTTCAATGAGACAGTTTTTGATAATCTTGATGAGAATGTTGAGGGTTATGAGAAAAATGATAAGCTTCGTGAGGAAGTAAACACTATCGTCCAGAGATTGAAAAAGGTAGAGGGTGATCAAATTTTTGGGACTGCTGCAAGGGATGTTTGTTTGGTCTCAGGTTTAGTTATTCCCCCGAAGTTCAAAACTCCGAACTTCGATCGCTATGAAGGTGCCACCTGTCCTAAGAGTCATATGATCATGTATTATCGCAAGATGGCTGCCCATGTTGAGAATGATAAACTGATGATTCATTGCTTCCAAGATAGTTTGAAGGGTGCTTCCTCCAAGTGGTATTTAACTTTGGACCAATCCCGCGTTAAGAGCTTTCAAGATTTATCTGATGCTTTCATCAAACACTACAAGTACAATATGGATCTGGCTCCTGACCGAAGACAGTTGCTGAGTATGTCACAAAAGAATTCTGAGTCATTCAAAGAGTATGCTCAAAGGTAGAGAGAGACTGCTTCGCAGGTAGAACCTCCTTTGACCGAGAAAGAGTTAGCTGATTGGTTTGTCGACACAGTCCGTCCAGAATTTTACGAGAGAATGGTGGGTAGTGTGACTTCAAATTTCTCCGACATCGTTGCTGTGGGTGTCAAGATTGAATTGGGTATGAAGAGTGGTAAAATGACAAATAATCATGGCGCTTCTAAGGATCAGCCGAAGAAACCTCCGTATAGCTCCCAGAAAAAGAAGGAGAGTGAGACTAATGCTATATCCTCTGGTAGACCAAGGGAACGCTTTTACCGGCATCCGCAAGGTTATGCTCAACCTCAAGGGTACCCAGTCCAATATGCTCAACAACCCTATGTGGCAGCTATTACACCTTCTTTCAATCAACAGGTTCCCATGTATCCACCTATGCAACAACCTCCTGTTTATCCGCCTCCTGTCAACTACCTACAGGCACCCAATACTCCTGCTCCTCAACAGCCAAAGAGTCCGGCTCCTCGCCAGAATATGCCAAACAGAAGAACGTATAAACCTTGTCCGCCGATCCCGATGACCTTTACCGAGTTGTATCCCTCTTTGGTCAAACAGGGTCTCATCACTACTCGGGCTTTGGGTCCGCCTCCTAATCCTCTACCCGCCAATTACAACGCCGCCGCTCATTGTTTATTTCATGAGGGTGCGCCTGGTCATGATCTGGAGAATTGTTATGCTCTCAAAAATATTGTTAGAGATTTATTGGAAAAGAAGATTTTATCATTTGAGGATCCTCAACCAAATGTTAAGAAGAACCCTTTTCCTAACCATGAGAGTGTCAATGCCATTAGTGCTGATTCGGGAGAAGGTTATGCCCTTGACGTTGAACAGATTAAGACTCCTCTCAAGATGTTCCACTCGAAACTGTTTGAAGTTGGTTTGGTAGATACTTCCCACGTTGCATGTGTAAGTTGTGAAGCCAGTACTAAGGGTTGTGTGTTGGTTCAGAATGATGTTCAGAGGCTGATTAATGAGGGTGTTTTACAAGTGACAAGCCAAGCCAAGAAGGATGTAGTCGCTGTGGTTGAGCCTGTCTTCCATCAGCCGGAATCAAAGGGTAAGGTACCAGTGTTTAATTTATCAGGGGCAGGCTCCGCCAACCTCGTGTTCGATATACCGAGGTCGTATATCCCTGAGGTGAATCAGCCTAAGCCTATAGTTATTCGAAGACCGAGTCCGTTTCCTTTCAGTGATCCTAAAGCTGTGCCTTGGAAATATGACGTGACGATGATCGACAAGGAGTCTGGGAAGATTATTCCAAAGGAAGAGGTTAAGGACACTGTGACCAATATCGCAGAGGCAAGCAGGATGACTCGCAGTGGCCGTGTGTACACTCCCCATCCTAATAAGGATCCACCTAAGGAGACCACTAATATCCCTGTGCCTGCCAAAGACAAAGGTAAGGGAGCCGTCACGAATGATGAAGATGCCGAATTTTTGAGGATCATCAAGAAAAGTGACTATAAAGTTATCGATCAACTTCATCAGACTCCTTCCAAGATCTCAATTCTATCTCTGTTAATGAATTCACCCGCTCATAGGATGGCCTTGCAGAAGGTTTTGACTCAAGCACATGTGGATCAAGATATTAGCACCAGTCGGTTTGATAGTGTGATTGCCAATTTGACCGCCTGTAACACCCTCAGTTTCAGCAATGAAGAGTTACCGAAAGAGGGTCCGAACCATAATCGTGCTTTACATATATCGGTAAAATGTCAAGAGGACAATTTAGCGAGAGTGCTAGTGGACACCGGCTCTTCTCTGAATGTTCTACCCAAGAGGATTCTCGATAAGTTGGCTTGTAAAGAGACTGTGTTGAAACCTACTCCTTTGGTTGTCAAGGCTTTCGATGGCTCTCGCCGGTCGGTAATGGGGGAGGTTGAGCTTCCTATCCTGATTGGTCCGAAAATTTTTAATATCACGTTTCAAGTCATGGACATTAATCCCAACTACAGTTGTTTACTCGGAAGGCCGTGGATTCATGCCGCTGGGGCGGTAACCTCAACTTTACATCAGAAGATGAAGTTCGTAATCGATGGAAAGTTGGTTATTATACACGGTGAGGAAGATATGATGGTCAGTAACCTGTCCTCTTTCCGTTACATCGAGGCTGACGAAAATGCTTTAGACATTTCCTTTCAAGCACTTGAGATCGCCAATGCTGTTCTGCTGGAGGTCGAAGAGACAGTGGGTCAGGGTAATCCATCTTTTGCATCTCTGAAGAGTACCAAAGCAACAATTGACAGGGGCATTCCCGAAGGTTGGGGAGAGGTAATTGACGTCAAGACCAAGACTGATCGCTCTGGGTTGGGTTACAAACCAACTCAGATTGGAGCTGCCACAACTGTCGAAGGGCGTCCGAAGGTTATCCAAGAAGTATTTGTCAGCGGAGGTTTCCAAGTCAATGCCATCAGCGACTGTGAAGAAAATGAAGAGCTGAGCAACCTGGTGTTTAAGGGTGATGCAGTTTTGAACAACTGGGAGGCCGTAGAGATCCCTGTTATCTTTCCCTTGTCAAAGTAATTGTTTTTTAAAAAAAAAAGTTTCATTTACATTTTCAAATAAAAATCTGTAGCTCTGCCCAAGGCTATAGGGTTGTTTTGTCGGGCCACCTTTCATTTCTAAAAAGATATTAATAAAAGCATTTTGTTCAATTCCACTTTGGTTCATTTGCGTTTTTCGTTTTCACCTTTAAAAATGAAATTGGCAACCTTTTTTTTCAAAAAAAAAAATAATAATAAAAAAAAAAAAACAGCATTTCATTCTTACATATCTGCGAGCATTTTAATTAAGTAAGCCTTCCATCATGCAGAGATATCGTAAACCTTGTTGGATCCAATGACCTTACTGACACTCCTGACTGGGATGCACCCATCAATCAAGCTGAAGACGAGGGTGAAGAAGATTTTGAAGTACCTGCGGAACTGACAAGATTGATTGAGTACGAGTACACAGAGCTTCAACCGCATAAAGAGCAGGTGGACTTAATTAATCTCGGTACAGATGAGAGCAAGAAAGAGGTCAAGATTGGTGCAATGCTTGGGACGGAGATTAGGCCAAGGTTGATTGAGTTGTTAAAAGAGTATATTGATGTGTTCGCGTGGTCGTATCAAGATATGCCGGGCCTAGACACGGATATTGTTGTTCACAAGTTGCCGCTTAAGCCAGATTGTCCGCCTATCAAACAAAAGCTTCGAAGAACGAGACCCGACATGGCTTTGAAGATTCGAGATGAGGTTAAAAAGCAGTTGGATGCAGGTTTCTTGGCAGTCGCGAAGTATCCAGATTGGGTTGCCAACATTGTGCCAGTGCCCAAGAAGGACGGTAAGGTTAGGATGTGTGTAGACTACAGGGATCTGAACAAAGCAAGTCCAAAGGACGACTTCCCACTGCCACATATTGATACACTTGTAGACAATACAGCCAGTTTTGCGTTGTTTTCATTTATGGATGGTTTCTCTGGCTATAATCAGATCAAGATGGATCCCGATGATCGAGAGAAGACTACTTTCATTACTCCTTGGGGAACCTTCTGCTACAAAGTCATGCCTTTCGGTTTAAAGAATGCAGGGGCAACTTACCAACGTGCTATGACCACTCTTTTTCATGATATGATGCACAAAGAAATTGAGGTGTATGTGGACGATATGATAGCCAAATCTCAGAGTGAAGAGGAGCATTTAGACCATTTGGTGAAGCTGTTTGAACGACTCAGGAAATACCAGTTGAAATTGAATCCTGCAAAATGTACCTTCGGTGTCAGATCCGAAAAATTGCTTGGTTTCATTGTTAGCCAGCGAGGGATTGAGGTGGATCCTGACAAAGTCCGAGCCATTCAAGATATGCCGGCTCCGCGAACCGAGACGCAAGTTAGGGGTTTTCTGGGACGTCTGAATTACATTTCCAGGTTTATCTTTAATATGACCGCTACTTGTGAGCCGATATTCAAGTTGCTTTGCAAGGGGCAGACAGTTGAGTGGAACCCTGATTGTCAGAAAGCGTTCGAGAAGATTAAGGGTTATTTGCAAGATCCCCCTATTCTGATCCCGCCCGTACCTGGAAGACCGTTGTTTATGTACCTTACTGTCCTCGAGAAGTCTATGGGTTGTGTGCTTGGGCAACATGATGAGACTGGGAAAAAGGAACATGCGATTTATTACCTGAGCAAGAAGTTTACCGATTGCGAAAACAGATACTCACCATTAGAGAAAACTTGTTGTGCATTGGCATGGGCCGCTAAGCGCCTTCGGCAGTATATGGTCTGTCATACCACGTTATTGATTTCTAAAATGGATCCGATCAAGTATATTTTTGAAAAACCTGCTCAAACCGGGAGGCTAGCCCGTTGGCACATGTTGTTATCCGAATATGACATCCAGTATGTATCCCAGAAGGCGATTAAGGGTAGTATCTTATCTGATTACCTTGCAGATCAGCCAGTTGAAGATTATGAACCTCTTAAGTTCGATTTTCCCGATGAGGATATCCTGTTGATTAAAAGAGATTGTGAAGAGCCAGATCCGAGCGAAGGTCCAGAACCAGGTCTTTGGTGGAAGATGATGTTTGATGGTTCCTCGAATTTCAATGGGCATGGTATAGGCGCCGTTTTGATGAACCCAAAGGGTGGATTCACTCCATTTACAGCAAGGTTGGACTTTGAGTGTACTAATAACGTCGCAGAGTATGAAGCGTGTATCCTCGGCCTCGAAGCAGCAATTCACCTCCGAATCAAACTTCTTAAAGTAAGTGGTGACTCAGCCTTGGTTATTTACCAAGTACAGGGCAAATGGGAAACGAAGAATGAGAAGTTAATCCCTTATAAAGACTATATTATTGAGCTGATCAAGTATTTCGACGAGATAGAGTTCGAGCATGTTCCTAGATCCGAGAATCGCGTAGCTGACGCATTAGCCATGTTAGCATCCATGTGGAAAGTTAAGTTTGTTAATGAAGCACCTCTTATCCATATTGAGCGCAAGGTTGAGCCCGCTTATTGTCAGATGGTCGAAGAAGTTGAGGTGGATGAAAAGCCTTGGTTTCATGATATCAAGAACTACCTCGCCAAGCAGGAGTATCCCGATGGTGCTACTGGTCTGGACAAAAAGACGTTGAGAAGATTGGCGTCCAAATTCTTTATCAGTAATGGTGTGTTGTACAAGAGAAATCACGACATGGTCCTGCTCAGATGTGTTGATAAACGGGAAGCGGACATGTTACTACAGGAAATTCATGAGGGGACCTTCGGAACCCATGCCAATGGTTACGCTATGTCCAAGAAGATGTTAAGGGCTGGGTATTACTGGTTAACCATGGAGGCCGACTGCATCCGATACGCTAGGAAATGCCATAAGTGCCAAATCTATGCTGATAAAATGCACGTGCCTCCGTCACCGTTGAATGTTTTGTCTTCACCATGGCCGTTCTCTATGTGGGGCATTGACATGATTGGGGCGATTGAGCCGAAAGCTTCTAATGGACATCGTTTTATCCTCGTTGCTATAGATTATTTCACCAAATGGGTAGAGGCTGCCTCCTACACCAACGTGACCAAGCAAGTGGTTACCCGATTCATCAGGAAAGAAATCATCTGCCGTTATGGAATCCCAAGCCGGATAATAACTGACAATGGCACCAATCTGAATAATAAGACTATGAAAGAGTTGTGTGATAACTTCAAGATCACTCACCACAATTCTTCTCCGTACCGTCCTAAGATGAATGGAGCCGTTGAAGCTGCAAATAAGAATATCAAGAAGATCCTGCAAAAGATGGTTGTGACTTACAAAGATTGGCATGAGATGTTACCGTTTGCTTTGCATGGATACAGAACCTCAGTGAGAACTTCGACAGGTGCAACACCTTTCTCATTGGTGTATGGAATGGACGCCGTGCTCCCCATCGAAGTAGAGATACCTTCTTTAAGAGTGTTAATGGAAGCTGAACTTGAGGAAGCTGAGTGGGTTCAGGACAGATTGGATCAGTTGAATCTCATTGACGAGAAGCGTTTGACAGCCATGTGCCATGGGCAATTATATCAGAAACGGATGAAAAGAGCGTTTGATAAGAAGATTCGTATCCGTGAGTTCCGTCAAGGAGAGCTCGTACTCAAAAAGATCTTGCCAGTACACAAAGATATGCGTGGAAAGTGGATGCCCAATTATGAAGGCCCGTTCGTTGTAAAGACTGTCTTCTCCGGAGGGTCTCTAATACTTACGACAATGGACGGTGAAGAACTAGCACATCCCGTGAATTCTGATGCAGTCCGAAAATATTATGCCTAAAAACCCGCTAAGTCGAAAACCTGCAAAAGGCGACTTAGGCAAAAGTAAGGGTTGAAAAAAAGAAAAAAGAAATAATAACAAAAGCTCGCTAGGTTGAAAACCCGAAAGGGCGGCTTAGGCAAAAAAGAGCGTCCCGGTGGATTGAAAACCCGAAAGGGCGGTCCAGGCAAAAGTTAGGGACAGAGGCATTTCATTGCATCAGAAGACACACTTTCCGCATAAGAGCCATGTTTCAGTTCTTTCATCCTTGCCCAAAGCAAGATTCTGGATTAGTCTTAGTTATTAGTGTCAGTAGGTGTTATTGGATTCAATGTAACCTTTTTCCCATGTTGCCAATTTCAAAATGTAATCATCTGTGGAGCTATGCCTTCAGCAAGCAGCCACCCTTTAATAAAAGATACCATCTCGTTACTTACATTCCTTGGTGCATTGCTCTTTATTTTCTATTGTTATGCAAAATGCGTTTATTCTTAAAAATTTGAAAATGAAAGGTGCATTGTAGATTTTCCAAAACTGTTTTTCAAAAAAACAAAACAAGTTTGAAATGTAATAAATTACTTTGACTAGTGGAAATTCCGACAGGATCTCTTCATTCCCGGGAAATATCATTATTGCAGAAACACTTTCAAACCATCGCCCAGTGATAGTCCCCAGAGAGACTATAAGCTGACAACTTCTTCTTGGGGTAACTTAAAAGTGTTCCTCAGGTTTTCTTCTCCCCATGTGAAGATGTGATACTGTACACCCAAGCAGATTACCTTCTCCCCAGAGAATTCAGAACTTTAAAACCAGATTTGATTCTACCATTGATCTTTCTTACCCATGATTGACGTATTGGTTGCAGAGAACGCAGGGTATCTCCGTCGAGATGTTTATTTCGTCTCTCGTCCTGTCTCTAGTCTGTTTCGTCGGCCTACGCAGGGGCATAAGCATCACATGCCTATTTCATTACATATTCATTACATACTCATTACATACTCATTTCATAACATCTAACATACATAGACATCAACATACATTCATATTAACATATGCATTAACATATGCATTAGCATTCACAGGTTCATTGTGTTTCACCATCATTTGGTTGTTACCACCGAGTAACTGGGTCTGTCCATTCTCTCCAAATAGATTGTCAGCCCTAAGCATAAAATACATATGCGTTTCCAGTTTCCCCACGGAGCTCGATCCTCGTGGATGACGGTTACTTCAGCTATCTTTCCTCACCAGGATAAGATATTTACCCTCCGAGATCATTCCCTCGATGGAGTTTTGATTACCAGTCTTCTTTCTAGCTCGATCCTAGATTGAATCTCAGTCTTGTCGGTAGTCAAGCCCAACCGGACGTGCATTTATTTTGCACCATCTAAAGATTTTCACCATACCATGACAGATGTTCGACTGTTCTCGCCCGAGAAGTTTATCACTGTACCCGGACGTGCATTTATTTTGCAATATCTTCAACTACAATCCTTTACAGATACACGCCAGTTCGCGCCGGAAAATATATCAGTACAACCCTTTACACTTTACATTTTACAGCATCAGCATACGACATTTCTCACCTAAGAAGTCGATCCTATCCTCGTTATGACTCGCAGCAAATGGCCATCTCCATGGAGCAGTTGGGCTTCCATTTACCTGCCGTCTTGAGGTTTGAACCAAATCGTATTCAGGAGAGCACGATCTTGAGTTACGGGGAGGTTTGAGCAGTTTCATATTCAGGAGAGCACGATTCTGAGTTATGAAGAAGTTCATTTATCCTTTAGTAAAAGAAGGAGCGGAATCATATTCAGGAGAGCACGATTCTGAGTTATGAGAAAGTTCAGTTGGCCGTTTTTCAGGAGAGCACGATTCTGAAAAATGAAGAAATTTCAGGAGCCGAATCATATTCAGGAGAGCACGATTCTGAGTTATGAGGAAGTTCGATTATCCAGTTTCATATTCAGGAGAGCACGATTCTGAGGTATGAAGAAATTCAGTCATCCAGTTTCATATTCAGGAGAGCACGATTCTGAAGTATGAGAAAGTTCAGTCAGCCCTTTTCATATTCAGGAGAGCACGATTCTGAAGTATGAGGAAGTTCAGTTCACCCTTTTCATATTCAGGAGAGCACGATTCTGAAGTATGAAGAATTTCATTTACCCGAAAGAGCCGAATCATATTCAGGAGAGCACGATTCTGAAGTATGAGGAAGTTCAGTTTACCCTTTTCATGTTCAGGAGAGCACGATCTTGAAACATGAAGAAGTTTATTTATCCTTCAGTAAGAGAGAATCAGAATCGTATTCCAGGCGCCGACCTTAAATGCGAGAAGATTTATTTATCAGATAAGCAGCAGCCTCTTTATTTGAGTGCTTATCCATTTTGGCACATAAGTCCCTTCCAAGTGACAGTTCTCCCGCGAGAAGCTTATCAGGGCACTTCCCATTAAAGTCCATTTATTTTGGCATACAGCCGGTCCTTACCCTGTATATTTGATACGGATTTCCGAAAAGTCCGTTCGATCCCATCACGAAGGATAGTTTATAGAAGCTTGGATGTTATTCTTTGCTCAATACTCCAGCATTTTGTGATCGATCTTGCAACCGTGTAGATCCAGTTATTATTAGACATTCCCAAGTGGAGGTCATCTCATAGGTGCCATCTCCATTTAAGGATCTTATTCTTAAAGTCCATTTATTTTGGCATACAGCCGGTCCTTACCCTGTATATTTGATACGGATTTCCGAAAAGTCCGTTCGATCCCATCACGAAGGATAGTTTATAGAAGCTTGGATGTTATTCTTTGCTCAATACTCCAGCATTCTGTGATCGATCTTGCAACCGTGTAGATCCAGTTATTATTAGATATTCCCAAGTGGAGGTCATCTCATAGGTGCCATCTCCATTTAAGGATCTTATTCTCAAAGTCCATTTATTTTGGCATACAGCCGGTTCTTTTCACCCTGTATATTTGCTACGGATTCCCGAAAAGTCCGTTTGATCCTGTCACGAGAGATAGTTTACAGAAGCTTGGATGTTATTCTTTGCTCAATGCTCCAGCATTCTGTAATCGATCTTGCAGTCGTACATGATTCAGTTTTACTTTTAGATTCCCCAGTGGAGGCCGTCTCATAGGTGCCATCTCCATTTGAGAATCCCGTTCCTGTTCTAAAAATGACAATTGGTCGTGTTCGCACCAGTTGACCATCATTTTAGAATTCCCCGGTGTTGTACTGTGTCCCAGCGCGTCGTTTTCCCCAGTGTGTTCTTCTCGTAGCGTATGTCCCTGTGTCGTCGTATTCGTCAGCATTTTCGCAATTCATCATTCCAGCATACGCATCATATCATTGTCTGCATTAGTCTGTTCTCGTTTTGTCTATAGCATTGCATATCGCCACATATAAGGGCAAAATTTTCGGTTATCTATATTTAAATCCCTCCACCATGATTCCTCGAGTCTCCGCCACTCAAATCATCCGGTGTAGCTATTTAAATAGGGGCAACTGTAATACCCCAAATTTTACCCTTTCTTTTTATTTTTATTTTAAATTCTGATTAACTTAATAAATTAACCTTCTTTTTTTAAATCTTGTTTTTTTAACTAATAATAATTTAATTAAATTTTTTTTTATAACTTTACTAATGTTTTTTATTAACTTTTTTTTTCTATTTAGTTTATTTATTTAAATCATTTTAAGCTCTTCTTACTAACTTTTAGGATTTAGATTAAAATTTAATTTTTTTTCTTTTCTTTAAGAGTAAATTTTTTTATAACCTTTTTTAAATTAATTTCTAACACATTTTTTAATCAAATTCTAATACCTCTTTTAAAATAAAAATCTAACTTCTTTTTAAAATTAAATCTTTTTTCTAACTTTTTTTAAATCTTTTTTCTAACTCCTCTTTAAAGTTAAATCTTTTTCTAACTTTTTAAAATTAAATCTTTTTTCTAACTTTTTTAAAAGCTAAATCTTTTTTTTCTAACTTTTTAAAATTAAAACTTTTTTTTCTAACTTTTTTAAAGCTAAATCTTTTTTTTCTAACTTTTTTAAAGTTAAATCTTTTTTTTATTTTTTTTTTTAAAAAAAATCAAATCTTTTTTCTAACTATTTTAAAAGTTAAATCCTTTTTTTTTTCTACCTTTTAAAGTTAAATCTTTTTTCTAACTTTTTTAAAGTTAAATCTTTTTTTCTAACTCTTTTTAAAATTAAATCTTTTTTTCTCTAACTTCTTTTTTTTTTTTTTCTAACTATTTTAAAAATTAAATCTAACCTTTTTTTTATAAATTAAATCTATCCTTTTTTTTTTTTAAATTAAGATCTAAATTCCTTTTAAAATTAAATTCTAACAGTTTTTAAAATAATTCTAACATTTTTTAAAACCAACATTCAAATATTTTTTTTATTTTAAAATTCTAACTCAGTTTTTTTAAACTTAAAACTCTAATTTTTATTTAACTTGAAACTCTTATTTTCTTTGCTAACTTTTAAATTTAAATCCCAACAATTTTTTAATCAAATCCAATCCCAATGAATTACAGATCAAATCAATCAGATCATATCATCATCATAAGAAAATCAGCATCACCATCATTGAATCAAATCTGAAATCATCATAAAAATCTATTCAAATTAAATCTGAGATTAAAAAAGATTTAAAAAAACAAGTATAAAGGGGACAAAAATCATAACAAGAAGAAAAAAAACTTTTTCGTAAAAATCCAAGCAAACCCCGTCAAAAATCCTCTAGCCTCAGGACAAAGCATCATCGGCCATCATCATTCCGTAAGGATCAAAAAATATAATTACAATTTTTGTGTTGCTTTTCATGTTTTTCAGGAAAAAGAGATGAAGAAGACAAATCGGCGGCCATGCAAAAGAAGAAGAAGATAACATCCGTGAGAGGCAAACAAGAAGGAGAGGAACACACGCAAACTCAGAGAGCAGAGAGAAGAAGAGTGATGACCGGGCCAACCTTTTTTTTTTTATTTATTGTTTTTCCATTTGTTATTTTATTTTGTTTATCTTTTTAAAAAAAAATCAAGAAGCCCCTTTCTTTTTTATAACCAAAAACCTTTTTCAAATTAATTAAAACTCTTTTTAAATAAAATAATCAAATGTTTTTTTTCAAATAATAAAACTCTTTTATAACTTTAAAGTAAAACGTGTTTTTTAACTAACATTAAGATTTTTTAAATTAAACCAATTGTTTTTTTTAATGATTAAATCTTTTTTTCAAAATATTATCACTAAAACTCCTTTTTTAGAATAATTAACCAAACTTTCACTTTTTTATTAATAATTTTTTTTTTAAAAAACTCAAAACTCTTTTAATTAAAATTAATCTCTCTTTTCACAAATTTAAATCCTTGGTTAAAAAGACCATAAAAGTCCTCCAAAATTCATACGGTTTGTTTCTCGTTCAATTTTGATTTCGTTTTCGTCTAACCCCACATACTGACATTTTTGTTTGTTTTGTTTCTTGCAGCTATTATGTTCAATTTGAAACTTATTTTCGGTTTTATATTTAGCTATTATAATTGTAACTGCTTATGGGATGTAATTTTGCGAGACAATTGTCGCATTTATCTTTCCGCACTTTATTTTCTGCCGCTGTATGTATATTTAATTTCATCGCATCTTTATAATTAATTTCACTCCTCCAAAGGAATTAGGTCTAGCCGTTTGACCGCCGTGTCAATAGTCCATAAACCCTCACACATTCAAAATTACACCCTTACAAACCCTAATTTTCACAAATGCCTCGCCGTAGGCTAATTTACAATTTTATCCCTAGCATTAGGTCAAAGAGCCGTCGCGCTCATTTTAGGGTTTCCCGCCGCGGAATCCCTAATCTAATTTAACCCTAATTACAACTTAACAATTCAACGTAGAGATTTGGAGTTTCTACACTCCACGTAAGCGTGTCCTTAAGACATGTTTATTCCCCTTGAGACCTTGACCACAGTCGAGAAATCTCAAACCTCCCTTTTGAGGGGAACTACGATTACTCTGATTCCACTCCCGTAAGGATACGTAGGCACAAGATGCGATGTCTTGCCGAGTAAACTTAGAATTAACCCCTTAGGTCTTTTTTTCTCACTTTTAATCCTTTGAACATATACCTTAAGAATAATAAAGCAAATAGTAAATATTTGAACAAAAGGTTCCTGTAGAGTACTACAGAAGTTTAGGGTGTTAATACCTTCCCTAAATTTAACCAACCCCCGAACCCTAGATCTTTCCCCGCATTGTGTTTACGATGCAAAATAGGTTTTCCCTCTTTTGACCTTTTCCTTCGGATAAATCAAAGAGCGGTTGTGAATTGAATTGCGATTCAAACTCATTAATAGTTTGTGATCCTATTTCCACCGCAACACCATTCTTATAAATTCAAGCCATAATTCCTTGCCCATGAAGGAAACGTCTTAAAAACTTCGATGACCAAAATGAATAGAGTTGAAGTGTAAAAGGGGCTAGGCAAAAATCTCAATATAATAAGCCCATTGCTGACCAAAATGAACTCTTGTACGAATGACGAGCAAACCTAATGACACGACCCTTAAAACGGGATTCACAGGTTGTGTCTTAGTGGTGCTTGATTGAAAGAGACTACATCTACGTAAATTGGTTAGTGATAATAAATCCACATAAAAGCAACAAAAAAAGGGAAGTGAGATCTTAGGGTCAAAAATTAGGGTGCGACAGCTATCTTGGTTATTATCCATGACATCGCTCAAGCAAATCAATGTTTTTATTATGATTGGCAAAGCCCATAAGTTTATGTATGCAAAGTTTTATAAAAAACATCAGGCGTTTTTTGCAAACAAAACAGTAAAAGTTAAAACAAGAACAAAAGCTTTCTTAATAGTATATATAATTCATTGATAAATGGTCTGTAAATATGCAGATTTACAACAGATGCAACTCCTGAAAAGAGCAAGTTGCGCAAAAATTACAGAAATGCACAAAGATATACAAAATGTCAGCAATATGGTACAAACAACCACCATGTGTCGATTCATCTATGACTCGCATGACTTTGATGCTTCTCCTGATGATTCATCTTCCGAAGAGACTGACTTGATTGATGGGCTCTCGGGTCCTCCCAGAATCCACCGCTCAAGGTATCACACGCAAACCACAGTTATTTGCTTTTTAAATCCCTAACTTTTGCCTAAATCGCCCTTGCGAGTTTTCAATCCACCGGGATACCCTTTTTTTTTTGCCAAAGTCGCCTTTTCAAGTTTTCAACTTTGCGGGTTTACATATTTTCTTTTTATCCCTAAATTTTGCCCGAACCCATTCCTTTTGTGGTTCGCCGAGATGCCCCATTTTTGCCTGGATTTTCTTTTTCTTTCCAGCGGGTATATTTAAGCAAAGTATTTTTTAACTACGTCTGCATTCACAGGGGATGTGAAATCTTCACCATCCATGGTTGAAAATAGTAAGGCTCCTCTTGAGAAGACTTTCCTTACGACATATGGACCTTCATAGTTGGGAGTCCACTTGCCCCTGTGATCTGTCTGTGGAGGAAGACTCCTCTTCAACACTAAGTGTCGCACCTCCAAAAATCACGGAGACATTTCGGATAAATGACCCTCGCGCGAAAGGCGCGGAAATATGGTTCGACAGAGTCGCCACCGAACTTTATTTTTCCCGAATAAACGGGAGAGGAAAATATCGAGAAAACCTCTTAAAGCGAATGGATAGGAACAGGGTTGTCGCAACCAAGTTCCGGGTTCGGGAGTCGGTTACGCGAGGGGAATGTATTAGCACCCCTCACGTCCGTTGTACTCAACGGGAACCTCTTAAGGTATTTTGTGGAGAGTGTTGTCTAGGTTTGGTTGTTTTTCTTCTCGATGATAAAGGTAGAATTGGTAGGATAATAGGTAAAGACGCTAGGGGAAATGGGTGGTTAGAGGATATGAGCATACGTAGGGCCCTTGTGCCTACGTATGCTCATTCGGACGAGAATGAGAAATCAGAGCGTCGTAGTTTGACTACGGGAAAAGGATGGGGGATGGACGAAATAATGGAGGAAGATAGAAGTGTGCTCGCCAAGATCATCGCAATCTTGTGCCTACGTATCTTACATTCAAGAGTGAATGAAGAATCAGAGCGTATGTAGTTCGTGGTAACAACCACGAAAAGATGAGGTTGAATGGGTTGGAAGTTTGAGTTGAGGAACGAAAGAGTGACTGACAAGCAACCCAAGGGCATGCCTCAAGAACTTGTCACTCAAGAATTGATCGCGACTTTCTATGTCTAATACAACCTAACTGCAAGTGCACAGTCTATCGCGTAGTAATAATAGATATCGATCCCACAGGGACTCGTAATCAAACTAGTGTTCTCGGGAGTTACTATGTTTAGCTAGGTAGAATATGTTTAAGGGAATAAGATTGTCACTAAAAGGGAACTAAGAATACTTTTAAGATTATAATTGATTGAATCGATACGTAGTAATTGTGTTCTTCAGGGATTTGATAAGTTATGGTGTATGAAATAATTTTCAAAGTTTATTCAAGCAGAAAATGGAGATTTGAAAACTCTCGCCTCACGATGGTTATTGACGCTAATCATAATCCTAAGGGCCAAACGTACACTTTCGTATTCCGTTCGGGGATAAAATTATTTTTTGGAAATCTCTAAGTTCTAATTCATTTTAAAGTGCTTTCGCTGTTATTAAAACAAATGCCTAGTGTTTACTATCTGACCTTATCGCAGCTTTCGCTTGTTGATTCGTATCTTAATTAATTTCCCACTTTCGTGGCAAAACTACTTTTAAATAAGTTCTCGCTTTCGCGACGAAGTTTATTCAGTGAATCAATTTTAAACACTCAGACCATAGATTACTTTTGTGAAAAGAAAGTTTTTCAACCAGTTGTTATCAAATCCCGTTCGAATTATTACTACATATCGATTACCTAAGTTTAGCTAGACATGGATTTGGGAAAGATAAAATATAAATAAGAATAATAAATAATGATTTGCATTATAATAAAACTGAAGTCGATCAAAATGAAAACCTGTAAATATGCCAATTGGCCTTTGGGCAGATCCTCCACAGATGTTGGCAGGATTCTGGTCTTTAGTGCCAATTTGATTGTACAATAAAATAGAAATTACAGAAGAATGGAAATGGGAATACAGGAAAGGTAAAGAGAAACAAATAAGAATAAAATTGGAAAATAATGCTCTGGGAAGTAAATTCGGCAGCACTTCATGGTATGAATGCAGCACACTTTCTGAAGTCCCCTGCTTCCCTTTTTATAGAAGTGGAATCCCAACGGTTATCACTGAAGATGATGGACCTTGAGGCAGATAATTTAGGGAGTAGTGGTCCACTCTGTGGGAATTGGAACTGATCTTTTGACGTGTAATCTGAGTTGGGCGTTTTTGCCTGCATGACGGTCGTCACAAGGTGTGACGGTCGTCACCCGTGTGACGGTCGTCACCCGTGTGACGGTCGTCATGAAGCTGTGACGGTCATCACATCAGCAAAAACAGCTTGTTGCGCTTTTCATTGTGTTTTCACTCCTTTTTCGTCCATATTTCATCTGAGATTGCTTCTTTTCTTCATGTTGCCTTGTTTAGACGTGATCGTTGAATACCTGCACAACATCAGACAAATACACGGAAATAACCCGAAATTGGATCGAAAACGGTTAGACTTTAGTTGAATTATGCATGAAAATATCTATATGATTTCGTGTTATCAAACTCCCCTAAGCTTGAATCTTTGCTTGTCCTCAAGTAAAGCATGGAAAAGTCGGCAAGCACGAGGCAGCTTCTTCGTTCGCAGAGTTTGGAAAAACCGGGATTCTTGGTAGGAACAAGACGAGTATCATGACGACACTGGACTACAAGTCTTCGGAGGTCTCCTTTTTATGCAAATCGGTCTCAGTCATGCTACTGTAGCTTGGTGTCAAGGTTCTCGCGGCAAGTTCACTCTGTTTGTTCTTGCGCAATCACATTAAGCCCGTTATCCGCACACTTTCATGGCAAGTCGACCTGTTAGTGAATATGATCTCATTTCTGTTTTTGATCTTCTTCATTGATCATAAGTTTATGTCATTGATTTTTCAATGAGTTTTTTCGTGCCGTTGGGCTAAATGCTCGGGTGAGGAGCACCTAAATTAGAAGGGAACGTATCTTATATTTTTGGGCTATTTAGCTCCTTTTTCATGATTTTTCATCTTTTTGGAGATCATACACTTATTTGCATCGGTCGCTCGCTTAGAAGTGTTCTAGGATGGTGCTGACTGCTTAGTATAAACTACTGGGGGTTGAGTTTGCGTAGACACTTGAGACTTTGGTACGCGTAGGTAGTGAAACCGACTCGCATAAACTAGAGATTTGAGGTGTCAAGACGGTACTGGTTTTGTTAGAACTGTCGTTTCCTCGGAGTTTCAAAACTTGGTTTGAACTCAGGTGCATTCTCGTGATGCTTTTGCTTTTGAGGAACGAACGAAAATTTTTGTTTACGTTGAATAATGTGGGGGTTGTTTGCGTAACGTGAAAAAAATATAGATGAACTTTATTTTCTAGAAATAGAAAGTGTTAAAATAGAAATTACGAAAATTCAAAGTGCAGTGAAATGGAAATAAAGGAAATAGAGGAAATTCAGAGTACAGTGGAATGGAAATAAGGCTCCGCTCCCACACTATATCGATCAGTGTCCTCACTGATTCCTGAAGCATGCGAGAGGGAGATACAACTGAAAATGAAAATACAAATAACTGAAATATAGTAAACAATGAAGTAAAAATGGAAATCTAGTCACGGCCTCTGTCACGTCCGCGTTGGCGTCCTCTGGCTCTGGCAAGGGCTACTCTGTCCTCATAGCTCATAGCTCCGGTGTGGTAGACGGTGTCTCGGAGTCCTTCGACCTGCAAGGTCAGATTCGCTAGGCTCTCAGTAATCGTAGCCTGGCCGGTGTGAAGTTGTTGCATTTGAGTCCGGTGCCAAGCTTCGAACTGGTCAGCTCGCTGATTCTGCTGCTGCAGCATCGTGAGTATCTGTGCCTGCTGGTCTAGGGAGCGGCGGAGGTCCTCTTCTGTGTAGTTTGGCACGGGATGATGACGGCGGCGACGGGAGGATGTACCTACGGGAGGAGGAGGCTGCGATGCCTCTGGCTGCTCGGACCTGTCCAACTCAGCTTGGATTTCATCGTCAGAACCGTGAGTGTGGTCCTGAGTGGGAACAGCGGCAGCAGGAGGGTCAGTGAGGTCGAACAACCAGTTGGTACGGTCCTCTGGATGGATGCGGGTGCGGGACGGAAGGATGATGCTTCGGACGGTCTTGCCACGCACAACCGGATGGTATTTGCCGTCAGCTCTGGAGCGGATGAGATGGGAGGCTCTGCAGTGGTCGGTGTCAAGGAACACCGAGGGGATGGAATGGAGGTGCTGGAGGCGGTCGCCAAGGTTCAGCCCAAGTGCAATAGCGGTGACAATCCCGCCAAAGTAGAATGGCTTCGAGCCACGGTTGCAGTTGGCCTGAATGTGAGCCAGTAGAAACGGGGCAGCATTGGCAGGTTCATTGTTGAAGACGCAATGGAGAAAGAAAAGCTCTTTCGAGTTCACTTTGTGGTTGTTGTCTCTGGCGAAAATAGTGTTGCTCAACGCTCTGTGAAAGTACCGGATGGTTGGGTTATGGATATGAGTGGCGTGTAGGGAGTCCCAACCATCGGCATTGAGGCCGGTCAACTGATACCACAGCGCGAAAGCTTCGTGCTGGAACTAATCGGTGATGCGGCGATGAGCGTTGTCGCCGCGAGGTAGCTGTAGGATGCTGGCAATCTGATTTTGATTCACCTGATAGTTGACGCCAAACATCCGGAAGCATGCGGCACCTGTGTGCTGGTTAAGTTCGCCGCTGCTTGTGGCGTAAGTGAATGAACTCAAGAACTCAAGAGTGAGTTGTTCGTACGTTGGTTGTGGGTTGGTGCAGAGGTTCCAGATGCCTGCTCTTTGAAGCATCCAGGTTACACCTTTAAGGAGTCCGAGCTCCGTAAGCGATGGAAGGTGCGGGTAGTGAGTCGGCTGGAGCGACCTCTGATGAAATGCAATGTAGTTTGCTCGCTGTCTTTCGCCTAAGTCTCCTTCACTGAAGGTGATGTTACTGATATCTGGGGTTTCTGCATTCCTTGCCATTGTTGGAAGATGGAGAGGTTTATGAGGTTTGGGGTTTTTCTGCAGAGAGGGAAAAACTGACAGAAGTGTGGTTTGGAGGTTGAATTTGGAGTTGAAATTTATAGTTCAATGTGGGGAAAACGAAAATTCGTAGTGGGGTAGGAGTTAGGATGATTGAAAGTGATAATGGGGGGAAGTGGAAGAGAACACGAACCCTGTTTTATCAGATATCAGTTTTGGACTGCGTGACGGTCGTCACGTAGGTGTGACGGTCGTCACCCGCGTGACGCTCGTCATGAGGCTGTGACGGTCGTCACAGCAGCAAAATCTGCAGAACGCAGAATTTTGCTCTGAGGGCGTATTCGTAGTGACTTTAAGGCTTAGTATTGATACGGTGATGTAATATAACAGCCAACAAACAACAAATAATGCGAAAACAGAGTAATTGAATAAAAACTAGAATTGAAATAACATAAAATTGAAGCAATTGTATGTAGTACATAAAGAAAACTAACAATGCGAAAAATCCAAATGATTAAATGAAACTAACTAGACTAGACTAAACTGAAACTACTGCTAAGAGCTAATAACTAATCCTTTCGTGCCTTCAACTCATCGAATTTCTGTGAATAGTAGTCGAGTTGGTCGCAGACTAGATCCATGAAGCCTACCAGTTCGCTGTGCATGCTTGCAATGTCAGCTTTTACATTAGTCAGAGCTGTATCGACGTCGTCCAATCTGAGTAACACGGCATCCATTTTGTCGGTGGTTTCCTCAGGGATAGGCTCAGGATAAGTGTTGTAGTGCGGAGGAGTCGTAGGGTCTACTTCAGTTTCAGATGCAGCGTCCTCATAGTACATATAGTCGTATGCCTCAGAGATGTGGTCACTGTCATACATATAGTTCTGTGGTGTTGACTGTGGTGAAGGAGGTCCCATAGGCTCATCCAATTCATAGAGCCAGTTATCCTTGTTGTGGATACTTGTCATCAGATGATCAGGCAGTGTGAATAGCTGTACTGGTTTTTCGTTAATAAGGTACTCATATGGTCCAGGTCCCATAGTTCCTAAGATGCGCCTGTTAAAGCAGAATTGTATGTTCATGGGTCGGATGGTACCAAAACGAGTTCTGGCATTTAAATGGAATCTAAGGCCAAGCTCGTGGGAAATCATTGTTACCAGGCCTCCTATAAGGATAGGTGTCTGAGGTTCCAGCGTGAGGCGTTTGAAAGATCTCATCATGAAAGGCACTGCATTTACTGTCCGTCCCTGAGAAGCACAAAACATGATGAATAACTCCTCCTTAGATACTGCAGTAATATTTTCTTCTTTTCCAAACAAGGTGTGGGCTAGTATCTTATGGGAGTATCTGAAGGCTGGGTTGTGTATGTCATCATTGTGCATTCTGCCCGGTTCAGGGTGATAGTCGCCTGTGATTCTACCCCAGAATTGATCGAGTTGAAAATCAATATCGTCATCTTCTGCACTGATGAACACATGCGGTTCGCTAGGGAATCCTAGGAGGTTAGCTAGTGACATCCGGCTATGGGTTTGGTCCATTCCAAACAATCGGAAGGTAATCAACTCTGTATTGGATCCAAAACCATAGTTGGGTGTGTATCTGAAAGAACTAAGGAATTCATAGGTAAGATCCTTGTAGGTAGCGAAACGTGTTTTCAGAGCAGTGTTCTCCCAACCCAGTTGATTGAACAGGTATTGAATGCTATTTGTGATCCCTAGTTTATCCATAGTAGCCTTATCATAATACAACGTTAAGGCGAATTCTCTTTCGGTCAGTGCTGCAAATCTTGCCTTTTGAGCTAGTCCTCGGAAGTGAACCTTTGTGAAGTCGTATTCGGCCATACTCGCAGGTAATTCGGAGAAAACAGAAGGAATGTTTTGAAGACTTTTTTAAAAATCCTGAAAAGTTTGAAACAGGAAATTGAAGTCAGGATTTTTAGAAACGAAAAGCGGTAGAAACAAAAGACAAAAGAGGAAAAATAAAATAGAATATGAAAACAAACGAAAGTAGAAAGTAGTAGTAATTATAAGTTTAGAATTTTTGGTGGATTTTCAAAGTGGACTTTTAAAGAAAAATGAAATGCAATAACGAGGGAAATTTGGGTTGCCTCCCAGTAAGCGTTGTTTTTAACGTCTAAAGCCTGACGATAGCTTGGTGAGAAGCTATTCGGGTGTCTGAGCTGGAAGCTCAAGCAATGTTATATTGCTGACTTGAGGACTGTTGTCGTTCTTGTTGTAATGTTTTAGACGTTGCCCATTTACGATAAATGGTGCATTTGTCTTATCGGTAATTTCAACAGCTCCACTCTGAAGTACTTTAGTCACTTCATAGGGTCCAGACCACCTAGATTTTAGTTTACCTGGGAAGAGTTTTAATCGTGAATTAAAGAGCAATACGATGTCTCCCACACTGAATTATTTCCTGATTGAACGTTTATCATGCCACTTTTTAGTTCGTTCTTTGTAGATACGGGCATTTTCGTAAGCGTCTAATCGAAGTTCTTCTAACTCGTGTAGGTTCAAGATTCGCTTTTCTCCTGCCTCGGTGTAGTTGAAGTTGAGTGTCTTGATGGCCCAAAAGTCCTTATGCTCTAACTCTACAGGGAGATGGCAGGATTTACCGTAAACCAATTTATAGGGGGTAGTACCTATTGGTATCTTAAATGCGGTCCTATAAGCCCATAAAGCTTCTTGTAGCTTCGACGACCAATCTTTCCTTGAGGTAGCGACAGTCTTTTCCAAGATCTGTTTTATTTCTCTGTTCGAGACCTCTACTTGCCCGCTAGTTTGCGGATGATAGGGTGTAGCTACTCGGTGCCGGACTCCATATCTAGAGAGAAGTTTATCGAATATTCGCGATATGAAGTGAGATCCTCCGTCACTAATGACGAGTCTGGGTACACCGAATCTAGGAAAGATTGTGTTTTTAAAGAGTTTGATTACTACTCGTGCGTCGTTTGTTGGAGCAGCTATGGCTTCTATCCATTTAGACACGTAATCGATAGCGACGATTATGTAGTTATTGCCAAAAGAAGGTGGAAAAGGTCCCATGAAATCTATTCCCCAGACGTCGAAGATTTCTACCTCTAAGATTCCTTTCTGAGGCATTTCATTGCGTCGTGAGATGTTGCCAGTTCGTTGGCATCGATCGCACTTTTGCACAGTGATGTGTGTCGCTACTCGAAAAATGCATCGTGCAACGACGGGGAGGCGAAAAAAGATAGACAGAAGAGTCGCCACCGAACTTTATTTATCCCATGAGGGGAAAGGAAAATATCGAGAAAACCTTAAGAAAGAAATGGATAAGATGGTCTCGCGACCAAGAACGGGTTCGGAAGCCGGTTATGCGAGGGGAAGGTATTAGCACCCCTCGCATCCATCGTACTCGATGGGAACCTTTTGTTTGTCGACATGTGAATTATATTTGCTAAAATATTATGCTATAAGAAATGTGTTCCAATGGGTAAAGATAAGGGTTTAGAAACAAGAAAGTTAGGAGGAAAGAGAGAACGGGGGAAAAGAGAAAGAACAGACTCGGTAGGACTTCGCAGTCCTATGCCTACGTATTCTCAACAGATGTGAGAAAATCAGAGTCGACGTAGTTCGGGGAACTACAGATATGGGGGGAAAGTGCTCGCCAAGGATTGTGGCCCTTGTGCCTACGTATTCCCATCTGGTATGAGAAATCAGAGCAGCCGTAGTTCGGCCTACGGTGTGTTGATGTTTTTTTTTATATGGATGATGCTATCGTGCGCATTCTAGCAGTTAGGTGTTTTGCTGCTCGCTCGTTGGAGACTTAGGCGTTACCTGTTTGCGGTAGAACGGACGTAACATATCCTTTTTGAAAGATTAGCTTTTCGCCACGCGAGGCAAGATGTCACATTTGATTGATTGGATTGTTTTTTAGGGGCGAGACATGTCCTCGGATAGTAACCCCTACGGGTAGTACCCAATTCGTTATCTCAAAGTTTTTGTTATAAAAGGGTGTGGCGAACGAGGCGTCTTTGTATTGAAAGACGAGCGTCGGAACCACCCTCACTACAGTGGGCATCCCAAAACTCGGAGAGGAAGAAGACTACACTTAATCCTCTCTCTTTAATTCAATGCAAAGAGAACTTCGTTCTCTTATTAAAGATGTTTTTTGGTTTTGAATGGTAAGTGCTTTGCGACAGAGAACCCTACGGTAAACGTCAGCACTCGGGATAGGAGAAGGCCTACGCCTAACCACTCCACGACCATTCAAGTTTTTGTTATGAAAAGATTTGAAAATGCACTCGGTACAGGACCAAGGTTTTAGGTGTGAAAATTGTGGAAGGAAGTTGTGAAAGCGAGATGGTGGATAAAAGCGCGTCTTCGTATCGAAAGACGAGTGTCGAGACCACCCTCACTACAGTGGGCATCCCATCACTCGAAGAAGAAGAGGTCTACACCCAATCTTCTCTCTTTAATTCGATACAAAGAGAAATTAATTTTAAGGAGATGAGATTTGAAAATGGATGGGAAGCGTCTTCGTATTGAAAGACGAGTGTCGGAACCACCCTCACTACAGTGGGTATCCCAACACTCGGAGAGGAAGAAAGTCTACACTTAATCCCCTCTTTTTAATTCAATACAAAGATAATTTGATTTTGAAAATTGTTTGACAAAGTTTTTGAATCGAGTCGGGACAAGTAATGAAGAGAGAAAAGAGGTGGTCTCAGATCCAACATTACTCATCAATAATTTGACTGGTAATGAATTACGGAAGCATCGTCATCGACCAACACAGATGAAACGGGACAAAAAATGTCCAATAACAAATAGAACATAAGATTAACTTCTAAACAAATCTTTAAAATTTCCAAGAGAAAATAGATAAAGCTATAACTTAGAAAAAAAATAAATAATATATGTAAACTATATTCAAACCCCTTTTTTTTAGAAAAAATATATTATAAACTGTTTTAAAAACTAAAACAAAATAAAATCTATAAACAACGGTTAATATAATATGTACATAACTAATAATAGTGATAATTTTACCTAATAAAAATAAAATATAAAGGAACAAGGGGTACGAACCGGAGAATGAGGGTAGGGTACAGATCCAGAAGGAGAACACGGTTGACTAAATGGACTTAGCCAACCCAACCAAACAAACGTCCAGGGAAAATGGAAGGGCACGAGAGAGAAACAGGAGGTTGGTGAGGAGAGTGCATCTAACTTGGACCTCGTGGCATAAACGTCTTTGTAAAGCAAACAAAAAAAAAGAAATGGATTTGAGTACTTCGTATCCTCAACAGCGCACAGATCAGAGCATAGGAATAAAAGACCACGAGCATCAATGTCATCCACTGGTTTAGCGAGCCTCGAACCGCTGAAATCCCTCAGAGATCTCATCTCCAGTTTCGATTCTTCAATTTCTCCATTCTTCTCAAATTTTGGTTCAATGCAAATGGGTTTTCGGATGGTATTGAAATCGGAGGGTTTGAAGCTGAGTTGAGAGGTTGAAGCTTGAAGGAGGCGGACGGATTGAGAAGATAACCGCTTTGGTTTGGAAGAATAGGTTTGAAGAAAATAAGAATCAACAGTGGAGATTAATGGAAGAAGGTGCTGAGCAGAGACACAAGTCGCTCACCATGTGTTCGATGAAAGTTCTATTATGGCTTTGTGGGTTTAATGGAGTTTTCTGGGTGATTTATTGAAGTTTATTGGAGGATGTTTGAAGGATTTGAATTGTTGAATCTTTGTGTATGACTCAAACGTTATGATTGTGCTGAATAGAAGGGCCCGTCGAGAGCGTCGTGTTATTGTCGAGCTTGTGATGTAACCTGACGTAGTGCACTTGTGTTGCAGCTTGTGCTGTTGTGTGTCTGGAAAGCTGAATGGTAATGGTAGAAACTGATAAAGGTTTATGAGTTGTGATATGAGGGTGTTATCTTGGCAAGGTTAACAGTGAGGATTGGATTTTGGTGAATGGGTAATTGAAGTTTGTTGATGAAGTTCTAAGGAGGAATGGTGATATGTTAAAGAGATTGGAGTCTGTTATTGTGAGTAAGGAGTGATGGTTTATATTCTTGAAGTGTAGTTTGTGTGTATGATTCAAGATGTGTTGTGAGTGTTTTATGCAAGTGGTGGTTTTATTGTGTTTTGAGGGATGGTTTTTTTTTTATAGGCTGCTGTTGTTAGCAGAGTATGCTTGTGTAGCAGAGTGCAACAGGCCAGTACAGTTGGTGCAGAGCTTGTCTGGCATGGCTGTTTGTCTGGTGTGAGTTTGTAGCAGGGTAGTGGTTGTAGCTGGCATTGTCTGTTGGTAGCAGAAGTAAGACATTATGATTAAGATGTGCTTGTTGAGAATATTGCAGAGATTGATCATAACTATTTCTACTACCCACACTCACTGTGGAAGAATGCAATTGAGTCGGTGTATCGGCGACATTAAGATGTTGATGTTGGGAATGTTGCAGGGATTGAGCATGACTTCTATCCATAGTCATCATGGAAGAATAAAATTCAGGTTGTGAATGTAAAACATTAAGCTCTGCACGCTGAAAATTTTGCATTAACTGGGCATGGCCACTGTCGTTTCTCAGGAATGAATGAAACTCTGGTTGCGGGTTAAGGAAATTCTCGTGTGCGTATGGCAGTGATGGAGTATACCTGACCGCCCTAGTTGCATAAGCTCCCTCTGGAGTATTAGTATATGCTACTGCAAGAATCTGATTCCTTGAAGCTTGGGATGGAACAGACTGACCGGCAACATAATTGGCCCAGCCAGTAGGCTCCTCAAGTCCATTTAGATGTCTATGGCTCATCAGCTTAGGTGCGTGAGTAGGCGACATTTTAGACAAATATGAATCCCCGGAAAGTGGTGTCTGATGAAACACACCATTCCTTGGTGGAAGTTGCAACATTGAGGCAGAGTGTATTTCGTTCAAACCAGGATGTCTGGGTACAGTTGTCGGTACATCCAATGGGCGAAACATTTCTAATAGACTTCTTACTTGTCTAGTATTGAGTTCAGGATTAAACTTATGAGAGTGATTCTGATAATTCTCTTTTATAGCATGTTTAAATTGATTCTCTAGCAAGGGCCAACAGTCTTGGTAAATTTTGAAACTCACCTGAGCAGGGAACCTTCCCTGAAAAGCAAACGGTTCTATATTTAGCATCCCGGTCGAGGTTGCTAAGTATATACCATAGAGAAGCTTCACATCAGTGTCAAACAGAAACAGATGCATGCCAGGATTGATCCTCTCCACAACATGCTTTCTCCCTGCAGGAAGCGCAAAAACCCGATACCGATAGCACTCTGGTTTCGTCATTTTATTGCACATGAAAATAAAGCCAGAAAGTTTATCTTCAGCGTCCACGCCCACTTCTTCTGCTTCCATTGAATCACTAGAAAAAAATGAGATTGGGGAAGCAGAAAGAACAGAAGGTTCGGTATATAAGCACAGGTGAAGTTGGAAGGAAGAGAGTTGAGGGACTCCATAAGAAAAAGCGCAGGACATTATTTCCATCAAGTCCTTCTTTTAACTTTTTCGCTGCACGTAACCTTCTCTGTACATCTAACTTTTTTGTAAGGTACATTTCTTCATCAAAAACTTTTGAGTTCGATACTTTTCTCTGTTTAGATCGCCTTTCTTTAAGCCGTGTTGACCTCACGATTTTATTCTTTCCAATTGAATAGTCGGCCAAACTGAGAAGGGATGAATCATTATCATAGTCAAGTTTAATCAATTCCAACTCATCAGCCACTGCAGCAGCTTGTTTTGAGGCTGATAGGGCTTGCTTCGCAAAAGAAAGTGCCCTCCATTGGAAATCATCAGCAGACTGCATAGTCGAAGAAGAAGAAACAAATTCCTCTTCTGGCGAAGAAGCCAATAAGTTCTGTAAATGACACCGAAGATGCAACTGCTGCATAGAGTCACGCGCTGACTCATCAACATCGCCATTTATGTTTTTTCCGGGAACTGACTTCACATCCATTACCCTTGTATTTAAGGCTGCCTGGGGTGACTTGTCTTCTCTATGCATATGAAGTAGAGGCTTATATTCATCCCGATGCTCTTGCAGAAGAACTGAGGTAGGAAAAGACTGAGCAGCAGAACTAGAAGGTAAAGAAGAAACTGCAGGAGCAGCATGCTCATTAAGCATCATAACTGAAGGAGAAGGAACAATTCTAGAAGGAAATGGTGTGGATGGAGAAAACATGGTGTTGGATTTTGCTCCTTTAATTACAACGATTCCAAGGAACATGAAAAGGAAGAGTTCTAGATGAGGCTTTGTTGCAAATTTGATTATTATAACTTCCAACTAAATTAAATTTGTATGGAAATTAATAATAAAGATGGGCTTCCCAATGGGCCTTTGATCTAATTCATGAACCTTGTAGGACAATCTCAAAGTTTGACTAAGTTTAATCCAAATTTTAAAACTCACAAAACGTTCAACCATGCTTGTGGTCCTTGAAGCGCTGCGGTGGAATTATAGTTTGGACCAAAATGATAAAAAATTGAATGTAAGGTGGACTAATCTTGAATTCCCAATTATTTCAAACTCCTTTGAGATCTTACTTGCACTGACAATCCAAATCTTGAATTGAATAAGCAACACAAAACTGCATTACAACTACGCATGTGCCTTGATTAAGACCTCGGACGCGCATCATATAAGTCTTATACCACGACCTTAATCCTGAAACTAAATCCCTGCTTGACCAAGACTAGTTATATCCATCAAACCTCAGTCAACACACACAACTCCCCTAACTGCGTTAAGTGAACCTCAGTTCAAATGTACCAAACTTGATCAAATTACCTACTTGAATCCCGAGTGAACCTGACTTTGATCATAAGGCCCCTGAGCACCCCAGATTTCATCACTTCATGATTTTCAATCATCAAACGCTCAACATTAGCACATCCTTGTCTCAAACAGCATGTGACAAGAGCAAGGACATGGAGCAATCCCAACCTTTCACCGAGACTAAACAAAACTCCACTTAACTTCAAGTGTAGTTGCACTCAATACTCTATTTGACAGGCATAGGTCCACATGATTCTCTATTGCGAAATATCTGAATTTGGCACAAATTGACATATGGATCCACACATAACAATTTTGAATTAACACATAAACCCCAACTGCGACCTTAAATAAGCACCTTTGAATTGATACACCTCGACTCGACAAACCACTAATGAACCTCCATCCAACTTAGCAACAACATGATTTCGGTCAGCAAGGAGAAATGAAAGAAACAACATATTTTTATTTTTCTGCTCCTGATAATCACATATGCTTATCTGTTTGTCTTTAAGGATCTTGACTCGTCTTTGATAAGGGTAAACACTTGGTGACTTGAATATAACCTCCTTGATCAGGTTAAAAACCATTGGTAATTTTGTTAGACACGCATTTCTTGATCCCCTGTGAAATGCAAAATGCTATGCAATGCAATGCTTACATGTATGCTGATGCAACGAAATAAAACATGAGCCAGAGAGGTCGGTCAAATTTTGGGGTATGACAGATGAAGGGTATATATAGGGGTAGGCAAATTTTAGGGTGCAACAGCTGCCCCTATTCAAGCGACTTGAACCTGAAGGGATGAAAAGCGAACGGCTTTCGCACGTTCAAGGTAAAAGACGGTTGAATACCAAAGAACCCGGAAATTTGCCAAAAACAGAACTGCAAACTCTGATAAGATAAAATCTCCAGAGATAACCGAATTGATAGCCTGATAAGGGACATCTGACTTCGCCGTCAGAAAACACAAACATCCAATGAACAACTGACATCGCCGCCAGACAACCATAACGTTGAGAAACACCTGACATCGCCGCCGGATAAACACACTGTTCAACAAGCATCTGACATCGCCGTCAGGCCTCTGTAGGGGATAATAATTCTGACATCGCCGCCGTGCATCCACAAACTTGATAATAACATCTGACATCGCCGTCAGGCCTCGACATCAAGTCGGTAAAGAGATCTAACCTCGCCGTCAATCCTCAAACAATCTGACTTCGCCGTCAACTCTCAAAAATAATCTGACTTCGCCGTCAGCTCTCAAAAATATCCTGACTTCGCCATCAGTTCTGAATATCATCTGACTTCGCCGTCCGTTCTCAAAAATAATCTGACTTCGCCGTCAGCTCTCAATATCATCTGACTTCGCCGTCAGCTCTCAAAAATAATCTGACTTCGCCGTCAATCCTTTGTAAAATACAAACAAATATTGAATCCAAAGATACGATCCTCCGACATCGCCGTCAAGGCGAAATCCAACATCACCGTTGGAAGAACCAAATTACCTGACATCGCCGCCAAGAACAAACATCCAACATCGCCGTTGAAGAACTAAATCACTTGGCATCGCCGCCAAAAACAAACATCCAACATCGCCGTTGAAAAACTAAATCACTTGACATCGCCGCCAATTCTCACATAACCTGACTTCGCCGTCATCTTCTTAAAACAATCTTCTGACTTCGCCGTCATTTCCAACAATTTTGACCTCCATCTTCAATTCTTAAAAGAATCGGTAAAAGCATCTGACCTCACGGTCAGGCCTCAACATTAAGTCGGTAAAAAGATCTAACCTCGCCGTCAGTCCTCTGTTAAATACAAACAGATATTGAATCCAAAGATACGATCCTCCGACATCGCCGTCAAGGCAAAATCCAACATCACCGTTGGAAGAACCAGATTACCTGACATCGCCGCCAAGAACAAACATCTAGCATCGCTGCTAAAGAATCAAACCACTCGACTTTGCCGCCGAAAATAAACACCCAACCTCGCAGCTGAATAAACAAATTACTCCGACATCGTCGCCAGAAACAAACATCCAACCTCGCCGCTGAACAAACAAATTACTCTGACATCGCCGCCAGAAACAAATATCCAACCTCGCCGCTGGATAAACAAATTACTCTGACATCGCCGCCAGAAACAAATATCCAACCTCGCCGCTGAATAAACAAATTATTCCGACATCGCCGCCAGAAACGAACTTCTCAACACTGCCGTTGAAGAATTAAATACTTGACATCGCCGTCAAAACAGACATCCAACCTCGCCGCTGAATAAACAAATTATTCCGACATCGCCGCCAGAAACGAACTTCTCAACATCGCCGTTGAAGAATTAAATACTTGACATCGCCGTCAAAACAGACTTCTCAACATCGCCGTTGAAACACTAAATCATCTAACATCGCCGTCAGAACAAACTTCTCAACATCGCCGTTGAAGAACATAAATACTTTACATCGCCGTCAAAACAGACTTCTCAACATCGCCGTTGAAACACTAAATCATCTAACATCGCCGTCAGAACAAACTTCTCAACATCGCCGTTGAAGAACATAAATACTTGACATCGCCGTCAAAACAGACTTCTCAACATCGCCGTTGAAACACTAAATCATCTAACATCGCCGTCAGAACAAACTTCTCAACATCGCCGTTGAAGAACATAAATACTTGACATCGCCGTCAAAACAGACTTCTCAACATCGCCGTTGAAACACTAAATCATCTAACATCGCCGTCAGAACAAACTTCTCAACATCGCCGTTGAAGAACATAAATACTTGACATCGCCGTCAAAACAGACTTCTCAACATCGCCGTTGAAACACTAAATCATCTAACATCGCCGTCAGAACAAACTTCTCAACATCGCCGTTGAAGAACATAAATACTTGACATCGCCGTCAAAACAGACTTCTCAACATCGCCGTTGAAACACTAAATCATCTAACATCGCCGTCAGAACAAACTTCTCAACATCGCCGTTGAAGAACATAAATACTTGACATCGCCGTCAAAACAGACTCCTCAACATCGCTGTTGAAACACTAAATCATCTAACATCGCCGTCAGAACAAACTTCTCAACATCGCCGTTGAAGAACATAAATACTTGACATCGCCGTCAAAACAGACTCCTCAACATCGCCGTTGAAACACTAAATCATCTAACATCGCCGTCAGAACAAACTTCTCAACATCGCCGTTGAAGAACATAAATACTTGACATCGCCGTCAAAACAGACTTCTCAACATCGCCGTTGAAACAAACAAAATACTTGACATCACCGTCAAAACAAACTTCTCAACATCGCCGTTGAAGAACCAAATCACTTGACCTCGCCGCCAAGCCTTCGCTAAATATAAGCGAGCAACAAGATTCGAACGAAATTAAGACCATCCATTGGTGATAATCACAAAATAACTCCGCTGGGGAAACACCATGAGCTGGAGTCTAGCCAACACACGGGCAAAGATACTAATCATCTGCGAGGTTCACTTGAAACAAAAGGGTAACGACCTGGCTTATGTTTCACATGCATATGTTTGGATATGACGAAATGCTCCATACGAAATGGAAATGCTTCGCGTTTGGGTGGATGCTATGCATGTATGTAGATGCAAATGAACCAACTTTAGCAAAATAAATGCTAAAGAGAAAGAGCCAACTCCGTTGAGTCAGAGCTAGATACGCCTTAGCGCAAATAAACTCATGCTGGGGAATGCAAGCCGTGGATGGCCTCCGAGAAAACTTCTGGGTAAAACTGCTCCGTTAAGAACAAAACCACTCTGCTGGGGATCCAAATCAAACTCTGCTGAGGAGAACGTCCCGGATGGCCTATCAGCCTACAACTCTTCTGGGGAACAAGCCACTTGGCTGGAGACAACAGCTCCACTCTACCGGGGAAATCAACCATGAATGATTAGCCAGAATAACCCTACTGGGGAGACATAGCAGATTGCTGAGGAATAACTCTCTTCTGTCGGAGATTGAATCCACTATCTGCTAGGGATGTTGAATAAGACTTACCGGGAATTTATCCCACACGTTCTCTGCTGGGGATGGAAATGAACGATCTCTGAGTCAGCCCTACTCTGTGGGGATAACAGTATGGCGCTCGCCCTACTGCTGGGAAAATAAACCCAAATCTGCTTCTATAACTCTGATAAGCTCTGAAGATATGGAGAGGAACACATCTCCTTTGTTTACGATTTTGCCCCAGCCTGTGGGACTTTTGTAAAAAACCTTCCTCGAAAGGAAACCTGAAATTTCGGTACCCTGATGGTTAGATATGAACTGTCCCAGCGCTTCGAACCCCGAAGAAGTGCTTCAAGTTATTTTCCTTTCTGGACAAGGATAGTCTTTGTGCTCTTCGGGTGGCCTGCCCCAGCCTTGAAGTGATTTTCCCCTAATTGGCTGATTTGTAGAGAAGTGCCCCTGGCTGACTTCGAGAGATTTATCAAATCTCGACCTGATTGCCCCAGATTAACCGACCTTAGGGAATGGCGTCTTCGACTGGCCTTCGAGTGGTTTGATGAGTCTCGACCTGATTGCTCCAGATTAGCTGCATCTAGGAATGACCGACTCTGCTTATGTTTACCTGCTGTGACTTGCCTCTGCTCAAAGGAGTACTCGGGCGCTCTATATCTTATTTCTATCAAACTTCTCATTGTAGAACCTTTCCTGATGTCGAATGCTTTCTCAGGAGTAAAACAATTCGTTTTGCAAAAGATAACATTAATGCAATGCATATGACAGTTTTAAAATCCAAGTCTGTTCACTGGAAAAAAGTTGTGACATATAGTGAATGAATCACTTATCAGAAATATCAATATCTATACCCATAGGGTAAGAAGAATCCTTTTAGGAGTCAGTTTCGACTCGATCTTTACCGAAGTATGCTTTCGAAACAAACCTGCTTCAATTAGGACTTTTGACGGTTGTAACTTGGTCAGGTTCACGGTTTGAAAGAAAAGATATGAGGCTCAAAGTTCTGTTTAACCCACCCACTCTCCTTAATATTCTCCAATCCTTTGTTCAACTAATTCGACACAAGCGCTCACCTCTCAAAGGTTAAATGACTAGAGTGATGGTTCGAGAAACCGCAAATTTTTGGAGTGACAGTCACTCGCTCTTCGTCTTTGGTGCCTGGAGTCACACGACTTGTTGTTCATCATTTCATTCCCTATTTTTGCCTGGACTGACTCTTTTGAGTTTATCTTCTGATCTCAAAGTTCAGCGGGATAGCCTATTTTTTTTTGCCTAAGCCACTTGTCTTCAAGTTATCGACTTGGCGGGCTTTTTTCTTCTTTTTTGATTCTCTTTTGAACAAATCGTGTGACATCGGCTTGTCTGACTTGTTGAAAAGGGATTGTGACTGTCTCACTCCTTGGCTGGTGAAGGATAACCATTGTGGTTTTTTAGGTACGACCTATACAGGCGTGATTGCTCCTCGAACGGGGACACTCCTTTTTGCAATTTGGATGTTAGGTCGAATTAACTGACTGTCGCACCTCGAAAAATCACGGAGACATTTCGGAAATACGACCCTCGCGCGAAAGGCGCGGAAATGCGGTTCGACAGAGTCGCCACCGAACTTTATTTATCCCGAATAAACGGGAGAGGAAAATATCGAGAAAACCTCTTAAAAATGAAAGGATAGGAACAGGGCTGTCGCAACCAAGTTCCGGGTTCGGGAGTCGGTTACGTGAGGGGAAGGTATTAGCACCCCTCACGTCCGTCGTACTCGACGGGAACCTCTTAAGGTAATTGCGGGGAGTGTTGTTTAGGTTTACTGGTTTTCTTCTCGCTACTAAAGGTAGAATTGGTAGGGTAAAAGGTTAAAGACGCTAAGGAGAGATGGGTGGTTAGAAGATAGGGTGCTCGCCAAGGATTGGGGCCCTTGTGCCTACGTATGCTCATTCGGACGAGAATGAGAAATCAGAGCGTCGTAGTTCGACTACGGGAAAAGGTGGGGGAAAAACGGAAGATGGATAGAAGTGTGCTCGCCAAGATCATCGCAATCTTGTGCCTACGTATCTTATATTCAAGAATGAATAAAGAATCAGAGCGTCCGTAGTTCGTGGTAACAACCACGAAAAGATGAGGTTGAATTGGGTTGAATGAGTTAAAGAGGAGAGTTGGATATTTTGAAAACGAAAGAATGAACTAATAACAACTCGGGGGCGCGCCCAAGAGTTACTCGTTCGAATATTCAAAGAATGCTAGATTCTAAGGATATCCCTCTTTCGTAAGTAAAAAAAAACGTGTTTGTGAAAGGATCGAATCGAAGAATGGCATGCGAGGCCAAAAGGGAATTGTTTTGAACTGGTTCGACGACGTGTCGAAGATTTGATTGAAGATGGAACCGGCTTGACGACGTGTCAAGGGTTAAGGTTGTGAGAAACGATATTAGTCCCTGAGGGTGCTCCTAATATCGAAGCCACGGGGAATTGTGAATGTGTGTGCAAAATGTCGATGGTTGCGAATGCGTATGAGCACTCGACTTAGGAGAACGTTTGAGAATGTTTGAGTTTGAAAAAGTCGAAAGGTTGAGTGAATAACAACCCAAAGGGCGTGCCTCGAGAATTATTCACTCGAAAATTCAAGGAATGCTAGACTCCAAGAATCTCCTTCTTTCGAAGTTTGAATCGGAAAGAAAATATTTTAGAAAATGATTTGAAGTGAATAGAAGGGTATGAAAATAGTTTAAGGTACGAGATGTGAGGGTGTGAGATTGGATTTAAAAATGAGAGAAATGACAATTATTTGATAAATGAGACGCGGGCCTCACAACCAATTAATTGGGGTATTATCGAAATGCTAGATCTCGACGACACTTTTTTTCATTTGGAGAAAGCTTGAATGAACAAAGGAAATATCACCAAGAATGTCAAATTCTCATGACATTTCTTTGTTAGAAAAATATAATTTTTGAAAATGAGAGGTCGAATAATACACTACTTAAGGTGTACACCTTAGTAATGACTATCCAAAAATTCAAGAAGTGCTAGACTTCAAGAACTTAGTTTCTCATGATTTGATAAAAAATAATTTGAATGAAGATTAGGAAAATTACTAGTTTTGAGGATGGTTTTGATTTAATTTAAGAAATAATGTTGAATAAACAATGAATATATTACGCAAAGTGCTAGACTCCTATAATATATCTTTGTTCAAATAATTAAGAGCATAACACAAAATGAACAATATTATCCAAAGCGTACGCCCCAATAATAATTATTCAAGAACTCAAAAGATACTAGACCTCAAGAGTTAATTAAAATTTTTTGTCATTTGATTAGGAAAAGATTAATCATATTTTGAGAATAATTACTCAAATTTAAAAGTGTGATTTGAAATAACTCAGTATCTTTGTTTAAAAAATCGTTTATTTAAAATGTCTAAAAAACTTCTTTAATAACCTTGAAAAAAAAAGTGGCTTCCCAAACTTGCCATAATAATAGAAATATAGTAAACATAATATAAGAAAATGCTGCAACATGTGGCCACATGGGACCACAAGACGGCCCATATTATACATATATCACTGATCCAGCCACAACATAAATTTAAATTTTGTGCATAATAGGAACTTGTAGTAGCCCCACCTGCTTTTATCTTAACAGAACAGCAGTAAGTCATATATGGTTTAATGGCCCATCCAAAAGCAAACAAATTCTCGAAATCGAATAGGCGTCACGCCACTGATTTAAAGAGAACAAACTAGCTATGAACATTGAGTAAGCCGAAATATTACTGCAATAAACTAAAACTGACGAGACTTTTATAGTGCTTATACACTTTTTAATCCGTTTACAATAGCATCCATCACAATATAATGTAACAATTGAACCAAATGTTACGGCAATATAACAGTATTGAATTACTCTTAAGCTGTTACCGTAGCCGCGACACTGGAGAACCGCAACATTAATTTGGAGCAACTTTTCTTCTCAACAAAAATTATACCTTACTGCTTTCCGAGTAGAATCATGAGTTGTTGCGAAACTTCATCGTGAAATCCGGCGAGAATGCGTCGGTGCGGGTGCCGTTATGTTGCTAAAGAATGGGGACAAGGCATTGTGAAGCTAGATGACAATATTGTTGCTGCTAAACACGAGTTGAGAATGCTGCTAATGTGTGACTTAGTTTGCTGTGAGGTTGTCGACACTTCAAAATCTTTTCGTATAACCAACGATTCGGCGATGCTACCACCTGCACAAGGTCAACAACCAACCCAACGTAGAAATAGAAGACACAAATAATGAATGAACAAGGAATCCACATAACAGAATGGAGCTGGGTTGCTATCAGAGACTTGAATGCTTATGCTAGCGTTTCCATGCATTTTATTTTGAACCAAACAACACAAACCAACTAGGCACAATCGAATTGAAATCCAATTGTAATTTTAACAGCAGATTACATGATTAGCTAACAATCAAAATAACATAAACGCAACAATGTTTGTTCAATATATGCAATCTAACACTACATAAGCACCCTAATTGAAACCACAAAAGGCTCAAATCCACAAAGCTGCGTTGAAAACAAAATTGATAACGAGAACATAACATCAACATATATCAAACATTAGCAGAATAGTAAAGAAAATACCCCAACCAAAAGACATGTTGAACTGATGCCTGCAGGTAGGATATCGAGCTGTGATTGAAGCTAGGCAAGAGATAGCGTTGTTCCCGCCGTGTCGTTGTCGTGCAATAGTGCAGAACTGAACTGCTATTGTGATGTTCTTAAAATTTCTTTTTACTGAGTCATCACTGTTCCTGGCGATATTAGTATTGCAGCTACCGTCAAAACAGAATCCTGTGCGCAAAATAGTAAAACCAAGTCCCCTTGTTATCTAACTCTGGTCTGTAACAGCAGTGTGCAAGGTAATGGCAACAACAACAGCTAGCACGTAGTTGTCTTGGCATTATGGTGGGGTCAAAACCATGTCTTTGAAACCATCAGGTCTTCAGTGTTTTAGCGAGCGCGGCGGAGTGCTTATGACCTGCACAAAAATTAAACGAAACCGCAAGCAAGACAAACATGGTCAACACAGAAACTACGAAACACAATTAAATCAGAAATTCTGTTTGAATAGCCGTCCATTCGATTGCATCATTGAGGCTATGGTAAATTACTGCCTTGAGCCATTACGGCGAAGTTGCAACCGCGTTGGCGTTGCTTGTGGAATGGACCTACTGTCGGAGAAAAGGTCAAAACATGGCTGCTCGATTGTATTCAAGGATATCCCACTGTTACACCTTCAACATGGAGTTGTTCCAGATAGAACTAAATCGAGTCTGGATCCTGGGTACCACACCTACACACAAACCAGTCACAGACATTCATAATTTCTTTTAGATAAATAATAACAGATGACAACAGAGTTGAGTCGAAGACCCGAACAACATCATCATTTTGCCGCTGCTACACCGTTTAATTTCACCATCGCTCCGTTTGAAACTTGGTGATATTAAAACACCCATACTACCAATAACTTGTTCTCTCAGTACAAGCCACTTTTACTAATGCGCATCAAACAAACACAGCGAACCTTCAGGCGATGTCAGAATCATTCTAATCAACAAACAGTTAAACCAAAACAAGCGAGGGTTAATGGAACAAAAAGATTCAATGAAAAAGTGCACAAATCATATCTAAACTGTATCAAAGTTAGTGAATAACCTGAACTGCTAATAATTATATCAATTCCTAATATGCACATGAGACATGAATAAGCATCTTAATCAAAGCTAAAGCGAATACTGAACAAGAACGCAATATTTGATAGTCGAGAAAGTTGAAACCAATACCGAATACGCGTTTGCTGCAGCTTTGTTGGCCACCGCGAGTCGATTACGCTTCGGAACGAAACCTGGTGCACGGTTGTGGTAAGCTTGACGGTGACACCTAAAGTCGTTGAGTGTGGGAAGCCCAAGATGTTGCTGTTGTGCTTCGAAAACGCTAAAAGTTGTTGCGGAGTTGTCGTCGCGAGATGAGGAATTTGTTGAGCTGAAGTATGGTTTCCGCTGGAGTGCTCAAAAGATGAAGCCGGAGAGAACTCGTAGCGCCATTGATACGGGTTGTGTCAAGTTATTATCTAGCTAGAGATGTTGATGATAAGGCGTGTTGCCATTGAATCCTCGGACTACTATTATCGCGATTAACCTCACCGCCCGATGTAAAACTGCCGGATTAGCAGAGATGGATAGTGGTGAGAAAAATGATGGATTAGCAGAGATGGAGTTTGCGTAAGGGCTTCTTTGAGGGAGGTGAAAATTTGATGATGGGTAGGTTTTGTGTGCGGAAGAAAGCGAGAACGGAAGGGTTATACGTGTGGGTGGTGTGGGTTTTGCTTAGGCGAAACGGAAGGAGAGTAAAGGGGAAGGGAAGGCATGCGGCGGATTCTGAAGGGAGAGTTAGGGTTTTCTTGGGAGTGAATTGAGGGGCGGCGGCGATTTGAGGCTTTTTGGGTTAATGAACAGTGATCTAGGGTTTTTCTTTCAATCAGATTCCCCTCCTCTCTTTATAATACGCAGATTCTCCCTTAGCCTCCAATGGGCCTCCACGGTGGGCCTCATGTGAACCAGGCATAAATTCTAATATCTTTGCTTTGTTTTTTTTTTAATTAAATAAACAAATTAACTACTAATTAAAATTAACAATACTAACTATTAATTATAACAAACAAATTGATAAAACTATAAAAAAAAATAATATTATACTAACAAATAAATTGATATAAATCTAATTAATATTTTTAATCTAATATATATACAAAATACTATTATTACTAGAAATATTTTAAAAGGAAGAGAAAAGTTGAGAAATTGAAATAAAATAATATTCACAGAGAATTTGTATTAAGCCACGTGTCACATTTTAATTTGTCAAAAAGATAGAGTTCTGAAAAATCAACCAAGTGCGAGCAGACACGCGTCTAAATGGCATGAAACCATAAATACGAAAATATTTACAAAAAGGGTAGGACAAATTTAGGGTATGACAGATGCCCCTATCTAATCGGCTTAAACATAGGAAAATGAACTGCATTAGCGTTCATATTCCTGAGGTAGAAGTCAATTAGATATGAAGAAGACCCTGAATTTGTCCGAAACGAAAAGAGATGCTTGAGAATTGAAAATGCTGGAAGATGTAAACCTCTGAGTAAACTGTAAATAAATTGGCACAGGTCGTCATCACCAAAAGGATGATGGGATGAAACACACACAGCTATTACCACCAAAAGGATGGTAAAGCACAGCATATTCGCAAAATCTGACATTAATGACTATGACAGACCCCTCATCAAAAGAATGACGGAGCGAGACACGCGCCAAACAATATCGCACATTCTATCATTAATGACCATGATAGACCCAACACCAAAAGGATGATGGAGAAAAACACAAATAAACACAATCTATCACTAATGACCATGATAGACCCCTCCATCAAAAGGATGACGGAGCGAGACACACGCCAAACAATATCGCACAATCTATCATTAATGACCATGATAGACCCAACACCAAAAGGATGATGGAGCGAAACACACGCCAAACAATATCGCACATTCTATCATTAATGACCATGATAGACCCAACACCAAAAGGATGATGGAGCGAAACACAAATAAACACAATCTATCACTAATGACCATGATAGACCCCTCCATCAAAAGGATGACGGAGCGAGACACACGCCAAACAATATCGCACAATCTATCATTAATGACCATGATAGACCCAACACCAAAAGGATGATGGAGCGAAACACAAATAAACACAATCTATCACTAATGACCATGATAGACCCCTCCATCAAAAGGATGACGGAGCGAGACACACGCCAAACAATATCGCACAATCTATCATTAATGACCATGATAGACCCAACACCAAAAGGATGATGGAGCGAAACACAAATAAACACGATCTATCACTAATGACCATGATAGACCCCTCCATCAAAAGGATGATGGAGCGAAGCACAAATAAACACATCGCACAATCTGATACCGACGAAGTACCAGACCTACCACCAAAAGGATGGTAGAGCGAAAACACAAATAAAACATCGCGCCATCTGATACCGACGAAGTATCAGACCTACCACCAAAAGGACGGTAGAGCGAAAACATAAATAAAACATCGCGCCATCTGATACTGACGAAGTATCAGACCTACCACCAAAAGGATGGTAGAGCGAAAACACAAATAAAAAATCGCGCAATCTGATACCGACGAAGTACCAAACCTACCACCAAAAGGATGGTAGAGCAGAAACACAAATAAAATACGATCTATCACTAATGACCATGATAGACCCCTCCATCAAAAGGATGATGGAGCGAAGCACAAATAAACACATCGCACACTCTGATACCGACGAAGTACCAGACCTACCACCAAAAGGATGGTAGAGCGAAAACACAAATAAAACATCGCGCCATCTGATACCGACGAAGTACCAGACCTACCACCAAAAGGATGGTAGAGCGAAAACACAAATAAAATATCGCACAATCTGATACCGACGAAGTACCAGACCTACCACCAAAAGGATGGTAGAGCGAAAACACAAATAAAACAAGTCGCTATCACCAAAAGGATGATAGGACAACACAGATCTGAAGTTTACCAACACCAAAAGGATGCAGGCTGGGTTGAACTGACGAAGTTCGACTATCACCAAAAGGATGATAGTAAGGCAATTGACAACGGTCACGCTTGCTGGGTACAACTCATTGGGGAATCCCTGAGAGGAAGATTGGATTTGAAATGAATTGACGGGGTACGCCCACCATCTTTGCTTGGAAATCATAATTTGCTGAAATGATTTCATGGCTACACCCATGAATTCTGAAGAGGATGCCCCTGACTGGGCTGAATTTGTCTTGATGCCTTGTCTTAACAAAGGCTGAACAACTTTGTGAGGGACGCTCACGGTCTTGCTGAAGATACCCCTGTTCGGGTTGGATCTTACACTGAACTTCTTGGATTTGCCCAATAAATGGTTGAACAACTTTGTGGGGAAAGCCCACGGTCTTGAATGGTATGCCCCTGCCTGGGCTGAATGTTGATTTGCATATTTGATCAACCACGAGGTTGAAATTCGTCACGGGGGACGCCCATGGTTTTGAAAAGAATGCCCCTGCTTGGGCTGAATCCTGCTTTGAATAACTTCGAATTTTGGTGGGAGAGACCCACAACTGCAGAAGATTGCCCCTGACTGGGTTGATGACTGCTTTTAAGCTCTTTGAAAATTGTGGGGTAAACCCACCATCTTGCGGAAGATGCCCCTGACTGGGCGATCGATGGTCTTGGAAATCTTCGGGATTGATCTTGGACCTTGACTTGCACATATGAATGCTGGATGATATTCCATATGAGTGGAAGTGCAAATGCAAATGCTGATGAGCGGAGATGCAAGAGCTGGGGAAGCAGGATATGGTTATGTATGCATATGATGCAAGATGCTTATGATATCAAATGTAATGCGTATGATGCATATGATGCAGACGGGTAATTGGAAATGCGGGTGGAAATGCCAGCGTGGTGGACTTTTGTTAGTTGCCAATGCAGATTGGACTTCGGGTGGTGGGAGGGATTGACTTCCTCGACACACAGTTTGTTGAAGACGTCACGATCGAAGCAGAAGATGATGCTCTGGATGCCTCAAGTCATGGTACTTGGTGATTTGTTGTCAATTTCCTTCAGAGAAGATTGCAACTCTGCTTGTTAGTCAGGGCGACCTGGTCTTGCCCCCGTCTGAACGTGGTAGTGGCATGCCCCAGCTTAACCAGTTCTGGTATATGGAAGTTGAACTCGGATGACTTGCCCCTGCTCGAGCTGTTGAATGCTTTGCCCCAGCCTGTGGGTTCTGAAATTATCTTGTCACGTGTACGCCACTGGAAGTCAAATTTCTCCTCCATTGCCCCTTGCTGGAGTGTCTTTGAATACCTAGCACTGATTTGCAGATATAATTGTACATTCATAAATGGTAACATTAATGCAAAGTTCAATGCAAGTTTGAAAAAGTATTGTTTATTTGGAAGTGTCGTGACAGTGAGACAAATGGACTACTAGCCCAGATGTTGTGCTAATTGATTGGTGCGAAAAGATGTTTGCAAGAATAATGACACCAATACTGATGATTAGAAATCACGTGAGGAGTCAGGTTACGCAACCTTGCGATAGCATGCTTTCAGAAGAAACCTCGTCTCAATTAGGTCTTTCGAGGGTTGTAACGTGGTCTGGTTTACGGTTACGAAACAAAGGTTATTAGGCTCAAAGTATGATTTGTACCCTCCCCTTCTCCGTAATGATCTCCAGCCCTACGCTCAGTTAATCCTACACTTGCCTGGACGATGTAAGCTTGAAAATTCAAGGTTTGCTCGACGTGGCAGTCACCTTATTTTAGTTTTTGATGGATATCAGTGCCCCTTGACTTGGGTGGCTACTGAATCTTATTTTGTTTTTGTTGAGGGTTTCGGGGTCCTCTTTTGCTTTTGTTTTGATCCCTAACTTTTGCATGGATTGACTTCGTTTGTCAAATCCATCGGGATTGCCTTGATTTTGCCTAAGTCCCCTCTAAGGTGTCTGACTTAGCTGGCTTTTGATTTTTGATTTTGTTGGAAGGTTGTGACTGTCATAGCATGGGTCATTGATGAACGACCGTCTTCGGGATTTTGCTTCTTTGATTCGAGTGTAGGATTGGATTAACTGAACATTACCCTGCCCCAGGTTGAGTGTAAGGGTTTGAATATCCGAAGGAAACTGCTACTTCTAGGCTCGAAGTGGTTTACTAGGGATTAACTCCTTATATCTCCGGTGTTTGGGGAATTGAAGCAATGCCTGTACATCATTGACGAGATTCGGTCTGAAAGCATATGATTTGCAATTATGGGTGTCTCGTTTTCATCATCCTCCCTCAAATCATGCTAAACAACAGTGAATAGAGTGGAGTGAATAAATGTGTCGGTGATAAGTGAAAAATGAGTGAATACGACATAACTAATTCAAAACATGCATAAACGATACATTAATGAAAACCAAATACGAATGGCAATTGTTCAAAGCATACAATACTTAAATAAACAAAGATAAAACATAAGAAACGACGAATAATGAAATGGCAGCATGACGGCCTTCTTCAGAGAATGGACTTGACTGGAATTAATCTGCCGTTGGCGCTAGTTAACTGGTGGCATCGGATTGTTGATGATGTTTGGAGACTTCCCATTGAAGTTGATAGCATCCCTATCGATCAAGTCTTGAATTATGTGCTTGAAAGCCCTGCAATCCTCAATGGTGTGACCTGGAGCGCCCTTATGAAACTCGCAATGAGCATTTGCATCGTAATCGGCAGGAATGATGGTTGGAGGAGCTAAGTCTCTCGGAACAACAGCTTTCTTCTCCATTAACTGGGCAAAGATTTTGGCATATGGCATTGGTAGACGATCAAAGACTCTATCTGGCCTCCATGTTCTCTGCGGACGTTGTGGGAGAGCACCTTGTCATTGCTGAGTAGCTTGCATCTGCTGTTGCTGAGGAGGATACTGATATCCTTGCTGGTTGTAGGCTTGTTGCTGAGGAGCCTGTTGCCTTGGCATCTGAGCTTGCGCTGCATGAACAGCTGGCTGATAAGGCATTGGAGCATATTGCGCAGCAGCAACATATGGATACTGATAGTAGGGAACTTGATAAGGCATAGGAGGAGCTTGTTGAGAGGCTTGCCCTTTCTGCACAAAGATGGCATTTGTTTCGCCTTCCTTCTTCTTGTATCCGTTAAAAGGCCTCTTGGCATTAGCCTGACTGTTAGAACCTCCTGGGATCTTCCCACTCTTTAGCCCTTCTTCAATTTTCTCACCGACGATCACTAAGTCAGAGAATCCAGCGGAGACACTACCAATCAGCTTTTCGTAGTACTGGCCTTGCAAGGTACCCATGAAGATGTCAATCAGTTCACGGTCAACAAGAGGTGGATGTACCCTTGCGGCTAGCTCTCTCCATCGTTGCGCGTACTCCTTGAAGGATTCGTTGTCCTTCTGAGTCATACTCTGAAGCTGAGTACGATTAGGAGCAAGGTCAGTGTTGTATTTGTACTGCTTGACAAATGCATCAGCCAGCTCGGCCCAAGTACGCACACTATTACGCTCCAGCTGCATATACCATTCAAGTGATGCCCCGGACAGGCTGTCCTGGAAGCAATGGATCATGAGCTTCTCGTCTCTGGCATAGGCAGCCATCTTGCGACAGTACATCTTCAAATGAATGTTTGGGCAGCTGAGACCTTTGTACTTTGCAAATTCGGGCACCTTGAACTTTGGAGGAATGACAACATCAGGTACTAAGCATAACTCCAAAGCACTGAAAGAATTTGAATTGTGCCCCTCCATGGTTCGGAGTTTCTCGGCTAGATCTCGGCACATCTTCATGGCTTCAGAATCCTGAGCAGCGACAGGACTGGCAATGGGGATAGCAGCATGATAGTTCTGAACGTCGTCATACTGATCCATCAGAGTATCTTCGATATGGGGAACTGGGATTTGCACAGCAGCAGGCGGGGCGTGCGGGATAACTCCAACAGTGGCTCCAGGCGCCGGGATTGGCTGAGAAGTATTTCCTTCGACTGCGTTGTTGAAGTTCAGCGGCATCCCATGAGAACTTGGAATTTGAACCAAAGGAATGGCGGTAGACCCTTGTCCATTGTGGTTGACGACAGCGGCGGCTTCACGCTGTTCTTCCTCTCTCCTGGCTGTGAGGATGGCTTCGAGGATCTGGTCAATCTTTCCTTTCATGGAATCCAACTCTTCCCTGAAGGCGACTTGCTCCTGTTGAATCTGCTCCATCATTCGTCTGGTATTGGCTCTAGTTGCGTACTGGTGTCGGGGAATCAGCTTGATTTACTGGAGAATAAGGAACGGAGACATAAGATTCGGTTGGAGGACTGGAAATGCAAAATGCACAACATATGAAATGCAATGCAAATGATATGCAAGATGCAGTGCAAGATACAAGATCCAGGATCACAGGATCGCAACTCCAACGACTCCTGAAGCTGATAACCGTAACAGATAAGTAACCATAATTCCTGCTCAAAGAAAACTGACAGGTACAACCTATACGGGAAGGTCTAAACATTCTACCCATAACCCTACTCACGGGATGGTTTCTACGTTTGGTTCCCAGGATCACGGACACTAATCGTATCAGCGTCACGCAACAGGCTGGCTGCACTACGACGATAATGACGATAAGGTCTCTCCTGAGCGGGGTCCTCGTGCTAGGCACACAAGGAGCGAGTCCTTGAAGACTAACACTACACGACCACCATTTATTGTAACTGGTGCTAAATAGGGTCCCAGAATCATGGACCCTTCATGAATCAAGTCATGCAACAGGCTAGCTGCGTTACAACAAGATCTACGAATAGGTCTCCTCTGGAGGAGCTTTCATGCTAGGCCCACAAGGAGCGAGTCCTCGGAGACTAACACTACTCGACTACCAATTCTAAACTATGTGTTCCCTCTGCTTTTACCAAAGCTCGGGTGTAGAGCTTTACTCATGATGCCATCCCAAAAACCAACAGGCCCAGATAACAAGCACAAATAAAATCTGTAAGAGAACAAAAACAAAAAGAAAACAAATAAAAAACGAACACTCCTCACAAACCAAAAGATAGGCTCGGCTCTCTCTTTGCATGGAGCAATGCGTCCCCAGCAGAGTCGCCACCTGTCGCACCTCGAAAAATCACGGAGACATTTCGGAAATACGACCCTCGCGCGAAAGGCGCAGAAATGCGGTTCGACAGAGTCGCCACCGAACTTTATTTATCCCGAATAAACGGGAGAGGAAAATATCGAGAAAACCTCTTAAAAATGAAAGGATAGGAACAGGGCTGTCGCAACCAAGTTCCGGGTTCGGGAGTCGGTTACGTGAGGGGAAGGTATTAGCACCCCTCACGTCCGTCGTACTCGACGGGAACCTCTTAAGGTAATTGCGGGGAGTGTTGTTTAGGTTTACTGGTTTTCTTCTCGCTACTAAAGGTAGAATTGGTAGGGTAAAAGGTTAAAGACGCTAAGGAGAGATGGGTGGTTAGAAGATAGGGTGCTCGCCAAGGATTGGGGCCCTTGTGCCTACGTATGCTCATTCGGACGAGAATGAGAAATCAGAGCGTCGTAGTTCGACTACGGGAAAAGGTGGGGGAAAAACGGAAGATGGATAGAAGTGTGCTCGCCAAGATCATCGCAATCTTGTGCCTACGTATCTTATATTCAAGAATGAATAAAGAATCAGAGCGTCCGTAGTTCGTGGTAACAACCACGAAAAGATGAGGTTGAATTGGGTTGAATGAGTTAAAGAGGAGAGTTGGATATTTTGAAAACGAAAGAATGAACTAATAACAACTCGGGGGCGCGCCCAAGAGTTACTCGTTCGAATATTCAAAGAATGCTAGATTCTAAGGATATCCCTCTTTCGTAAGTAAAAAAAAACGTGTTTGTGAAAGGATCGAATCGAAGAATGGCATGCGAGGCCAAAAGGGAATTGTTTTGAACTGGTTCGACGACGTGTCGAAGATTTGATTGAAGATGGAACCGGCTTGACGACGTGTCAAGGGTTAAGGTTGTGAGAAACGATATTAGTCCCTGAGGGTGCTCCTAATATCGAAGCCACGGGGAATTGTGAATGTGTGTGCAAAATGTCGATGGTTGCGAATGCGTATGAGCACTCGACTTAGGAGAACGTTTGAGAATGTTTGAGTTTGAAAAAGTCGAAAGGTTGAGTGAATAACAACCCAAAGGGCGTGCCTCGAGAATTATTCACTCGAAAATTCAAGGAATGCTAGACTCCAAGAATCTCCTTCTTTCGAAGTTTGAATCGGAAAGAAAATATTTTAGAAAATGATTTGAAGTGAATAGAAGGGTATGAAAATAGTTTAAGGTACGAGATGTGAGGGTGTGAGATTGGATTTAAAAATGAGAGAAATGACAATTATTTGATAAATGAGACGCGGGCCTCACAACCAATTAATTGGGGTATTATCGAAATGCTAGATCTCGACGACACTTTTTTCATTTGGAGAAAGCTTGAATGAACAAAGGAAATATCACCAAGAATGTCAAATTCTCATGACATTTCTTTGTTAGAAAAATATAATTTTTGAAAATGAGAGGTCGAATAATACACTACTTAAGGTGTACACCTTAGTAATGACTATCCAAAAATTCAAGAAGTGCTAGACTTCAAGAACTTAGTTTCTCATGATTTGATAAAAAATAATTTGAATGAAGATTAGGAAAATTACTAGTTTTGAGGATGGTTTTGATTTAATTTAAGAAATAATGTTGAATAAACAATGAATATATTACGCAAAGTGCTAGACTCCTATAATATATCTTTGTTCAAATAATTAAGAGCATAACACAAAATGAACAATATTATCCAAAGCGTACGCCCCAATAATAATTATTCAAGAACTCAAAAGATACTAGACCTCAAGAGTTAATTAAAAATTTTTGTCATTTGATTAGGAAAAGATTAATCATATTTTGAGAATAATTACTCAAATTTAAAAGTGTGATTTGAAATAACTCAGTATCTTTGTTTAAAAAATCGTTTATTTAAAATGTCTAAAAAACTTCTTTAATAACCTTGAAAAAAAAAGTGGCTTCCCAAACTTGCCATAATAATAGAAATATAGTAAACATAATATAAGAAAATGCTGCAACATGTGGCCACATGGGACCACAAGACGGCCCATATTATACATATATCACTGATCCAGCCACAACATAAATTTAAATTTTGTGCATAATAGGAACTTGTAGTAGCCCCACCTGCTTTTATCTTAACAGAACAGCAGTAAGTCATATATGGTTTAATGGCCCATCCAAAAGCAAACAAATTCTCGAAATCGAATAGGCGTCACGCCACTGATTTAAAGAGAACAAACTAGCTATGAACATTGAGTAAGCCGAAATATTACTGCAATAAACTAAAACTGACGAGACTTTTATAGTGCTTATACACTTGTTAATCCGTTTACAATAGCATCCATCACAATATAATGTAACAATTGAACCAAATGTTACGGCAATATAACAGTATTGAATTACTCTTAAGCTGTTACCGTAGCCGCGACACTGGAGAACCGCAACATTAATTTGGAGCAACTTTTCTTCTCAACAAAAATTATACCTTACTGCTTTCCGAGTAGAATCATGAGTTGTTGCGAAACTTCATCGTGAAATCCGGCGAGAATGCGTCGGTGCGGGTGCCGTTGTGTTGCTAAAGAATGGGGACAAGGCATTGTGAAGCTAGATGACAATATTGTTGCTGCTAAACACGAGTTGAGAATGCTGCTAATGTGTGACTTAGTTTGCTGTGAGGTTGTCGACACTTCAAAATCTTTTCGTATAACCAACGATTCGGCGATGCTACCACCTGCACAAGGTCAACAACCAACCCAACGTAGAAATAGAAGACACAAATAATGAATGAACAAGGAATCCACATAACAGAATGGAGCTGGGTTGCTATCAGAGACTTGAATGCTTATGCTAGCGTTTCCATGCATTTTATTTTGAACCAAACAACACAAACCAACTAGGCACAATCGAATTGAAATCCAATTGTAATTTTAACAGCAGATTACATGATTAGCTAACAATCAAAATAACATAAACGCAACAATGTTTGTTCAATATATGCAATCTAACACTACATAAGCACCCTAATTGAAACCACAAAAGGCTCAAATCCACAAAGCTGCGTTGAAAACAAAATTGATAACGAGAACATAACATCAACATATATCAAACATTAGCAGAATAGTAAAGAAAATACCCCAACCAAAAGACATGTTGAACTGATGCCTGCAGGTAGGATATCGAGCTGTGATTGAAGCTAGGCAAGAGATAGCGTTGTTCCCGCCGTGTCGTTGTCGTGCAATAGTGCAGAACTGAACTGCTATTGTGATGTTCTTAAAATTTCTTTTTACTGAGTCATCACTGTTCCTGGCGATATTAGTATTGCAGCTACCGTCAAAACAGAATCCTGTGCGCAAAATAGTAAAACCAAGTCCCCTTGTTATCTAACTCTGGTCTGTAACAGCAGTGTGCAAGGTAATGGCAACAACAACAGCTAGCACGTAGTTGTCTTGGCATTATGGTGGGGTCAAAACCATGTCTTTGAAACCATCAGGTCTTCAGTGTTTTAGCGAGCGCGGCGGAGTGCTTATGACCTGCACAAAAATTAAACGAAACCGCAAGCAAGACAAACATGGTCAACACAGAAACTACGAAACACAATTAAATCAGAAATTCTGTTTGAATAGCCGTCCATTCGATTGCATCATTGAGGCTATGGTAAATTACTGCCTTGAGCCATTACGGCGAAGTTGCAACCGCGTTGGCGTTGCTTGTGGAATGGACCTACTGTCGGAGAAAAGGTCAAAACATGGCTGCTCGATTGTATTCAAGGATATCCCACTGTTACACCTTCAACATGGAGTTGTTCCAGATAGAACTAAATCGAGTCTGGATCCTGGGTACCACACCTACACACAAACCAGTCACAGACATTCATAATTTCTTTTAGATAAATAATAACAGATGACAACAGAGTTGAGTCGAAGACCCGAACAACATCATCATTTTGCCGCTGCTACACCGTTTAATTTCACCATCGCTCCGTTTGAAACTTGGTGATATTAAAACACCCATACTACCAATAACTTGTTCTCTCAGTACAAGCCACTTTTACTAATGCGCATCAAACAAACACAGCGAACCTTCAGGCGATGTCAGAATCATTCTAATCAACAAACAGTTAAACCAAAACAAGCGAGGGTTAATGGAACAAAAAGATTCAATGAAAAAGTGCACAAATCATATCTAAACTGTATCAAAGTTAGTGAATAACCTGAACTGCTAATAATTATATCAATTCCTAATATGCACATGAGACATGAATAAGCATCTTAATCAAAGCTAAAGCGAATACTGAACAAGAACGCAATATTTGATAGTCGAGAAAGTTGAAACCAATACCGAATACGCGTTTGCTGCAGCTTTGTTGGCCACCGCGAGTCGATTACGCTTCGGAACGAAACCTGGTGCACGGTTGTGGTAAGCTTGACGGTGACACCTAAAGTCGTTGAGTGTGGGAAGCCCAAGATGTTGCTGTTGTGCTTCGAAAACGCTAAAAGTTGTTGCGGAGTTGTCGTCGCGAGATGAGGAATTTGTTGAGCTGAAGTATGGTTTCCGCTGGAGTGCTCAAAAGATGAAGCCGGAGAGAACTCGTAGCGCCATTGATACGGGTTGTGTCAAGTTATTATCTAGCTAGAGATGTTGATGATAAGGCGTGTTGCCATTGAATCCTCGGACTACTATTATCGCGATTAACCTCACCGCCCGATGTAAAACTGCCGGATTAGCAGAGATGGATAGTGGTGAGAAAAATGATGGATTAGCAGAGATGGAGTTTGCGTAAGGGCTTCTTTGAGGGAGGTGAAAATTTGATGATGGGTAGGTTTTGTGTGCGGAAGAAAGCGAGAACGGAAGGGTTATACGTGTGGGTGGTGTGGGTTTTGCTTAGGCGAAACGGAAGGAGAGTAAAGGGGAAGGGAAGGCATGCGGCGGATTCTGAAGGGAGAGTTAGGGTTTTCTTGGGAGTGAATTGAGGGGCGGCAGCGATTTGAGGCTTTTTGGGTTAATGAACAGTGATCTAGGGTTTTTCTTTCAATCAGATTCCCCTCCTCTCTTTATAATACGCAGATTCTCCCTTAGCCTCCAATGGGCCTCCACGGTGGGCCTCATGTGAACCAGGCATAAATTCTAATATCTTTGCTTTGTTTTTTTTTAATTAAATAAACAAATTAACTACTAATTAAAATTAACAATACTAACTATTAATTATAACAAACAAATTGATAAAACTATAAAAAAAAATAATATTATACTAACAAATAAATTGATATAAATCTAATTAATATTTTTAATCTAATATATATACAAAATACTATTATTACTAGAAATATTTTAAAAGGAAGAGAAAAGTTGAGAAATTGAAATAAAATAATATTCACAGAGAATTTGTATTAAGCCACGTGTCACATTTTAATTTGTCAAAAAGATAGAGTTCTGAAAAATCAACCAAGTGCGAGCAGACACGCGTCTAAATGGCATGAAACCATAAATACGAAAATATTTACAAAAAGGGTAGGACAAATTTAGGGTATGACACTGACACCTACCCTGCCCCAGGTTAAGATTGAGGGTTTTTCGTTTTCAGAAAGAAACTCCTACTACTAGGCTCAAAGGGGTTGACAAGGGATTAACATCCTTATATCTCCGGTGTTTAGGAATTTGAAACAATGCCTGTACATCATCAGCAGAGATTTTATTCAAAAGCATACATTCGGAAGCTTGCGCGTCTTTAAACTTCGTCATCCTCCCTCGGACTCCGCTTAAACAAGCGTTTTGACATCAATAAAAAGCGTTGAGTGAACACGAATGGATTTAATCAAAACACGCATATTCATTTCATTATCATTATCAATTGAAAACAAACAAGTTCTATAGATAAGATTCGCAAATAAGTTCGCACTTAAACAGAAAAGAAACTACAAATGCAAGGGAATAACATGATAGAGAGATTGCCAGCTTCGGGGAGCTGGGCTTTCATTCTTGACTTGCCGCTGAACCAGCCATCCTTAGAATTGCTCCTCGAAATCCGTCTGATATTCTTCTGAACATATGCTCTCGGTGAATCCCTCCATAACATTAGTTGCCGAACCCATATGACTTGACGAAGGAAGATCGTTGATCTGAATACCCTGAGGCGTGATTAAAAACCTGTTGGAGTCCAGCAGAGTCTGAACCTGGCTTCTAAGCACCTTACAGTCTTCGGTTGAATGTCCCTGTGTCCCAACATGGTACTCACAGCGAGCATTAACATCAGAATCCAACGGATGTGGAGAAGTCTCGGGATCAGCTTGCTTCGGCACAATTAAACCACCTCTGATCAAGTCTGGCAATATCTGACTGTACGACAATGGCAACTGAGTGAAATGTCTCTCTGGCTTCCTTGGCCTTCGTCGGGCGTGCTGACGCGGCTGATGACAGTATGACTGCTGACTCTGGCGGGGAACAGATACCTGATGCAAAGACCCAAAGGATCGTTGACGCTGAATAGTTGAGACATCGGGAGACTGAGTCTGAGGTATCGGGGACTCCCTTCGTTCAGGAACTTTCATTCTTAGGCTTGGCCTAGGAACGGGCAATAGCTGCGGGCAGGGAGACTCTAGGGTCACAAATTGCAAGACAGGCTCCTGACCTGATGCAAATTCAGGGGAGAGAATAGGAACATCCACATTTTCTGGAATAAGATCATTGCTTGGCATGAACTCAAATGCTCTTGAATCGATTAAATCCTGAACCTTGTGCTTAAAGGCTTTGCAGTTCTCGATATTATGCCCCGGTGCCCCAGAATGGAAATCACAATGGGCATTTCCATCATAGCCTTGTGGTGGCTCGCCAGTCAACGGAGCCATAGTCCGGAGTTTAATCAACCGAAGTTGAAGCAAGAGTTGCAACATCTGAGCATAAGTCATAGGGATCTGGTTGAACATTCTGTCGGACTGCTTCGTCCTTTGAGCATACCTCATAATCCTAGGATCGTCTCGGGAAACAGGAAGTAGTTGTTGGCGAGGAAATACTGGAACCTCAGGTTGTGTAAGATATCTTTGAGGCACTTCACGCCTTGGGAGAGGTTCCACATGTAAAGGTGGGATGGCCATCCCTGCTGCAGTTTCGGGCACATGATCGCCTTCCTTTCTCAACACATTCCTCATGACTTCTGTTATCAGGCCCATCTGAGTCTTCAACTGATGGACTTCTTCTCTAAGCACTTTCTGATCCTGAAACAAAACTTGCATGTCCGTCATGAATTGTCCCATTTGGCTTCGGATTCCCCTCAACTCTTCTCGAATTTGTTCCATGGTCGTCTCTGTTGGTTTCCTTTGGGTGGAATGATCTTCAATTCTGGAACAAGCCGGATGGAAAACCACATGAAGCAATTACGCCCACAAAATTAGAACACTTCTATGCAAATGAATAATGATGCAATATGCAAGACATGCAAAGAAATGCAAATGAATATGCAAATGCAACAGGGGATCAAAAGTTGTTGTGTTGTTGACGGTGACGGACCAGCGCTTCGCCTTGAGACCAAACAACATTAGTACAAGGAACCCACTGTAACTGTTCCTACTGACAAACGGGTAGGATGAAGGCCAAAGTTTCCTGCAAGACAGCACAACGAGATATCTCTCACCTCGGGCGGGAAATCTATCGGTTTATAAGAGGGTATTCCAAAGGCTTTTCAAACAAAGTCCCATGCACTAACCCTCAAAAGTTTCCCATCATAACGACTACTCGTAAGACGGTAATCCCTTCAAAAGGATGAACACAGAGTTATGTTTTAGCAACCTTCGGAATAAGGTTCTACAAAAGGCCCTCAGAATCGCGGACTCTCAAGTTGAAGATAAGAACGCCATTACGACTACACGTAAGACATAATTATTCCAACGGGGTCTCATCTGAGCGGTGGAATTCGATCCAACTCAACGAGTCCTAAGTCTCGCAAATCAGAAAGAAACCACCTCCTAACTTAGTGCATACTTGAAAGCTCGGGTAGAAAGCTTTATCCTCACAACCCAAACCAAATGAACCCAACAAGTTAGAAAGAAACAAAAACATAAAACAGATAGCAGAACAAATAAAGCACAAATGCGACAAATAAAATAGGCGTGGCTTGCTAGATCAAATCCCCAGCAGAGTCGCCAGCTGTCGCTACTCGAAAAATGCATCGTGCAACGACGGGGAGGCGAAAAAAGATAGACAGAAGAGTCGCCACCGAACTTTATTTATCCCATGAGGGGAAAGGAAAATATCGAGAAAACCTTAAGAAAGAAATGGATAAGATGGTCTCGCGACCAAGAACGGGTTCGGAAGCCGGTTATGCGAGGGGAAGGTATTAGCACCCCTCGCATCCATCGTACTCGATGGGAACCTTTTGTTTGTCGACATGTGAATTATATTTGCTAAAATATTATGCTATAAGAAATGTGTTCCAATGGGTAAAGATAAGGGTTTAGAAACAAGAAAGTTAGGAGGAAAGAGAGAACGGGGGAAAAGAGAAAGAACAGACTCGGTAGGACTTCGCAGTCCTATGCCTACGTATTCTCAACAGATGTGAGAAAATCAGAGTCGACGTAGTTCGGGGAACTACAGATATGGGGGGAAAGTGCTCGCCAAGGATTGTGGCCCTTGTGCCTACGTATTCCCATCTGGTATGAGAAATCAGAGCAGCCGTAGTTCGGCCTACGGTGTGTTGATGTTTTTTTTTTATATGGATGATGCTATCGTGCGCATTCTAGCAGTTAGGTGTTTTGCTGCTCGCTCGTTGGAGACTGTAACACGGTGGGAGAACTGACTTTAAACAATGTTGCGGATAGCAAGAGTCGCCACCGACTTTTATTTTATCCATAAGGAAAGGTTATAAAAGAACAGGAAAGACCTTAGAGAATATTTTGGGTCCGGGGGGTAGGTTATGAAAAGGGAAGGTGTTAGCACCCTTTTCATCCATGGTTATCCATGGGCTCTTAGGTACTTAAGCTCACTTTTGAATTGTTTTGAAATTGTAGTGTGTGAATAGAAAATTTTCAGAATAGTTAATAAATAATCCATGTAAGGATGTGTTAAGAACTTGTTTGAAAACTTGTTGAAAATTTGTTTAAGTGCGAAACAGTTTTGAAGTGAGCAAGCACCTAGGAGTAACCTACCCTAATGTTTAAAGGTCTTTCTTATTCTTCATTCTTTCCTTTAGTAAGACTATCCCTACTATAATGGAGTAGGTAGTCCTTACTTTGGATGTTAAGGGATATGTGAGGGACAATTTGACTTTGAAGGCCATTGTGGGATGTAATAAGCACGTATAAGGGACCATCATCATTTTTCGAAAGGGACTCGATTCGTAAAGGCAACCATAAGGGACTTTGATGATTTTTCTATTTGAGGGACTTGCTTTATACACCCCACTTAACCATTATTCGTAGGCAACTTGAGGGATATCCTTAGGAAGTGAGACGGCGATTAAAATCGACTTACGTGTGTGACGTGTTTATTTTAATTATCTTTATTTAAAAGTGATCTAAATTTATTTTAATATTACATACATGTTGTTACACTCCCTAATTACTAACCATAATAATAATTAAATAATTAAACAACTTTACATCCAAGAAACAATTACAAAATAATAAGCAAAATACTTAAATAGCAAAGATAAATAAAATATAAATAAGCAATAATAAATAATAAAGGGGGTTAATTCTAAGTTTACTCGGCAAGACATCGCATCTTGTGCCTACGTATCCTTACGGGAGTGGAATCAGAGTAATCGTAGTTCCCCTCAATAGGGAGGTTAGAAACTTCTTGACTGTGGTCAAGGTTTCAAGGGGAATAAACGCATCTTAAGGACACGCTTACGTGGAGTGTAGAAACTCCAAATCTCTACGTTGAAATGTTAAGTTGTAATTAGGGTTAAATTAGGGATTCCACGGCGGGAAACCCTAAAATGAGCGCGGCGGCTCTTTGACCTAATGCTAAGGGTAAAATTGTAATTTTGCCTGCGGCGAGGCATTTGTGAAAATTAGGGTTTGTAGTTTGTAGTTTTGAGGATTTGAAATTGAATGTGTGAAGTTTTACGGACTATTGGCGCGGCGGCCAAACAGTTAGACCTAACCTTCGGATGTGTGCAATGTGACAGAAATAATAGTAAACGCGTGAGATAATTGAATCATGCAAACAGAGAGATAATGTCATAATTTAAACCATGCAAGCAGAAATTTAAAGGCAGAATTTAAAGAGCGATTGTTAAGTTCGCGAGGTTACATGAGAGGAGCAGATACAATATGATAATGAAATTTGAATTGAACAATAATAAAATAAAATAAATAACGGTTCTAGTTATTATTTTAAAAAAAAGATTTTAGTTATTATTTTAAATTTATCTAAAAAAAGGTTTTCTTAAAAATAATAGGTTTTCATATTAATTTGGAAAAGATGTTAATGTTATTTATTTTAAAAAACAGATTTTTATATTATAACAAATTTTAATAAGTTAATGATAACAATAATAATAATAATGGTAATAATAATGATAATAATGATAATAATAACAAATAATGATAATAATAATAATAATAATAATAATAATAATAATAATAATAATAATAATAATAATAATAATAATAATAAAGCAATAATGAATTTTAAATGTGCCAAATAACCCAACAATGTTGCTAACGCAGAAATGCGCTCATCGCAACCAGATCTAAATCGGACGAAACAAAATTTATCGCAAAGAAAAAGAAATTAAGCAAAAAATAGTATTATTGCTCACACAAAAATGCGATCATCGCAACCAGATCGAACTAACACAAATGTCACGCGTCATGCACACAAATGTGCAAACATCGTATCGACATAATTCGATCAAAAATCTTATATATATAAACTCTAACAATTTAAAAATTATATATATATAAACGTAACAGTAATAGATAAAGAAAAAGAAATAACGGTAATAGATGAAGAAAAAGAAATAACGGTAAAAGATGAAGAAAAAGAAACAACAGTAATAGATGAAGGAAAAGAAATAACGGTAAACGATGAAGAAAAAGAAACAATAGTAATGGATGAAGAAGAAAACTAAATAACGGCAAACGGCACTCACTCCTCTTAGGTTTTTTTTTCTTCTCTTTTCCAACAAGGCAACACATGTATATATAGGGAACAAATTAGGGTTAACACCAAATTGTCAATAATGTCCCTAAAGCCCATTTTAAAGCCCAAACTAAATAATTAGTTAAGAAAAAATAAAATTTAAATAATTTAAAATAATTAAAATAAACTTAAAATAAAAACTAATAATCCTATTGATTCCTAAAATAAAAAATATTATAAAAAGAACAAAATTTTTTTCAATATTTTTTATTTTATGATTTTTTGGATATTTTTATGAATAATTTAGAAAAAAGTGAAAAAAATAATATTTTAAAAAATGATTTAATTAAAATACGAAAATAATAATTAAATAATAATAAAAAACTATTTTTGTTATTTTTTTAATGAAAGATAGAAAAATTTAGAGTAAAAATAATAAAAAACAAAAAAAATGACAAAGGTGAGATTCGAACTCTCAACCTCTCACACTCATAACTCCTTACACATGTCCTCCTGCCAATTGTGCCATTTTTACTTTTTAGAAAAAAAATGCATGCCATATGATATTTACCTGCAAAAAGTCAAACGACTACACAAATTTGTTAGTAATTGATTAAATGCAATGAAATGCGACGACAAATCTTAGGGCAAAATTTGGGGTATTACAGTTATTATGATAATATTTCTCACCCAACCTCTCTTTGATGTTGGCAAAAAATCATGAAGTTTGACTTTGGTTTGACCACAGTTGACCTCAGTTTGACTTTTTAACTGCATTGACTGCTTTTGACTTATCTGATCATCTGACTGAGCAAACTTTTGAGAAAAGTCTTGAAACTTGACATGGGGGTTCTTATACACATATAAGATGTTATGAAGCTCACTTGAAGTCTTGGAAGTCCATTTAGCCTGATTAAAGTCAAAACCCTAGTTTTGGATGCACTGTTTAGGAGGTGTATTGTCTGAGGGAATTGTCAACTCTTCTGACCAATTGTGAACTTTGTGAACCTTGTGAATCTTCATAAGATATCTTGTGATACTCATGGGAGGCATTGTGAAGCTTTTGAACCTTCAAGAAGCAACCTATGGACTTCATGAACCTCATGAAAGGTATTGAAAGCACTGTGGGACTTGTGAACCTTGTGAACCTTCATAAAGTAGCTTGTGGACTTTATGAACTTCATGAAAGGTTATGCAAGTTGTTGGAGAACTTGTGAACCTTGTGAACCTTCTTAGAACACAAAGTCTTGTATTGTGAGGGCAAATTTTGGGGTGCAACAGCTGCCCCTGTTCAATTTTCTGAAACCTGAGGGGTTAGATTGGTATATTTGCCAGTCGTAACCTGGAAGGTTGAAGGGGATTGAACACAAAAGCCCAAAAATTTGCACTCACCAGTGCACTAGAGTGGTACAGATGGCTAGTTGAATATGATTGAGTGGGCTTAAAGATGCCACTAGGGGGGGAGCAGTTCAAAATATGGGTGTATGATGAAAGCTGTCAGGAGTCTGGAATAATAATGATGTAGCAGCATGTCTTCATGAGGATAGAGCAAATAGTGATAACCCTAAAGCAGTCTTGAAGCAATGATATGATTTCAGGAGGATAGAACAATGAATGGCTCTAAAGCAGTCTTGAAATAATAATGTGATATGTCTTCAGGAGGATAGAGCAATCGATAGCTCTAAAGCAGTCTTGAAGTAATGATTTCAGGAGGATAGAGCAATGGATAGCTCTAAAGCAGTCTTGAAATAATAATGTAATTTCAGGAGGATAGAGCAATGGATAACTCTAAAGCAGTCTTGAAATAATTTGATGGCTTCAGGAGGATAGAGCAATGAATAGCTCTAAAGCAGTCTTGAAGTAGTAATATGACCTCATGAGGATAGAGCAATGAATAGCTCTAAAGCAGTCTTGAAGTAATATGATGATTTCAGGAGGATAGAGCAATCAGTAGCTCCAAAGCAGTCTTGAAGTCATGAGAGGCTATCAGGAGGATAAAATAACCCTGAGGTTACAATAAAGCAGTCCAAAGTAATAAGAAGCTCTTCAGGAGGATAAAGTAACCCTGAGGTTACAATAAAGCAGTCCCAAAGATCATAAGCTTGTTTGTTAGATAATTAACCTGAAAACAAGGTAGCATTCTGTATAACAACATTAGTTTATGCTTTATGTATGCATGTATGACATGATGCACTTAGGTAATGTACTATAGACATATATGTTATGGTATGATGTAAATGATGTATGTATGATATGACACTGCTGGAAGTGTCTGGATATCCTTGTATAACAACTGCTGGCCAAGGAAAATAAATCCCGATTCGTTGTTGAAGAATATATAACCCTCCGTCTGCTGGGGATAACAAGGTATAGATAACCTCCCGTTGTTGGGGATAACAAGGTATAGATAACCTCCCGTTGTTGGGGATAGTAGGGTATAGATAACCTTCGCTTTCGTTTGATAGTAGGATATAGATAACCTTCGCTTTCGTTTGATAGTAGGATAAGTATAACATCCCGTCTTCGTTCATCGTGCCCTTATTGGAAAGTAATTTCCCGTATATCCGTATGAGGATAAAAGAGATGGATATAAATTCCAGGGGAGATTAGACTTTGTGAAAATGGATTAGTCCTACTGATGGTTTGTAATTGTCTTGTAAAGATGAACCGGCGAAGCTTCGTTGAAATCCTTCCCTCGTTCGTCCTTAGTAAATACTATTACTGCATTTTCATGCATTTCTGGTAAACATCAATCATATTAAAAGCATACATGCATTTCTGGTAAACATCAATCATATTCAAAGGCATACATACATTCAAACACAACCAATGGACGTTTCGCTTATGTAAATAGGGTAAAAGTAAATCTGGATTCAAAAGATGGAATTTATTTATATCAAAAGTGACCCATGCACGGGTAAATTTGTACAAGGAGACATAAACCCTAGTAAGAGAATTTTGTCATGAAGTTTTACAAAAAGAATCAGCTATGTGGGAAATAATCCTATTGAGTTTCAATTCTACTATTGCCACTCAAGTATCTCATCTTCTTGCTGTTGAGACGGAAACGATTGGATTGAGCTTTATCTGTTTGAGCTTGAGTAAGTAGTACAACTGGTTGTAGTTTCATGAGTGATCCAAACGAGACATAGTCATACGCTTTAATCCCTAACTTTTGCCTGGATTGCCCTTTCAGGTTTTCAATCCACCGGGATACCCTTTTTTGCCCAAGCCGCCTTTTCAGGTTTTCGACTTGCCGGGTGTACATCTTTTTATATATATATCCCTAATTTTTGCCCAAACCCTTTTGGTTTGGCGGGATGCCCTTATTTTTGCCTAGGCCTGTCAACCTAGCGGGTCTCTTTTTATGCGTAGTATTTTTTAACTATGTCTGCGTTTACAGGTTGTGGGAAGTCTTCACCATCCATTGTAGTCAGTATCATGGCACCTCCTGAGAACACTGTCTTGACTACAAATGGTCCCTCATATGTTGGAGTCCACTTGCCCCTAGGATCACCCTGTGGTAATATGATACGCTTGATTACCAAGTCACCAGCCTGATATACCTTTGGCTTAACCTTCTTGTTAAAAGCTTTGATCATCCGTTTCTGGTACATCTGGCCATGACAAACTGCTGCTAACCTTTTCTCATCAATCAAATTTATCTGGTCAAGTCGAGTCTGAATCCACTCATCTTCATCCAAGCCTGCATCCTTCATAATTCTCAAGGAACTGAATCTTCATATCAATAGCAACTTGCATACCCATGATACATGCCTCATACTCAGCCATGTTATTGGTACAATAGAAACAAAGTCTGGCAGTAATCGGGGTATGACAACCTTCAGGGGAACTAATCACAACACCAACACCATTACCATGTGCATTAGAGGCACCATCAAAAACCATAGTCCATCGGGATCCTTGTTCAGGTCCGTCATACTGTCCAGGTTCTTTGGTAACAGACATAATGTCTTCATCAGGGAACTCAAAATTCATTGACTGGTAATCATCTACTGCTTGATGAGCCAAATGATCAGCAACAACACTCCCCTTAATGGCCTTCTGAGTAGTATACTGTATATCATATTCCGTCAAGATCATTTGCCATCTTGCAATTCTTCCGGAGAGAGCAGGTTTCTCAAATATGTACTTGATTGGATCCATCTTCGAAATCAACAAGGTAGTATGGGTCAACATATACTGTCTTAGTCGGCGAGCAGCCCATGCCAAAGCGCAGCAAGTTTTCTCGAGCAGTGAGTATCTTGTTTCACAGTCGGTAAACTTTTTGCTAAGGTAGTATATTGCCTGCTCTTTTCGACCAGACTCGTCATGTTGCCCCAATACACACCCCATTGAGTTGTCTAATACTGTTAAATACATAATCAAGGGTCTTCCATCAACTGGTGGCATTAAAATTGGAGGTTCTAGCAAATATCTCTTGATTTCATCAAAGGCAGTCTGGCACTCATCATTCCATTCCATCACCTGATCTTTCTTCAACAACTTGAAGATTGGCTCACAGATGGTAGTTAATTGGGAAATAAATCTTGCAATGTAGTTCAATCGTCCTAAGAAACCTCTAACCTCCTTCTCAGTACGGGGAGCTGGCATCTCTCGTATAGCTTTCACTTTTGCAGGATCCACTTCAATACCTTTTCCACTGACAATGAAACCCAGGAGCTTTCCAGATCTAACTCCAAAAGTACACTTGTTTGGATTTAATCTCAACCTGTACTTCTTCAACCTCCCAAACAACTTGTGCAGATGATCAAGATGTTGTTCTTCATTCCGAGACCTGGCTATCATATCATCCACATATACCTCTATCTCATGATGAATCATATCATGAAACAAAGCCACCATAGCACGCTGATATGTTGCCCCTGCATTCTTCAAACCAAATGGCATTACCTTATAGCAAAAGGTGCCCCACTGTGTCACAAATGTAGTCTTCTCCATATCTTCAGGTGCCATCTTGATTTGATTGTAACCAGAGAACCCATCCATAAAAGAGAATACCTTATGCTGAGCAGTGTTGTCTACCAGAATATCAATATGAGGAAGTGGAAAGTCATCTTTAGGGCTAGCCTTGTTCAGATCTCTGTAGTCTACACACATACGTACCTTACCATCTTTCTTAGGAACTGGTACCACATTTGCAACCCACTGAGGATAAGAAGTTACGGCCAAGAACCCTGCATTGAACTGTTTCATTACCTCTGCTTTGATCTTTTCTGACATTTCAGGACGCATACGGCGAACCTTCTGCTTCTTTGGACGACAATCTTCTTTCACTGGCAAACGGTGAACCACAATGTCTGTATCCAACCCTGGCATATCTTCATAGGACCAAGCAAAGATCTCCACATAGTCACGTAGCATCTGAATCAACCTGCTCTTGACACTGTCCTCTAAATCAGCCCCTATCTTGACCTCTTTTCTGTTTTCTTCAGTTCCCAGATTCACAACTTCGACTGGCTCTTCATGTGGCTGTATAGCTTTCTCTTCTTGTTGTAACAACCTAGCAAGCTCTACAGGTATTTCACAATCGTCCTCGTTTCCGTCTTCAGTTTGATAGATCGGATTCTCGAAATTGTAATTGGCAATAGTAGAACTGTTATCAACTGGATCCAGAGTGGATGAGGGTCTGCATTTTAGTGACGTGGGTGTGTGTAAGAACACATAGCTGATAAAGCAAAAATAAAAGAAAAAGAAAGACAAGGAACACAATATTTACGAAAACGAAACGTCCACTGATTTTATTGAATGAAGTATGCAAATGAAATGACAACCCGTAACAAGCACACCATTGTGCCCCGGGTAAGGCACATGGCTTGAAAGTTTTAATTGTTCCAGAAATTATAAATTTAAAAACATAACACAGTAATAGTATTTACTCCTGACTAAAGGAGATAGGGATAACATCTTCAGCTGTCCAATTATTGAGTCCAGCACCCACAGTAGGAAAAATCCATGCCTCCAAGTTGTGGTCTTCATCTTGATCTCCCACAGCATTGATAACCCCTTGATTGGTGATACGAACAGCACGAGCACGACGAACAGCCTTCTGGGACTCTGCAGTGAAACCCAAACCAAACTTGTCAGACTTGTATGGAATATCAGGAAGCTGACCCCAAATAGTACAACCACCTTCTTCCACCACAGCTTTTGCATCATTGAGGGAGGCCATTGCCATTGTTGGAGGGTTTCTGATGACCACAGGAACCTTCTTCACAGCAGGAGGAGTCACACAATCTTTAACAGCCCAGGGAACCACTTCAAATGACTGACATGGAGTTTCAATGTATTCACCTTCTACTTCCAGATACTTGAAAGTGTTTACATGGCTGACAAAGTATTCTTCCTCTCCAAAGACAGTAACAACTTTTCCATTCACTGGATATCTCAACTTTTGATGTAATGTGGAGGTCACCGCACCTGCCCCATGGATCCAGGGACGACCAAGCAGACATGAGTACGAAGGACGAATATCCATCACATAGAATGTAGCAGTAAACACCTGAGAGCCAACCTTGATTGGAAGATCAATTTCCCCATGCACTACTCTTCTAGAACCATCAAAAGCCTTTACCACAATATTACTGGGCTTCAATACCGTATCCTCAGGACTCAGCTTGTTCAGGACTTCCTTAGGCAACACATTCAGAGAGGAACCATTGTCTATCAGCACATGAGACAGGGTAGTGCCCCTGCATTCAATTGAAATATGCAGGGCCCTGTTATGATCCCTCTTGGCAGGGGTCAAGTCAGCATCAGAAAATCCTAACCCGTTGTCATAGGTCAGGTGCGCAACACAATTCTCAAACTGGTCCACAGAAATTGCACTGGGTACATGAGCCATCTTTAGAAACTTGATCAATGACTTGGCATGAGCCTCAGAACATAATAACAGGGAGAGCATAGAAATCTTTGAGGGAGTATGCCCCAGCTGATCAACAATATCATAATCACTCTTGCGAATGATTTTCAATACTTCTTCCATCTGCTTAGAGAGGTCATCAGCAGCTGGCACATCAGTAGATACAGGCTCAATAACAGGACCCTTGCCCCGAGCATCAGTGGTGGAAGTAACAGCAGGAGTAACTGCACTCTTAGAAGCAACTGGAGGAGAGAAGACTCTTCCACTACGAGTGATCTTGCTAGATCCAGCAATATTATCAATGTCAACAGGCATATCAGGTAAAGGCTCCTGCTTGACACCATGGATGTAAACATCAGACCCATAGTGCCAAGGCACAGCTTTGTCAGATGTACAAGGAATAGGACCAGGAGTGGTAATGATCAGAGGAGCTACTCTGGCTTCAGCAACAACTTTCACAGGACCTTCAGCAGTAATCTTGGTTGGGCCCTGATGAGTGATTTTAATGGGACCCTTTGAAGTGATTCTTAGTGGTACTTTGTCAACCATGTCAACCTCTTCAATCTTCTTACCCTGAGTCAGATGATCCACCATACTTTCTACAGATGCTGGTCTTCTTTCAAACACTATAGTATATTTATCCATGAGACGTTGAATCCCATCTCTCAAAATGAAGCAACTATCCGGCTTATAGGTACAATATAGACAATCTTCATGACAACCTGGAAAGATCCCAGCTTGTACTAACCTCTTTTTGATAACAGACAATGGTGTGCTCAACTCCATAACTGAATAGACATGCAGATCTTCATCAATATCTTCATCAATGGCGTTGACAGTCTTCTCGTGATTTGGCATTGGAGCTGTAATCACATTTGGAGTACCTGGTGGATCAAACTCAATTTCTCCAGCATCAATCATATCTTGAATTTTGTTCTTCAAGACCCAGCAGTTATTAGTATCATGTCCTGGACAGTTTGAATGATATGCACATCGTGCATTGGGATTGTACTTGGGAGAGGTAACATTGGGATTCTGAGGGGCCTCCCTCAGGGTAATAAGTTCAGCTTTCAACAAGTGTTGCAATGCCTGAGCCATTGACATGTTGATCTTCGTGAACTGTCTTCTAGCCCTCTGTTGGTTGCCTTGAGGCTGCTCTGTTGTTGCAGGAGTTGGATTTGAAATATGAACTGCACTAACAGACTGATGCCTTCTGTTACGATCAGGCTGACCATACACAGCATTAGATTCTTTCTTCCCGGTGGGAGGCTTCTTTGCAGCACCTGATGAAGAAGTGCCCACTTGGATCTTACCACTCTTGATACCATTCTCTACTCGCTCTCCTGTCATGATCAACTCAGTGAAGCCAGATGATGAGCTTCCAATGAGATGACTGTAAAACGGACCATTCAGCGTACACATAAACATATCAACCAACTCCCTATCAGTCAAAGGGGGTTGAACTCTTCCAGCTAAGTCTCTCCACTTCTGAGCATACTCCTTAAAGCTTTCCTTGGCACCCATAGACATGCTTTGAAGCTGCATGCGAGTGGGGGCTAAGTCAGCATTGTATTGATACTGCTTGTAGAAAGCTTCAGCAAGGTCATTCCAATCTCTGATGTTGACACTCTCCAACTGATAATACCACTCTAGCTGAGCTCCAGATAAACTCTCTTGAAAGAAATGGATCCACAACTTTTTATCAGCAGTGTGGGGTTGCATTCTTCTGACATAAGACCTCAGATGCAATTTGGGACAAGAGACCCCATCATAGACAACAAATGTAGGAACTTTGAACCCAATGGGTATGACCACCCCAGATATCAAGCTCAAATCCTCAAAATCCAGCCCAGATGATTTCTGTAATTCCATAGCATCCATTCTATCCACCAGCATCCTGAATTTGTCTTCGTTAGGCTCATGGTAGTAGTTAGCCTCAGAATCAGAGTCCCCCATAGTGTTGTGGAGACTGCCTCTCTCCTGCTCAGATTCTTCAGATTCATAGTCTTAAACATGTTCCTTGGTCTTGACAGGACCTTTGAACCTTCTTCCCATGTTGAGCAACCCAGCAGACCTTCTAGCCTTCTTAGTCTTCTTGGCCAGCAGTGTCTTCAATTCATCCTGCCCCTTGGATAAGTTCAGGATCAGCTCTTGGAACTGTGCATTCTGTGCCTGGAGATCTTTAACTGATTGTTCAAGAGCCATTGCTGAAATAAACAGCGAGAAGATGAGAAACCTGTATACAATTATAAACCTGTGATGCAATGATATGGGAATGCATATGCAATGTTTTCAAGGACCGCAGGATTTAAATTTGCTTAAACAAACAAGAAAGTAACTTTTTATTAGTAATAACTTGTTTTGCCTTTTAGGCTTACAAAAAATGAAAACGAAATAAGTACAAAAGATGGGGTTTTAAGTCTCCCATGGACGTTTCCTCTTTGTGTTGAGGTATGAGTTGAGGTTTCGTTCCTCATGAAGTAGCTTTGTTAGCTCTAGGATCCTTGCTTGGCTTGCTTTGTAATGAGCCCCGAAAGTATCCCTTTGCTCTTTCAGTTGGATCCATGATCTCTGCAAGTCTTCCATATCAGTAGGCATGTCTGGGTGAAGGATGGTATAAGCTGTGTCTCCTTCAGCAACAGGTTCCATGGTAACTGGTAGGATGGCAGGATATGGCATCATGAGTGTCTGAGCACGAGATCGTACCCATCTGAGATAAGCCTCCATAGGAATAGTGTACTTAGGCTCCAGTGTCTTGCTGTCAATCCTGTTTACCTTTCCCCAAGCTCGGATGAATCTCTGACGGTAACCCTGAAGATCGTTGTCGTAATCAAACACAATGCCCTGAATCAACATGTCATGTGGACCATCGCTCCGGGCGTAACCAAACTGTCGTAAAGCTAGAGATGGGTTGTAGGTGATGCCTCCTCTTATGCCTAGAAGTGGCACATTAGGAAACTCCCCACAACGGTCAATGATGGTGACATTCTCCATAGATCTGGAGCACCAATGGATGTCTGAGTGAGAAAGTGACATGATCCTCTTGGACCATCTGAACCCTTGCTCATTCTTCATTACTGAGCGAGGAAGGTGAGAAATAAACCACCTAGAAAGTAAAGGTATGCAGCACATCAAAGTTCCTCTTGCCCTTGTAGTACGGGTGTGAAGAGAATGTAGGATGTCTCCAAGTAAGGTAGGCACTGGATTGTGACTCAGGAATATGTTGATGGCATGAACGTCTATGAACTGATCAGGATTGGGGAACAACACTAAGCCATAAATCAATAAGGCTAAGATCTCCTCAACAGCATCGTAGCTCATAGCCTTCAAGAACATTTGAGCTTTATCCACTAATACCTTGGCAAGAATACCTTTAACTCCACTTCTCGTCTCTAGAACAATGTCAGACTTCTTCAGATGTAGAGCTGCAGCAATAACTTCTGGTTTAAGCTCCTTCTCTAAGCCTGTGAATGGCTTCTGATCAAGAACAGGTATACCCAGAAGTTTAGAGAACTCCTCCATGGTTGGAACCAGCTGATAATCAGGAAATGTAAAACAATGGTGCTTAGGGTCAAAGAACTGAAACAGCACACTCATCATGTCTTCACTGAACCCTGAAGTAACTAGATCCAATAAGTGACCATGTCTCTTGTTGAACTGGGAATGATCAGGCACTAGGGAAACCAACTCCTTGAGCTTAGCAGGTATCCCTACAAAGTTGATCCTGATGGTGTTTCTACGAGCAGAAGCCATGACCTGCAACAAAGAACAAAGATAAATCCTTTGGTCCTTGAAATGGTTAGGGAAAATGATATGCTTATGATGCATGATGATGTCATGATGTCATGCTCAATCACAAACATGTGGCACACACAAACAAGTCACACCATAGCCCTAGGTTTAAAAGCTTGCATGAGGTTCAAAGGCAAGTACCCTCCCCTAAAGTTAGATGGTTCATCCTGTCCTACAAAAGTAACCAGGTTCTAAGGGATCTCAAAATCATTGATCCTTCACAAGGGTGGTTTTTCAGAAGGCAACTTACTTGCCAACCAAAACCCTCCAAGTTTAAGATCTCAATGAGCGTAGTATCGAGTGTCAACCAACTTCAGTCTGCACCAAAGCCGGTTACCTCACTACTTTCTAAAGGCCAAGATGAGTTAACTAGGGTTCTAAAAGTTAGTTAGTGCATTGACAACATATGGCAGCCTCAATATTATCCTCAACTTGACTTAAGGAATATAAGCACCAACCAAGAAGTCGCACTAACTATGGCCACCAGATCAACCGTATCGATATACGTCGTACAGTTTCCTTGGTCTATTGCCATTTACCTAAGGTACACTAGATCCGGGTTAGGACCTTTCACACATAAGAGCACCCCAACAATATAATAATAAAGCAAACAAGGCAAACAATTTAAAGTGATCTTAATTCCTAAGGGTACCCCTCTTAAATAGATCCCCAGCAGAGTCGCCAGTTCTGTAACACGGTGGGAGAACTGACTTTAAACAATGTTGCGGATAGCAAGAGTCGCCACCGACTTTTATTTTATCCATAAGGAAAGGTTATAAAAGAACAGGAAAGACCTTAGAGAATATTTTGGGTCCGGGGGGTAGGTTATGAAAAGGGAAGGTGTTAGCACCCTTTTCATCCATGGTTATCCATGGGCTCTTAGGTACTTAAGCTCACTTTTGAATTGTTTTGAAATTGTAGTGTGTGAATAGAAAATTTTCAGAATAGTTAATAAATAATCCATGTAAGGATGTGTTAAGAACTTGTTTGAAAACTTGTTGAAAATTTGTTTAAGTGCGAAACAGTTTTGA